>JAVGWX010000019.1:51950196-52550196 GCA_036924085.1 Ariolimax columbianus
TGAAGTCACAGCTTACCAGAAATACAGACACTCGAAGTTCCAGCTTACCAGATATACAGATACTTGAAATCACAGCTTAAAAGAAATACAGACACTTGAAATCACAGCTTACCAGAAAGATAGACACTTGAAATCACAGCTTAAAAGAAATACAGACACTTGAAATCACAGCTTACCAGAAAGATAGACACTTGAAATCACAGCTTACCAGAAATACAGACACTTGAAATCACAGCTTACCAGAAATACAGACACTTGAAATCACAGCTTACCAGAAATACAGACACTTGAAGTCACAGCTTACCAGAAATACAGACACTCGAAGTTCCAGCTTACCAGATATACAGATACTTGAAATCACAGCTTACCAGAAAGATAGACACTTGAAATCACAGCTTACCAGAAATACAGACACTTGAAATCACAGATTACCAGAAATACAGACACTTGAAATCACAGCTTACCAGAAAGATAGACACTTGAAATCACAGCTTACCAGAAATACAGACACTTGAAATCACTGAGTAGGAAATAAAAACCATTTTAAGACGGCAGTCTGGCATATTGATAATGCGGTTTTAGGCCCATATTTTTCATGACTAACAGCCCACTAGGACCAATGTGGTAAGCATCACGTCATTCGCCTTTACATTCCCAGATTATTCTGGTACCCAATAAATGAGGCTGGGTCGACCCCAGGAGTCGTTCTGCAAGATCAGAGCTGACCAACAAAGACATACATTTGTCAGGGGGTCTCCGTCGCAAAGTTGTCATGCTATTTGCTAAGTGTTCAGACGGCCGAGATTCGAATTAGAGCGACGGCGGTCGGTTCATGATTATAATTTTTCTGGAGATCCCTGAGTTCATCGCTGGAGATCCCTTGGTTCATCGCTGGAGATTCCTGGCTTCATCACAGGAGATTCCTGGCTTCATCACTGGAGATTCCTGGCTTCATCACTGGAGATTCCTGGCTTCATCACTGGAGATTCCTGGCTTCATCGCTGGAGATTCCTGGGTTCATCGCTGGAGCTACGGAGTTTGTGCTTTGAGCGATGCTCTCAGCAAGAAGGGATACCGCTCTGTGGAGATACACTGAGCCATATGGGGAGACCAGGGGCGATAAAGTCGAGCCCTTGCCTTTAGCCTTTAACCTTTAACCTTTAACAGACACAGACTCAGCGAACTAGAGCGGACTGCTTTCCTCAGGGTCAGGGAGCCATAGTTGGCTGCTTGCTTCAGGGTCAGTGAGCCATAGTTGGCTGCTTGCTTCAGGGTCAGGGAGCCATAGTTGACTGCTTGCTTCAGGGTCATGGAGCCAAAGTTGGCTGCTTGCTTCAGGGTCAGGGAGCCATAGTTGACTGCTTGCTTCAGGGTCATGGAGCCATAGTTGACTGCTTGCTTCAGGGTCAGGGAACCATAGTTGACTGAGTTTCCCCCACCCGAGGCGGACACCTTACCCGGAGACCACTGAGTCGCCCCACCCGTGGCGGACATCCTACCCGGAGACCACTGAGTCGCCCCATCCGAGATGGACACTTTAACTGGAGACCACTGAGTCGACCCACCCGAGACGGACACCTTGGAGACCACTGAGTCGCCTTACCCGAGGCGGACAACTTACCCGGAGACCACTGAGTCGCCCCACCCGAGACGGACAACTTACCTGGAGACAGCTGAGTCGCCCCACCCGAGGCGGACAACTTACCCGGAGACCACTGAGTCGCCCCACCCGAGACGGACAACTTACCTGGAGACCACTGAGTCGCCCTGCGGGACGACGCTCAACTCAATACATCCCCAGACATTTTACAGCGTTTAAATTGATCCACAATATTTATCAACCCATACTGTAAACATATTTTTTAGCTTAGAAACATGGATACCCGGCAAGCCAGTGTGAGTCGGTTAATTGGATAAGGTCGCGGGGGAGATGGCGAGAGTTCATTATAGCTCATTTGTTAGAGTTCAATTTGAGATGAGGATTGCGTTAATTCTGGTAATGGTAAAGTAATTTCTCCTGGATAAAGAATGGATGTTGTTTTAGATACGGATGACGAAGAGATTCTTGTGGATGATAGAATATGTCGGTTATGACTACAGGGATCTTGTACAAGGAGACGCAAGTGAGTTATGTATGGGGGGTAGCAGTATGATTATGGAGAACGCATTGCAGCAGAGGCACTACTTCAAGAATATGCATGGGGAACGGCGTGGGCTAGTGGTTAAGTGACACGGCTCACAACCAGAAGGTGCTGGGTTCGATCCCTATCACAGCACCGGCCGTTACTCCTTGGAAGGAAACCCTTAGAAAATGCTGGAGGAAGCAAGCCCTTACATAAAATGCATTCTGAAGTCGGATGCAATGGGCCGACAGGCGCAAAATAAAAACCCCAGTGCAACGCATACCGCCTTGGGGACTAGAGAAATAAGGCGAACGCTAAAAAAAAAAAAAAAAAAAAGGGGCATACAGATTGATTTGGCTTTAGCTTCCTGAGGGGGGCAAGTATTAGAAGTTCTATGTTTTGTAAGGAGAAAATTGCAGATGTAGAGAGGTAGAGAAAGAGGAGAAGGATACGGATCAGAATGAGAAGCTGAAGGACGGGCGAGGAGGGTAAGAAGGAGAATAATGATAAGGAAGAAGAAGGAACAAAGGGAAGAAGAAGAGGACGAGGCAAAGGAGAAATAGGAAGAAAACGGTAATGCACATCACTCAAAATGCTTCTGTACTATACACTGATGATAGTGCCACCACGGGGTAGAAAATCGATTTAAAAGATGTCAGGTTTGTCCCAGAAAACACTCGCCATCGCTTTTTTTGGGTTGAGAGCCAGCACGGCTGGGTATCATCGCTCACGGATGTACGGTTTTCTCTAAAACCTTTACACCATTCTAATGTCTTACTGCGGCTGAGTGTCTCATCAATGTGTTGTGATTGCAGTCTTCTGTACATTTCCGCTGGTTTCAGGCTTTCTTTCACAGAAACTTCATCACAACACGCTGCGCCATGCAAGCACTAACAATGTTGTCGGCCATTTTTATTTATCTGTCCTGTGACTGACCCATGGCAAGTGTGCCATCTAGCAGTAGAAGGACACAGGTGCCTGTAACTAATGATTGTAGTTCTAGCACTTTTTAACCCATTCAGGAAGTGCTAGAACAAAAAGTCACGGTTTGATTTGAACACCTCTCGTAGCAAGCTTCACTTTTACGTCTCAGGTCAATCACTCATTACGTTTCATCATTATCATGTCAGTGTAGAGGAGCCACTGAGTAAGGTAGAAGACTTTACACGTCTTGGGTGAAGAGGGTCGACTAAGTAAGGTAGAAGACTATACTACATCCCAGGGTAGAAGAGGAGTTCTTCTCTTCTTCTTCTTTGTTCGCTCGCAATCTCCTGCTACCAAGCCCTGAAAAAAGTTTCGCAATAGCGGAATGTAGTCCCTAGAACGGAATGCCTTGTGTCGTGGTTTACAGCTTGATTGCGATATTTGCACCTTTTGGCCTGACACATCCGATATCAGCAAGCATTTTTGAGTACCGGGTTAGCATTCCCTCTTTGATCCAATTCTACTTAGCCAGTCAGCTCTGTTGCAGCCTGTTATTCTGGATCACCGCGTGGAGGTGCAGAAGGGTTTTGGCAGCTCTGGTTCGCTGACCCTGAGGCTAGCGGTCAGCAATGGACCGCTGACCACTGTAGTTTATGCGCTGCTCAGCGTCTTGATCCCAAAAGAGGAGTGACTTTGTAAGGTAGAAGGCTCTATACCCCAGGGTAGAAAAAGAGTGGCTAAGTATGTAATGTAGTAGACTCTACACGCTAGAATCGAAACAGACTAGAATAAGTAAATAAATATCGGGTGGGAGTGGGGGGTGAGGAGAGGGGAGAGGGGGGGGGTGGACTAGCATGGAATCGTATCAGATAATTATTATGATCCACATCATCTGTCTTCAACTCAGTAGGTAGCATATCATCCCTTATATTATTTGGCCTTCTCTTGGAACACATCCTCAAACCATCAGTGAGTTCTTCCAGAACTAATTTATTGACACCTAGTTTTACATATAGAGGTTGCCAGCTACCATGCATAACCCTATTCATTGACCGTTGACGAAAAACCTAGCAGGACGCTGTCCCTCCTTAGAAGTCTCCGATTCCAGGCATTGGAAATCGGTTTATTCGCTGATGTAAAAGTGCGGTCTACCATTTCTTGTCCGTTAGTCAGAATTGATTTTTTGAGTGTAATTGTGTTTACCGGCGTATTAATTGTACATCAATCCCACTGTCATTATGGGATGTTTCACCTTGCATTTACCTGTCCGTCTGTTTGCTGCACTGGGTGTCTGTCTGATGGTCGCTGTATCTGTCTGCCTGTTTTTCGATCTGTCTGTTTGCCATGTTGTAGCTGCGTTACTGTGTCTGTTTGTAATTCTGCTAGTCTGTTTGTCGCTGTATCGGCCTGTCTTTCTGTCGCCGTACCTACCTGTCTGTCTGTCGTTCTGTCTGTCTGTCTGACTTTCGCTGTACCTGTTTGCCTGTCTTTCGGTCTGTTTGTTTGTCACTGTACCTGCCTGTCTGTTTGTCGCCGTACTTGCCTGTTTGTCGCTGTACCTTCTCTGTTTGTCGCTGTAACTGTCTGCTTGTCGCTGTATATGTGTGTTTGTCGCTGTACCTGCCTGTCTGTCTGTTGCTGTACATGTCTGTCTGTTTATCGCTGTGCCTGTCTGTTTGTCGCTGTACCTGTCTGTCTGTTTGTTGCTGTACCTGCCTTTCTGTTTGTCGCTGTACCTGCCTGTCTGTTTGTCGCTGTACCTGCCTGTCTGTCTGTCGCTGTACCTACCTGTCTGTTTGTCGCTGTACCTGCTTGTCTGTTTGTCGCTGTACCTACCTGTCTGTTTGTCGCTGTACCTGCCTGTCTATCTGTCGCTGTACCTGTCTGTCTGTCTGTCGCTGTATCTGCCTGTCTATCTGTCGCTGTACCTGTCTGTCTGTCGATGTACCTGCCTGTCTATATGTCGCTCTGCCTGCCTGTCTATCTGTCGCTGTACCTGTCTGTCTGTTTGTCGTTGTATCTCCCTGGCTGTCCATCGCTGTATCTGCCTGCCTATCGCTGTACCTGCCTGCCTATCGCTGTACCTGTCTGTCTGTCCATCGCTGTACCTGCCTGCCTGACGCTGTACCTGCCTGTCTGCCGACCTTCATTGCTGTCTATTTGACGATATTTCTGTCTGTCCATTCGTCACTCTATCCCTACATCCGTCCATCTATCTACCTGTATGCATGTATATCTGTCCGATTTCAGCCACTCATCTATCCATCCGTTCGTCTGTCTCTCTCCGTGTTAGTCGATCGGCCTTACTGTCCATTCCTCCATCCGTCCATCCATCATCCATCTATTCAGCCAGCCATCTCTTTTTCCATCTGTGTGTCTTCTTTTCATCTTCTCAGTTTATATGTATAGTCTGTCTATCTATTAATGCCCATATCTTTTACCCTCTCATGTCTGTCTACATGTCACCCTGCCATTCAGAATTCCCGTCTTTCTACATATTCATAAATGTATCTACCTGAAATCCATAAATTCTGCTAAAAATGTAATCCAATCACTCATCCATCCGTCCATCTACCCATCCATCCATTCATTCATCCACCCATCCTACCCTCTCCTTCTCTCTATCTCTCTCTCTCTCTCTATATATATATATATATCTGTTTACCTGTCTCTTTCTGACATTTATTCTTTCTCTCTTTCACTCACTCTGCATTTTGCTTTCCATATAACTCTTTCCATCCCTCACAGTCTGATGTCCTCTCTCTCTCTCTCTCTCTCTCTCTCTCTCTCTCTCTCTCTCTCTCTCTCTCTATCGAGCTGCATCTCTTAAGTTTTAAGGAGATAAACCCCCCGTAGAGGAGGAGACAAACCTAAACACCCATCTTCAGTACATTTCACCCTCATCTATATTCGGTCCATAATTCGGCCTATCTCCTAATATCTTTCTCTACTCAATTATTCATGATACGACCGACAACTCTGAGCAGCCTGAGTTGTCCTGACCTAAGCCCATGTTTTCTTTGATTAACATCTGACACTTCCGTCCCTTAATTCAAGGTTCTTTTTCTTTCGTAGCTTCTTACAGAGCATAGGAGTTATCACTGCTGTTGACATATTTAAATAAGGTAAACTCAAAGAGTAGTCTCAGAGCGAATAAGGTTGTCAGGGATGAAGTTGATATCGTGTTAAACGTCAGTTGTGAATGAAGGGAATTAATCAATTCATTCCACCGCTGCATTCCCTTACTTAATGGTATCGATGTAGCCATATTCAGCTGGGTCGACAGAAGCGTGTCTATAATACGGATATTGTTTTTTCTTCTTCTACGTCGGACGTTTTCAGACGTTGACTTGCTGAGCAGTGGATGAGCTGCAGTGGCCAGAGACACAACGCTGACTGCTAGCGTCAGGGCTAGCGGACCAGAACTGTTAAGACCCTTCTACACCTCCACGCGGTGATCCTGGATAATAGGCTGCAGCAGGGAAGACCTCCTAAGGAGGGATCAAAGAGGGAAGGCTAACACGGTACCCAAAAATGTCTGCTGAAATCGGATGTATCGACACATAAAGAAAATGAAAGCCATACAGTCCTGCTTACAGATGCTCTGGCCGTAGTCACAGCGCTAAAAAGCCAGAAAAACACTGAGCTTAATGACTTAAGAGCAGTACTCTGTCAACTATGCCAGCAGTCCGCACCAAAAAGGGTAGTGGTACAGTGGGTCCCATCACACTGCAACATCCAAGGCAACGAGGAGGCAGACAGACTGGCAAAAGAAGGCGCAAGACTACCACAAACAGATACTAGTATGACGTACGAAGAGTCAAAACGGCTTATTAGAGCTAGATACATGACCAAATGGGAAACCGAACATACTGGCTACACCAAAAACGATGCCTATTACCAGTTGAATAGAAGACAGCAGGTCGTTGTCTTCAGACTTCGCACTGGCCACAATAGACTGAGGTACCACCTATTCAAAAAATTGAAGATAGGTGGTACCGACGAATGCCCGTGTGGTACCGAGAAAATGACCGCTGAGCTTCTGCTGCAGAACTGCCCGACATACGAGGATCAGAGAGAGCAGATGTGGCCATCACCAGTGGAACCACAATACAAGCTATATGGCAGTGGCGACAGCCTCAGGATGACCGCCGCTTTTTTCGAAAAAATAAAGGTTACTGTCTGACTGCGTACGATGAAGAAGAAGAAGGACCGAAAGGTGCAAATATTGCAGTCAAACTGTAAACTACAACACACAACATTCCGTTCTCTGGACTACATCCTGCTACTTGCATAGCCGTTTGGGGAAATTGGTAGCGAAAGATTGAGAACAAAGAAGAAGAAGAAGAAGAAGATGAAAAGAAGAAGTCGAAGACGACGCCCACTTCAATAAATCTTACTATAGTAGTGATAACAGACCGATGTTACTTGTGTCTCCGTAGAGGTTGTCAAGGAATGTCGTGAACATATTTGCTATCTCTGTTCCTCGAATGATGGTCGCCTTTGTAGCTGATCCTCAGAAGTCATTTTGTCAGTGCTGCAGACACATTCATCTGTATGCCCTATTCTTAGTTTATCGAACAGATGGTACCTCAGTCTGTTATGGCCTGTGTGGAGTCTAAAGATTACTACCTTCTCCCCTTTGTTGACCTGGTAATCTACGTCATTTGGTTGATGACGTGTGTGTTCTGTTTCACAATTCGAACCCGGTACGATTGCTGGACGAGGGTAACCCTCATTTACTACGGTAATTAGACCCTTTAAAAAATACCCTCCATAACTTCTAAATAACCATGCCATTTGATGATGCGTCTAGCAATGTCCTTGCCTACTTATCTGAATTTAACTGAAATTCATTGAACTGGTTTAGAGAGTTCTACAAAGTCTGTATACAAACTGTTTATTCCACTCCCCCGATACTAACATTGACTGTGATCATCCAATCTATTTTTGAATGTATGCATTACTTGACTCTGCCTCTACCACATCCCATGGCAATGCATTCCAAGCATTCATCATTCTCTGACTAACAAAATATTTCCGAATATCTAATTTAGGCCTGTATTTAAATAATTTGGAGCTGTTCCCTATAGTTCTTGTAGCCGATTCAACTTCGAAAACCTTGGTATAATCTAATTTATCCTTTCCTCTCAAACATCTAACATTTAAGTAACCTCCTCCATGAATTCAATACTGAACAGATTTGTTCAGTACGATCTCCCATCAGTAAGCCAAAGCTGACTATTATTGAATACAGCAAAGTTGTCCAAGCTCACAGCTATGTTGTCTTTGATAAATGACTGTAAAATTTTTCAGAGTATGCGTTTCAAACTCACTGGTCTATAATTGCCTTGTGGTTTGGTTATTTAGTCATAATACATCATGACCAGCCTACGGCGAAAGCATATCATACGCAGATCTCCGCTCACAAACAAGAAGCAGGCTACGACGTCGGTGGATCGAGGCTGTCTCTGACACTCTCAGGAAGTTACACCTAACGACAACACGGGCCTCTGCTTGACGATATCAAGAAATCGATGCATCGCGCTTCTCTGTAACGCATCATGCAAGAGCAGTAAAACGGAAGAAGAAAAAGAAGAAATGGATTAGAAAATAGATGGAAATACAGAACATAGATCAGCTTCTTTATCAAACGGCAATGTGCAAATAACTTGCCTTCGTTCGTTCTCAATCTCCCACTATGAAGCCCTGAACGTTCTCAATCTCCCACTACTAAGCCCTGTACGTTTTCAATCTCCCACTACCAAGCCCTGTACGTTCTCAATCTCCCACTATGAAGCCCTGAACGTTCTCAATCTCCCACTACTAAGCCCTGTACGTTATCAATCTCCCACTACTAAGCCCTGTACGTTCTCAATCGCCCTCTACCAAGCCCTGAACGTTCTCAATCTCCACTACCAAGCCCTGAACGTACTCAATCCCTCACTACCAAGCCCTGAACGTTCTCAATCCCTCACTACCAAGCCCTGAACGTTCTCAATCTCTCCCTACCAAAGTCCTGAAAACGGCTTAAGAAGAAGAAGAATGTAGTCCAGAGAACGGAATGCGCTGTGTCGCAGTCTACAGCTTGACTTCGGAGAGAAAGACTAACGTCTGGTCAGACAAAACATACTGACCTAGACCTTCACCTCGGCTTCTTCGCAGCGCTCCCTGGAAAAGGCTGTTTTCATGGCAGCCTGACTAACGAGGTAAGGGATCGACGTAATCCCCGTAATAGTGAGCGACACGTAGATGAAGCCAAGCATAGCACAACCGCCTAGAGGACCCCGATCCACCTTCATCAGCACGCTCGGGATGTGGGGACAGCTACTACAACCCACCATTTAACGGCCTTTTCAGGGCGTACAAAAGAGTAACCTACTCATTATGGGCATTCAAAACAACAACAACAACAACAACACACATGTTCGAAAAATGCCAAGAGGAAATATAACTGAACGAGGATTTTCGCTTAGAGTTGAGCCGACATTATTTTTTGAAGTTTGGGATAAGATGTGTTTTTGTTGCTTGGTTCAATTATACGCATGACATATTTGGTTGACGTTTGGTGCAGCTGAACACATTGAATCTACAGATACAAGGAAGAAAGAAAAGTATCATAAAATTAATTGCTCCCTTGAGAGCCTTCACCAACAATCTGGAAAATTGGAAGAGAAACGTCAAGATAGCAACTTTTGAAATGTTTGAGTGTATGCCATTAAGCGTGATACCCCTGGTTTTAACAGAGCTTGTCCAAAATGGAAAAAAAAAATTTCAGGTTTGACAGCACTGGAAAGTGAATTCAACCAATATTATCCTGAACATAATGATGCGTTGAATATAGTGCTATATTTTTCACGTAGCTGGGTAACATAATCTCAGAATATGGCAAAGACGACACCAAAATCCAACAAAGATGTAATAAAGCAAGTCAAATAATTGGTACCGTACAAGGACATAGAGGGCAGGGACGTCCAAGGAAAAGATGAGCAGACAACATTGCTGAGTAGTCAAAACTTCGTCCCGGTGAGGAACGACTGGCGGCAGTGGACAGATAGATGGCGTGGGATTGTGGGAGTGTCTTCAAGTGTCCCCCAACGACCTGATGGGTTACGGAATGAACTGAAATGAATCATTGGGCACATGTTCCTGATATCACAATATAAGCATGTAACGATGGATACAAAAAGAACGCTATACAACACGATATTCCTACCCACATTGTGCTATCAGAGCCAGAATGTGATTTTAGCTAACAAAGATAACAGAAACGTCCTAACAACAGAGATGAAATGTCTGCACAGAATGGTTGGAGTAACAAGAATGGATATAATGAGAAACGAATATTTTAGGAGACAAGTAGGTACAACACCAGTGCTAGGTCTCATCAAGAGACAAGTAGGTACAACACCAGTGCTAGACCTCCATCAAGAGACAAGTATATACAACACCAGTGCTAGACCTCCATCAAGAGACAAGTAGATACAACACCAGTGCTAGGTCTCATCAAGAGACAAGTAGGTACAACACCAGTGCTAGACCTCATCAAGAGACAAGTAGGTACAACACCAGTGCTAGGTCTCATCAAGAGACAAGTAGGTACAACACCAGTGCTAGGTCTCATCAAGAGACAGCAAACCAAATGGTTCGGCCACGTTACGCGACATACACCAGATAGTATACCTCAGAAAGCATTGCTATACAGATAAAATGGATACAAAGCCACGGACCGACCACGGAACAGATGGATAGCAGAAATAACAGATGCAGTAATGCAGAAGTAGGTAAAGAAACCTCTTCATAACCTGACGCTGAAAGGCACAAGCAGGACACAAGTGAGCTAAAATAAAGTAGTAAGTAAAGTAAAGTAACCCATAGCATTACTGCCGTAGGGAGTGAGGTGTTAGCGATCTCACATTTCAAAGTTCGGCTATACGAGGGCGGTGGCTATCTTCTCTCACTGGCTGCTTTTACTTCCCGGACTGAACCGGTACCCAATTTAGGCTGGGTCAACACCGGAACCGTTGCGGTCTGAGAAAACATTTCTGCCTCAACTGGGGAATGAACACATGACCACTCAGATGCGAAGCCAGCTGGCTAACCACTGCGCTACGCGGCTTCCTCTTATTATGATGAGATAACATTAATGAACAGTATCAATTGAACAGATTTCTAACGAAAGGCAAGATGAATTTATGGACCTGGAGTCTGATTCGCGAGGGCAGTGTACGTTGAATAAGAAATCAGCAATTTCAGAGCGGAGGCAGAGGCACTGAGGGCGGCAGTGGAAGAAATGGTGACACACAGTGAAAATGAGAGCCAAATAGTCCTGCTGACAGATGCTCTCGCCGTAGTCACAGCGCTAAAAAGCCAGAAAAACACTGAGCTTAATGACTTAAGAGCAGCACTCTGCAAACTGTGCCAGCAGTCCGCACCAAAAAGGGTAGTGGTACAGTGGGTTCCGTCACACTGCAACATCCAAGGCAACGAGGAGGCAGACAGACTGGAAAAAGAAGGTGCAAGACTACCACAAACAGATACCAGTATGACGTACGAAGAGTCAAAACGGCTTATCAAAGCCAGATACATGACCAAATGGGAAACCGAACATACTGGTTACACCAAAAACGATGCCTATTACCAGTTGAACCGAAGAGAGCAGGTCGTTGTCTTCAGACTTCGCACTGGCCACAACAGACTGAGGTACCACCTATTCAACAAATTGAAGATAGGGTGTACCGACGAATGCCCGTGCGGTACTGGTAAAATGACCACTGAACATCTGCTGCAGAACTGCCCGACATACGAGGATCAGAGAGAGCAGATGTGGCCATTGCCAGTGGAACTGCAAGACAAGCTCTATGGCAGTGGTGAGAGCCTCAGGATGACCGCCGCTTTTTTCGAAAAAATAATGCTTACTGTCTGACTGTGTACGCAGAAGAAGAAGAAGAAGAATAAGAAATCAATTACATAATTTAGGGGACGGCGTCAGCTAGTGGTTAAGTGACACGGCTCACAACCCGAAGGTGCTGGGTTCGATCCCCATCACAGCACCGGTAGTTACCCCGGGGAAGCAAACCCTTAGAAAATGCAGGAGGAATCAGACCCTTACATAAAAGGCATTTGAAGTCGGATGCACTGGGCCGACAGCCGCAAAATAAAAACCTCAGTGCAACACACACAGCCTTGTGGATTAGAGAAATAAGGCAAACGCAAAAACAAAAACAAATTAACAAAGAAATTACATAATTTGATGTGTCCTTGATGTGTAATCCCCACAGGCAGGTGGCAGCAACAGCTATCCATGCACTGTTTCCACTATTGTCGACATATCTTTATCTATTGTCGACATATCTTTATTTATTGTCGACATATCTTTATCTATTGTCGACATATCTTTATCTATTGTCGACATATCTTTATCAATTGTCGACATATCTTTGTCTATTGTCGACATATCTTTATCTATTGTCGACATATCTTTATCAATTGTTGACATATCTTTGTCTATTGTCGACATATCTTTATCTATTGTCGACATATCTTTATTTATTGTCGACATATCTTTATCTATTGTCGACATATCTTTATCTATTGTCGACATATCTTTATCAATTGTCGACATATCTTTGTCTATTGTCGACATATCTTTGTCTATTGTCGACATATCTTTATCAATTGTTGACATATCTTTGTCTATTGTCGACATATCTTTATCTATTGTCGACATATCTTTATTTATTGTCGACATATCTTTATCTATTGTCGACATATCTTTATCTATTGTCGACATATCTTTGTCTATTATCTATGGTCAACTCTGTCGCAAGAGAACTTTACGACGACCACCTGACAGCGATCAAAAGGCTGGAGTTGACTTAGTATCGTCCCGTCTCGAGATACAAGGACCTGGAAAATACGTTACTACATGGCACAGGACAAGGCAAGGGAAGGCAGGGACGTCGAGAAGACGATGGGAAGACAGCATTCATGAATGGACTAATCTACGACTTGGGAAGGCACAAAAATCAGACGCAGACAGAGAGGGGTGGCGCAGTATTAGGCGAGTGTCAGCAGGGGTTCCCAAATGATTTAAAGAGGTCACCGGATGAACTTAATTAACTCATGGTATGGGGAAATTGATTGAAATAGGAGAAATAGAAGTTCACGCAAACGGATAACGGTCATTTCTAGTTAGATACAAGTTTGTAAAAAGACAATCACTGGTTTTGATTGACGGCAATCTTCTCCTGAATGCACCTAATTACAATATCCTGGCATTCAGTTAAATTTGTTGATCTCTAAAGTACGTTTTAGCTCGACCTGTTAAGGAATTAGCTGTGAATATTAAAAACACTTCTTTTATTCTCGTAAAAAATTCCATCAACATTTTCTTGCTGCCAATCCTTATCAAATCATTATCAATTCATCATCATCATCTTCATCATTATCATCTTCTATCCACTTGTGAAGCAGACCACGTGGGGAGATTCAATTTTCTTTCCTCCACCAGATGCGCCGTAGATGTTGTCATTCCGTGTTTCTTTAGTGCCTCCCTCAAACTATCTATTCATATTCTTCTTTACACCCCCCCCCCCTCTCCCCCCCCCTTTTCCCACGTGCTCGCTCTGTAACCCTCTTGTCTGGTATTGTAAATCCGAGCAGTTCGTAACTTCGGTTGTGTCTTTGTCTGGTGGCTGAACCGTTTTATTGTTTGTATTTCCATGTTTTCCAAGCACTATGTTGACACAACGCTGTGTTTGATATCTTTGTTTTTTGCTTTGTACAAAAAAATCTCTACAAAACAAAACAAATGTGCTAAGAAAGGAGGTAGATACCACGCTAACTCTTTGCATCGAATCATATACCTGGGGTGCCTCATAAAAGACACGCTCTCTGTACCTCCAGAAATAGACAATCGCATTGGCGAAACTTCTGCTACATTTGCTCGCCTCACAACGCGTGATTGTGAAAACTCGAAACTCACAATTGAGACCAAGGCCGTGGTTTACAATGCTTCTGTCGCCAGCACACTTCTACATTGTAGCGAGACTTGTGTATGCTGAGAAAGAGCAAAGGTTTTACGCCTTCCATCTAGTTACATATTAACTTAAGATACGCATGATCAAATCAATCAGAAAGCCACCAACAGAAGATACACATGATCAAATCAATCAGAAAGCCACTAACAGAAGATAAGGATGATCAAATCAATCAGAAAGTCATCAACAGAAGATACGCATGATCAAATCAATCAGAAAGCCACTAACAGGAGATACACATGATCAAATGAATCAGAAAGCCACCAACAGAAGATACACATGATCAAATCAATCAGAAAGCCACTAACAGAAGATACACATGATCAAATCAATCAGAAAGCCACTAACAGAAGATAAGGATGATCAAATCAATCAGAAAGCCACAAACAGAAGATACGCATGATCAAATAATCAGAAAGCCACTAACAGAAGATACACATGATCAAATGAAACAGAAAGCCACCAACAGAAGATACGCATGATCAAATCAATCAGAAAGCCACCAACAGAAGATACACATGATCAAATCAATCAGAAAGCCACTAACAGAAGATAAGGATGATCAAATCAATCAGAAAGCCACCAACAGAAGATACGCATGATCAAATCAAGCAGAAAGCCACTAACAGAAGATACGCATGATCAAATCAATCAGAAAGTCATCAACGGTAACACCAGACGATTACCATAACATGAACAGACAAGAGCAAACTGTTGTGTTGCGCCTTAGAACAGGACACAACCGACTCCGCAGCCACATGTACACAAAAATGAAGATTGGCAACTCAGCCATGTGTACATGTGGAAAGGTACCCCATACAGCAGAGCACATTCTACAAAACTGCCCCGAATATGATATACAGAGAAAATCTCACTCGCCCATAGACACAACACTGGAAGAGAAATTTTATGGACCTGTATGTGAACTACAAAAGACAGTGAAGTTTATACAAGAGACAACTTTGCAGAAATAGACAATATTTTAAAGCGAACGAAAGAAGAAGAAGAAGAAGAAGAAGAAGAAGAGAAAGAGGAAGAAGAAGAAGAAGAAGAAGAAAAAGAAGAAGAAGAAGAAGAAGACGACGAAGAAGACACCTTCCATCTACGGTATCTGCGATCCATTCTTTGAATTACACTGAGGGACAGAGCGACAAATGCAGAGGTGCACTAACGCGCCTGTCTTCCGTGCTTCCACACGCTGCTTAGCGAAAACTGCAATCACTTGGCAATTTTTGTCGCATAGAATATGGTCGCATTCATAAAGATATGGTCTATGGACAGTTGGCCGGTGGCAAAAGAACAATCTGCCGATCACATGAGGTTTAAAGATGGGTGTTAGTGTGAAATGAAGGCTCTGGATATGAGTCCAACATCCTTGGAAGACGGAGCTGCAGACCGATCCACGTGGAGATGTACCCTGATGAGTCATCTCATACTTTGCGAAGAAAAGCTCTTGCAACACGGAGAAGGGAGGAAAAGCTCTTGCCACACGGAGAAGGGAATTAAAGCTCTTGCAACACGGAGAAGGGAAGAAAAGCTCTTGCAACACGGAGAAGGGAAGAAAAGCTCTTGCAACACGGAGAAGGAAAGAAAAGCTCTTGCAACACGGAGAAGGGAAGAAAAGCTCTTGCAACACGGAGAAGGGAAGAAAAGCTCTTGCAACACGGAGAAGGGAAGAGAAGCTCTTGCAACACGGAGAAAAGAAGAAAAGCTCTTGCAACACGGAGAAGGGAAAAGAAGCTCTTGCAACACGGAGAAGGGAAGAAAAGCTCTTGCAACACGGAGAAGGGAAGAAAAGCTCTTGCAACACGGAGAAGGGAAGAAAAGCTCTTGCAACACGGAGAAGGGAAGAAAAGCTCTTGCAACACGGAGAAGGGAAGAGAAGCTCTTGCAACACGGAGAAAAGAAGAAAAGCTCTTGCAACACGGAGAAGGGAAGAAAAGCTCTTGCAACACGGAGAAGGGAAGAGAAGCTCTTGCAACACGGAGAAAAGAAGAAAAGCTCTTGCAACACGGAGAAGGGAAGAAAAGCTCTTGCAACACGGAGAAGGGAAGAAAAGCTCTTGCAACACGGAGAAGGGAAGAAAAGCTCTTGCAACACGGAGAAGGGAAGAAAAGCTCTTGCAACACGGAGAAGGGAAGAAAAGCTCTTGCAACACGGAGAAGGGAAAAAAAGCTCTTGCAACACGGAGAAGGGAAGAGAAGCTCTTGCAACACGGAGAAGGGAAAAAAAGCTCTTGCAACACGGAGAAGGGAAAAAAAGCTCTTGCAACACGGAGAAGGGAAAAAAAGCTCTTGCAACACGGAGAAGTAGAACGACAACGTCGCAAGGAGAGAGAAAACAAAAAAAGAAAAGTAGCTAGCTTTGTTTACTACTCCAAAGTCTGAACATCCTATAGTCAGTCATGACTGAAAGGGTTTTCTAACTCTCTCCAGTCATGACTGATAGGGGTTTCTAACTCTTCCCAGTCATGACTTAAAGGGGTTTCTAACTCTCCCCAGTCATGACTGATAGGGGTTTCTAACTCTTCCCAGTCATGACTTAAAGGGGTTTCTAACTCTCCCCAGTCATGACTGAAAGGGGTTTCTAACTCTCCCCAGTCATGACTTAAAGGGGTTTCTAACTCTCCCCAGTCATTACTTAAATGGGCTTCTAACTCTGCCCAGTCATGACTTAAAGGGGTTTCTAACTCTCCCCAGTCATGACTGAAAGGGGTTTCTAACTCTCCCCAGTCATGACTTAAAGGGGTTTCTAACTCTCCCCAGTCATGACTTAAATGGGCTTCTAACTCTGCCCAGTCATGACTTAAGGCGGCTTCTAACTCTGCCCAGTCATTGAATTCTGACAGAAGAATCTACTATATTTAAACGCGTGCTTGAGATTTGAGTAAATTTGTGAATGATTGCAAATACTTGGAGGAACGTTTCATTTAAGAGAGACCAGGTCTGAACACACCCATATAAGAGCGTTGATCATCATTTTTGTGAGGGCTCAGCGCTCAACGATTTTAGAAAAATACTTCTTCTTTTTCCGAGGCTAGATAGAGGGAACAGTTCTTATGGCTCTACAGCTACTGATACACACGGTCAGATACAATTACGGGATCAAGACGCTGATCAGCGCATGAGCTGCAGTGGTCAGCGACCCATAGCTGACTGCTAGCGTCAGGACCAGTGAACCAGAGCTGCCAAGACCCTTCTACACCTCCACGCGGTGATCCTGGATAACACGCTGCAGCAGGGCAGACTGGCTAAGGAGAAGGGATCGAAAAGAGGGAATGCTAACCCGGTACTCAAAAAATGCTTGCTGAAGTCGGATGTGTTGGACCGAAAGGTGTAAATATCGCAGTCAAGCTGTACACTACGACACAATGCATTCCGTTCTCTTGACTACATTCTGCTACTTAAGCCCTTTCAGGGTTTGGTAGCGGGAGATTAGGAACGAACGAAGCGAAGCTAAGATACAATTACATGGCATTGGGCCGAAGGGCGAGATCACGAATGCTGCTGAATCCTCAACAAAAACATAACCGCAAGGAAGACCAAATGCAGTAAAAACCTTGGATTTCGATTGACGGAAGACAAGTAAAGGTTTAAAAATGCTTGTACAAGGCCTTTCATTGAAAGAGGCCTTCTGCAGCGACGACATTTGCTGGGCCATTCTCAGATTATATCGCGATCTATACAGGAACTAAGTGGTGCACCACAGCTCCCGACCCTGCGCCTCCGCACCAAATACTTAATTAACTTCCATGTCAATATACTTTCAATGTCACCACAACCCTCAGACTATGTTGAAATGTCACATGCTTTAGTATATGCATATATAATTACATATAATAGCAATAATTCGTCCCTCGCCCCGAAAAGAACAACCAACATAATGCCATGGCATACTGTATCATTGAGTATGTGAGTGCGCTTGTGACTGCTTAAAGATTGTTTAGGAAGTTGAAATCATATGGAATAGGCAGCGGAGTTGTCAAATGGATTGAAAATTGGTTAACGGGAAGAAGGCAGAGAGTGGGCATGCATAAGGAGTACTCTGAGTGGTGTGAAGTTAAAAGTGAAGTGTCACAAGGCTTGGATTTGAGACAAATCTTGTTTTTGAAATAAATAAACTATTTGGAGAATGATATGGGATCCATGATTGCAAAATTCGTGGGGGATACAGAACTATACAGTAGTGTCTCATCTAAAGCAGAAGTGGATATATGGAGGTCGGATTTAGATACAATTTGAGAATGGTCTGTAAGCTGGCAAATGGAGTTTAATGTAGATAAATGTACAGTCATCCACATGGGTAGATTCAATATGGAACATAATTACAGAATGGGAGAAAACAATATTAGAAAGATTGATGACGTACGAAGAGTCAAAACGGCTTATCAAAGCCAGATACATGACCAAATGGGAAACCGAACATACTGGTTACACCAAAAACGATGCCTATTACCAGTTGAACCGAAGAGAGCAGGTCGTTGTCTTCAGACTTCGCACAGGCCACAACAGACTGAGGTACCACCTATTCAACAAACTGAAGATAGGGTGTACCGACGAATGCCCGTGCGGTACTGGTAAAATGACCACTGAACATCTGCTGCAGAACTGCCCGACATACGAGAATCAGAGAGAGCAGATGTGGCCATTGCCAGTGGAACTGCAAGACAAGCTGTATGGTAGTGGCGAGAGTCTCAGGATGACCGCCGCTTTTTTCGAGAAAATAATGGTTACTGTCTGACTGTGTACGCAGAAGAAGAAGAAGAAGAAGACTTCGCACTGGCCACAACAGACTGAGGTACCACCTATTCAACAAATTTAAGATAGGGTGTACCGACGAATGCCCGTGCGGTACCGGTAAAATGACCGCTGAACATCTGCCCGACATACGAGGATCAGAGAGAGCAGATGTAGCCATTACCAGTGGAACTGCAAGACAAGCTCTATGGCAGTGGCGAGAGCCTCAGGATGACCGCCGCTTTTTTCGAAAAAATAATGGTTACTGTCTGACTGCGTACGCAGAAGAAGAAGAAGAAGAAAGATTGATAAGGAAAGGGACCTAGGGGTTATAATAGATCATACAGGTAAGGTGAGTGAGCAGGTCCAGGTAGCAGTGAAAAAGACAAATGCAAAGTTAGATATGATACAAATAAATATTAAACATAGGAGCAAGGAAGTGATAGTCAAACTGTATAAAGCATTAGTTAGACCTTGATTGGAGTACTGTGTACAGGTGTGGAGTCATTATCATAGAGGGGATATAAACATGATCGAAAGAATACAAAGAAGAGCGACAAAGCTGATAGTGGGATTCTAGAATTACAGTTATGAATACAGACTCCGAAAAAAAACCCTGCCTAAGGTATCTAGAAAATAGACACATTCGAGGTGACTTAATACAAGATTATAAGAATAAATTAGGCTATAACAAGTGTTTTTAAAAACACAACCGCCTACGAGAACAAGAGGGCACCGTTACAAATTAATTAAAGAAAGGTTCAGATTAGATATTAGGAAACATTTGTTTAGTCAGGGAGTGATGAATGTTTGGAATGCAGTCCACAGGAAATATTGGAAATAAGGTCAATTATAGCACTCAAAAGCAGATTGAATGCGCATAACTATTTTTAGATAAAGTGAATGTAAAAGAAATTGATTGTTAATAGACTGCTGAGTCTTCTGAGCCAGTACCCTGCGCCCTAGGCGTCGGGCGAGTTGGCCTAATGCTGGCGCCAACGCTGGAGCATATGATCAACATTGGATCAAAAGGTTGAATGATGAAGGAAATAAAGAAAGGATGTATCTCGTCTACTCATTCATCTGTATTGCTCTTGTCTTAGACAAAGACTTGTGTGGATCGTTCTTTGTATATTTACATTGAACCTCATTTATAACGACGGAACGGAAGATAATATCGACAACAACAGGGTAGAATTTACATCTGATAATGAAAAACAGAAACATTGAAAATAGTTGCACTGAAGAAAAACAGGTACATACTTGGAAGTAAAGTCACGGAGGACAAAGAAGAAGAGAGTGGAAAAAAATATATACTTGGAAGTGAAATCACGAAGGACAAACAAGAAGAGAGTGGAAACAAATACACTGATGGAAAACAAAATGAGAGTGGAAAACAAATACATTGATGGAAAACAAAATTATATTAGAAAACAAATACACTGATGGAAAACAAAATGATATTAGAAAACAAATACATCGATGGAAAACAAAATTATATAAGAAAACAAATAGACTGATGGAAAACAAAATGAGAGTTGAAAACAAATACACTGATGGAAAACAAAATGAGAGTTGAAAACAAATACACTGATGGAAAACAAAATGAGAGTGGAAAACAAATAAACTGATGGAAAACCAAATGAGAATGGAAAACAAACACACTGATGGAAAACAAAATGAGAGTAGAAAACAAATACACTAATGGAAAACAAAATGAGAGTGGAAAACAAATACACAGATGGAAAACAAAATGAGTGTAGAAAACAAATATACTGGTGGAAAACAAATGACATTTAAAAAAAATTTCGCACAGATTCAAATAAAATTAGACATGGAAAACAAATACACTGGTGGAAAACAAAAGAACGGATGTATAACAAATGCACATACACTGAAAAAAATCATATTTACAAATGGAAAATAAATACATAAATATGAAACATAATTGCAAATGAAAAGGAACAAAAATATGTTAAACATACACATATGAAAAACACGAAAGACAAATAGAAACGCAGATAAAAAACACGGCTGTTATAAAAAATCAACTCACATAACAGTTCACAAAAAACACCCCCTCCCCGTCCTTCAAGAACATACAGAAAACATCCCCAAAATGTAACCATTCACAAATGTAAACCATCAAGGACTGAAAACACAAAACGCAGAAAGAAACAAAACCTGCATAAATGACTTTCAATACCTATACTTAAAACCGCATAGGAAATAACTACATTCAGGACTCCTTAAAAGATGGTTAGTCTTAACAAAATCCGTCCCTTCGTCACATGACAGGTACAGGAACAAGTTACATATCGTACGTACGTCTATCAGATAACCAATGGTCTGTGAATTCGAAATCTCAGTCCATGTAATGTTGGTATTTCTGGTCGAAGAATAACGGACATCGTCTTCAGACTGTCACCGAATCTCGGTGAAATAACATGTTTAGTTAATAACACGCAAGGAATAATCACGGCTTATCTAAAATGGAAAGATTATTATTTTGTAGGTAAAATGAAAGATGTAGAATGGAAAATATTAATAATACTGTTTATGGTGGAAGTTGACAGTACGTTAGGAAGTGAAAGTGACCCGTTTTCTTCTTCGTGGTAACGATAACAGAATGGACAGATAATTGGAGTCCTAGTTTTCATTCTTTTTGCAGACGACCAATGTTTTATGTACGATGAAAGTGGTTTTTGTCGTCTTTTTGTCATTTTTTGCGTTCGCCTTATTTATTTTTTGAAAGAAGGAAACTCGCTTGGTGCGGTCACATGTCCAGATTAAATGGTCTTGGAAATACAATCCTTCATTGAAAGGTGCAAGTAGATGACGAAGAGGCCGGCCCAGACAGAGGTGGAAGGACAAAATAGAAAAATGGACCAATCTCCGACCAGAAGAGGCACAGGCAGCGGTCGGTGACAGAGAAGGGTGGCGTGGAGTTGTGAGGATGTCTTCATGTGTGCCCCAACGACTTCACCGGTTACATGATGACCTGACCTTTTTTATTTATTCCCCAAGGTGGTGTGCGTTGCACTGTGGTTTTATTTTGCGAATGTCGCCCCTGTTCACCCTACTTCGGCATGCATTTTATGTAAGGGTCTGCTTCCTCCTGCATTTTCTTAGGGTTTGCTTCCCCGGGGTAACGGCCGGTGCTGAGATGGGGATCGAACCCAGCACTTTTTGGTTGTGAGCCGTGTCACGTAACCACTAGCCCACGCCTACCCCTGAAGATGGAAGTGACTTACAAGATCATACAACTTAGTACATAAATAACATGAACTGTGAAAATCAGCAGATCACCAGGCCATCAAGCCATGATTTCAAGTACCTGGGAAGCATCGTCGCTGAAGACAGACGATTGGATCATTGGAAACCAGAAGTCTAACAGCAGACTCAGTTACCTGCAAACTGTCACCACAACCATCAGAGGATCACTATAGAAACAACGACAACTGATAAACACTTTTTTGCTTACCAACTCTGTGATATCACTGCCAAACCTGGCCTATGCCCAAGGAATAGGAAAAGAAACAGAATGAGACATGTCGACATCAGGATAATTGTAGGAACAACATCCTCCCAAGAATATATGCACAGAGAGAAAGTAGAGGGGTTTGGTCATGTCATTAGGAATGTAGTGAGATCGGATACCATTAATATCATAATTAGAGCTAAGAGAGCTGCCGAAGACGTATGTGTCGGACCGAAAGGTGCAAATATCGCAGTCAAGCTGTAAACTAGCGACACAACGCATTTCGTTCTCTGGACGCATACAGTCCTGCTTACAGATGCTCTCGCCGTAGTCACAGCGCTAAAAAGCCAGAAAAACACTGAGCTTAATGACTTAAGAACAGCACTCTGTCAACTATGCCAGCAGTCCGCACCAAAAAGAGTAGTGGTACAGTGGGTCCCATCCCACTGCAACATCCAAGGCAACGAGGAGGCAGACAGACTGGCAAAAGAAGGCGCAAGACTACCACAAACAGATACCAGTATGACGTACGAAGAATCAAAACGACTTATCAAAGCCAGATACATGACCAAATGGGAAACTGAACATACTGGTTACACTAAAAACGATGCCTATTACCAGCTGAACAGAAGAGAGCAGGTTGTTGTCTTCAGACTTCGCACTGGCCACAATAGACTGAGGTACCACATATTTAACAAATTGAAGATAGGGTGTACCGACGAATGCCCGTGCGGTACTGGTAAAATGACCACTGAACATCTGCTGCAGAACTGCCCGACATACGAGGATCAGAGAGAGCAGATGTGGCCATCACCAGTGGAACCACAAGACAAGCTCTATGGCAGTGGCGACAGCCTCAGGATGACCGCCGCTTTTTTCGAAAAAATAATGGTTACTGTCTGACTGCGTACGATGAAGAAACAGAAGAAGAAGAAGAAGAAGAAGTTCTCTGGACTACATCCTTCTACTTGCAAAGCCCTGTTCAGGGCTTAGTAGAGGGAGATTGAGAACGAACGCAGAAGAAGAAGAAGAGCTTAGAGAACGCCACCAGGAAAATGGATAGACAACATCAAAGAGGAGAGGAATGCACGAATTAAACTATAACAAGTTTCTGTTTAAAAACAACCACCTACAAGAACAAGAGGTCATAGCTACAAATTAACTAAAGAGAGGTTCAGATTAGATATTATGGAGTTATTTTTTTAGTCAGAGAGGGGTGAATGCTTGGAATGCACTGTCATGGGAGCTAGTGGAGGCAGGGGCACTTAATGCATTTAAGAATAAATTGGATGCGCATAACTTTCAAAGCAGGGTGATGTAAATGAAACTGGTTGAATACAGAATTTGCAGTCTTCTAAACCAGTATAAAGACGTTAAGTTATATCATATACCAGGCGGGACGGCGTGGGCTAGTGGTTAAGTGGCATGGCTCACAACCAAAGGTGCTGAGTTCGATCCCCATCACAGCACCAGCCGTTACCCCTGGGAAGGAAACCCTTAGAAAATGTAGAAGGATGCAGACCCTTACATAAAATGTATGCTGAAGTCGGATGCACTGGGCTGACAGGCGCAAAATAAAAACCACAGAATAGATAAATAAGGAGAACGAAAAAAAATGAATCAACACATCTGGCTGTGGTACGAGATCTGCATCTCCCCACTACGCTTCACGGCATCAGTGAAATTTTAAAGTAAAGTATCATATGCCCTTATAGGCTCATAATTACAGCAACACTTCTATCCTAAGAGCTAAACCTGCATCTCCCCACTACGCTTCAGTAGAAGGATAAAGTCAAGTAAGTAAAATATTCAGTTAGACAGATGTACACATGATGTCAGGTAGCGGAAGGCCACCCGCAGTAGCATCTTTTTCGAGTTTCTTCTAGCACGATTAATAATCCTGGAGGAAGGTAAGTGGTGTATTGGATAAGACTTTGATTATCTTTCGAATTCTGTGCCCAGACAACAGATTACAATCTTTCCCGTTCGAACCTTCAACGGATGAGTTATCGAACTTTCGGAACTTGTGTGGATTTACTGGCCTGGTCTGACGTCCATGATTGAAAGAGCTGACCTCCTGACCTCAAAGGCACGCGCAATTGGGAATTGGGAATGGATAGAGATGACATTGTTTCGTGTTAGTTTGTCCGAGGTAAAAGCAAATACAGATCTGGAGAAATGAGTACGGAACACCAAATAAAGAAAGAAGATGAAAATTAACTAGAGAACAGCAAGTCATCATCTTTAGATCAAGAACTGGGCATAACAAGTGTCATCTTTACAACACAATGAGAATTGTGACAGATGACAGGTGCCCATCTGGTGAGCATACCATGGCTACAATAATAATAGTTGTCCATCACAAGGGATGAAGACCACTCTCTTTGTTCAGCCGTGTGGACAGTCGTATCTCCTGCTGTGTCCGCTGAAATGGGTGACTTGCGCGGTTATTTGGATTAAAGTGAGGAAGAAACTGCGCCTTTTGTCAACCTCACTCACAGAGCCTAAGCTACCTTTTGCCAGTGGCAAGACATTCATCGAGACGACTGGAGATAGCATAGGATGCAGATTTTGCCTCAGGGTTACCACCGAAGCCTTTCCGTAAACATGTAACCCGCAGGGTAGAAAGGTGGGATGGCATCTAATGCAGTTTGTCGTGCCTGTTCGATAACCACAAGAGGTCGTATGGACACCACTCAGCGTGTGAGTGAGTCTGGCATCTCTCCCCAGCTGTATTCATCTCTTCATAGTAGCATCTAAAATTCCCACACGCCATATTCGTGAAGGTGAACCGGCAGAACTAACCCGTGAAATACGTCACAGGTATAAGCGTAGTGCCATTCAGCTGGCGTCCAGACCAAGATAAACGGATGGAAGAAATCACAAAAAAAGAACGAAATAACAAGCCCAGATGGAAAACAACACCACGTTTCCGTGAACACGAGTGTAAGTCGCCGACTAGTGTGAATTCCAGGCAAATCCGTGGTCTAGCGGCATCCATAATGATCCAAAACAGTAGAGAAATGTAGACTCGCAGCCAGTTATGGCGCCATCTTTGCTACAAACACATCCTGCAAATCTGTATGCTCGCGCTGGATAAGAGAGAACAATATTGGCCTCGCGAGACAGATATGAAACCAAACCTGTATGTAGATAAAACTGTCTTACAAACAACAGTGACCTTTGTAAGAGAAACCGGAACATTGATCTGAGGATAAACAAAGAAGAAGAAGACGAATAAGAAGAAGAAGAAGAAGAAGAAGAAGAAAGAAGATGGGGACAGAAAGTAGAGATAGATAGGTCTCACTTACTGAAAGACGCTGGAGAGAATAACCATATAGTCCCTGGATTAGAACTCACAGGAAAAAAGACAAGCGGGGAGTCCGTGGAACACCTCGCGGCAGACGGTCGGGGAGCAAGTCAGGTCAATCGGTGTCTCGTTGTCCGAACTCAAGGAGACGACACACAATGGAAACATATCATTAACATCTGTTGGATCCCCTATGTTCCAAGGGGAGCCAGATGAATAACCGATGATGTGATGAGAAGGAACATTTTGAAATTGATCAACGACCGTCTTCGTGATGAAAAGACTGAAATTGATCAACGACCGTCTTTGGGATGAAAAGATTGAAATTTATCAACATCCGTCTTGGTGATGAAAAGACTGAAATTGATCAACGACCGTCTTTGTGATGAAAAGACTGAAATTGATCAACGACTGTCTTTGTGATGAAAAGACTGAAATTGATCAACGACCGTCTTTGGGATGAAAAGACTGAAATTGATCAACGACCGTCTTTGTGATGAAAAGACTGAAATTGATCAACGACCGTCTTCGTGATGAAAAGACTGAAATTGATCAACGACCGTCTTTGTGATGAAAAGACTGAAATTGATCAACATCCGTCTTTGTGATGAAAAGACTGAAATTGATCAACGACCGTCTTTGGGATGAAAAGACTGAAATTGATCAACGACCGTCTTCGTGATGAAAAGACTGAAACTGATCAACGACCGTCTTCGTGATGAAAAGACTGAAATTGATCAACCAACATTTCACAGATTTCTAAGTTTTGAAATCTTACGCAAATCTGAGAGAACCGCATTGAAAGATGGAGCAGGACTGTGTACAACAAGCGAGCTAAAGGCACAATCAGTATCTACAGTCTTCACTTTTTACTAAGAGGGACTTAGAACCAATGGATCTACACGGCATGCTATTACCTCAATAATTAACACAAAAAAACAGAACTAACATATTAACCCATTCCGTCGAGTTATAGAATTATATAATGTCAAAGAGGCATTATTGACATTTTTGGTCATTTCGAGTTTTTGCTGACAAACAATTTATTCATATAACCGAAGCGACTGTATGTGATTGACATTACCGTGATTAATCTGATACCGACAGTTAGTGAATCAATAATTTAAAAAAATGATATGCAGTTTTTATATTTTACACAATCGGTATTAATGCTGCAGCGGAAACAACGGATGGTGAACTCAAAATTTAGAGATTAGAGGACCTTATCAATAAATCCATTAGAACGATTCTAGGCCTGTAGTGGTTCGACAGGGTTGCAAACGAAAGCTTATGGGAGATAATGGGATAAAGACATGTGGAACATGGGATCTTAGGAAGAAATGGCACTGGATAAACCACATACTGTGAAAGTCAGTATCACTAGGCAATCACTGTTTTGGAAACCGCAGGGGAAAAGAGACAACGAAAGGTAAAAACACATGGAGATGAGACATGGAGGCCGATATAAGGAGACAAGGGAGAAGTTGGAATGAGTTAGATAAAATAGCGCTTGGAGAGGGTTGTGGATGGTCTATGTACCTCAAGGTGATAAGGGTGAAGTGAGAGGGTTGGTTGATGGTCTGTGTACTCCAAGGTGATAAGGGTGAAGTGAGAGGGTTGGTTGATGGTCTATGTACCTCAAGGTTATAAGGGTGAAGTGAGAGGGTTGGCTGATGGTCTATGTACTCCAAGGTTATAAGGGTGAAGTGAGAGGGTTGGCTGAAGGTCTATCTGCCCCAAGGTGATAAGGGTGAAGTGAGAGGGTTGGTTGATGGTTTATGTACCTCAAGGTGATAAGGGTGAAGAAGAAGATGACATTATGACTGCAATACAGGCAGGCTATTATATACTCAATAAAAGAATAAAGGTAAAAGTAGTTCTAATACGACACTGCCGTCGGTGATGAAGTGGTAACCACCTCAATGCAATGGCTCTAACCGTTTTGTTTTTTTAAGTTCAGGTGATTAGTTCACTTCCTCTCTGATTTGGTTTTCCCAAGTATAAGTTCAGTACCAATTTAGAGCTAAGTTTACTGCAGCTTGTCGAGATCAGATATCGAGTCGGGAACCAATAATGTAAGACTACAATGATCTGACCACTCCAGAGATATAAGAGAAATCAGAGTCAGGTGAGACATACCTGGGGTCCACAATCATACTCCCTGAACGGATCAAGATGCTGAGCAGCGCATGGGCTGCAGTGGTTAGCGACCCAGATCTGACTGCTAGCGTCAGGGCCAGCGAACCAGAGCTTAGCAGCGCATGAGCTGCAGTGGTCAGCGACCGATAGCTGACTGCTAGCTTCAGGAACAGCGAACCAAAGCTGTCAAAATCCTTCTACACCACAAGCGATGATCGTGGATAACAGGCTGCAGCAGGGCAGACTGGCTAAGTAGAGGGGATCGAAGAGAGAATGCTAACCCGGTACTACAAAAATGCTTGCTGAACTCGGATGTGTTGCACCGAAAGGTGCAAATATTGCAGCCAAGCTGTAAACTACGACACAACGCATTCCGTTCTCTGGACTACATCTTGCTACGTGCAAAACCCTGTTCAAACCTTGGTAGTGGGAGATTGAGAACAAACGCAGAGGAAGAAAAAGAATGGATTGGAAACCCGACAAAATTAAATATTAATTACAAAACACAGGCGAAACATCGGAGACAAGAATGGAAACCAATTCTCCTGAATGTCTACAGACACAAGTGGAAAAGTGGTCTCGAGATAAGGTGTCCGTTCCCGGTGTAGGAGGTTGTGAGCTCGAACCACGGATTTTGTCATGTCGATCGTCTGGTCAACATTCCCTTGATCTCTTGCTAGTGAGATCGGACTGCCGTGTTCAGTGTGTCGAACACGTACAAAAATCCTTGGCAGTTGGAAATCGACACGAGTAGGCTTAACGGCCGCTGCCCAGACAAAATTCAAAAGAGCAGCTTTAGATGGGGCCTTCCGGGAGTCCGTGGCGAAGTGCTCATGCAGTCGGCCTCGTGATCAAGGGGTGTGAGTTCGACTCCAGACTCCGCCGACTCTTTCACGGGTGCTTATCTTGGATTCGTTCGTTCTCAATCTCCCGCTACCATATCCTGAAAGGACTTAAGTAGCAGAATGTAGTCCAGAGAATGGAATGCGTTGTGTCGTGGTTTACAGCTTGACTGCGATATTTGCACCTTTCGGACCAACACATCCGACTTCAGCAAGAATTTTTTGAGTAACGGGTAGGCATTCCCTCTTCGATCCCTTCTACTTAGCCAGTCTGCTCTGTTGCAGCCTATTATTCAGGATCACTGCGTGGAGGTGTAGAAGGGTCTTGGCAGCTCTGGTTCGCTGGCCCTGTTCTGGCAGTTAGCTATGTATCGCTGACTACTGCAGCTCATGTGCAGTCACGGGAGCTTGATGCGGATCCTCCTGCATCTCGTAGTCGAACCCTAGTCGTCTTGTCCTTGACTTGGTACTGGGGTCGGGCGGCACGAGACGAGAGAGTGAGGATAAAAAGTAGCGCAGTTAATCCTTACTAAAAATAATAGTTGTTGTCCATCACAAGTGATGAAGACCACTCTCTTTGTTCAGCCGTGTGGACAGTTGTATCTCTTGCTGTGTCCGCTGAAATGGGTGACTTGGATTAAAGTGAGGAAGAAACTGCGCCTTTTGCCAACCTCACTCACAGAGCCTAAGCTACCTTTTGCCAGTGGCAAGACATTCATCGAGACGACTGGAGATAGCATAGGATGCAGATTTTGCCTCAGGGTTACCACCGAAGCTTTTCCGTAAACATGTAACCCGCAGGGTAGAAAGGTGGGAAGGCATCTAACGCAGTTTGTCGTGCCTTTTCGATAACAACACTCAGCGTGTGAGTGGGTCTGGCATCTCTCCCCAGCTGTATTCAGCTCATCATAGTAACATCGAAAATTCCGACACGCCAAATTCGTGAAGGTGAACCGGCAGAACTAACCCGTGAAATACGACACAGGTATAAGCGTAGTGCCATTCAGCTGGCGTCCAGACCAGGATAAACGGATATAAGAAATCACAAAAAAAGAACGAAATAACAAGTCCAGACGGAAAACAACACCACGTTTCCGTGGACACAAGTGTAAGTCGTCGACTAGTGTGAATTCTAGGCAAATCTGTGGTCTAGCGGCATCCATAATGATCCAAAACAGTAGAGAAATGTAGACTCGCAGCCAGTTATGGCGCCATCTTTGCCAGATTTTATTATTAAGATAGATTTGCACATTCGTAAAAACTACCCTCCAAGAAACTGGTTGTATACAGACTCTGTAGACTTCTAAACCAGTATAAAGACGTTAAGTTAAGTAAAGATTTTGATGAATTAAACGAATGAGTTCCGAGTTGTACGCCGGGGTCTTTGTGTAGGACAAGGACAAGAATAGCACCACTGCCTTACAGAGCGAATGCCGTAAGAGGCCACTAACTGTGTAACATAACAGAACACCGGTCATGGTTATGTGGTTTGTTTAGAGCAGCATATATGGCGTTCAACAGGCTGCGGGTCTACTTTACTCTGGTGTTTGAGCCGATAAAGATGGACTCGTATATCGGTTAACCACTGTTCAAGAAACGGATTGTATACATGCTCTGCAGAGCCTCCTCAACCAGTAGAAAGTGGTTGTTAAGTTAATTTAAGCAGATCTGCACAATTTCCTAATGAGATAATGAAGTTTTTCACAAGAAGGAAGGGGTTCACATCTTATTTAAAACATCACATGAAACTAACCATAACAGGAAGGGGTTCACATCTTATTTAAAACATCACATGAAACTTACCATAACAGGAAGGGGTTCACATCTTATGACATCACATGAAACTAACAATAACATGAAGGGGTTCACATCTTATGACATCACATGAAACTTACCATAACAGGAAGGGGTTCACATCTTATGACATCACATGAAACTAACAATAACATGAAGGGGTTCACATCTTATGACATCACATGAAACTTACCATAACAGGAAGGGGTTCACATCTTATGACATCACATGAAACTTATCATAACAGGAAGGGGTTCACATCTTATGACATCACATGAAACTTATCATAACATGAAGGGGTTCACATCTTAAGACATCACATGAAACTTACCATAACAGGAAGGGATTCACATCTTATGACATCACATGAAACTTACCATAAAGATTTTCATACAGATTGAGAATCTTCTTCGTCTGAAACTCTGTAAGTGAAGACATTGTAGAGAATAATCAAGCGTCGCTGGGAGAGACAATTATTTGTACCGACACTTGTCCGAGGTAATACTGAAGACTAATCGTTGTCTGCACGTGGATGACTATGTTATAATATTTCAACTGCAGAAGACGGTTCAGAGTAAAGTGCGCTCGCGTTTTATCGTGATTATGAGAGCAAAGTAAGGTATCTCTTGTATTATAAGTGTCTCCAGGTCTCTCTCTGCCCTCTCTCTGTCTCTCACTAGCTCTCTTGCGACTCTAATCTACCGGCTCTCTCACAAACCGTCTGTCAACGATCGAATGATTCGTTCGTTCCGTCACTCCTTCGCTGCCTTCTCCTCCGTCACTCTTTCACTGAATCTTCCTCTGCCTCTCTTCCTCCAGTTTTCATCCAGTAACGTCCTCTTTTGTCGTTGTATTCGTGTAGATGTCAGCATAATTATATACGTATGTGCATGCGCGTGGAGTAGTGATACATCCCTCGCGTGCTTTGTCGCCGTGTCCCAGGCACCTACACCATATCCAGACTGCCCCTACCCAGTTCTGCACGTCTCAGTGGCGTGACTACCTGCACATTTCGAGACCCCCAGGGGACTCCTGTTAAAAAAGATGTAATTATGGAAATCTGAAATTGCTGTGTTTATTCGCATTAATGAGGGGGAGAAATAAAGGCCGCATGCCACGCAGTGTGCAGTCTAGATTGAAATAATTTTTTAAACACGATCTTTCTTTTACTCTCTTAAGCGCTTTCTCTCCCTCTCTTTCTATCCTCTTTTTCTACTTATCTTTCTTTCCCTTGCTTTTTCTCTCTTTCTCTTTTTCTCTTTCTTTCCTCTTTCTCCAATTATCTCTCCTATTCTTTCTATCCCTGGCTCTTTCACCCTGTCACTCTCTCCCTCTGTTAATCTCCTTGATTTTCTCATTCCCTTTCCCTCCTTCAGTTTCTTTCTCTTGCTCTTTTTCTCATTCACTCCTTCTATTTCTCTCCTCTTTATCTCTTTCAAATTCTCTCTTTCGCTTTCTCTCTTGATCTTCTTATATATCTCTTCATCTCTTTCTCTCCTTCTCCTTCATTTTCTTTCTTTTTCTCTTTCGCTTTATCTCCTTTTCTGAGTATACCTCTCTTTCCCTTTCTCTCACTTGATCTTTCTCTCTTTCTCTTTCTCTCTTTCTCTTTGTCTCCTATTTCCTCCTTTTCTTTCTCTCCTTCATTTTATCTCTTTCTCTTTTTCTTTATTTCCTTTTCTTTATATCCTTCTCTTTACCTCTTTCTGCCACTCTCTGTGTCTCCTTCTATTTACCTCTTTCTCTTTATACCCTTTTCGTTACCTCTTTCTCTCACCTTCTCTTTCTCATTATCTCTTTGTCCCGTTTGCTTTCTCTTCTCTTAATATTATTCTCTTTCTCTCGTTCTCTTTCTCTCGTTCTCTTTATCTCGTTCTCTTTTTCTCGTTCTCTTTCTCTCGTTCTCTTTCTCTCGTTCTCTTTCTCTCGTTCTCTTTTTCTCGTTCTCTTTCTCTCGTTCTCTTTCTCTCGTTCTCTTTCTCTCGTTCTCTTTCTCTCGTTCTCTTTATCTCGTTCTCTTTTTCTAGTTCTCTTTCTCTCGTTCTCTTTCTCTCGTTCTCTTTCTCTCGTTCTCTTTCTCTCGTTCTCTTTCACTCGTTCTCTTTCTCTCCTTCGCTTTCTCTCCTTCTCCTTCTCGCCTTCTCTTTCACTCTTTCTCTCTTTTGCTTTCTGTCCTATTCATCACTTATCTTTCTCTCACTTGCTCTTTCTCTCCTTCTCTTTTTCTCCTTCTCTTTCTCTCATTCTTTTTACCTCTTGCTCGTCTGTCTCCTTTCATTTACACCGTTTTAAACATTTCTTTACTCTTTATCTCACTTGCTCTCTCCCTCCTCTTTCTCTCGTTCCGTTTTTATTTCTTATTCTCTTTCTCTCCTTTTTTTTTTTTCTCTCCGTTTCTTTTTCTCATTCTCTCTCTCTAACTCTCTCTTTCTCTCTCTCTCTTGTTCTTTGTTTTTCTCCCTTTCTCTTCCTCTATGTCTTTTCTAGATTTTCCTCACCCTTTCTAATTCTCGTTGTCGATTCCTTCTCTTACTTTCTCAAATTTGATTTCTTCTCTCATAAATTTTGTCTCTCCATCTCATTCCTTCTTTCCTTGCTCTCTCTATTTCTCAATCCCTTTATCTTCTTCGCCAATTCTCTTTCTCTATCTTTCACACTTTTTTCCTCAATCTTTTTCTATATTTTGCTGTATCTCTTTCTCTGTCATTCTATTTCTATCTCTCCGTCTCTCTCCCTCTCTCTCTCTCTTTATTTATCAATCTCTTTATTTCTCTCACTAATTCTTCATTTCTCTGTAAGTATCACTATTTCATTTCTCATTGTCTCTCGTTTTGTGTTTCTCTTTATCTCTGTATCTCTTTATCTCTTTATCTCTTTATCTGTCTTTATTTTTGTCTGTATCTGTATCACTTATCACAATCCTCCGTCCAGACCCCCCCCCCCCCCTTTCCAATACATGTATGCATATCTATTATTGTTGTAAATAAATCTGAAGCGAAGTTGAGCTATCAATCATTTCTAAAAATCAATCCTTGAAATTCTTGGTGCTATCAATCATTTCTAAAAATCAATCCTTGAAATTCTTGGTGCTATCAATCATTTCTAAAATCAATCATTGGAATGCTTAGTGCTATCAATCATTTCTAAAATCAATGTTTGAAATGCTTGGTGCTATCAATCATTTCTAAAAATCAATACTTGAAATGCTTGGTGCTATCAATCATTTCTAAAAATCAATCCTGAAAATGCTTGGTGCTATCAATCATTTCTAAAAATCAATACTTGAAATGCTTGGTGCTATCAATCATTTCTAAAAATCAATCCTTGAAATGCTTGGTGCCATCAATCATTTCTAAAAATCAATCCTTGAAATGCTTGGTGCTATCAATCATTTCTAAAAATCAATCCTGAAAATGCTTGGTGCTATCAATCATTTATAGAAATCAATCCTTTAAATGCTTGGTGCTATCAATCATTTCTAAAAGCAATCATTGGAATGCTTGGTGCTATCAATCATTTCTAAAATCAATCTTTGAAATGATTAGTGCTATCAATCATTTCTAAAATCATTCATTGAAATGTTTGGTGCTATCAATCATTTCTACAAATCAATCTTTCATATATACTTTAAGAGATTAGAAATCGGAGAGGGAAGGCGAACCAGAACCCAGAAATGCTGTGGTGGTGTCGGATCTGCCGGGCGTAGAGCGCAGAAATCGCTGCAAACTACGACAAATCGTCCTTTTCAGGACATATAGGAAAGGAGAAGACGTAGACGTGGGACGTATGTAAACCAATTAATGACTACTTCTTGGCCAGGGATGTTGCACACTACGTCAATACACAATCTGCAGAAACGTTCAGTCAGACATGAGAACATGAGAAGTCGGGGCAAGTGTGTGTACAGCCAGCGGGGTACAGTAACCATAGTTTGCATACTTCTTCACTTTCTGCGGGACAAGAGCAAGCGTATATGGATCTGGCGAAATTGCAGTGATGTCGTTTGAGCGGAACATACAATAACCCTAGGGAGACTCTGTGGTCTCGAGGTAAGCTGTTCGCCTCGTGTGCTGGAGGTCGCGGATGAAGACCCGGATTTTTTTCATGTGAATCATCTGGTAAATATATCGCCTGATTTCTGAGTAGTGAGATCAGACACCCGTGTGCAGTAGAGCGCACGTTAAAAATACCTTAGCAGTTGGAAATCGAAAAGAGTAGGCTTAAATTCTTCTTCTTCTTCTTCTGCGTACACAGTCAGACAGTAACCATTATTTTTTCGAAAAAAGCGGCGGTCATCCTGAGACTCTCGCCACTACCATAGAGCTTGTCTTGCCGTTCCACTGGCAATGGCCACATCTGCTCTCTCTGATCCTCGTATGTCGGGCAGTTCTGCAGCAGATGTTCAGTGGTCATTTTACCAGTACCGCACGGGCATTCGTCGGTACACCCTATCTTCAATTTGTTGAATAGGTGGTACCTCAGTCTGTTGTGGCCAGTGCGAAGTCTGAAGACAACGACCTGCTCTCTTCGGTTCAACTGGTAATAGGCATCGTTTTTGGTGTAACCAGTATGTTCGGTTTCCCATTTGGTCATGTATCTGGCTTTGATAAGCCGTTTTGACTCTTCGTACGTCATACTGGTATCTGTTTGTGGTAGCCTTGCACCTTCTTTTGCCAGTCTGTCTGCCTCCTCGTTGCCTTGGATGTTGCAGTGTGACGGAACCCACTGTACCACTACCCTTTTTGGTGCGGACTGCTGGCACAGTTTGCAGAGTGCTGCTCTTAAGTCATTAAGCTCAGTGTTTTTCTGGCTTTTTAGCGCTGTGACTACGGCGAGAGCATCTGTCAGCAGGACTATATGGCTCTCATTTTCACTGTGTGTTACCATTTCTTCCACTGCCGCCCTCAGTGGTAGGCTTAAATTCAAGTTAAAAATCTACTCAAATTATTCTAGGGATTCTCGCCAAAAAAAGGGAATGTGTGGATATAATATCAGGTCGTGGTTATGTGGTTAGCGGCGCGGCATAGATGGCTCGATTCTACCTTTCTCTAATTTACGCTTCTCGTACCGCCAGTTTCAAAAATAGGCATTCGTATATTACAGGGGCTAACAGATGCTGGGACTGACCTGGCGGATTTTCACCTGCCAAAAAATATGAAACAAAGAAAGTCCCACCTCCCCAAGAGGTCTAACGACATAAGTGGACTGAAGACAGATAGACAGAACATGAACTAACATAAAATGACAACACAACATAAAGAAACCTAACATAACATAACATAAGCCGGGCACGGCGTGGGCTACTGGTTAAGTGACACGGCACACACCTAGAAGGTGCTGGGTTCGATCCCCATTACAGCACTGGCAAGAAAACCCTTAGAAAAGGCAGGAGGAAGCAGGCCCTTACATAAAATGCATGCTGAAGTCGGATGCACTGGGCCGACAGGTGCAAAATAAAAACCATGGTGCAGCGCACACCGCCTTGGGGATTGAGAAATAAGGGAAACGCAAAAAAAATATTTTTTTTAAAAATAATTACATAAAATAATTTAACATCAACAAACTATCGTAACATAACACAACACAACACACTGAAAAACACAACACATAACATAATGTAAACTAAAACAACACAACATAACATAACATAACAGCATAGTCAAATAAGAAGAGAAATTTTTCCACACTGGCGATAGGATATCAGATTACGACTGTCATCACCACCTTTGGCAGGGAATGCAGAGAGTGGAGCAATGGCTGGTAGAGATCGAGGTTACCCAGCTGATAAATGATAACATGTAGTACATTGATGCCATCATATATAACGATGGGTCGGGGCTACACAGTGATATATCAGTTTTGGGCTACAAAGTGATATATCAGGTTTGGGCTACAAAGTGATATATCAGATTTGGGCTACAAAGTGATATATCAGGTTTGGGCTACAAAGTAATATATCAGTTTTGGGCTACAAAGTAATATATCAGATTTGGGCTACAAAGTGATATATCAGGTTTGGGCTACAAAGTGATAAATCAGATTTGGGCTACAAAGTGATATATCAGGTTTGGGCTATAACTTGATATATCACTTTGTACCTGGAAGGGCTCATGTAGATCTACAGCCCTGGTCATCCTGGGGGTCAGGGCAAGGAAAGACCTGACATCGTGGCTTGACGTGCGCTAATTACGGGGACGCTAGATATGGGTAGATAAGACATTGTGAAGTCGGCCTGTTAGATGATTCAATACATGAATCTGCAATTAACAGACGCTTTTTCTTTTTCTTCTTCTTCTTCTTCTTGTTCTTCTTTTCTTTCTTGTTTTTTTTCTTGTTGTTGTTCTTCTTCTTTTTCTTCTTCTTCTTCCTTTCCTGTGTTCATTTTAATTCTCTTTCTCCTGATTATTGTTCTTCTTCTCATTCTTCTTCTTTTTCTTCTTCTTCATTTTCTTCGTTTTCTTCTTCTTCTTCTTCTTCTTCTTCGTCCTCTTCTTCTTCTATTCATTCTTCTTCTTCTTCTTCTTCTTCGTCCTCTTCTTCTTCTATTCATTCTTCTTCTTCTTCTTCTTATTCTTCTTCTTCCTCTTCTTCTTCTTCTTCTTCGTCTTCTTCTTCTTCTATTCATTCTTCTTCTTCTTCTTCGTCCTCTTCTTCTTCTATTCATTCTTTTTCTTCTTCGTCTTCTTCTTCGTTTTCTTCTTCGTTTTCTTCTTCTTCTTTGTCTTTTTCTTCTTCGTTTTCTTCTTCTTCTTCGTCGTCTTCTTCTTCTTTTTCTATGTTCATTCTGATTCTTGTTCTCCTGCTTTAATGATTCTTTTCTTTATTTTCTTCGTCTTCTTCTTCTTCTTCTGCTTCTTTCTTTTCTTCATCATCTCACTCACCGTCATCTCATTTGTCTCCCCCTCTATTCACCCCTACATTACAGTTCCGCCACTGCACTACCGGATATATCAGACAATCAAATCCCCACCTGAGCGATATCCGCACCACATCACCTACACCAACTTCACCTTCCACACCAGCAACACTGCATCATACCCAGATACGGGAATGTGCATGCATCATCTTCCCTGATACCTACGTCAGTAATTGTTGAAGGGATCTAGTCACTTACCTCAGCGCCAACAACATGTGAAATGAGGTAATGGTAACCCCCTCCCCCCCCCCCATGCTGCTGGGGATGACGTGTTTTAGATTGTTTATACGGTTGAAGGGGAGGGGGTGTTGTGGGGGCAGCTCTATTCCTCCGTTACCTTTACTTCCACAACGTTGCGACGTTTAACAGTTTGCAATTGGGTTCATTGGTGCGTGTCTTTGATGGGAGTTGAATCTGGTTCCTTTGACGTGAAAAGCGAGCGCTTTACCTCAACGATTAGGTATAATATAATGATGATCAACATTAACGTCAACATCAGCATCATCATCATGACCATGACCATCATCACCACTACCATCATGATAGTCCTCACTAACATCAAATTAATCATTAACATCCTCCTCATCATCATCATCATCATCATCATCAACACGACCATTATCACCACTACCATTATCACCATCACCACTATCATCACCATCATCACCATCATCATCACTACCATCATCATCATCACCATCATCATCACCACAACACCACATCACCATCATCACCATCATCACCCTCACCATCATCACCATCATCACCATCATCACCACCATCACCACCACCACTATCATCACCATCATCACCATCATCACCATCACCACCATCATCACCACCATCACCATCATCACCATTATCATCATCACCCCTACCATCCACACCATCATCACCATCATTACCATCATCACCATCATCACCATCATCACCCCTACCACCATCACCACCACCATCATCACCATCATCACCCCTACCACCATCACCACCACCATCACCACCACCATCATCACCATCATCACAATAACCATCATCACCATCACCATCATTACCATCATCACCACTACCATCATCATCATCATCACCCCTACCATCATCACCATCCCTATCATCACCATCATCATCACCATCATTACCATCATCACCATCACCATCATCACCATCATTACCATCATCACCATCATCACCATCATCACCCCTACCACCATCACCACCACCATCATCACCACTACCATCATCATCATCATCACCCCTACCAACACTACCATCATCACCATCATCACCCCTACCATCATCACCACTTCCATCATCATCATCATCACCCCTACCATCATCACCATCACCACCACTACCCTCATCACCATCACCACCACTACCATCATCATCATCATCACCCCTACCATCATCACCATCCCCATCATCACCATCATCATCACCATCATTACCATCATCACCATCACCATCATCACCATCATTACCATCATCACCACTACCATCATCATCATCATCACCCCTACCAACACTACCATCATCACCACTACCATCATCATCATCATCACCCCTACCATCATCCCCATCACCACCACTACCATCATCATCATCATCACCACTACCATCATCATCATCATCACCCCTACCATCATCACCATCATCACCACTACCATCATCACCAGCACCACCACTACCATCTTCACAATCAACACCACATCACCATCACCACATCACCATCATCACCATCATCTTTATCATCACCACTACCATCTTCACAATCAACACCACATCACCATTATGACAATCATTGTCATCATCACCATCAACATCATCCCCAACATTACCACATCACCATCACAATCACCACCCCTCCGCTCATCCCCATGATCATCATCAACATCAACAGCACCATCTCCAATTTCACAATCATGTTCACAATCATCGTTATCATCATTATCAGAAACAAAATGGGTCCCAAAACCGATCCCTGTAGTACTCCACTTTTAACTCCACACCACTCAGAGCACCCTTTATTTATACCCACTCTCTACCTTCGTCCCATTTCCCAATTTTCAATCCACTTGGGAAATTCGCCACCTATGTCATGTGATTTTCACTTCTAAAACAATCTATGTTGAAGTACTGTATCAAATACCTTGCCAAGTATATGTACGAGGCGTGTTCAAATGAAACCGGACCAAACTGCAACAAGGGAACATAGGTATAATGCGGATGATGACGTCACTTCTGGCGTGCCCAGCACATACCAACTATAAAGTTTGCAAAATTGTATTATCCTCCGACTCATAATTTTCTCTGCAGACCGTTGAAAACATGTCGGGTTTGATACATAATCCGTCCAGAGTTGATCAGCGAGCGGTGATGCCGTTACCAACAACTGAAGGATGTCGACCAGTTGACATTCATCGCAGAATGCAGGCAGTGTATGGTGACAAAAGTGTGTCCAATTCAACAGTGAAGAACTGGACATAGATGTTTCAAGAAGGACGTGAGTTAACGAAAGATCTTCCGAGACCAGGTCAGGCGCATATTGTTGTGTTAACTCACGTCCGAGACCAGGTCAGGCGCATATTGTTGCGTTAACTCGCGTCCGAGACCAGGTCAGGCGCATATTGTTGTGTTAACTCGCGTCCTTCTTTAAACATCGTTGTCCGGTTCTTCACTGTCGTCTTCGACACACTTTTGTCACCATACACTGCCTGCATTCTGCGATGAATGTCAACTGGTCGACATCCTTCAGCTGTTGGTAACGGCATCACCGCTCGCTGATCAACTCTGGACGGATTCCGTATCAAACCCGCCATGTTTTTAACCACAAGCCCACGCCGTCCCCTTAAGTTGTTTTATGAAAACCATTTGAATGAAGGCACTACAGTTGATGTAGCATAGTTTTGAAATCCTGCGCAGGTCCAGCAGAGAGATGCGCGGATCACAAGTGTATTGTACCAGCATACTACAGAAACCATCGTTATCAATACTCATCATTGGGGACGGCGTGGCCTAGTGGTTAAGTGGCACGGCTCACAACCGGAAGGTGCTGGGTTCGATCCCCATCACAGCACCGGCCGTTACACCGGGGAAGCAAACCCTTAGAAAATGCAGGAGGAAGCAGGCCCTTACATAAAATGCATGCTGAAGTCGGATGCACTGGGCCGACAGGCGCAAAATAAAAACCACAGTGCAACGCACACCCGCCTTGGGGATCAGAGAAATAAGGCAAACGAAAAAAAAACAAACACTCATCATTATTAATGTAGATGGACTGATAATCTTTGCATCTGTCCGGAGTTCAATGATGTCGATTATAAGCAGAGGCGAACGCAACAGAAACGTAAACTGGGTAGCGCCTTTCACAAACACAGTTTTTATTTTTACAGGACTTGAACTCCGTCCTTCAAGCATTAGAAGATGATCAACAATGTAGACCAGATCTTGTCAGAATATCTCTAGACAATGACCATATTATCACCTCTCATATCGTCAGAATAGTTCTGCGGTGGATTCCTGGACACGTAAGCGAACTCTTTATGACAAGGCAGACATCGTAGCGAAGGAGTCAAGACAATAACAGCCACACACAGCAACAACTCTGAAAACAGCCAAACAGCTCATACAAATATCAACAAAGAAGCTTGGTTGGTCAGATAGACCATGGAAAACACTGACAAGGACGTGTAGAGGCAAATGACAAGGACCAATTCAAATGACAGTATCGCCCGACATACGAGGATCAGAGAGAGAGCAGATGTGGCCATCACCAGTGGCAACACTAGACAAGCTCTATGGCAGTGTCGACAGCCTCAGGATGACCGCTGCCTTTTTCGAAAAAATAATGGTTACTGTCTGACTGCATACGATGAAGAAGAAGAAGAAGAAAATGACAGTATTAATCAACACACAAGAAAGGATCAGAGCACCATTGTTCAAGAACCCAACACATCTAACTTAACAAGCAACTAAACAGAATCCAACCACAACACACACCTGTGTACACCCATACGAAACCAATAATCACCATCAATTTGATTGATGGACACTCAAAGATGCTAGGAAAATGCATCTTCCTTCAAGGCCAGATAAATGGACGACTTTGTATGACACTAAACCTCAACAAACAAACACGTACATATACCATTACACTGCAGAAGAGCGAGAGCAAACACCAAGCAGTGAAACCTTATACATTGAAAGCTTTAACACTTTATTATGAATAACAGTTCCAGTACTGGGAAAGCTATGTTACGGTTAACAGTACTTCCTTGATGATCACAGCTTTCTGTAGATAGCTTCAGGTTGTCGTCTGCCAGCTTACGAAGTATGCGATGATAAGAAATGTGAGAGGAACAGGAAAGCGAGACAAGAAAAAAAGAATACAATTAAGAAAGAAAGATTAACGAAAACACTGGCGGGAGAAAGAGAATAAGAAGAAAAAAAGAGACATAGAGAAGAAGTCGAATACACGAGAGAAAGAGATACGTGGGTTTACTGAAAGAGAGATGAAGGAGAATATATATAGGGGGCTCAGTGGTGTTGAGGTCTGTCTCGAGTGCCGGAGGTCGCGGGTTCAAATCACGGTGGATTGTTTTCACGTGGATTTTCTGGTAAAAATTCCCCTGATCTCTGAGTAGTGAGATCGGACGCCTGATCTCTGGGTAGTGAGATCGGACCCTGATCTCTGGGTAGTAAGATCGGACCCCTGATCGCTGGGTAGTGAGATCGGACCCCTGATCTCTGGGTAGTGAGATCGGACCTCGATCTCTGAGTAGTGAGATCGGACCTCTTATTCTCTGGGTAGTGAGATCGGACCTCTGATCTCTGGGTGGTGATATCGGACCCCTGATCTCTGAGTAGTGAGATCGGACCCATGATCTCTGGATAGTGAGATCGGACCCATGATCTCTGGGTAGTGAGATCGGACCCCTGATCTCTGGGTAGTGAAATCGGACTTCCGTGTTCAGTGTCAAGCACATTAAAAATCCCCTGGCAGTTAGAAATCGATAAGAGTAGAATTAACAGCCGCTGCCTGGACGAAAATTATAGTTAAAAATCTACCCATATTATTTGTACTTCCCCCCCCCCCCACCCCGCAAGGCCTAGTAAGCCACATGAAGTTGTAATATACCTACTACATATAGCCGAAGCCTTCAGCTACCGGGCAGCAGATATTAACATGAATGTTTGAATACCAGGATTCAAAGTATTCCAAGTATATATATATATGTGTGTGTGTGTGGAAAAGAAACGAAGTGTCACAAAGAAACGAAAGAGAATATTTGTGTGTGGAAAACAGCGATAGAGAATACATGGAAAATTAATGAAAAATAAGGAGAAGAATATGAAGATGTACAAATTAAAAAATTGAAGAGAAAAAATAAGAAGCGAAATAAGAGAGGGCAAAAAGAGGACAGGAGGAGTAGAAGAATTAGTAGAAGGAGAGTCTTGAAAAAGAGGAAGAGAAAAATAAATCGGATGAGACGAAGGAGAAGAAACGAAGAAGACAAAGACAGGGAGGACATAGAGATATGAAAAGAAAAAGAAAAAGGAGAAGAAAAAGAAGAAGAAGATGAAGATGAAAATGAAATACTAGGAACAGTGGAAATTTGATGGGTAGACACTACTGAAATTATTTCCATCTGTCAATCCAAAATAACTCTATATTTCTCTGTCTGTCGGCTTGCCAGCCTGTCTGTCTGTGTAAGTTTGTCTGTCTGTCTGTGTGACTGTCTGCCTGACTTTGTTTCTGTCTGTCTGCCTGTATGCCTGTCTTTCTTTCTGCCTGCCTGTCTGTCTGTCTGTTTGTATGTCTGCCTGTCTGCCTGCCTGCTTGCCTGTCTGTATGTATGTATGTCTGTCTGTCTGTCTGCCTATCTTTCTTTCTGCCTGTCTGTCTGTCTGTCTGTCTGCCTGTCTTTCTTTCTGCCGGCCTGCTTGGCTGCCTGCCTGTCTGTATGTCTGCATGCATGTCTGCATATCTTTCTTGCTGCATGCCTGTCTGCCTGCCTGTCTGTCTGTCTTTCTGCCTGCATGCTTGTCTGTCTGTCACTCTCTCTATCTGTCTGTCTACCTGCCTGTCTGTCTGTGTGGGTTTGTCCGTCTGTCTGCCTGTCTATTTGCCTGGCTGTCTGTCTGTCTCTCTGTCTTTCTGTCTGCCTGCCGGTTTGCTAGCCTACCTGTCTGTTTATTTGCCTGCCTGCTTGTCTGTCTGTCACTCTCTCTCTCTGCCTGTCTGCCTGTGTGAGTTTGTCTGTCTGCCTGCCTGCATGTATGTTTGTCTGCCTGCCTGACTCTTCTCTCTCTCCATGGACACCATCCTCTGAGCCCACCAGGTTTTCCATTTATCTTGTCCCCGTCATGATCCCAAAGGAGTACACTAGCTGTCGGTAGCAGACGCCCTCGTGTGTGGATGGGGGATAGGTAGGTCTAAGAGTGGTAGGTCAGAGAGTGGTAGGTCAGAGAGTGGTAGGTCAAAGAGCGGTAGGTCAGAGTGTGTCCGTAGTGGTATGTGGGGATTCGTGGATGTCAAATTTGTTGTCAGATAACTACAAAGATCCTCATCACTACCAGGCCAACTATTATTAGCATCAGCCACTGTCGCCATCACCACCACCATCACCACCATCACCATCACCACCATCATCACCACCACCATCATCACCACCATCATCATCACCACCACCATCACCATCACCATCATAATCACCACCACCATCATCATCCCCATCATCATCACCACTATTCTCAATACCATCATCACCACCACCATCATCATCCCCACCATCATCACCACTATTCTCAATACCATCATCACCACCATCATCATCATCCCCACCATCATCATCCCCACCATCATCAGCACTATTATCAATACCATCATCACCACCACCATCATCCCCCCCACCATAATCACCACTATTCTCAATACCATCATCACCACCATCATCACCACGACCATCATCACCATCACCATCATCACCACGACCATCATCACCACCATCACCACCACCATCATCATCACCACCATCATCATCACGACCATCATCACCATCACCACCATCATCATCACCACCATCATCACCATCACCACCATCACCACCATCATCACCATCACCACCATCATCACCACCATCATCCCAACCATAATCATCACCATCATCACCATCATCCTCACCATCATCACCATCACCCTCACCATCATCACCCTCACCACCATCATCACCATCACCCTCACCACCATCATCACAATCACAATCACCCTGACCACCACCATCACCATCATCTTAACGACCAGCATCATCGTCATCACCATCACTAAAGAAAATCCTCCACCAACATCATCAGCATCGTCACTAACATCACCACCATCATCTTCATCATCACCATCCCCACAACCCTTACGGGGAGTAGTGAGAAAGAGATTGGTAGAATTACGGTGCGTTAGAGTGGTAGAACGGTAGATTGAAAGAGTAACGGCATGGTAGAGTGGTAGAGTAGTAGACTGGTAGAGTCACGGCATGGTAGAGTGGTAGAGTAGTAGAGTGGTAGAGTCACGGCATGGTAGAGTGGTAGAGTAACGGCATGGTAGAGTGGTAGAGTGACGGCATGCTAGAGTGGTAGAGTGGTAGAGTCACGGCATTGCAGAGTGGTTTAGTGGTAGAGTGGTAGAGTGATGGCATGGTAGAGTGGTAGAGTGGTAGATTCACGGCATGGTAGAGTGGTAGGGTCACGGCATGGTAGAGTGGTAGAGTAGTAGAGTGGTAGAGTAACGGCATGGTAGAGTGGTAGAGTTACGGCATTGTAGAGTGGTAGAATCACGGCATGGTAGAGTGGTAGAATAGTAGAGTGGTAGAGTAACATAGTAGTAGAGTGGTAGAGTAACAGGGCTGTAGAGTGGTAGAGTGGTAGAGTAACAGCGAGGTAGAGCGGTAGACTAGAAGAGAAACATCAGTAAAACGTTTCAATTGTTTTTCTACTTTTCAAAATGTTCTATTTTTAAGGGTTTCTGCTACTTTTCACATTGCACCAACCTTTTCACTCCACACATCATGGACCTCCCCGAAACTTGTGAGCATCAAGAAAATAGTTTTTAAACACCACACGCGACTGATAGTTGTGATGTGACGTTCTCGCCCTAGCCAGTCGTTTTTGTGTTATTGCTATCATCCCATAGCTGCTGAGCAAGCCTGCTCTTGTCAGCCCAATGCCATTCTTACATAAATACAGGTCTTCTTCAGTTGTTTCACTGCTCTGTAAAGTGTGTTGTCAATTGTCAGCAGTGCCTGTAAGAATCTGTTCCTCATGTCCGCAAGCTCCTTGCACCCAATGAGTAGATGTCAAACTGTTTCATCAGGATGAGAGCAATGTCTGCACAAGGACAGGTGCTGGGGATTGATGAGGTTCAAGTGGGTATTGACTTTGGTATGTCCTGTTCGGAACTGAAAGACGAGACTTTGATCTCGTCTATGTAGTTTATTTATGGCATCGTTACTTTTTGGCTGTGACATTTCGCTAAATATCCTGTGACCTGTTGTTCCTGTCACCCACCTTTTCATCCAGATTTCCCTTTTTTTTCATAATTCGTTTTAATGTGTCGATTGTTGTTTCGAGGCTTCTGTTTTTGCCAATCTGTCTGCCATCTCGTTTCCTGGTAGCCCGCCATGTTCAGGGATCCATTGCAAGGTGACATTTTTCCCATGGGCAGTGATAAAGTTACCTAGCCAATCAAAATGCAATATGAAGATCTGATCACCGTTGCTAACTCGTGTTGCTATACAGAGCGTTTGATTGATGTGTAGTGGCAGAGCACTTACTTTTCAAGGCGAAGAAACGGGATTCTTCTTCTTCGTACGCTGTCAGACGTCAACTTGAATTTGTTCGAAGAAAGCAGCTGTCATACTGAGGCTATCGACACTGCCATAGAGCTTGTCTGGTGTTGCCACTAGTGATGGCCACATGTGCTTTCTTTGGTTCTCGAGTGTCGGGCAATTTTGCAGCAAATGTTCAGCGGCCATTTTGCCTTTGCCACACGAGCTTTCGTAAATGCCACCTATCTTCAATTTATTGAATAGATGGTACCTCAGTCTGTTGTGGCATGTGCGGAGTCTGAAGACCACGACCTGCTCTCTTCTGTTCAGCTGGTAAAAGGCATCATTTTTTGTGTAGCCAGTATGTTCTGTTTCCCATTTGGCCATGTATCTGGCCCTAATAAACCTTTTGGACTCTTCGTAGGTCACACTAGAACTTGGTTGTGGTAGTCTTGCACCTTCTTTTGCCAGTCTGTCTGCCTCCTCGTTGCCTTGGATGTTACAATGAGATGTAACCCACTGTACCACTACTCTTTTTGGTGCCGACTGCTGGCATAGTTGACAGAGTACTGCTCTTAAATCATTAAGTTCAATATTCTGAAGAAACGGGGCTCGACTTACATTACCCGCACTCTTCAGTCAACCCAGCTGTATGGGTGTTTACTTGTAAACGCGTGCCTGTGCTACGTAAAAGGAAAGGAAGGCAGCGAGCAAGGGAAATGACCATCCCACCTCCCACAAGCTGGGGTCTAGCCACTTCATCCCCGAATGCAGTTTCTGCTTTGTCATATAGTGCGGCGTGTAGCTTAGTCGGCAGTGAGCTGGCTTGTTCAGACTGAGATTATAGTGCGCCAGGGCTCGAAATCACGGACGGACAGAAACAAATCCAGGACATTGTTCGTGCCTGGTACGACCACTCCTCCAGTCTACCCAGCTGTAAAATGTGTACTACCTGAAGTGTGAGTTGGGGAAGGTTACAACAGCAAGGAAGGGAACTGGCCACACCACCTCACACAGTCCGCGGCTTAATACATGAATAGTTATTTTCATCCCCGATGGCAGCTGTTGCCATGGGACTGACCTTTCCCTTTACCGGATATTCAATATAATACTGCCATCCCTAGTGGTCCGCCGGGGTCTTTGTGTATGACAAGGACAAGAATAGCACCACTGCCCCACAGAGAGCATGTCGTAAGAGGCGACTAACTGTGTGACGTGGCATAACACAGTCATGGTTAGGTGGTTTGTTTAGAGCAGCATAGATGGCACCTAACCGGCTGTGGGTCTACTTTTCTGTAATGTTTAAGTCTAATACGATGGATTTGTACAACAGTTAACCACCCTCCACGGAACTTTTCCCAACGCAAGTAATAAGCTGCTTGAGCCTAGCCCGCTAAGCAAGAAATCCTCCTCCCGACTCCATCCACCTCATACCAGAGCTGAGATCTGCACAGATTCATCCACCAATGTAGAATTACAGATCGACTAAGAACTAAGAACTCTCATACCGTAGTTTACAAATGTGTATTATTTGTGTCACCCATATCAGCAGCGTGGCACGCAGAACGTGACATGTCGTCAAGAACTGATTCACGCTCTTATCAACACTTCACCTCAGGTATCTGGCAAATATCTTAGGTTATCTTCACGTAATTTCGAAATGTCTTGGAAATATTTAATTGATTAAACTTCTATATTGATATTTTGAAGATAATTTAGTTTTCGAGCCCATTATAATGGCATGTTCAGACCGAGGTTATTCTTGGAAAGAAACTCTTTAGGTGAAAAGAGCGACAAAGCTGATAGTGGGATTCCAGAACTACAGTTATGAGGAAAGACTCAGAAAAACCGGCCTATAGTGTTTGGAAAAGAGAAAAATTCGTGGTGACTTAATACGGGTTCATAAGATGATCAGAGGAATGGATCAATTAGAGTGTCACAAGTTTGTTAAAATACATCCACCCACAAGAACAAGAGGGCATAGCTACAAGTTGACTAAAGAGAGGTCCAGATTAGATATTAGGAAATATTTGTTTAGTCAGAAAGTGGTGAATTCTTGGAATGCATTGCCACGGGAGGTAGTGGAGGTAGGACAGTTAATGCATTTAAGAATAAATTGGATAGGCATAGCTTTTAGAGCAAGGTAATGTAAACGAAACGTGTTGTATACAGACTCTGCAGAGTCTTCTGAACCAGTACAAAGAAGTTAAGTTAAGAGACTTTTAGCTGGTCAATAACGATGTTGATATTGGTAACTGATATTGTGATTATCGGTCTATCAATGGACTTGGCCTGACAGGGTTGCTGGCACTTTAAAAACATGATTTATAAGGCGACTAATGAGAAAAGGTGAAAGTTTTGGTGTTCGATACAAAGAAAGAAAGTTCAAAAGGTCATATTCACATAAATGGAGAAATTATGGAACTAGTGTCAAACTCAGATTAATGCGTACATTGGTCCTGTCAATATTCCTCTATGCTTGTGAGACATGGACAGTTACAGCTGACCTTCAGCTAAGGATACCGGCCTTGGAGATGAGATATTTCCGAAGACTTTTAAACGTCACGTACAAAGATCGAGTTACAAATGATGAAATACGAGATAGAATTACAACAGCAATAGGGCCTTTTGAAGACCTCTTGGCAACTGTCAAAACAAGGAAACTCGCTTGGTACGGTCACATATCGAGATCAAATGGTCTTACAAATACAATCCTCCACGGAAAACTGCAAGACAGACGACGAAGAGGACGTCCCAAAAAGAGAAGTAAGGAAAACATAAAAGAATGGACCAATCTCCATCCAGAAGCGACACAGGCAGCGGCCGCTGACAGAGAAGGACGGCGTGGTGTTGTGAGGATGTCTTCATGTGTGCCACAACGACCTCACCGGTAACGGGATAACCTGACCTCACCTGACCGTAGTGTCAAGCTTTCTATACGTTGGCCAACTTATTTCGACTGACGGAGAATGCGTGAAGGAGATCACTAAACGAATTGCAATCGCCGAACATAGATTTCACAATTTGAGGCATACACTTAAGTCCAAGCTGATATCTCCCATCTTAAAAATGAGAATCATCCGTTTTTGTGTGCACTCAGTTGTAATGTATGGAGTAGAAACCTGGAACATGGCAAAGAAAACAGAGAAGCATAATGAAGCCTTTGAAATGTGGGTATTCGACACTGAACAGTGGAGTCCGATCTCAGTAGTTAGTTAGTTTTCTTTCCACTTCTGCTGTTTCTGTGGGGAGCTTAAGTCGTCTATCCTGCGCCAAGTGCGTTGCGTCGGTCGATGTGAGACCTTGTCGTTGCACGATCACTTTAAATTCATCTACCTATCCACCTATCTCGAGGCCGCCCTCTTGCCCTGTAGCCAGATCTACCAGCATTGTAAGCCATCAGTGGAAGATGATGAGGGTGCATTCTCATGAGATGACTAAACCAACTTATTTTCTGCCTGGAAATGTATTGTGTAGTGCCGACCATACTGCGAATGTCGTCATTCCCCATTCTGTCTCTCCTGGTAACACCAATGACCTTTCCTCAAACACTTCATTTCACACGTCAAAATTCTGCTCTCACGTGCCCTGGACAGAGGCCATGTTTGGCACTGGTAGCACAGAGCCTGCATAAATATATTGTTTATCAGCTGTTGCTTTGTTGCCAAACTAATGCTCTGTATGGGATGTGTTGATTTTAGAAAGCTGATAGTCTGGATTTGAGTCTTGTGCTCTGTACCTGATGTCCAAACACTGGGTGCCTTGGGTTGTGCTCCTGTTTTTCTCGTTCGATTTCTGCTGCGAAGGTTTTTTGGATCTCGGGTGGTGCGTTGTTAGTTATGGGGTATATTTTATTGATTTGGCTAGAGTTTTAACACCCTGATAATATCCGACCAGCCTCATTTATATTAATCTTTTCAATACCTACACATGTTTATTGTTCATTTAATGATATCATTACAAGAAGCTCTGACATTTGAAATCTCTATACCAAGAGAAATAGAGGCATACCAAAATACACAAGAAGAAAATAGGTTGAGAAAAGATTGTTTTTTTTTGTTTGTAGTTATTTTGTTCGTCCATCACATCTGATGAAGACCACTATCTTTATTGAGCCGCGGGTTCAGTCATTTCTCTTGCTGTGTCCGCTGAAATGGGTGACGGGCGGTGATTTGGATTAAAGGGAGCAAGAAACTCCGCCTTTTATCAATTTCACTCTCTGGTCCTGAGCTATGCTTGGCCAGTCGCAAGATTGTATCGAAACGGCTGGAGATAGCACAGGAGACACATTTATTTGTCTTCAGGGTTTACTCCCGAAGCCTTTCCCGTAAACAGGTATCCCGCAAGTCAGTGGAAAGAGGATTGAATTTAATGTTGTGTGTCGTGCCTTTCCCATAACCACAAGAGGTCGTAGGACATCACTCAACGTGTGAGTGATGAGTTGGGCATCTCTCCCGATCGACGTGTTCTAATCCTTTATCGTCGTGTCTACATTTCACACACCAAAACGAACACTGTTTGCAGCTAGGGCGAAGGGTGCCAATCTCGTGAGGTTCATCCGTGTGAACTAGACCGTGAAAATACGACACAGGTTTAAGCGTAGTGCTATTCATATAGTCAATGTCCATTCCAGGATAATGGGACGGAAGAAAACACACAAAAAACGAACGAATTAATCAATCCAAATGGAAAACAGCAACACGTTTCCGTGTACACAAGTGTAAGTCGTTGACTAGTATGAATTCCAGTCACATCCGTGGTCTGGCAGCACCCACAATGAACTAAAACACCAGAGAAATGTAGACCCGCAACCAGTTACGGCGCCATCTTTGCTGCTTTCTTGCTGCAAGAGAAATAGAAAAATACCAAAACACACACAAATAAATTGAGAAAAGATTACAGAAAACACAGAAGACATGGACCGAGCTGGAGCGGATGGTACATGCCAAACTAACTTGTAGTGTATTTGTCAAAGACATGTGCTTCTCAGGCAGCTAAAACCATTTTGATTGATTGAACAATTCTTCTCTGGAATTATCAAGATTGAACTGCATTATGTCTCTTACTGTTGGATGTGTGTTGTAGATATACAAGTGAATAACCTTCACAGAAAAGTATTACTCCACGTATTTGTGTTACTAAACAAGAGAAAGCCTAAGTGGAGAGCGCTTTCAATTTTGTATGTTAAAGTACATTATTACAAAATTGTTCACTGTTCGCGTGGAGGATCGTTTCTAAGTGGAGCGTTTCTCTCCAATCGACAACAGTTGCTTTTTAGAAGTTTTGTTTTGCTTATGTTTTTGTTTATATAATCCCATAACATAATTCGTTTTGTTTGTCTGGGTGTTTTTCGCGTTTGTCTGAAAATATTACAATCTTGAGTACCATCAAATTGATCGCCATTAAAATTGTCTGAAAATATGATGCGGATTTGATGTGTTTTGTTCTAGAATAGATCCAAAGTGAAGGGTCATGCTTTCGGTGTGTGTAATTATACAGGTAATTGTGTGTCTTTCTTGTTAATCGATTCACTCAGTAGAGCTGAAATACCGGCTCACACACTTTCCTACAATGCCACACAACTGATACATCGGCTTGAACAATTCGTATATATAGACTCAACATAAAACTTTCTCTATATCAATCTGTTTTTAGTTTATAAATATACGTATAGTTCTTAGAAGCAGTTTACAGTGCAAGAATAACAGTCTCCAGAGGTCTAAAATATTCTGGAGGAAAGGAATGAATTAGAAAGTATTTTAAAGAAGTTCAGTTCAGTTCAGTTCATCCCGTAACCTATCAGGTCGTTTGGGCACACACGAAGACACTCCCAAAATCCCACGCCATCCCTCTCTGTCTGTCGCCGCCTGACGTATCTCATCGGGACGAAGGCCTGACCACTCAGTGATGTTGTCCACCCATCTCTTCCTTGGATGTCCTCACCCTCTCTGTCCCGGTACGGAACCAAAGAGTATCGAGTTGGGAATTCCGTTGGACCTCGCGACGTGCCCGCACTAGGTCATCTTTCGTCTTTTGAAAGCTGTGAACAGATCTTCAAAAGGACCAATAGCGTCTTCAACTCTCTGACGTATTACTGCGTTCGTGTCACGATCTTTATATGTAACATTTAGGAGTTTTCTATAGCACCTCATTTCCATTGCATGTATTCTGCCCTGGATATCTGCTGTAATGGTCCAGGTCTCGCAGGCGTACAGAAATATTGATAGCACCAAATAGCGCATTAGTCTAACTTTTATGCCGAGGGCGAGGCGCTTGTCTTGCCATATAGGTTTCAGCCGAGTCAGCGCCGCTGTTGTTTGTGCTATTCTTGCAATTACCTCTGGCTTCGATCCCTCTTCGCTGATCAATGATCCCAGATATTTGAAACGTTATACCACCTCAAGTTCCTGCCCATTTGCCTCTATTACAGATTGAAACCCTGCTACGTTATTGGTCATGAACTTTGTTTTATGGTAATGTTTATGTTGTTATTTGAGTACGCAAGTGGTTGTAGGAATGGATAATGCAACAAAAAATATGAAGACTCTGCAAAGGGTTAGAGACAAGACAAATGTAAGCTTACATGGAAAGCTAGCACATTTGAAGTGGGAGAAGAGATGGGCAGGGTAATGGAGTTGTAGAAGAAAGAAGAGACGGGCGGGTTAACAGGTGGCGAACGGATTGAAGAGGGAAGAGATGGGCAGGGTACTGGAGTTGTAGAAGAAAGAAGAGACGGGCGGGTTAACAGGTGGCGAACGGATTGAAGAGGGAAGAGATGGGCAGGGTACTGGAGTTGTAGAAGAAAGAAGAGACGGGCGGGTTAACAGGTGGCGAACGGATTGAAGAGGGAAGAGATGGGCAGGGTACTGGAGTTGTAGAAGAAAGAAGAGACGGGCGGGTTAACAGGTGGCGAACGGATTGAAGAGGGAAGAGATGGGCAGGGTATTGGAGCTGTAGAAGAAAGAAAAGATGGGTGGGTTAATTGGTGGTGAATGGGTTGCAGAGGGGAAGAGATGTACATTCAGACAAGTCGGTAAACAAACATTCAGACAGGTATGTAGGTAAACATTTAGACAGGTACGTAGATGAACATTTAGAAAGGTAGATAGATTTATAGGTAAACATGCACACTGGTTGATAGGTAGATAGGTTGTTAGGTAGATAAACATTCAGACAGAAGTATGGAATGGTATGAACGTTAATGTTGTCTAATTTGCCGATGACCAAGCTATTATAGGAGGACCAGTAGCATCGTTGTAAATGCTGCTTGAACAAAAATTAAAAACTCAGACCAATAGCTTAGCTCGAAAATAAACACATTGAAGAAAAAGACTATGGTAGTTAGTTCGGTAACATTCAGACAGGTAGGTATGTAGGTAAACATTCAGACAGGTAGGTAGGCAGGTAAACATTCAGACAGGTAGGTAGGCAGGTAAACATGCAGACAGGTTGGTATGTAGGCAGATATTTGGACAGGTAGGTACAAAGGTAAGCATGCAGACAGGTAGGTATATAGGTAAACATTCAGAGAGGTAGGTATGTAGGCAGAAATTTGGACAGGTAGGTACACAGGTAAGCATGCAGACATCTAGGTATGTAGGTAAACATTCAGACAGGTAGGTATGCATGTAAACATTCAGACAGGTAGGTATGTAGGTAAACATTCAGACAGGTAGGTGTGTAGGTAAACATTCAGACAGGTAAGTATGTAGGTAAACATTCAGACAGGTAGGAATGAATAAAATCATCAATGGAGAAGTAATCGAACTAGTACAGAAGTTTGCATTTTTGGGACAAACTATAACGAGGGATTTGTGCAATGATTTGGAAATTATGAATAGGATTGTAAAGGCAAATAAGACATTCGTAGAAAACAGAAATGGCTAACCTCAAAGAATATCGGGATTGAACTGAGGAAAATAATAATCAGGCATGGACTCTAACAACCCTCATTATGTTGTAAAGATGACCCTTGAGTCTGTAATGCCCTGTTCTCAGTCTTGAGATGATGACTTGCTCTTCTCTAGTTAAGTTATAGTAGCTGTCTTCTTTTCGGAAGTCGGGGTGTTGATCAGACCATTTAACCCTGAAGTTGGCTTTAATTATGGTCTTGGACTCATTATATGTGATACTCAGGTCTGTTTGTAGGGATACTCCTCCACACTTTGCTAGTTTGTCTGCAGCTTCATTGCCTTCAATATTGCAGTGGGATGGGGTCCACTGTATGACCAACCTTGGATGTTTTGCTGAGAGCTGTGTCAGGGAGAAGATACATTGCTTGAGATCTTCATCTTTGTGTTGTTTTAGCGCTGCTAATACTGACGAGGCATCAGTAACGAATACTAAGTTTTCTTGGTGGATATCTTTATCTCGGATTACAAGCTCAGCTACGGCCTTCAGTGCCTCTGTTTCTTCACGTAAATTATTGGAATATGTTCTCATTGTTGATACTCGAGTTACAACCAGTTCAAGGACTGGCTTGCCAGGTGATAATGATACAAGTAAACATTCAACCGCAAATCTGTATGTTATTGTTGTGGAAATACCATACTCAGAAATGCGCCTGCTCGTGCCAGTTGACAAAGAATCAATATTGATTTCAATTAAGGGCGTGGCTTACCTGATTTGGTTTGTTCAAGCTCTCGTGGTCTGTGGTTCAAGGACATTCACAGTCGCTGCGTCTTTCGAAGAGGCAGAGAGAGATTGCGGGAAGGGAGTGAGGTAGGGAGAGAGAGAGCGGAGAGAGAGACAGAGAGGGAGACAGGTGGAGAGGGAGATAGAGGAATGAGGGAGAGAGGGGGAGAGGAAGAGGGAGAGAGAGGGGGAAGGGAGAGAGAGTGGGGATAGAGAGACAGAGCGGGAGAAAGAGGAGGAGAGAGGAGAGACAGAGGAGGAGAGGGACAGCGAGAGAGGGAAAGAGAGGAAGGGAGAGAAAGAGGAGATGGAGAGATAGAGAAGAAGAGAGAGAGGGAGAGAGAGGGTGAGCGGGAGAGAAAGGGTGAGAGGGAGAGAGGAAGAAGGAGAGAGTGAAAGAGGTAGAGAGAGAGGGAGATAGGTGAGAAAGGAAGAGAGAAGATTGGAGGAAGAGAGAGGGGGGAGAAAGAGGGAGAGGGAGAAAGCGGGATAGATTGGGGGAGCAGGAGAGAGTGACAGAGAGAGGAAAAGAGAAAGGAAGAGAGTAGGAGAGGCAGGGAGAGAGCGCGAGAGGGAGAGAGGGAGATATAGAGAGATGGAGAGAAAGAGTGAGAGAGGGAAATGAAACAAGAGCGTGTGTTTTTCGTTTGTATGGGAATGAGAGCAGAAGTAAGAAATGTGTTTATGTCAGAGGAAGAAAGGTCATTGGATCGAGTAGCCTAGTCGACACAGAGCTGGGATTACACCGCGCCAGGGTTCGAAATCACGGACACACTGAAACACATACGGGCGTGGTTCGTTCCTGATACGACCACTCGTTTAGTCGACTCAGCTGTAAATGGGTACCTGGCGTATGAGTTGGGGGGAGGTATAAAGAGCAAGGAATGAAACTGGGCACCCCACCTCACGTCGGCTGCGGCTTAGTCCGTGAAGAGTTGCCGTAATCCCTGTCGGCAATTGTTGCCATGGGATCAGCATTTAGTTTTAGAAAGAAAGAGATAACAGTAGAAAGTATTTTATGTGTGTCTGGCATGAGAGAAAGAGGCAGAGAGTATGTGTTTATGTACATCAAAAGAGGGGACATTTGAGAGAGATACAGAGAGTGAGATGGAAGCTGTGATGTGTGTGTTTGTGTTTGTGTGTGTGTTTGTGCGCGTGTTTGTGTGTGTGTTTGTGTGTGTGTGTGTTTGTTAATGGGATAGAATGAAGGAGAGTGCTCGTGCGTGTGTGTGTGGTTGTGTGTGTTTGTGTGTGTGTGTTTGTGTTTGTGTTTGTGTGTGTGTTTGTGTGCGTGTTTGTGTGTGTGTGTGTGTGTGTGTGTGTTAATGGGATAGAATGAAGGATAGTGCTCGTGCGTGTGTGTGTGGTTGTGTGTGTTTGTGTTTGTGTGTGTGTTTGTGTGCGTGTTTGTGTGCGTGTTTGTGTGTGTGTTTGTGTGTGTGTTTGTGTGTATGTGTGTTTGTGTGTTTGTGTGTATGTGGGTTTGTGTGTGTGTGTGTTTGTGTTTCTGTGTGTGTTTGTCTTTGTGTGTTTGTGTGTATTTGTTTGCGCGTGTGTGTGTGTGTGTGTGTATTTGTGTTCGTGCGTGTGTGTTTGTGCGGGAGTGTGTGTGTGTGTTTGTGTGTGTCTGTGTGTGTATGTTTGTTTGTGTGTGTGTGTTTGTTTGTGTGTGTGTGTTTGTGTGTGTGTCTGTGTGTGTATGTTTGTGTTTGTTTGTGTGTGTGTTTGTGTGTGTGTGTTTGTGTTTGTGTGTGTGTTTGTCTTTGTGTGTTTGTGTGTTGTGTGTGTATATAGAGTCAGACATAATATGCGTGAGAGAGAAATGAAGAGTCAGAATATGTGAGAAAAGGAGACACATCAATTGAGAGAGATAGACTGTGCGAGAGACATGGAGAGATTGTGAGACCGACAGTGAGAGAGAGAGACAGTGAGAGAGAGAGACAGTGAGAGAGAGACAGTGAGAGAGAGACAGTGAGAGAGAGACAGTGAGAGAGAGACAGTGAGAGAGGGACAGTGAGAGAGAGACAGTGAGAGAGAGACAGTGAGAGAGAGACAGTGAGAAAGAGACAGTGAGAGAGAGACAGTGAGAGAGAGACAGTGAGAGAGAGACAGAGACAGTGAGAGAGACAGTGAGAGAGACAGTGAGAGAGAGAGAGACAGTGAGAGAGAGAGACAGTGAGAGAGAGAGACAGTGAGATACACACATGAAAAGAAGGAGACAGGGTGACAGAGATACAGAGAGAGAGAGAGAAAAAGAGATAAACACATTGAGAAAATAAGAGATGGAGAGAGCGTGACAGTGTATATGTGCATTCACGCGAAAACTCTAACAGAAGCTGTAACACAAACCTTAAACCCAACCGTATTTAATTGTTGGTAAACCTACCTCCAGGGCGGAGATACGCATGCGGAACCGAAGATATGGAATCGATGGTGTATGACTTACAGAGCACTTGGTGAACCGGGTCACGGGGAAGTCTTAAGAGACGATGGTCTGTAGACCAGTACCAGGGTACCAAGTTCGACTTTATGTAATTACATTATTGTGAAGCGGGGTCTGGCTTTCTATACTGGGATTACAGCGTGCCTGGGTTCTTCTTCTTCTTCTTCTTCTTCTTCTTCTTCTTCTTCTTCTTCTTCGTACGCTGTCAGACGTCAACCTGTATTTCGTGGAAAAAAGCAGCGGTCATCCTGAGGCTGTCGACACTGCCATAGAGCTTGTCTAATGTTGCCACTGGTGATGGCCACATGTGCTTTCTCTGATCCTCGTATGTCGGGCAGTTTTGCAGCAGATGTTCAGCGGTCATTTTCCCGGTATCACATGTGCATTCGTCAGTGCCACCTATCTTCAGTTTATTGAATAGATGGTACCTCAGTCTATTGTGGCCAGTGCGAAGTCTGAAGACCACGACCTGCTCTCTTCTATTCAACTGGTAATACGCATCGTTTTTTGTGTAGCCAGTATGTTCTGTTTCCCATTTGGTCATGTATTTAGCTCTAATAAGCCTTTTTGATTCTTCGTAGGTCACACTAGGGTCTGGTTGTGGTAGTCTTGCACCTTCTTTTACCAGTCTGTCTGCCTCCACGTAGCCTTGGATGTTAGAGTGGGATGGAACACACTGTACCACTACTCTTTTTGGTGCGGACTGCTGGCATAGTTGATAGAGTACTGCTCTTAAATCATTTAGTTCAGTATTTTTCTAGCTTTTTAGTGCTGTGACTACGGCCAGGGCATCTGTAAACAGGACTGTATGGCTTTCATTTCTTTTGCCTGTCACCATTTCTTCTACTGCAGCCCTCAGTGCCTCTACCTCCACTCTGAATTCGAGTTCACGGACGGACAGACACAGAATTCGGACAGTGTTTCGTGCGTGGTATGACCGGTTATCCAGTCGACCCAGCTGTAAATGGATACAAGAGTATGAATTGGAGAAGGTAAGAACAGCAAGGTAGGCAACTGCGCACCAGACCTCCAGAAAGGTGACTAAAGAATGTTTGATAGTGACTAGAGGATGTTGGACAGTTATTAGAGAATGTTGGATGACGCTAGAACATGTTAGATGGTGACTACAGAATGTTTGGTGGTGACTAGAGAATGTTGGATGATGACTAGAAAATATTAGATGGTGACTAGATAATGTTGGATGGTGACTAGAGAATGCTGTATAGTGACTAGAGTATGTTGAATGGTGACTAGAAAATGTTGGATGATGACTAGAGAATGTTGGGCAGTGACTAGAGAATGTTGAATGGTGACTAGAGAATGATGTAAAATGACTAGAGTATGTTGAATGGTGACTAGAAAATGTTGGATGATGCGAACATACATTTTTGGATGATGACTTTAGAATGTTGGCCTATGACTAGAGAATGTTGTATAGTGACAAGAGCATGTTGGAGGATGACCAGCTACTGTTGGATTAAGACTAGGCAATATTTGGTTGCGACAAGAGAATGTTGAATGGTCATTAGAGACTGTTGGATTCTGACTTGAGAATGTTCAAATGTAAAAAGAAAATGCAGCTCCCAAAGACACACTCAGGTAAGATTATCCCAAATCACATTCCTATCCATTGTTTCTACTATTGAGGGCCACTCATATTGAGTCAACTTAACTCTTTTCCACGTTTCTTTGTTGGCAGGTTACAGTGGCTCTTCGCTAGTCCCGGTGTACTGAAGAAGATGAATCCCAGTCCTGCTGGTTACTTGATAATCTCTCTACAATAAACTGGACGTGTTCAAATGAAACCGGACCAAACTGCACCAAGTGAAGATACGTACGGTGCGAATGATGACGTAACTTCTGGTGCAAACAGCACATAAGCATGACGTGAGTTTAAGAAAGATCTTCCAAGACCAGGTCAGGCGCATATTGGGACGTTAACTCACGATCTTCTTTAAACATCGATCTCCAGTTCTTCACTGTTGTCTTCGACACACTTCTGTCACCATACACTAATTGCATTCTGCGATGAATGTCAACTGGTCGACATCCTTCAGCTGTTAGAAACTGAATCACCGCTCGCTGATCAACTCTGCACGGATCCCGTATCACACTCGTCATGTTTTCAACCGTTTGCTGAGGAAACTGAGTCAGAGAATAATTAAATTTTGCAAACTTGACGGTCGGTATGTGCTATTTACATCAGAATTGACGTCATCATGAGCCTCGTACGTATGTTCACTTCTTGCAGTTACGTCCGGTTTCATTTGAACAAGCCTCGTAGTTGTGCCCAGACTCGCCACGTTGAAGAAAGATGGGATCTCCAACACTATGTCTCACTTGACCCTGATACTTCTCTCCGTTCCCGGTCATTGGCCATGGATCTCGCAGGCTGGATACAAAGTACATTAGAATCCCCCCAGCTTCATCGTCCGATCTCCCTAGTGGATGATAGATGTCGTCAATGAAAGGGTCCTTCTCTTGTCCCAGCGAGACGTTGTCGGTAGACGGAGAGAGTGTTATCAGGAGAAGCGTTTTCTTGTGTCAGCCATTGACGAGGTGATCAGTATTGTGTTTTTATCACTCAGTTCAATAACCTATCATCTTGTTTGCTGATGTAACTTATGGCACGACAGCTAGTGGTTTTGTCAGGGGGAGACTTATTTACATGACTGGGGGAATTTTGTACGTGTGAGGTGATTTTTTGTGTGTTTTTGTTTTGTTTTTGGAGGGGGGGGGGGGTTATTGAATAGATAGTGGTGAAAGAGAGAGAGAGAGAGAGCGCGAGAAGAGAGTTAATGTGAGTGAGATAGAGTGAGAGCGAGACTAGGATAAATAGATAGGTAGATAGATTAAAGGATTGATGGATAAATGGATCTATGTATGAAGTAATTGATGGATTAATGGATGTATGTATGGCGTAATTTATGGATTAATGGATGTATGTATGGAGTAATTGATGGATTAATGGATGTATGTATGGAGTACTTGATGGATTAATGGATGTATGTATGGAGTAATTGATGGATTAATGGATGTATGTATGAGGTAGTTGATGGATATATGGATGCATGTATGGGGTAGTTGATGGATTAATGGATATACGTATGGAGTACTTGATGGATTAATGGATGTATGTATGGAGTACGTGATGGATTAATGGATGTATGTATGGAGTACTTGATGGATTAATGGATGTATGTATGGGTAGTTGATGGATTAATGGATGTATGTATGGAGTACTTGATGTATTAATGGATGTATGTATGGAGTACTTGATGGATTAATGGATGTAGGAATTAATAGCTGGTTGAATTAATGTATCAACGGATTTATAATTAGATGTATTAAAAGGTGTATGGATTAATGGGTCATGTATCGATTTGTGAATGGATCGATAAATACACCCCAATATACAGCTGGGTCGACTGAAGCGTGTCGGTAGCGGAAGGTGAGTCCCGTACCTTTACCTTGAAAGGCGAGTCCTCGGCTAGGCTCAAACAAATGCAGTGTTGTTCATATGCTCTGACGTCTGGAGTGACAAGTAGATAAGGATGGAATCCACAAGGATGATGAAGAGGACTGAGGAATAAAGGCCACTTGCCCCTGAATCGCTTCAGTAGATAGGCTAGTTTAAACATTGTTTCGCCTAGGATAGAAAGAGACAAACATACATTGAGGTTTTTTTCTTCTTCTTCTTCGTTCGTTCTTAATCTCCAACTACAAAACACTGAAAGGGCTTAAGTAGTATAATGTAGTCCAGAGAACGGAATGCGTTGTGTCGTAGTTTACAGCTTAGCTGCGATTTTTGCACCTTTCGGTCCAACACATTCGACTTCAGCAAGCATTTTTTGAGTACCGGGTTAGCATTCCCTCTTCGATCCCTTCTCCTTAGCCAGTCTGCCCTGATGCAGCCTGTTATCCTGGATCACCGCGTGGAGGTGTAGAAGGGTCTTGGCAGCTATGGTTCGCTGGCCCTGACGCTAGCAGTCAGCTATAGGTCGCTGACCACTGCAGCTCTTACGCTGCTCAGCAACTTATCCCCATTGAGGTTTTAAACTACTGCCCGCCCGGCACATATCAACCGCTCTACTTCTACACTCGGTTCTCGAGGGGTAAACATTTATAGGCCTCAGGCCCTATTTGTGAACTTTAGTTATCTTGTAGGGTCTCAATGATGTGTAACGGAAGCCATACGGGCTAGCATATTGCACTTGAGTTATGGACTCTTGACGATTTCATTTCATGGCGGGTTACAGTGACTCTTCTCACAACTTAAAAGCGTAATCAAGAATGTTTACCAGGGTCCTACTGGCTGTAGTATAATTCACGGCTTCTCAGTAAGCTCCCGACGATGGGGATCGCAGTGGCGATCACCACCTGGTTAATGACTGTTTCCAGGGAGATCTGCTTGTGGTTGTGTGGAGGCGTTTTTTTGTGGGGGAGGATTATTGAGGTTTGTGGAAAGACAGACAGATTAGATAATTAGGCAGATAAACTGACACCTATACGCACACTTTTAGACAGACAGGAAGTACATACGTTTAGACAAATAGACATATATACTGGCAGACAGATACACTGTCGGAGAGAAAGACAGATGGAGAGATAGACAGATGGGGAGACAGACAGCCGGACAGACTGATAGACATACAGATAGACATACAGATAAAAAGACAAACAAACAGATAAACTGGGGGACAGGCGCATCGACTGGCTAGCGGGCAGACAGACGACGGACATGCGAAAGATGTATACAGATTCCGGCCAACAGACATATATAATAGGCAGACCAACATATATACAGACAGATGTATAGATGGATTGATTGATTAATGGATGGATGGAATCATGGGGTGTATTGATGGAGGGGTGGATAGAATCACGCGATATATTACTGGATAGACAGAGGGAATTATTTGATGTTTTGATTGGTTGATTGATGTAAATATTGGATGTATTAATAAATCGATGGATGGAATCATTGGGTATATAGATAGATCGATGGATATAAACCTTGGATCTATTGATAGATCGATGGATGGAAACATTGAATGGATTGATCGTTGGATGAATGACTGGATGGATGGAATCATTGTAGGTATTGATGGATGGATGAATAGTTTGATGGATGGATTAATGGATTAGTGGATGGAGAGAATAATTGGATGTATTGATGGTTGGATGGATGGAATCATTGGATGTATAGATGGATTGGTGGGGCGAGTCATCACTCTGGGAATGGAGCGTACAGAGTAGTGCAGTGGGAAAGCGGACCTCGAGGTTTATGTTACCGATCCAGCAGCATCCAGGCTCTCGCCCTTACGCCCAATGCGTGTAATGATATATGCACGTGTTTATCAGTTGTTGTCTAGTGCCATTCAAAGTGTTCCATTTATTTGGCATCGGAAGATAAACGTCTAATATGGAAATATAGTCAGGATTCTGATGTCACCTTATATACCGATGGATCAGTGCTACGCAGTTAGAAAGCAGGTTGGGACTTCTCTGCTAGAGTGAGAGGCAGGGTCGTTGCTGAGAGGAGTGGGGAGTACTTGATAGCAACGTTTAGTAGCAGAATGAAGTTCGAGGCAGTGATTTCAGCCCTCAGGTGGCTAACTGGGACCTATTTAACGAGGGCCGTAATCTAGGGATGAAATTCACAGACTGGTGCAGTGGGAAAGCGGATTTCAAGGTTGATGTTGTCACGTATCCAGCAGGATCCGTGCTCTCGCCCTTCGGCCCAATGGTCAGTGCAGGCAATTGACTGGGTTATGAAGTCTGCATCATCGTTAAGCGACAACGGCATTAAATGGACATTGATGAGACAGCTTGAATATCTCGACTTTGCGATGATTTCGATCTTCTGTCCAAAACCCACAGTCAGATGCAGAATAAGATGCGTATACTCGAAGAGAGGTCCCTATAACTGGGGGTACAAATACACAGAGACAAAACGGGTTTTAAAATAAAAGAAATTAACAATGATATAGTAGGGTTGGGAGCCACTCACCTTCAAAATGTGGAGTCTTTCACATACCTTGGCAGCAACATGGAGGTACAGAAAACGATGTTGTTAAGAATACAGAAGGAGAGAAGAGCTTCCATTGCATTGAGGAATTTTGGGAAGTCAAAAGAAATTAATACCACCACCAAAATAAAAAACTCCAACATAAAACCCGTTCTATCATATGGCTCTGAAACATGGAGGATATCACAGTTACTTATGTACTTATGTACTTATGTACGTATGTACGTATGTACTTATGTACTTATGTACTTATGGAAAATGTATAAACTTTTGGAAATGGCTGCTTGCGCAAGATACAGGAATGAAAATGGTAGGACAAGATCACCAACGTGGAACTGACGGGGGAAACTGGACAAGAAGCAGAGGAGCATGGAATACGGAGGAGGCGATGGCGGTGGATAGACCACACATTACGGAAACCAGTAAATAACATTACCAGACAAGCTCGGTTCTGGAATCCACAGGTCAAGAGAAGAAGAGGAAGACCGAGAAACGCATGGAAGAATCAACTTGAAGGAAATGTAAAGGCAGCAAATAGGACGTGGACAGAACTGGCCAAGATGGCTCATGATAGGAAGACTTGGCGAGTAGTTGTTGAGAACCTATGCTCCAAAGGGAGTTGACAATTGTTTGATTGATTGACTGATTGATTTTAATCTTTACTTTAAATCCTAATGTGGATAAAGGCAGGCTATGGTATGGTTAGCTTACATATGGGACTCGAAGCTCCGTGGACTTGTGTGGATCAACTGTCCTCGCCATGCTGGGCTTTGGGGAAATGACAAAGCTGACATCCTGGCCTCCGAGGCACCCCCAGTGGCGACATTGACAATGGTTAGAAGTTGCTCGACGATCGAATTTTGGATGAACACATTGAATCAGAAATGACGAGATTGCAGAATTTTGAAACCCAACGCGGGTCCAGTAAAAGGAAAATTAGGAGTGGACGGAGCAGGAGAGTACACAAACAGTGAGATACCGGAACCATCTACACTGTTGGCCATTTGCTGAGAGGAACAACACCGGTTGGTCTGCTTAGAGTAGACTGACGTCAATAACAGAACAGAGAAGGACATTATTGCAAGGGAAACAACTGCATGAAATCTAAATGTTGCGTACCAGCTATGTCCCTTAGTATATGTGTATGTGAACGGCTGCTTGTTCTGTCAATAACGACAACTCCCGTGAGTCGTAGCGTCCATCGTCAGCATTATATGAGAAATGTTGGTGGCACTCCAATTTAATTAGGCTACGGCTGGCGAAAGATCCAACTTCACGTCAGGGTCAGGAGTAAGATACTGGCCAAGACTCCACCGCTCATTTATACAATACAGTACAATACAATAGGATACAATACGATACGATACGATACGCAATACAATACAATATAATACAATATGGTACAATACAATACAATATAATACAATACAATACAATACAATATAATTCAATATGATACAATACAATACAATACGATATGATTCAATACAAAACGAAACAATACAATACAATACAATATAATACAATATGATACAATACAATTCAATACGATACAATACAATTCAATACAATTCAATACAATACAATACAATATCCTCGACTTCAGTCCGGCTTGTGTGCTATATGCGAGGTAGCCAACAATGCCCTGTATGCGAGGTAGCCAACAATGCCCTGTATGCGAGGTAGCCAACAATGTCCTGTATGCGAGGTAGCCAACAATGTCCTGTATGCAGTCCGATGTTTCACAGTGTCGTACCTTTTTGGACCTAGGTCTCTTAGCAGACCATCTCGCCATTGTAATGGTGGGCGGCCGTGTGGTCGTATATAATCAAATGGCCACCAACACGTCGTTGTGAATGTCCATGTTATCTGGCATGCGCACAACATGGCCAGCTCAGTGGTATTTGTGAGACAAAGCAGCCTCCACGACGTCTCGAAATAGAGTGCGTTTTCTTATTTCAGTATTGTGGATTCGATCTCTGATCGAGATCCCAAGGACGCGTCTTTCCATCGTTCGCTGGGTAACTCGTAGTCTCTCTGCATCCGCGTTGCGTAGATTCCACACACCACGTCCGTAGATCATGGCTGGTATGACCGCAGAATTAAAATGGTGCACCCTTGCAATAGTGTCTTTCAGTTGCAGGAGTATATGCTTCATGGTAATGAAGCTAGACCAGGCTGCAGCTCTTCGTCTGGGGATTTCTCGGTCTAGGGTGCGGGTGGCATTTATTTATTTCCCTAAGTATATGTAGGAGCTGACATCTTCGATAGGCCCATTTCCCAGCTTGATCTCGAATTTGTGGCAGTTTCGGAGACATTGCGTTTTCTTTTTATTCATCCGTAGTCCGACATCTCTACCGACCTCATCTAGTTCGTTCAGGGGGTATTGTGCCTCTTCGGTAGTGCGGCTGATGAGCACAATGTCATCGGCAAAGTGTAGGTGGGTGAGCCTTTCCCCATTCATATTTATGCATCTACGGTCCAACTCAGATGTTGGAGTTGTCCTCCAGCGCCACTGTTTGTCTTATTCGACGTTCGTTCTCAATCTCCTGCTACCAAACGCTGGTGTCAAAGCCCTCTGCCCTCAGCGCTTGTAATATTCGAATATTTTTCACCCCGAAGAATCCCCGTATCTTTGACAGTTGTTTTGGTAAGCCTTCATTCTACATAAGCCTTCATAATCCCGACAACCTTGGCCGCCGAATTGTCTTCGCTTGTTCCTGTCCCACCGTGCTGTTATCTGACTTCCTGGATAGTATCTTCCATCCTATGCTTGAGAATCTTCCCATATTTCTTAAGGATACTAACCACGCCTTAACCACTTTCTCTACCAATGTCTTTTCCACCGCACCTATCATCACATCCTACTTGATGTCTGTTCGATGTACACCTCCATCCCCCACTCTGACGGCTTATTGGTCCTCAGTATCTTCCTTGACCAGAGTGTTAACCCATCTATCTCTACATCCACTATCATCCGTCTGGCCAAACTTGTCATCATCTTCAAATACCTTTGAGTTCAATGGCCAGTTCTTTGATCAGATCAGCGGCGTAGCCATGGGCACCAGCATGGGCCCCAGCTACGCCTGTCTTTTCATGGGTTACCTAATATACTTGACCTGGCTTCAATACCAGGGCCCTTTTTCTTTGATATATTATCGATACAAGCCTATTGGTCGTAACGTAGGTTTTGTTCGTGTTCTCGTCTCGGTACGTTATCTGACTATACCATTTTTTTTAAACTTTGATTAAATATAATCTTAATCAACTTGAAACATTTTTTGTCATTTATTTTTTCTCACACCGTGAAAGAAGAGCTTGAGATATATGTATCATCCATTAGATACGCTCTGCATTGTTACCTGTATTTGATATTCAATAATTTTTTCAGCTTTTTAAAAGTAAAGTTAAGCTGTTGTTTGGTTACTGTACAGTGATATAGAGAGAACTAAAGAGAGAGATATATATATATATATATATATATATAGAGAGAGAGAGATAGAGAGAGAGAAATAGAGAGAGATAGAGAGAGAGATAGATAGAGAGAGAGATATAAAGAGAGAGAGAGAGAGATTGTGAGAGATAGAGAGAGAGATATAGATAGAGAGAGATAGAGAAGGAGAGATAGATAGAGAGAGAGATAGATAGAGAGAGAGATAGAGAGAGAGATAGATAGAGAGAGAGAGATAGAGAGAGAGAGAGTGAGAGAGATATATAGATAGAGAGATAGAGAGAGATAGATAGATAGAGAGATAGAGAGAGATAGATAGAGAGAGAGAGAGATCGAGAGAGAGAGAGTGAGAAAGAGATAGATAGAGAGAGATAGAGAGAGAGATAGATAGATAGAGAGAGATATAGAGAGATTGAGATATATATATATAGATAGAGAGAGAGAGATAGAGAGAGATAGAGATAGAGAGATAGAGAGAGATAGATAGATAGAGAGAGATAGAGAGAGATAGATAGAGAGAGAGAGAGATCGAGAGAGAGAGAGTGAGAAAGAGATAGATAGAGAGAGAGAGTGAGAGAGAGATATATAGATAGAGAGAGAGTGAGAAAGAGATAGATAGAGAGAGATAGATAGAGAGATAGATAGAGAGATAGAGAGAGAGATAGAAATAGATAGATAGAGAGAGATAGAGAGAGAGTGAGAGAGATATATAGATAGAGAGAGATAGAGAGAGATAGATAGAGAGAGAGATAGAGAGAGAGTGAGAAAGAGATAGATAGAGAGATAGAGAGAGATAGATAGAGATAGAGAGAGATAGAGAGAGATAGATAGAGAGGGATAGAGAGAGTGAGAGAGATAGATAGATAGAGATAGAGAGAGATAGATATAGAGAGATAGAGAGAGTGAGAGAGATAGATAGAGAGAGAGAGAGAGAGAGAGCGAGTGAGAGAGAAAGAGAGAGATAGAGAAAGAGGTAGAGATAGAGTGAGAGAGTGAGAGAGAGAGAGATAGAGAGAGATAGAGAGAGAGTGATAGCGGGAAATACGGATATAATAACAAAGAGGGAAGGCAGGGGTTGTGACAGTTCCAGTCACATGTGGAGCAAGCACGTTTAGTGCAGGGGAGATTGGGCTGGCGACTATGTTCACTAAGGATTAAAGAATGTCTGAATAGTAGCTACAGGGGTTGTCTGACTATAGTCCAGGACCATCGCAGTGGCCCTTCTACGACCAAAGGAAGTTGTCTTAGACACAGTGACTCGATTATAATTCTGTGAATCCTAGAGATTGCTTTCCTAGTGGCTCGATTAATAGGTATATGAATCCAAGAGACTGTGTTCACAGGGGTTGGGACAAAGTGGATCCATAAAGATTATGTGAATCCTAGGGACTGCGTTCACAGTGGCTGGGACAAAGTGGCACGATTATGGAGTATGTGTAATTCTAGGGACAGCGATCCCAAAGGCACGTGAGTACGGAAAGAGAGGTGCATCCCATGAGCCCTCAAATAGGTGCACCACATGAACCCTCAGAGAGGTGCATAACATGAGCCCTAGACGTTAACCACATGAACCTTCAGAGAGAATTGCACCACATGAGCCCTCAAAGAGGTGCACCAAACGAAACCTCAGAGAGGTGCTCCACATGAGCCTTCATAGAGGTGCACCACACGAACCCTCAGAGAGGTGCACCACATGAGCCCCAAGAGAACGAATATGTTCGATATAGGTGAAACACGGGCACCAAAGGGGCATGTCTCAAACACTTAAGAACCGCTGACGGTTGTAAGTGAAACGTAGCTGAGTGTTAACAAATATTTGTACGCATGCCAACCTAAAACAGTCAACCCTACCAGAGACCGACAAATCATCACTAACGTAGACCCAGAGGGCGACAGGAGAGAACGTCTGAGATAGTTAACCACCGATTTCTAATACGATTAAGAAGATTAAATTAAGGTGTATGGTATCTCAAATATGAGACTAAGAATCTGGATAGAATAGTTTCGGAGTAAATATCAAAAACTATTGCTTGAATCCTCTGAGTTGATTTAATATACGTGTATGATGTTTATTTAGTTAGTAGTGATTTCCCTTTTTGGACATCACGTAATAAATATTTATGCAAATAAATGATATTATTCTGTTGTGATGGTTAAATGTAGTTTTAGTGTTTTCTGTGATCGAGGGATACCGTCTTACAGTCTTTGTTGTGAGTCAGACGACACTTAGGTTAACAAAAGGTAAGACTGATAATCTGCAATCCCCACCTACAACCAGAATCCTCGGCTTCAAAAACTGCTACAACCGCAGTCCTTATCACCACAACCACTGGCTGACAAACTTAGTCTTGCCCCCACCTCCTCCTCAGCCATAGCTGGGCCCAACCTCCTCAGTCACTTAGTCTTGCCCCGACCTCCTCCTCAGCCACTTAGTCTGGCCCCCACCTCCTCCTCAGCCACAGCTGGGCCCAACCTCCTCAATCACTTAGTCTTGCCCCGACCTCCTCCTCAGTCACTTAGTCTGGCCTCCACCTCCTCCTCAGCCATAGCTGGCCCTCACCTCCTCCTCAGCCATAGCTGGCCCCCACCTCCTCCTCAGCCATAGCTGGCCCTCACCTCCTCCTCAGCCATAGCTGGCCCCCACCTCCTCCTCAGCCATAGCTAGCCCCCACCTCCGCCGCTGCCATAGATAGCCCCCACTTCCTCCTCAGCCCTAGTTGGCCCCCACCTCCTCAGCCATAGCTAGCCCCCACCTCCGCCGCTGCCATAGCTGGCCCCCACCTGCTCCTCAACCACTTAGCCTTCTCAGCCCCGCAGTCTAACCCCCACCTCCTCCTCAGCCTCCTGGTCTGCCTCCATCCCCACCTCCTCCTCAACCCGTTAGTCTAACCCCACCTCCTCCTCAACCCCTTAGTCTGGCCCTCACCTCCTCCTCAACCCCTTAGTCTGGCCCTCACCTCCTCCTCAACCCCTTAGTCTGGCCCTCACCTCCTCCTCAACCCCTTAGTCTGGCCCTCACCTCCTACTCAACCCCTTACTCTGGCCCTCACCTCCTCTTCAGCCCCTTACTCTGGCCCCCCCCCCCACCTCCTCCTCCCCTAAGTCTGGCCCCCATATCCTCCTCAGCCCCTTACTCTGCCCCCCTGCTCCTCCTCAGCCCCCTATTCTAACCCCCTCCTCCTCCCCTTACTCTGCCCCCCCTCCTCCTCCTCAGCCCCCTAGTCTAACCCCCTCCTCCTCCTCCCCTTGTTCTGCCCCCTCCTCCTCCTCCCCTTACTCTGCCCCCCTCCTCCTCCTCAGCCCCCTATTCTAACCCCCTCCTCCTCCTCCCCTTACTCTGCCCCCCTCCTCCTCCTCAGCCCCCTATTCTAACCCCCTCCTCCTCCTCCCCTTACTCTGCCCCCTCCTCCTCCTCCCTTTACTCTGCCCCCCTCCATCTCCTTCTCAGCCCCCTATTCTAACCCCCTCCTCCTCCTCCCCTTACTCTGCCCCCTCCTCCTCCTCCTTTTACTCTGCCCCCCTCCTCCTCCTCCTCAGCCCCCTAGTCTAACCCCTTCCTCCTCCTCCCCTTACTCTGACCCCACCTCCTCCCCAACCCCTTAATCTCCCCCTTACCAATACCTGTCCGGCAGGCCGACGCTGCCTTCATTTATACTGAGACCAACATAGCTCCCGAATTATTTCCGCGCACAAGCTCTCCCACCACCGCAAGCTAGACCTCCACGCCGAGAAGCACATGCTGATAGTGCATCTATGAGACCACACCAAACAAAAAGGAACCACGACCTCCAAAACATAGAAGTCAATAAAAGTGAGGCAATCCCAGGACAAGTTTCAAAATAACTCAACAACTTCCTCGATCAATCTAGAAAACATACTAGGAAAGAGGGAATGTCATGCTATGTGCACACAATCACAAGCAGAAGCTGCCACAACTTCGCTTCCGGAATTTGGTTATCTAGGTCAGACGATCCCCCCGTTATCTTCATATAGAAACTATTGATATGGTCAGGTGTCAAATCACATTTCCATGCGTCTTCTATTATTAGATGAAGAGTTGTTGGCGATATCAGTATATATCAGCAATATTCTAATAATAACTCAAAAATAAAAGAAGTCTTCGTGACAAAGGGAGTGTGGACATATCAGTGTTTTTGTCTGCCTCTATTTCTCTTGCCATGAGGATTCCAGAACAGTAGCTGCTTTGCAGTGCTATCAGCTGGTTTCCGTAATACGCGTCCAATCCGTAGCCAGCTCCGTCTCTATACGTCTAGTCCCACTGGCATCTGTCCAGTTCTTTTCCCATGTTCTATTTAAGATATGCATCACCGAACCGGACCTTCATTCGCCGATGGACGACATGCCTCACCACAGTGGACCGTCATTCGCCGGTAGACGACATGGCTCACCACAGTGGACCGTCATTCGCCGGTAGACGACATGGCTCACCACAGTGGACCGTCATTCGCCGGTAGACGACATGCCTCACCACAGTGGACCGTCATTCGCCGGTAGACGACATGCCTCACCACAGTGGACCGTCATTCGCCGGTAGACGACATGGCTCACCACAGTGGACCGTCATTCGCCGGTAGACGACATGGCTCACCACAGTGGACCGTCATTCGCCGGTAGACGACATGGCTCACCACAGTGGACCGTCATTCGCCGGTAGACGACATGGCTCACCACACTGGACCTTCATTCGCCAATGAATTTGTATTGGTGTCACCCCTTCCTTGTTCAACAAAACGGATAACAGAACGCTGCTCTGCACTAGTATGGCGGTCACCTTCTGCAATTAGGACTCCATAACGAGGGCGGTGCCGAATAGTTTCGATGCCTGCCTGCCGACAAGGAGGGCAGGAGTTCGAATCCCCGGTATGACAAATGTTTGTTTTTTCTGTTAGAGGTGAATTAAACAAACATAGTCAGCACACGACGCGCGACAGCAGTGAGGAAGCATAAAAACACCTCGACTGCCTCAGAAATCTGAAAATGTCGTATTACAGTTTTGTTAATGACTCCATGTGGTTCATCTGCTCCGTGATGACACGTACAGGACATTCTTGACATCATTAGCAACCATATTATCAAGTCACAATAGAAAGGCTTAGTTTTTATTATTTCTATCCCACTTGTGGATCCGCGTAGCGCAGTGGTTAGCGCGCTGGCTACACATCTGAGTGGTCCTGGGTTCATTACCCCAGTTGAGGCGGTAATGTTTTTTCAGACCGCAATGGTTCCGGGTCGACCCAGCCTGAAATGGGTGCCGGTCCAGTCCGGGAAGTAAAAGCGGAGAGGGAGAGGAGATGGATACCGCCCTTATCTAGCCGAGGCTCTGAAATGTGAGATCGCTAACACCTCACACTCCTATGGGAGTAATGCTATGGGTTTTTCAACTTTACTTTACTTTATCCCACTTTAAGGTTTTCATTTGAATCCCCCTCGTAATAAACGACACACGTAATAGCACGAAATGGCGATCAATGATCACAAACGCTAGAAGAAGAACAAGAAATACAAGAAGAAGAAGAAGCAGAAGTAGAAGAAATACAAGAAGAATAACAAGAAATACCAGAAGAAGAAGAAGCAGAAGTGGAAGAAATACAAGAAGAAGAACAAGAAATACCAGAAGAAGAAGAAATACAAGAAGAAGAACAAGAAATACCAGAAGAAGAACAAGAAATACCAGAAGAAGAACAAGAAATACCAGAAGAAGAAGTAGAAGAAATACAAGAAGAAGAACAAGAAATACAAGAAGAAGAACAAGAAAAACAAGAACAAGAACAAGAAATACCAGAAGAAGAAGCAGAAGAAATACAAGAAGAAGAAGAAGAAATACAAGAAGAAGAACAAGAAATATAACAAGAAGAACAAGAAATACCAGAAGAAGAAGCAAAAGAAATACAAGAAGAAGAAGCAGAAGTAGAAGAAATACAAGAAGAAGAACAAGAAATACAAGAAGAAGAACAAGAAATACCAGAAAAAGAAGAAGAAATACAAGAAGAAGAACAAGAAATACAAGAAGAAGAAGAAGAAATACCAGAAGAAGAACAAGAAATACCAGAAGAAGAAGAAGAAATACAAGAAGAAGAACAAGAAATACCAGAAGAAGAAGAAGAAATACCAGAAGAAGAACAAGAAATATAAGAAGAAGAACAAGAAATACCAGAAGAAGAAGAAGAAATACCAGAAGAAGAACAAGAAATACAAGAAGAAGAACAAGAAATACCAGAAGAAGAAGCAGAAGAAATACAAGAAGAAGAACAAGAAATACAAGAAGAAGAACAAGAAATACCAGAAGAAGAAGCAGAAGAAATACAAGAAGAAGAACCAGAAATACAAGAAGAAGAACAAGAAATACCAGAAGAAGAAGCAGAAGAAATACAAGAAGAAGAACAAGAAATACAAGAAGAAGAACAAGAAATACCAGAAGAAGAAGCAGAAGAAATACAAGAAGAAGAACAAGAAATACAAGAAGAAGAACAAGAAATACAAGAAGAAGAACAAGAAATACAAGAAGAAGAACAAGAAATACAAGAAGAAGAACAAGAAATACAAGAAGAAGAACAAGAAATACAAGAAGAAGAACAAGAAATACAAGAAGAAGAACAAGAAATACAAGAAGAAGAACAAGAAATACCAGAAGATGAACAAGAAATACAAGAAGAAGAACAAGAAGAAGAACAAGAAATACAAGAAGAAGAACAAGAAATACAAGAAGAAGAACAAGAAGAAGAACAAGAAATACAAGAAGAAGAACAAGAAGAAGAACAAGAAATACCAGAAGAAGAAGCAGAAGAAATACAAGAAGAAGAACAAGAAATACAAGAAGAAGAACAAGAAATACAAGAAGAAGAACAAGAAATACAAGAAGAAGAACAAGAAATACAAGAAGAAGAACAAGAAATACAAGAAGAAGAACAAGAAATACAAGAAGAAGAACAAGAAATACAAGAAGAAGAACAAGAAATACAAGAAGAAGAACAAGAAATACAAGAAGAAGAAGAAGAAATACAAGAAGAAGAACAAGAAATACAAGAAGAAGAAGAAGAAATACAAGAAGAAGAACAAGAAATACAAGAAGAAGAACAAGAAATACCAGAAGAAGAACAAGAAATACAAGAAGAAGAACAAGAAATACAAGAAGAAGAACACGAAATACAAGAAGAAGAACAAGAAATACAAGAAGAAGAACAAGAAGAACAAGAAGAAGAACAAGAAATACAAGAAGAAGAACAAGAAATACAAGAAGAAGAACAAGAAATACAAGAAGAAGAACAAGAAATACAAGAAGAAGAACAAGAAATACAAGAAGAAGAACAAGATATACAAGAAGAAGAACAAGAAATACAAGAAGAAGAACAAGAAATAGAAGAAGAAGAACAAGAAATACAAGAAGAAGAACAAGAAATACAAGAAGAAGAACAAGAAATACAAGAAAAAGAACAAGAAATACCAGAAGATGAACAAGAAATACAAGAAGAAGAACAAGAAATACAAGAAGAAGAACAAGAAGAAGAACAAGAAATACAAGAAGAAGAACAAGAAGAAGAACAAGAAATACAAGAAGAAGAACAAGAAATACAAGAAGAAGAACAAGAAATACAAGAAGAAGAACAAGAAATACAAGAAGAAGAACAAGAAATACAAGAAGAAGAACAAGAAATACAAGAAGAAGAACAAGAAATGCAAGAAGAAGAACAAGAAGAAGAACAAGAAATACAAGAAGAAGAACAAGAAATACAAGAAGAAGAACAAGAAATACAAGAAGAAGAACAAGAAATACAAGAAGAAGAACAAGAAATACAAGAAGAAGAACAAGAAATACAAGAAGAAGAACAAGAAATACAAGAAGAAGAACAAGAAATACAAGAAGAAGAACAAGAAATACAAGAAGAAGAACAAGAAATACAAGAAGAAGAACAAGAAATACAAGAAGAAGAACAAGAAATACAAGAAGAAGAACAAGAAATACAAGAAGAAGAACAAGAAATACCAGAAGATGAACAAGAAATACAAGAAGAAGAACAAGAAATACAAGAAGAAGAACAAGAAATACAAGAAGAAGAACAAGAAGAAGAACAAGAAATACAAGAAGAAGAACAAGAAGAAGAACAAGAAATACAAGAAGAAGAACAAGAAATACAAGAAGAAGAACAAGAAATACAAGAAGAAGAACAAGAAATACAAGAAGAAGAACAAGAAATACAAGAAGAAGAACAAGAAATACAAGAAGAAGAACAAGAAATACAAGAAGAAGAACAAGAAATACAAGAAGAAGAACAAGAAATACAAGAAGAGGAACAAGAAATACAAGAAGAAGAACAAGAAATAGAAGAAGAAGAACAAGAAATACAAGAAGAAGAACAAGAAATACAAGAAGAAGAACAAGAAATACAAGAAGAAGAACAAGAAATACCAGAAGAAGAAGAAGAACAAGAACAAGAAATACAAGAAGAAGAACAAGAAATACAAGAAGAAGAACAAGAAATACAAGAAGAAGAACAAGAAATACAAGAAGAAGAACAAGAAATACCAGAAGAAGAACAAGAAATACAAGAAGAAGAACAAGAAATACAAGAAGAAGAACACGAAATACAAGAAGAAGAACAAGAAATACAAGAAGAAGAACAAGAAGAACAAGAAGAAGAACAAGAAATACAAGAAGAAGAACAAGAAATACAAGAAGAAGAACAAGAAATACAAGAAGAAGAACAAGAAATACAAGAAGAAGAACAAGAAATACAAGAAGAAGAACAAGAAATACAAGAAGAAGAACAAGAAATACAAGAAGAAGAACAAGAAATACAAGAAGAAGAACAAGAAATACAAGAAGAAGAACAAGAAATACAAGAAAAAGAACAAGAAATACCAGAAGATGAACAAGAAATACAAGAAGAAGAACAAGAAGAAGAACAAGAAATACAAGAAGAAGAACAAGAAATACAAGAAGAAGAACATGAAGAAGAACAAGAAATACAAGAAGAAGAACAAGAAGAAGAACAAGAAATACAAGAAGAAGAACAAGAAATACAAGAAGAAGAACAAGAAATACAAGAAGAAGAACAAGAAATACAAGAAGAAGAACAAGAAATACAAGAAGAAGAACAAGAAATACCAGAAGAAGAAGCAGAAGAAATACAAGAAGAAGAACCAGAAATACAAGAAGAAGAACAAGAAATACCAGAAGAAGAACAAGAAATACAAGAAGAAGAACAAGAAATACAAGAAGAAGAACAAGAAATACAAGAAGAAGAACAAGAAATACAAGAAGAAGAACAAGAAATACAAGAAGAAGAACAAGAAATACAAGAAGAAGAACAAGAAATACAAGAAGAAGAACAAGAAATACAAGAAGAAGAACAAGAAATACAAGAAGAAGAACAAGAAATACAAGAAGAAGAACAAGAAATACAAGAAGAAGAACAAGAAATACAAGAAGAAGAACAAGAAATACCAGAAGATGAACAAGAAATACAAGAAGAAGAACAAGAAGAAGAACAAGAAATACAAGAAGAAGAACAAGAAATACAAGAAGAAGAACAAGAAATACAAGAAGAAGAACAAGAAATACAAGAAGAAGAACAAGAAATACAAGAAGAAGAACAAGAAATACAAGAAGAAGAACAAGAAATACAAGAAGAAGAACAAGAAATACAAGAAGAAGAACAAGAAATACAAGAAGAAGAACAAGAAATACAAGAAGAAGAACAAGAAATACAAGAAGAAGAACAAGAAATACAAGAAGAAGAACAAGAAATACAAGAAGAAGAAGAAGAAATACAAGAAGAAGAACAAGAAATACAAGAAGAAGAAGAAGAAATACAAGAAGAAGAACAAGAAATACAAGAAGAAGAACAAGAAATACCAGAAGAAGAACAAGAAATACAAGAAGAAGAACAAGAAATACAAGAAGAAGAACACGAAATACAAGAAGAAGAACAAGAAATACAAGAAGAAGAACAAGAAGAACAAGAAGAAGAACAAGAAATACAAGAAGAAGAACAAGAAATACAAGAAGAAGAACAAGAAATACAAGAAGAAGAACAAGAAATACAAGAAGAAGAACAAGAAATACAAGAAGAAGAACAAGATATACAAGAAGAAGAACAAGAAATACAAGAAGAAGAACAAGAAATAGAAGAAGAAGAACAAGAAATACAAGAAGAAGAACAAGAAATACAAGAAGAAGAACAAGAAATACAAGAAAAAGAACAAGAAATACCAGAAGATGAACAAGAAATACAAGAAGAAGAACAAGAAATACAAGAAGAAGAACAAGAAGAAGAACAAGAAATACAAGAAGAAGAACAAGAAGAAGAACAAGAAATACAAGAAGAAGAACAAGAAATACAAGAAGAAGAACAAGAAATACAAGAAGAAGAACAAGAAATACAAGAAGAAGAACAAGAAATACAAGAAGAAGAACAAGAAATACAAGAAGAAGAACAAGAAATGCAAGAAGAAGAACAAGAAGAAGAACAAGAAATACAAGAAGAAGAACAAGAAATACAAGAAGAAGAACAAGAAATACAAGAAGAAGAACAAGAAATACAAGAAGAAGAACAAGAAATACAAGAAGAAGAACAAGAAATACAAGAAGAAGAACAAGAAATACAAGAAGAAGAACAAGAAATACAAGAAGAAGAACAAGAAATACAAGAAGAAGAACAAGAAATACAAGAAGAAGAACAAGAAATACAAGAAGAAGAACAAGAAATACAAGAAGAAGAACAAGAAATACAAGAAGAAGAACAAGAAATACCAGAAGATGAACAAGAAATACAAGAAGAAGAACAAGAAATACAAGAAGAAGAACAAGAAATACAAGAAGAAGAACAAGAAGAAGAACAAGAAATACAAGAAGAAGAACAAGAAGAAGAACAAGAAATACAAGAAGAAGAACAAGAAATACAAGAAGAAGAACAAGAAATACAAGAAGAAGAACAAGAAATACAAGAAGAAGAACAAGAAATACAAGAAGAAGAACAAGAAATACAAGAAGAAGAACAAGAAATACAAGAAGAAGAACAAGAAATACAAGAAGAAGAACAAGAAATACAAGAAGAGGAACAAGAAATACAAGAAGAAGAACAAGAAATAGAAGAAGAAGAACAAGAAATACAAGAAGAAGAACAAGAAATACAAGAAGAAGAACAAGAAATACAAGAAGAAGAACAAGAAATACCAGAAGAAGAAGAAGAACAAGAACAAGAAATACAAGAAGAAGAACAAGAAATACAAGAAGAAGAACAAGAAATACAAGAAGAAGAACAAGAAATACAAGAAGAAGAACAAGAAATACCAGAAGAAGAACAAGAAATACAAGAAGAAGAACAAGAAATACAAGAAGAAGAACACGAAATACAAGAAGAAGAACAAGAAATACAAGAAGAAGAACAAGAAGAACAAGAAGAAGAACAAGAAATACAAGAAGAAGAACAAGAAATACAAGAAGAAGAACAAGAAATACAAGAAGAAGAACAAGAAATACAAGAAGAAGAACAAGAAATACAAGAAGAAGAACAAGAAATACAAGAAGAAGAACAAGAAATACAAGAAGAAGAACAAGAAATACAAGAAGAAGAACAAGAAATACAAGAAGAAGAACAAGAAATACAAGAAAAAGAACAAGAAATACCAGAAGATGAACAAGAAATACAAGAAGAAGAACAAGAAGAAGAACAAGAAATACAAGAAGAAGAACAAGAAATACAAGAAGAAGAACATGAAGAAGAACAAGAAATACAAGAAGAAGAACAAGAAGAAGAACAAGAAATACAAGAAGAAGAACAAGAAATACAAGAAGAAGAACAAGAAATACAAGAAGAAGAACAAGAAATACAAGAAGAAGAACAAGAAATACAAGAAGAAGAACAAGAAATACCAGAAGAAGAAGCAGAAGAAATACAAGAAGAAGAACAAGAAATACAAGAAGAAGAACAAGAAATACCAGAAGAAGAACAAGAAATACAAGAAGAAGAACAAGAAATACAAGAAGAAGAACAAGAAATACAAGAAGAAGAACAAGAAATACAAGAAGAAGAACAAGAAATACAAGAAGAAGAACAAGAAATACAAGAAGAAGAACAAGAAATACAAGAAGAAGAACAAGAAATACAAGAAGAAGAACAAGAAATACAAGAAGAAGAACAAGAAATACAAGAAGAAGAACAAGAAATACAAGAAGAAGAACAAGAAATACAAGAAGAAGAACAAGAAATACAAGAAGAGGAACAAGAAATACAAGAAGAAGAACAAGAAATAGAAGAAGAAGAACAAGAAATACAAGAAGAAGAACAAGAAATACAAGAAGAAGAACAAGAAATACAAGAAGAAGAACAAGAAATGCAAGAAGAAGAACAAGAAATACAAGAAGAAGAACAAGAAATACAAGAAGAAGAACAAGAAATACAAGAAGAAGAACAAGAAATACCAGAAGAAGAAGAAGAACAAGAACAAGAAATACAAGAAGAAGAACAAGAAATACAAGAAGAAGAACAAGAAATACAAGAAGAAGAACAAGAAATACAAGAAGAAGAACAAGAAATACAAGAAGAAGAACAAGAAGAAGAACAAGAAATACAAGAAGAAGAACAAGAAATACAAGAAGAAGAACAAGAAATACAAGAAGAAGAACAAGAAATACAAGAAGAAGAACAAGAAGAACAAGAAGAAGAACAAGAAATACAAGAAGAAGAACAAGAAATACAAGAAGAAGAACACGAAATACAAGAAGAAGAACAAGAAATACAAGAAGAAGAACAAGAAGAACAAGAAGAAGAACAAGAAATACAAGAAGAAGAACAAGAAATACAAGAAGAAGAACAAGAAATACAAGAAGAAGAACAAGAAATACAAGAAGAAGAACAAGAAATACAAGAAGAAGAACAAGAAATACAAGAAGATGAACAAGAAATACAAGAAGAAGAACAAGAAATACAAGAAGAAGAACAAGAAATACAAGAAGAAGAACAAGAAATACAAGAAGAAGAACAAGAAATACAAGAAAAAGAACAAGAAATACCAGAAGATGAACAAGAAATACAAGAAGAAGAACAAGAAGAAGAACAAGAAATACAAGAAGAAGAACAAGAAATACAAGAAGAAGAACAAGAAGAAGAACAAGAAATACAAGAAGAAGAACAAGAAATACAAGAAGAAGAACAAGAAATACAAGAAGAAGAACAAGAAATACAAGAAGAAGAACAAGAAATACAAGAAGAAGAACAAGAAATACAAGAAGAAGAACAAGAAATACCAGAAGAAGAAGCAGAAGAAATACAAGAAGAAGAACAAGAAATACAAGAAGAAGAACAAGAAATACAAGAAGAAGAACAAGAAATACAAGAAGAAGAACAAGAAATACAAGAAGAAGAACAAGAAATACAAGAAGAAGAACAAGAAATACAAGAAGAAGAACAAGAAATACAAGAAGAAGAACAAGAAATACAAGAAGAAGAACAAGAAATACAAGAAGAAGAACAAGAAATACAAGAAGAAGAACAAGAAATACAAGAAGAAGAACAAGAAATACAAGAAGAAGAACAAGAAATACAAGAAGAAGAACAAGAAATACAAGAAGAAGAACAAGAAATACAAGAAGAAGAACAAGAAATACCAGAAGATGAACAAGAAATACAAGAAGAAGAACAAGAAGAAGAACAAGAAATACAAGAAGAAGAACAAGAAATACAAGAAGAAGAACAAGAAGAAGAACAAGAAATACAAGAAGAAGAACAAGAAGAAGAACAAGAAATACAAGAAGAAGAACAAGAAATACAAGAAGAAGAACAAGAAATACAAGAAGAAGAACAAGAAATACGAGAAGAAGAACAAGAAATACAAGAAGAAGAACAAGAAATACAAGAAGAAGAACAAGAAATACAAGAAGAAGAACAAGAAATACAAGAAGAAGAACAAGAAATACAAGAAGAGGAACAAGAAATACAAGAAGAAGAACAAGAAATACAAGAAGAAGAACAAGAAATACAAGAAGAAGAACAAGAAATACAAGAAGAAGAACAAGAAATACAAGAAGAAGAACAAGAAATACAAGAAGAAGAACAAGAAATACAAGAAGAAGAACAAGAAATACCAGAAGAAGAAGAAGAACAAGAACAAGAAATACAAGAAGAAGAACAAGAAGAAGAACAAGAAATACAAGAAGAAGAACAAGAAATACAAGAAGAAGAATAAGAAATACAAGAAGAAGAACAAGAAATACAAGAAGAAGAACAAGAAATACAAGAAGAAGAACAAGAAATACAAGAAGAAGAACAAGAAATACAAGAAGAAGAACAAGAAATACAAGAAGAAGAACAAGAAATACAAGAAGAAGAACAAGAAATACAAGAAGAAGAACAAGAAATACAAGAAGAAGAACAAGAAATACAAGAAGAAGAACAAGAAATACAAGAAGAAGAACAAGAAATACAAGAAGAAGAACAAGAAATACAAGAAGAAGAACAAGAAATACAAGAAGAAGAACAAGAAATACCAGAAGAAGAACAAGAAGAAGAACAAGAAATACAAGAAGAAGAACAAGAAATACAAGAAGAAGAACAAGAAGAAGAACAAGAAATACAAGAAGAAGAACAAGAAATACAAGAAGAAGAACAAGAAATACAAGAAGAAGAACAAGAAATACAAGAAGAAGAACAAGAAATACAAGAAGAAGAACAAGAAATACAAGAAGAAGAACAAGAAATACAAGAAGAAGAACAAGAAATACAAGAAGAAGAACAAGAAATACAAGAAGAAGAACAAGAAGAAGAACAAGAAATACAAGAAGAAGAACAAGAAGAAGAACAAGAAATACAAGAAGAAGAACAAGAAATACAAGAAGAAGAACAAGAAATACAAGAAGAAGAACAAGAAATACAAGAAGAAGAACAAGAAATACAAGAAGAAGAACAAGAAATACAAGAAGAAGAACAAGAAATACAAGAAGAAGAACAAGAAATACAAGAAGAAGAACAAGAAATACAAGAAGAAGAACAAGAAATACAAGAAGAAGAACAAGAAATACAAGAAGAAGAACAAGAAATACAAGAAGAAGAACAAGAAATACCAGAAGAAGAACAAGAAGAAGAACAAGAAATACAAGAAGAAGAACAAGAAATACAAGAAGAAGAACAAGAAGAAGAACAAGAAATACAAGAAGAAGAACAAGAAATACAAGAAGAAGAACAAGAAATACAAGAAGAAGAACAAGAAATACAAGAAGAAGAACAAGAAATACAAGAAGAAGAACAAGAAATACAAGAAGAAGAACAAGAAATACAAGAAGAAGAACAAGAAATACAAGAAGAAGAACAAGAAATACAAGAAGAAGAACAAGAAGAAGAACAAGAAATACAAGAAGAAGAACAAGAAGAAGAACAAGAAATACAAGAAGAAGAACAAGAAATACAAGAAGAAGAACAAGAAATACAAGAAGAAGAACAAGAAATACAAGAAGAAGAACAAGAAATACAAGAAGAAGAACAAGAAATACAAGAAGAAGAACAAGAAATACAAGAAGAAGAACAAGAAATACAAGAAGAAGAACAAGAAATACAAGAAGAGGAACAAGAAATACAAGAAGAAGAACAAGAAATAGAAGAAGAAGAACAAGAAATACAAGAAGAAGAACAAGAAATACAAGAAGAAGAACAAGAAATACAAGAAGAAGAACAAGAAATACCAGAAGAAGAAGAAGAACAAGAACAAGAAATACAAGAAGAAGAACAAGAAATACAAGAAGAAGAACAAGAAATACAAGAAGAAGAACAAGAAATACAAGAAGAAGAACAAGAAATACCAGAAGAAGAACAAGAAATACAAGAAGAAGAACAAGAAATACAAGAAGAAGAACACGAAATACAAGAAGAAGAACAAGAAATACAAGAAGAAGAACAAGAAGAACAAGAAGAAGAACAAGAAATACAAGAAGAAGAACAAGAAATACAAGAAGAAGAACAAGAAATACAAGAAGAAGAACAAGAAATACAAGAAGAAGAACAAGAAATACAAGAAGAAGAACAAGAAATACAAGAAGAAGAACAAGAAATACAAGAAGAAGAACAAGAAATACAAGAAGAAGAACAAGAAATACAAGAAGAAGAACAAGAAATACAAGAAAAAGAACAAGAAATACCAGAAGATGAACAAGAAATACAAGAAGAAGAACAAGAAGAAGAACAAGAAATACAAGAAGAAGAACAAGAAATACAAGAAGAAGAACATGAAGAAGAACAAGAAATACAAGAAGAAGAACAAGAAGAAGAACAAGAAATACAAGAAGAAGAACAAGAAATACAAGAAGAAGAACAAGAAATACAAGAAGAACAACAAGAAATACAAGAAGAAGAACAAGAAATACAAGAAGAAGAACAAGAAATACCAGAAGAAGAAGCAGAAGAAATACAAGAAGAAGAACAAGAAATACAAGAAGAAGAACAAGAAATACCAGAAGAAGAACAAGAAATACAAGAAGAAGAACAAGAAATACAAGAATAAGAACAAGAAATACAAGAAGAAGAACAAGAAATACAAGAAGAAGAACAAGAAATACAAGAAGAAGAACAAGAAATACAAGAAGAAGAACAAGAAATACAAGAAGAAGAACAAGAAATACAAGAAGAAGAACAAGAAATACAAGAAGAAGAACAAGAAATACAAGAAGAAGAACAAGAAATACAAGAAGAAGAACAAGAAATACAAGAAGAAGAACAAGAAATACAAGAAGAAGAACAAGAAATACAAGAAGAAGAACAAGAAATACAAGAAGAAGAACAAGAAATACAAGAAGAAGAACAAGAAATACAAGAAGAAGAACAAGAAATACCAGAAGATGAACAAGAAATACAAGAAGAAGAACAAGAAGAAGAACAAGAAATACAAGAAGAAGAACAAGAAATACAAGAAGAAGAACAAGAAGAAGAACAAGAAATACAAGAAGAAGAACAAGAAGAAGAACAAGAAATACAAGAAGAAGAACAAGAAATACAAGAAGAAGAACAAGAAATACAAGAAGAAGAACAAGAAATACGAGAAGAAGAACAAGAAATACAAGAAGAAGAACAAGAAATACAAGAAGAAGAACAAGAAATACAAGAAGAAGAACAAGAAATACAAGAAGAAGAACAAGAAATACAAGAAGAGGAACAAGAAATACAAGAAGAAGAACAAGAAATACAAGAAGAAGAACAAGAAATACAAGAAGAAGAACAAGAAATACAAGAAGAAGAACAAGAAATACAAGAAGAAGAACAAGAAATACAAGAAGAAGAACAAGAAATACAAGAAGAAGAACAAGAAATACCAGAAGAAGAAGAAGAACAAGAACAAGAAATACAAGAAGAAGAACAAGAAGAAGAACAAGAAATACAAGAAGAAGAACAAGAAATACAAGAAGAAGAATAAGAAATACAAGAAGAAGAACAAGAAATACAAGAAGAAGAACAAGAAATACAAGAAGAAGAACAAGAAATACAAGAAGAAGAACAAGAAATACAAGAAGAAGAACAAGAAATACAAGAAGAAGAACAAGAAATACAAGAAGAAGAACAAGAAATACAAGAAGAAGAACAAGAAATACCAGAAGAAGAACAAGAAATACAAGAAGAAGAACAAGAAGAAGAACAAGAAATACAAGAAGAATAACAAGAAATACAAGAAGAAGAACAAGAAGAAGAACAAGAAATACAAGAAGAAGAACAAGAAATACAAGAAGATGAACAAGAAATACAAGAAGAAGAACAAGAAGAAGAACAAGAAATACAAGAAGAAGAACAAGAAATACAAGAAGAAGAACAAGAAATACAAGAAGAAGAACAAGAAATACAAGAAGAAGAACAAGAAATACAAGAAGAAGAACAAGAAATACAAGAAGAAGAACAAGAAATACCAGAAGAAGAAGAAGAACAAGAACAAGAAATACAAGAAGAAGAACAAGAAATACAAGAAGAAGAACAAGAAATACAAGAAGAAGAACAAGAAATACCAGAAGATGAACAAGAAATACCAGAAGTAGAACAAGAAATACAAGAAGAAGAACAAGAAATACAAGAAGAAGAACACGAAATACAAGAAGAAGAACAAGAAATACAAGAAGAAGAACAAGAAGAACAAGAAGAAGAACAAGAAATACAAGAAGAAGAACAAGAAATACAAGAAGAAGAACAAGAAATACAAGAAGAAGAACAAGAAATACAAGAAGAAGAACAAGAAATACAAGAAGAAGAACAAGAAATACAAGAAGAAGAACAAGAAATACAAGAAGAAGAACAAGAAATACAAGAAGAAGAACAAGAAATACAAGAAGAAGAACAAGAAATACAAGAAGAAGAACAAGAAATACAAGAAGAAGAACAAGAAATACAAGAAGAAGAACAAGAAATACCAGAAGAAGAACAAGAAGAAGAACAAGAAATACAAGAAGAAGAACAAGAAATACAAGAAGAAGAACAAGAAGAAGAACAAGAAATACAAGAAGAAGAACAAGAAATACAAGAAGAAGAACAAGAAATACAAGAAGAAGAACAAGAAATACAAGAAGAAGAACAAGAAATACAAGAAGAAGAACAAGAAATACAAGAAGAAGAACAAGAAATACAAGAAGAAGAACAAGAAATACAAGAAGAAGAACAAGAAATACAAGAAGAAGAACAAGAAATACAAGAAGAAGAACAAGAAATACAAGAAGAAGAACAAGAAATACCAGAAGAAGAACAAGAAATACAAGAAGAAGAACAAGAAGAAGAACAAGAAATACAAGAAGAAGAACAAGAAATACAAGAAGAAGAACAAGAAGAAGAACAAGAAATACAAGAAGAAGAACAAGAAATACAAGAAGAAGAACAAGAAATACAAGAAGAAGAACAAGAAATACCAGAAGAAGAACAAGAACAAGAAGCATCTGATAATGACGGTGATCTAATCTTACGACTTCTAATTCGCGTTCGATGACTGTCAATTAACGGAGGAGCAAACTCGTCAATAACGTAAAAAATCCTGTAGTTTCTTGACCAGTAAAATCAACTATCGTTTAACAAGTCATCTCTTTTATCAATTTTATGTCCAGAACCCTGCCACACCCTTCTTGTTATTAAATAGTGTGAAAAGTGGGTCCTCCTGCAGTACTCGACGCTGCATATCCTCGTTGGTGTCCAAATTAGGAATGTAATCTTGTAGACTGCGGCATAGTTTCCGAGCAATTTATTTAGCACTTAACCGTAATCTTAATTCTAGGAAACAGGACTGAAAGAAGGGGACGTGACTCCAAGCACGGCGTCGCACTATCACAGCCTCGCTAGGGTTTCCCCAACTTGATAGAGCCACAAGCGAGGCCAAGGATTATTCTTAGCGTACCATCTCTGATTATTTTCATAAAATAGTTTTAAGAGTTGTGGTCTATAAGTAGATTCCTCTTCGTCTTGTTCTTAACTTAGCTTAACTTAACGTCTTTATACTGGTTTAGAAGACCCTGCAGAGTCTGTATACAACCAGTTACATTTACATCACCTTGCTCTAAAAGCTATGTGCATCCAGTTTATTCTTAAATGCATTAACTGTCCCTGCCTCCACTACCTCCCCTGGCAATGCATTCCAAGCAGACACCACTCTCTGACTAAAAAAATATTTCCTAATATCTAACCTGGACCTCTCTTTAGTCAGCTTGTAGCTATGCCCTCGTGGTATTGTGGGTGGCTGTATTTTAAAAAAACTTGTTATAGTCTAATTTATCGATTCCTCTGATCGTCTTATAAACCTGTATTAAGTCACTACGAATTCTTCTTTCTTCGAGACACTGTAGGCCGGTTTTTCTGAGTCGTTCCTCATAACTGTAATTCTGGAATCTCACTATCATCTTTGTCGCTCTTTTTTTGTATCCTTTCCAGCATGTTTATGTCCCCTCTATGATAAGGACTCCACAGCTGTACACAGTACTCCAATCTAGGTCTTACTAAAGCTTTATACAGTTTGACGATCACTTCCTTGCTCCTATGTTTAACATTTCTTGTTATCATACCTAACATTGCATTTGCCTTTTTCACTGCTACCTGGACATGCTCATTCACCTTTCCTGTGATCTATTATAACCCCTAGGTCCCTTTCTTTATCAATCTTTCTAATATTGTTTTCTCCCATTCTGTAATTATGTTCCATATTGGATCTACCCATGTGGATGACTGTACATTTATCTACATTAAACTCCATTTGCCAGCTTACAGACCATTCTCGAATTTTATTCTTCTTATTCTTCTTCTTTTTCTTCTTCTTCTTCTTCTTCTTATATTTCTTGTTCTGCATCTTCTTCTACTTGTTCTTGTTCATCTTTTTGTTCTTGTATTTCTTCTTCTTCTTCTCGTTCTTGTATTTCTTCTTCTTCTTCTTGTAATTCTTCTTCTTCTTTATTCCTTCTCTTAGTCAGTCTGCTCTGTGCAGCATCTGGTCCAGATTCACCGCTTGGAGGTGTGCAAGGGTCTTTGCAGCTCCGATTCGCTGGCCCTGACGCAAGCAGTCAGCTCTGATTCGCTGGCCCTGACGCTAGCAGTCAGCTCTGGATCGCTGGCCCTGACGCTAGCAGTCAGCTCTGATTCGCTGGCCCTGACGCTAGCAGTCAGCTCTGGATAGCTGGCCCTGACGATAGCAGTCAGCTCTGGATAGCTGACCCTGACGCTAGCAGTCAGCTCTCGATCGCTGGTCTGACGCTAGCAGTCAGCTCTGGATCGCTGGCCCTGACGCTAGCAGTCAGCTCTGATTCGCTGGCCCTGACGCTAGCAGTCAGCTCTGGATAGCTGGCCCTGACGCTAGCAGTCAGCTCTGGATAGCTGGCCCTGACGCTAGCAGTCAGCTCTGATTCGCTGGCCCTGACGCTAGCAGTCAGCTCTGATTCGCTGGCCCTGACGCTAGCAGTCAGCTCTGGATAGCTGGCCCTGACGCTAGCAGTCAGCTCTCGATCGCTGGTCTGACGCTAGCAGTCAGCTCTGGATCGCTGGCCCTGACGCTAGCAGTCAGCTCTGATTCGCTGGCCCTGACGCTAGCAGTCAGCTCTGGATAGCTGGCCCTGACGCTAGCAGTCAGCTCTGATTCGCTGGCCCTGACGCTAGCAGTCAGCTCTGATTCGCTGGCCCTGACGCTAGCAGTCAGCTCTGGATAGCTGGCCCTGACGCTAGCAGTCAGCTCTCGATCGCTGGCTCTGACGCTAGCAGTCAGCTCTCGATCGCTGGCTCTGACGCTAGCAGTCAGCTCTGGATCGCTGGCCCTGACGCTAGCAGTCAGCTCTGATTCGCTGGCCCTGACGCTAGCAGTCAGCTCTGGATAGCTGGCCCTGACGCTAGCAGTCAGCTCTGGGTAGCTGGCCCTGACGCTAGCAGTCAGCTCTCGATCGCTGGCTCTGACGCTAGCAGTCAGCTCTGGATCGCTGGCCCTGACGCTAGCAGTCAGCTCTGGATAGCTGGCCCTGACGCTAGCAGTCAGCTCTCGATTGCTGGCTCTGACGCTAGCAGTCAGCTCTGGATAGCTGGCCCTGACGCTAGCAGTCAGCTCTGGATCGCTGGCCCTGACGCTAGCAGTCAGCTCTCGATCGCTGGCTCTGACGCTAGCAGTCAGCTCTTATTCGCTGGCCCTGACGCTAGCAGTCAGCTCTGGATAGCTGGCCCTGACGCTAGCAGTCAGCTCTCGATCGCTGGCTCTGACGCTAGCAGTCAGCTCTGGATCGCTGGCCCTGACGCTAGCAGTCAGCTCTGATTCGCTGGCCCTGACGCTAGCAGTCAGCTCTGGATAGCTGGCCCTGACGCTAGCAGTCAGCTCTGGATCGCTGGCCGCTGCAACTCATGCACTGCTTGTCATCTTGATCCCCCCCCCCCCCCTTTACAAGCAGCGAGTAAGACCCAATGATAAAGCTTAAAGGGGCCGTAAATAAACAAACAAACCACAAGAGAGAGGGAAGGCCAGGAGTATCAACTGGGGACGTGGTAGGTAGGGGGTATTTAAGTTGAAAGTCTTAGTCTTAGTTGACCTGTACTTCTACAGGGGCGCTGTGCCCCTGTGCAGGTCCCATCTCTGGCGTGAGCTGGATGTAGCCAGATGTGGGATTTGCTGCTTAGCGGGCTAGGCTCGAGCAGCTTAATACTCCACTATGGAGGGTGATTAACTGATGTGCAAGTCCATCATAATAGACTCAAGCACTAGAGTAAAGTAAGCCCGCAGCCTGTTAAGTGTATCTTAACCATGACCGGTGTTATGCCATGCCACACAGTTAGTCACCTGTTTCCACCTACTCTCTGTGGGGCAGTGGTGCTGTTCTTGTTCTTGTCGCACACAAAGACCCCGGCGGACCACTCGGGCTTTAAGTTGAAAGGGAATATTCAATTCCCCCCCCCCCCCCCCCCTCTCCATGGCAGCTCTCACTCAGTCAAAGCCCTTCAACTCCCTGCGGAGCTTACATCATTAACACATGCTTGTCAGGTCTTCCTGTCATGCGCCATCATTTCCATCTTCATGACGTCTTTGCTGCAGTTTTTAGGGTTTGGCTTTCTCCCCAATTCTTTATGTCTGCTCTTACTTCTCTTACCATGATGATTCCAGAACAGTGCCTGCCTTGTAACGCTTTCATCTGGTTTCCGTAATGTATGTCCTATCCATCTCCAAATCCCTTCTCGTACGTCTAGTCCCACTGACAACTGTACGGTTCTTTCTTATAGTTCTATAGCAGTGACTTTATCATACCAATGTGTTGCCTCAATGCCACGCAAGCATTCATGAATGAAAGTTTGGATCTTTACAGTTGTTCTTTTCTTTGTTCTCCACGTCACAGAGCCACACAATAGGACGGACGTGACAGTGGAGTTGTTCCCTTACGTCACAGAGCCAGACAATAGGACGGACGTGACAGTGGAGTTGTTCCCTTACGTCACAGAGCCACACAATAGGACGGACGTGACAGTGGAGATGTTCTTTCATGTCACAGAGCCACACAATAGGACGGACGTGACAGTGGAGTTGTTCCCTTACGTCACAGAGCCACACAATAGGACGGACGTGACATTGAAATTGAAGATCAGTATTTTTGTGGTTGACTTAATTTATTTCGATTTTCACAAATGTCTCTCTAATTCTTTTTATTCTAAATGTCAGTACCTCTGAACTTGTCTATATCAGTACCTCTGACCTTGTCTATATCAGTACCTCTGAACTTGTCTATATCAGTACCTCTGACCTTGTCTATATTAGTACCTCTGACCTTGTCTATATTAGTACCTCTGAACTTGTCTATATTACTACCTGAATCTATCTAAATGCGAACAAAGAGGCTTGGCTGAATAGAGATTAGCGATGGGAAATACTGGGAGAGAAATCTACAAAGATATGGCCATCCCAAAGTCAACATTAAACTCCCGATAAGGAGAGACCGCAGCACCATTTTCCGATCTCGCACTCAGCACATACAACTCAACAGCCACTTAACCAGAAGTCAACCAGAACATACTCCAGAGTGCCGGCTGTACACACATCCCAGAGTGCCGGCTGTGCACACATCCCTAAGAAACTGTTGAACATCATCTTTTTGAATGTCTGAAACTTTTCGGTTTTAGGAAAGAGCTTCTTCCTCCGAGGCCAGGAAATGGAAACTTTGTACGAAACTAAACAACAGCTTACATACACTTGCAGCTACCACTATATGGCATTGGGCCATAGGGCAGGAGCCGATAGGCTGCTGGATCAGTAACCAACCTATCAACCAACCTGTCGTGGTACATTGTTTACCCGTACTATCAAAGTGTCGTTAGATGCTTTTTTCTCATAATCTGTGTGTATTTCTCTTTGTACCCTTTGACCTAATTTTAATGACCTTCCAGTAAAAATATTTGTTTTATTTTGAATGTGATTGTGGTTTGCTAGACAGACAAATCCAGTCTTCTTCTTTTCGCTTTCCTTTCCAGCTTGTACCTTTCAACGCCAGGTTATGAAGAGGTTTCTTGACCTGGCCCTAGTATGTGCTTGTGCCTTTCAGCGTCAGGTTATGGAGAGATTTCGTGACCTGGCCCTAGTATGTGCTTGTGCTTTTCAGCGTCAGGTTATGAAGAGGTTTCTTGATCTGGCCCTAGTATGTGCTTGTGCCTTTCAGCGTCAGGTTATGGAGAGATTTCGTGACCTGGCCCTAGTATGTGCTTCGTACACGGGGAGCTTTCCTGCTTCTGTTATTTCTGCTATCCATCGCTTCCGTGGTCGACCTCATGCTCTGTATCCATTATATCTGTATAGCATTGATACTATCTGGTGTTTGACGTGTCGCGTGACCGAACTATTTGGTTTGCTGTCTCTTGATGAGGTCTAGCACTGGTGTTGTACCTACTTGTCTCTTGATGAGGTCTAGCACTGGTGTTGTACCTACTTGTCTCTTGATGAGGTCTCGCACTGGTGTTGTACCTACTTGTCTCTTGATGAGGTCTATCACTGGTGTTGTACCTACTTGTCTCTTGATGAGGTCTAGCACTGGTGTTGTACCTACTTGTCTTTTGATGAGGTCTAGCACTGGTGTTGTACCTACTTGTCTCTTGATGAGGTCTAGCACTGGTGTTGTACCTACTTGTCTCTTGATGAGGTCTATCACTGGTGTTGTACCTACTTGTCTCTTGATGAGGTCTAGCACTGGTGTTGTACCTACTTGTCTCTTGATGAGGTCTAGCACTCGTGTTGTACCTACTTGTCTCCTAACATCTTCGTTTCTGATTCTATCCATTCTTGTTACTTCAAAAATTCTGCGTAGGCATTTCATCTCTGATGTGTCAATATTTCTTTTATCTTTGTTTGTTAATGTCCAATTCTGGCACTGATAGCACAAGATGGGTAGATATATCGTGTTTTATAGTTCTTTTTGTAGAGCCAACTTATCAGAAAATTTCAGATCATCAAATTCACACACGTTCAAATCTGTCAAGAGGTAACAACTCCTCTCACCTTTGAAACCTTTTAGTATCCAGCTGAAACCAGAGAGTATTATCCGGGTTGTGTCCCTTTTGGTTAGTCATCCGCTCTTTCTCGACACAAAATGTTTTTAAAGGTGTGCTCAAAATCGGTCAACATGGAAGGGTGCGGTCAGAAAATATGTTGCTATCATAGAAACATCCGGTCGCTGACAGTTCAGGACAGAAAGTCTCAGGTTAGGTCAGGTCATCCCGTAACCGGCGAATTTGGGCCACTCATGCCGATACCTCCATGTTACGCCTCTCTCAGCCGCCTATGCCGGTGCCTGTGTCGCATCTGGTAACAGATTAGTCCATTATTTTTATGTAGAAAGTCTAAAGCAGAGGAAATACCGTTACAAGTACCAGCTGAAGGAACAAGCGAGTATGTTATCTCTCTACTTACATCGATCGCAACTATTGTGATTTCCTTTAAAACAGGTCTCTTTCCAGTTTAGGAAAAACTGGACCGTCGCCGACTCTCCTTGTTGAGTCACGTCATACGGCTGGACGTGGGGCCAGGATGCAGCAGTCCATGAGCTGAGAGGAGACAGACACTCATACCTAGCTGCTTGCATCAGGGTCAGCGAATTACAGCTGACAAAGACCGAATTTCGGCCTCCCGGTGGTGGGCCCTGAATACAGGCTGCACTAGTGTAAAAGTAAAGTAAAGTATCCCATAGCATTACTGCCGTAGAGGTGTGAGATGTTAGCGATCTCACATTTCAAAGGCTCGGCTATATGAGGGCGGTAGCCATCTCCTCTCCCTCGCCGCTTTTACTTCCCGGACTGAACCGGTACCGATTTAAGGCTGGGTCGACCCGGGAGCCATTGCGGTCTGAAAAAAAAACATTACCTCCTCAACTGGGGAATGAACCCAGGACCACTCAGATGCAAAGCCAGCGCGCTAACCACTGCGCTACGCAGCTCCGGCACTAGTGTAGTCTGGGATAAAGACGCTGAGCAGCGCATAAACTGCAGCGGTCAGCGACCCATAGCTGACTGCTAGCGTCAGGGCCATAGCTGCCAAGACCCTTCTACACCTCCACGCGGTGATCCTGGATAACAGGCTGCAGCAGGTCAGACTGGCTAAGGAAAAGGGATCGAAGAGGGACTCAGTACTCAAAATGCTTGCTGAAGTCGGATGTGTTGGACTGAAAGGTGCAAATATCGCAGTCAATCTGTAAACCACGACACAACGCATTCCGTTCTCTGGACTACGTTCAGCTACTTGCAAAGCTCTTTTCAGGGCTAGGAAGCGGGAGTTGAGAGCGAACAAAGAAGAAGGAGAAGAAGACTAGTGTAGTCTGACCAACGGATATGGGTTGCAATGGGAAGGCAAACAGGGTTCTCAAAAATGACAGTTGAAATTGGATGTGCTGGACCGAAAGGCGCAGATATCACAGCCTTGCTGTAAACTTCAACACACCGCTAGGACGTTCTTTTCAAGACAAGCCGGGAAGAATAAGATCATCAGCGACATAGGCCCTCCACGACTGGCGGATGCGCAGAAGAGATCGTCCATGCACGGTATGGCTTCAACGGATAGCAGCTTTCCCTTCCGATCTGGATGAGTCCTGGAGCCGTGCCGCAGCATAGGGTCATGGATGTGTCTGATTGACGTAACAGGCTTTAGACGACTAAGGAAAATCATTTTCTACTTAAAAAATATTCATTGTTGTCTAATCACAGACTGCCAGGTATTACGTTAAAACAGTTTTAACTATACTAATACTGAGTCGGGACTTCTTTGTACGAGGCGTGTTCAAATGATACCGGACCTAACAGCACCAAGTGAACATACGTACGATGCGTACGATGACGCCACTTCTGGTGTAAACAGCAAATACCAATCAAGTTTGCAAAATTTCATTATGTTCAAACGCATAGTTTTCTCATCATACCGTTGAAAACATGGCGAGTGTGATACGGAATCCGTCCAGAGTTGATCAGCGAGCGATGATTCGGTTTCTAACAGCTGAAGGATATCCACCAATTGATATTCATCGCAGAATGTAGGCAGAGTATGGTGACTCCTCCACTTAAAAACACTTGACCGCCGCCGGGTTTCCTTGTTCGGTCATGTTGGACGGCTGGACCAAGGGATCCCTGTCCACAAGATACTTCACAAGTCGCTCCTTAGGGCCGAAAGTCTTCCCCCGACCGGCGGGATGCGCAGAAGAGGCTGTCCCCGTACGGTAGGGCTCCAACAGATATCAACCTCCACCTCCGCCCTGAACGAGGCCTGGAACCACGCCACAGCTGTAGGTCATGGATGTGGGTCATGGGTGTGGATCATGGATGAGGGTCATGGATGTGGGTCATGGATGTGGGTCATGGATGTGGGTCATGGGTGTGGGTCATGGATGTGGGTCATGGATGTGGGTCATGGATGTGGGTCAAGGGTGTGGGTCATGGATGTGGGTCATGGATGTGGGTCAGGGATCTTGGTTATGGATATGGGTCATGGATGTGGGTCATGGATGTGGGTCATGGATGAGGGTCATGGATGAGGGTCATGGATGTGGCTGACTGACAAAACGGGTCTCAGACGCCTAAGCGAACATTATTAGCCATTGCCTGTGGAACATCCAGCAGCCTCGCCCATCTTTCTGCAAATGATATTTATGTTCATGTCCTTCTTTAGAATAGTTGGCCATGATCTGTCAGTCCACCTTATGGAAACTCCTTTAGCAGACGTTTCCAAAATGTTGGATTTATTGGAGAAATGTCTTCTTCAAGGGAACGCCATTTTGTAGCAGACGAATTACAGTTGTTTGCAGCGCAACCTACAAGATGTAAAAATCATGGCGCGAAATGGCATATTTCAGACCTGAAATTCCAGAGGATATGTTATCCTTGTTGCCAGCAAATTTCATAATAATCGGCTTCTTTTTAGAGGCGTATTAGGGAGTAAATATTCACAGACGATGTTCCGTGGTACAGGATTTTATTTCTTTCTTTGCTGATTTGGAATCGGGGCAGGTGGACAAACAAGTGATTGCCCTGTTATGTCTGTGCGTGATGGAGGGGATGCCTCTATGCATGCCGCTGTTTCTGGTTCAAAGCTATTTAATTGTTAATACGAGAGACAATCTTCAAATATATATTAATATTTACTAATCAGTTTAAAAATAGATTCTCGGTTTCAATATAATTAAATATGAACAAACTACGTTTTTCGGTTACAGTTTGTAAATGACCAGTTAGGGAAGAGATGCATAATTGCTCGGTCCTTTTGAGCAAGATGTTTTCAGCTATGCTGACGGATGCCTTCAAGGACAGTGTGTATTGCATACCAATACAGTTTTTCAAAGATTGCGGTCCATTTAATCCTAGTAGACAAAAAAATGATGCTTATTACCAGTTGAGCAGAGTAGAGAGCAGGTCGTGGTCTTCAGACTCCGCACAGGCCACAACAGACTGAGGTACCATCTATTCAATAAACAGAAGATAGGTGGCACTAACGAATGCACCTGTGGTACAGGGAAAATGACCGCTGAACATCTGCTGCAAAATTGTCCGACATACGAGGACCAGAGAAAGCACATGTGGCCATCACCAGTATCAACCCTAGACAAGCTCTATGACAGTGTCGACAGCCTCAGGATGGCTGCTGCTTTATTCGAACATATTCAAGTTGACGTCTGACAGCGTTCGAAGAAGAAAAAGAAGAAGAAGAAGAAGAATCCCAGTAGACTAGATGCAAATAAAGATGATGCACGGTACGATATAATAACTCTTGTTTGTAGATAACAGGTGTTCTGAACAGTAGGTCAGAACAGAATATGCAGGATGGCATGGACCAGTTAAGTGCTGCTTGTGACAACTTTGGATTAGCCATCAAGGAAAACAAGTGCCAACCAGCTTCAGGTGAGACTTAATAAACAGCCATCGATTGCAGCGAGGGAGCAGAAATTATAAGCGCTGGAATAATTAGCCTACATTGGAAGCACGCTGTCGAGATCAGTGACTACTGCTAATGAGCTGGCTAATAGAATAGCACAGGCCAGCACGTTTTTGAAGAATGTGTTCCTCAGTATGGGGACGTCGAGGAATCATAACAAAGACTACGACTGTGCTGTCATAATCCCTACCCTGTTTATCAAGTTCGATGGTTGGGTCGCTCATGCTGGACTGGATGACTCAAAAGGTTGAATCACTTCCTCATACTTAATTTAACTTCTTTATACTGGTTTGGAAGACTCCAATCTATTCTTAAATGCATTACTTGTCCCTGCCTCCACTACTTTCTGTCCTGTGGCAATGCATTCCAAGCATTCACCCCTCTCTGACTAAAAAAATATTTTATAATTTTCAGCTATGCCCTCTTGTTCTTGTAGGTGAATTTCTTTGGGGAAAAAAAACGTATTATAGTCTAATTTATCCGTTCCTTTCATTATATTATAAACCTGTATTAGGTCACCTCGAATTCTTCTCTTTTCTAGACACTGTAGGCCAGTTTTTCTGAGTCTTTCCTCGTAACTGTAATTCTGGAATCCCACTATTAACGTGAGTTGTATGAGACACATTCTGCATACATATTCACTGGCAGTAACATATCGCTAACAAATAATTAAGCCGTATCAATAGCCAGCATGTCCAGCATTCATGCACTTTTGTAGAAAGCGCACGTAAGATGGGCGGGCCACTTTGATTGAATGTTAAGCCAAAAGCGATAGACTACACAAGAGGCTTCTGAATAGAGCTGGCATCCATTATTGCAAAATTCGCAGTAGTGTCTCATTTAATGCAGAAGTGGATATATTGAGGTCGGATTTAGATAAAATTCGAGAATGGTCTGTAAGCTGGCAAATGGAGTTTAATGTAGATAAATATACAGTCATCCACTTGGGTAGATCCAACATGCAACATAATTACAGAATGTACGAGAACAATATTAGAAAGATAGATAAGAAAAGGGACCTAGGGATTATAATAGATCATATAGGTAAGGTGAGGGAGCAAGTCCAGGTAGCAGTGTAAAAGGCAAATGCAATGTTAGGGATGATAAAAAGAAATATTAAACATAGGAGCAATGAACTGATAGTCAAAATGTATAAATTATTAGTTAGACCTAGATTGTAGTACTGTGTACAGGTGTGGAGTTCTTATCATAGAGGGGATATAAACATGCTGGAAATAATACAAAAAAAAAGAGTGACAAAGCTGATAGTGGGATTCCAGAATTACAGTTATGAGGAAAGACTAAGAAAAACCGGCCTACAGTGTCTAGAAGAGAGAAGAATGCGTGGTGACTTAATAAAGGTTTATAAGATGATCAAAGGAATGGAAAAATTAGAATACAACAAATTTTTTAAATTACAACCAACCACAAGAACAAGGGGGCATAGCTACAAATTAATTAAAGAAAGGTCCAGATTAGATATTAGGAAATATATTTTTAGTCAGAGAATGTTGAATGCTTGGAATGCATTGCCACAGGAAGTAGTAATACATACAATTAATACATTTAAGAATAGATTGCATGCGCATAGCTTTTAGAGCAAAGTAATGTAAATGAAACTGGTAGTATACAGACTCTGCAGGTTCTTCTAAACCAGTATAAAGACGTTAAGTTAGAGAATTGAGTAAAGGGAGACAATCATTTGACGTCTAAAAAGCAATTCAATGACAGTCTTAAGAATTCACTTAAATGCTGTCAAATATACACTGTCACCTGGAAAAACCTCCTCAGGTTCGTTCAACCAGATAAGGTTCGGTTAAACAGGCTGATGCAATCATCGAAGACATCCAGACTTAGGCAGCTTAGGACAGGCGCCCGATTAGACAGTCTAGAACAGACCAGATACCATCTGCAGACCACGTTTGCCAGCCACGCAATATAATTATCCGTGCTCGAATTGGCTTATCAGTCACAAGTTCATAAACAGACTCAAGGATGCAGTGCGGCACAGCATGATGCTGGCAATCCTCATAGACAGTGATTGACAATCGTGATTGTTGTTTAACCCATTCATCGACAGTGATTAACCATGATTATTGCTGTTTAACCCACTCATCGACAGTGATTAACCATGATTATTGCTGTTTAACCCACTCATCGACAGTGATTAACCATTATTATTGCTGTTTAACCCACTCATCGACAGTGATTAACCATGATTATTGCTGTTTAACCCACTCATCGACAGTGATTAACCATGATTATTGCTGTTTAACCCACTCATCGACAGTGATTAACCATTATTATTGCTGTTTAACCCATCCATCGACAGTGATTAACAATGATTATTGCTGTTTAACCCATCCATCAACAGCCATTGACAATCATTAGTGTTATTTAACCCATTCACCGACAACGAATAACAATCATAATTGTTATTTAACCCATTACGCTCTAACTTACCCAACATATTATGTTAAGTAACTGCACCTATTAATCTGTTGAATTCAATCTTTCACTTCTCATGAATCCTGGAACAACATTTAAATCCTATTTATTTTAAAAAAAATTGTCGATAAGTAAAAGTAAAAAAAAGGATCTCCCTTGGGAATACTTGGCAATCCTAGTGATTAAAAAGGCATGTGAATGTCTGCTGCCAGGTAGCCGAAGGCTTCAGCTTTACGTAGTATGAATCTTACAACTTCCTACGGCTTACTGGGCCCGGGGAAAGTTCAAATATTTGGGTCGATCTTTTAACTAGAATTTTGAATTTTGTCCAGGCAGCGGTCGTTAAGTTCTCTCTTTTCGATTTCTAACTGCCAAAAGATTTTTAACTTGTGACACTGAACACGGGAGTTCGATCTCACTACCCAGAGATCATGGAAATTTTTACCAGAAGATCCACATGAAAAGAAATTCCTGTCTTCACGGTGATCCGAACACGCGACCTCTGGCACCCGAGGTGGACATCTTACCTCGAGATCATATTACCGAATAAATGACTGAGGTACGAGTGGATAACAGATGGTGAGGCCTCACACCTCCATGGGTTGACATGGATCTACTGTCTTTGTCATGCTTGGGTTCAGGGCAACGAAAGAGCTGACATTTTGGCTTCACAAGCTCCAATCTCTCTCTCTCTCTCTCTCTCCCTCTCTCTCTCTCTCTCTCTCTCTGTCGCCTTCTATCACCCAGGTTTGCATATGCCATCAACCAACCCTCTCTCTGTCGCCTTCTATAACCCAGGTGTATATAGGTCATCAACTAACCCTCTCTCTGTCGCCTTCTATCACCCAGGTGTACATAAGTCATCAACTAACCCTCTCTCTGTCGCCTTCTATCACCCAGGTGCACATAGGCCATCAACCAACCCTCTCTCTGTCGCCTTCTATCACCCAGGTGTACATAAGTCATCAACTAACCCTCTCTCTGTCGCCTTCTATCACCCAGGTGTACATAGGTCATCAACCAACCCTCTCTCTGTCGCCTTCTATCACCCAGGTGTACATAAGTCATCAACTAACCCTCTCTCTGTCGCCTTCTATCACCCAGGTGCACATAGGCCATCAACCAACCCTCTCGCTGTCGCCTTCTATCACCCAGGTGTACATAAGTCATCAACTAACCCTCTCTCTGTCGCCTTCTATCACCCAGGGTGCATAGGCTATCAACAAACCCTCTCTCTGTCGCCTTCTATCACCCAGGGTGCATAGGCTATCAACCAACCCTCTCTCTGTCGCCTTCTATCACCCAGGGTGCATAGGCTATCAACCAACCCTCTCTCTGTCGCCTTCTATCACCCAGGGTACATAGGCTATCAACCAACCCTCTCTCTGTCGCCTTCTATCACCCAGGGTGCATAGGCTATCAACCAACCCTCTCTCTGTCGCCTTCTATCACCCAGGGTGCATAGGCTATCAACCAACCCTCTCTCTGTCGCCTTCTATCACCCAGGGTGCATAGGCTATCAACCAACCCTCTCTCTGTCGCCTTCTATCACCCAGGGTGCATAGGCTATCAACCAACCCTCACCAAGCAGCTCTGTCCTGTGCAATCTTTTCTACCTCCTTCCAGCTTTTTCCTGTTTTCTTTACTTCCGCCTCCAGATCTGGTCTCCATGTAGTCCTTGGTCTTCCTATGTATCTCCTTTTCTGGGGTTTCCATGACAGGGATTGCCTGGTGATACTGGTCTGGGGCTTTCTTAACGTATGACCCATCCATCTCCACTTTCTTCCTAAGATTTCCTGTTCCAATTTCCCTTGTCCCGCTCTCCCCCACAGTCTGTCATTTGCAACTTTGTCAAACCATTTTATACCAAGAATCTTTCTCAGGCATCTGTTGACAAAACCCTGCAGCCTCCTGTCATTGTCTTTGGTCATCTTCCAGCCATCTGTTGACAAACCCCTGCAGTCTCCTGTCATTGCTTTTGGTCATACTCCAGCCATCTGTTGATAAACCCCTGCAGTCTCCTGTCATTGCCTTTGGTCATCCTCCAGCCATCTGTTGACAAAACCCTGCAGTCTCCTGTCATTGCCTTTGGTCATCCTCCAGGCATCTGTTGACAAAACCCTGCAGTCTCCTGTCATTGCCTTTGGTCATCCTCCAGCCATCTGTTGACAAAACCCTGCAGTCTCCTGTCATTGCCTTTGGTCATCCTCCAGGCATCTGTTGACAAAACCCTGCAGTCTCCTGTCATTGCCTTTGGTCATCCTCCAGCCATCTGTTAACAAGACGCTGCAGTCTCCTGTCATTGCCTTTGGTCATCCTCCAGGCATCTGTTGACAAAACCCTGCAGTCTCCTGTCATTGCCTTTGGTCATCCTCCAGCCATCTGTTGACAAAACCCTGCAGTCTCCTGTCATTGCCTTTGGTCATCCTCCAGCCATCTGTTGACAAAACCCTGCAGTCTCCTGTCATTGCCTTTGGTCATCCTCCAGGCATCTGCTGACAAAACCCTGCAGTCTCCTGTCATTGCCTTTGGTCATCCTCCAGCCATATGTTGACAAAATCCTGCAGTCTCCTGTCATTGCCTTTGGTCATCCTCCAGCCATCTATTGACAAAACCCTGCAGTCTCCTGTCATTGCCTTTGGTCATCCTCCAGGTTTCAGCTCCTTACAGCAGGACTGGCTTCACATTCGAATTGAAAATCCTTATTTTTGTCTTCCTTTTTATTTCCTCGGAGTTCCATCTTGGTTTCGACATGCTGAATGCAGCTCTTGCTTTTTGTATCCTTGTTTTTTATATCTTCGTCTGACCCTCCTTCTTTGTTGATGATACTCCCTAGGTAACTAACTCTACCTCTCCCAGGGGCGTTCCTCTCAGCCTCATTGATTCTCTGTTTGCTGGATTGACCCAAATTATTTTTTGTCTCTTCGTAATGGATCTTTAAACCGACTTGTTTAGATGTAAAATCCAGTCTATCCAGTTTTCTTTGCATTTCGCTTTGGCTGTGGGGCAGAAGGGCTATATCATCCGCAAAAATCCAGCTGTTTATTCAAGGTGCATTTTTCTCATGTGTTGTGTCTTTCATAATCCAGTCCACTGCCAGGATGAACAGGAAAGGCGACAGTAGACAACCTTGTCGTGCACCTGATTTAATTTTGAATGGCTCTGTGAGTTGTTCTTCGTGTATAACTCTACATTGCATACTTTCATACGTCTGTCTAATTATGTTTGTAAGCTTTTGAGGAATTCTATAGTGTCGCAACAGTTTTCAGAGCATATCTCTGTCCAAACTGTCAAAAGCCTTTTCATAATCAACGAAATTGAGGAACAAACTCGAATTCCATTCCAAGATTGCTCCACAATTATACGCAATGTAGCTATCTAGTCAATGCATGGTCTATTCTGTCTGAAGCCCGCCTGCTCATCCCTTATCTCGTTATCCACTGCCTTTTTGAACCTTTCTAGTATTACTCTATTTAACACCTGTCTATTATTACTCTATTTAACACCTTTCTAGTATTACTCTAATTAACACCGTTCTAGTATTACTCTATTTAACACCTTTCTAGTATTACTCTATTTAACACCTTTCTAGTATTACTCTATTTAACACCTTTCTAGTATTACTCTATTTAACACCTGTCCTGGCACTGATAATAACATTATTCCTCTATGGTTTTTGCAGTCCTGTAAATTTCCCTTCTTATGCAATTTCACCAGGTAGCCCTCTCCCCAATCTTTTGGTAAGCTCTCTTACTCCCAGATGGCGCCTATCAAGTTTTGGAGCATGTTAGTAGATGTTTCAACATTTGCTTTTAGGGCTTCAATGTGGTATCCCATCACGTCCTTCTGCTTTTCCGTTCCTTAGAAACTTATTACCCTTGTAATCTCTTCTTTACTTGGATTATCACAGTTGATCGGTAGGTCCTCCTCTTCTGGTGGGATGTCTGATGGGTTGTCTCGTGCTGGTCTGCTCCAAAGCTCTTCAAAGTATTCTACCCATCTGTTCTTCTCTTCTTCAGGGTAAGTTTATTTTTGATTAGTCTACCTTGTTGATACTTTCCCGATAGTTTCTTGGTCGCCTCATATAGACCTTTCTTATATCCCATTCTTGCAGCCTCTTCCTCTTTCAATGTAATGCCTTTTGTCCGCCTTGATGCTCTTTTTCCGTCTTGATGCTCTTTTTCCGTCTTCATGCTCTTTTTCCGTCTTCATGTTCTTTTTCCGTCTTGATGCTCTTTTTCCGTCTTCATGCTCTTTTTCCGTCTTGATGCTCTTTTTCCGTCTTCATGCTCTTTTTCCGTCTTCATGTTCTTTTTCCGTCTTGATGCTCTTTTTCCGTCTTCATGCTCTTTTTCCGTCTTGATGCTCTTTTTCCGTCTTCATGCTCTTTTTCCGTCTTCATGTTCTTTTTCCGTCTTGATGCTCTTTTTCCGTCTTCATGCTCTTTTTCCGTCTTCATGTTCTTTTTCCGTCTTCATGTTCTTTTTCCGTCTTAATGCTCTTTTTCCGTCTTCATGCTCTTTTTCCGCCTTGATGCTCATTTTCTGTCTTCGTGCTCTTTTTCCGTCTTCATGCTCTTTTTCCGTCTTCATGCTCTGTACATATTCTTTCTGTGCTGTGCTTCTTGTAGCTCTCGTTTTACCATTTAGTAAGCCCATTTTCTTATTTCGGTGTTTCTCGATCTTAGTGAATGTTTCTGCTGTTATACATTCTTTATGCCTCCTTTTCTTCATTCCTAGCACTTCCTCGCATGCAGTTTTCCATGTACTTTCTTCTTGTTCCCGTTGATCCTCAATGCTGGTCCCTTCATCTAGCTGCTCCTGAGCTTGATATTTAGTCCTGTCTGTTAACGGAACTCGGTTTTTCTTATCATCTTCTTTCAGATATTGTAGGCTGTACCGTGGCCTGCTGTACCGTGGGCTGTGGTACCGTGGCCTGCCGTACCGTGGCCTGCTGTACCGTGGCCTGCTGTACCGTGATCTGCTGTACCGTGGCCTGCTGTACTGTGGTCTGCTGATTTACTCCATTCTGTTTATCCTTAACTGCAGCTGTACCTTCGCAATCACTACAAAGTGGTCTGAGGTCACATCTACTACCGCCCTCCCCCCACCCCCACCCCCCCCCCCTCCCCCACCTGTAGACCCTAACATCTACTATTGGCCGTCTACATTTGGAGCTCACCCAGACACGTGGTCAATCTGATTCTTGGTTGTCTAGTCTGGGGATATCCATGTTGCCTAATGAATGGCTCTGTGTCCAAGCCTATTTCCTTATGTTCCCAATTTATTTCCTGCACAAAAATCTGCTCTCCCATTTCGTTTAGGACTCCCAGCCCTCCATTCTCATGATCTCCTCATATCCGCATGTGGGCATTTAGTCTGCAGTGACCTCTTCTGGGTAATGATCTCCTCATATCCGCATGTGGGCATTTAGTCTGCAGTGACCTGTTCTGAGGTGAAAAATTGTGGTATACTGTTTCCTATTCAGTCTATTGATTGGGTCGTGTGGGTATTTGCTGTTTGTTCTCTCTATCCCCTGTTGTTTGTGTTTTATTATGTGAGCCATGACTTCTGGCAGTAACACTGGGTGGGTGAATTGTTCTCAATGTCTTCCCTCCCTGGCTAGCCTGTCCGCCCATTCATTCCCAGGTATGCCGCAGTGAGCTAGAATCCACTGGAGGGTGATTTTATTGTGGTCTGAGAGTTTGTTTAGCTGGCATATCAGTTCCCTTTCCATACTATTTCGTGGTTCTTTTTGTGTGGCCTGCAAGATTTCCATGCAGTCGCACAAAAACACTATTCTGTTATCTTCTAACCCCCTTTTCATCCAATAGTTTGACTGCTTCAGTTATTGCCTGTTGCTCTGTTCTTGGATTTGTCGAGGGCTCCCCGGCAGCACTTGTTTTTTCTATAACGGTTCCATCCTGTAGAAATAGGACGAGTCACGCCCCTCCTTTCCTCAATGCCTCCTCTGATGATCCATCTGTGTAGACGTGCGTCCACATGGGTTGAGGATAGGCGTCTCCAATATGCTTTAGGGCTATTTCTCTCAATGCAACGTCTGATTTTTCCACCTTTCTATCGATACCTGGTATTTTCGCTTCCACCGTGAAGTTGGGCTGTTGGTCTTTATTTTCATATACTTGTATCATTTATGTTTCATCTAATCCCGATTAGTCTACCCTCACAAGACCAGGTCACAGCGGGGGTAGTATAATGGACGAAGCAAAAGAGGACAGTAGAGATCACGCGAGCTGTTTAATGTGGTATCAAGTTGCTGAGCAGTGCATGAGCTGTAGCGGTCAGCGACCCAAACCTGACTGCCAGCGTGTGGGTCAGCGACCTAAACCTGACTGCTAGCGTCAGGGCCAGCGGCCCAAACCTGACTGCTAGCGTCAGGGCCAGCGACCTAAACCTGACTTCTAGCGTCAGGGCCAGCGACCTAAACCTGACTGCTAGCGTCAGGGTCAGCGATCCAAACCTGACTGCTAACGTCAAGGCCAGTGAACCAGAGCTGCCAAGACTCTTCTACACCTCCACACGGTGATCTTAGATAACAGTTTGCAACAAAGCAGGATGTCTAAAAGGAATGGATCGAAGAGGGAATGCTAACTCGGTGCCCAAAAATGCTTATTGAAGTCGGATGTGTCGGACCGAAAGGTGCAAATATCTCGTTCAAGCAGTAAACTATCCAAAAACGCATTCCGTTCTCCAGACTACATCCTTTTACTTACAAAGCCCTTTTTGAGGACTTGGTAGAGGCAGTCTGAGAAAGAACGACAAAGAAGAAGATGAAGAAGAAGAAGAAGATGAAGCTGCGTTATGCTGGTCAGTATCTACGTGGCGAAGAGGCCAGACAGTATCACCGCAATGGCACCTGATTGGATTTCCACGTCTCGTCACGCTCGAATCGGCACAGCTGAAAATGTTACCTGGCTTACTGTTACGTGCGATAAAAACATGCACTGGACAATAGACACATATATGAGTCAGTAGATACCGGATTTCTTGACAACATATACTCCTCAGGGAGCCGAACAGGTTTTCATGATGGGCAACAAGTAAGATTCATTGGCTCTAATAGGTTGTTGAAGTTGTTTTGTTGTTGTTGTTGTGTTGTTGTTGTGTTGTTGTTGTTGTGTTGTTGTTGTTGTGTTGTTGTTGTGTTGTTGTTGTTGTATTGTTGTTGTTGTGTTATTACATAGCCGCTTAAAAAGATGAGACCTAGTTCAATATAGACTTTAACACTTCATCTCCGATAGCAGTGTCTGTTTTGCGACTGTCATATTAATTGTCCGTAATCTATAGAGAGAATTGGTTAATTACGTCAATATGTATGACTCGTAATTGTGTTATCATTGACCACATAATTAAGTGTCATTAATTTTACCTTACGTGATGAGAAACATATAAAACACATATGGCTTTGATGTGTCATAATGACACAACATTATCAGGTGGTTAGGCAACGGGGGAAGAGGGTCTTCTACCCTTTGGGCAACTCGTCTCTCTCTTCTCTCACCTCACTCTGTTTCATTTGATTCTGTCCTACAGTCACACCCTTTCACAACTTTCACACGCGCCCTCGTGGTAAAGCCCTTCCATTGCACTTTGGTTGGGCTAGCTTCTGAGGGCGCACAAACCTAGCATAGGTACATACAGCACACATTCATCCAAGCACTGGTTTAAGCGTCCTGATATCGCCCAATGGACTGCGGTCTGGGGTGGAAAATGGCGCGCCTCCGCCAGTAGAAACTAGTGAAGCAAACATCTAAGCAAAAAAAAAAAAAAAAAACAAACAAACATTATCAGGTAACAAGGGGAGACAAGAATTCAGGATATCAACAAAGGGAAGCAATAGATATGAACTTATCATGACTAATTTTATCGACTATAGAAGAATCCGTTGTAGATAAAATCATTGTTCTGTTTAATGACGTTTACAACACATGATCTATGCTAACCGACTTGATTACATCTGTTTTATATCACTATACTCAAGAAACTTTACGCAATCGAATTTTCTGATTGTAGAACAATGAGTCAAATGTGTCACAGTATTACGATGCTGCTATACATTATACAAGAGATAATTAGGTCAAGACTTGACAGCGAATTCATTCTTCCACTGGTAGTTCCTCAGTCTTGACCAAAAACACAATGTACAGGAAATAGGCCGGGTTTTATGGCCGTGGACTGACAGAATCCTAGGGTAAGGAAGGGTTCTCATGTAGGCCACGCATTACTCACACCCTTGTCTACGGTGCAAGTACACAAAACCTTCATGGCTCTATAGCTTTTTTGGAAAAATATAATACTTATATGTACAAATGTGTGTGTATAAGCAAATATGTATGTACGGATATGAACGCATGTTGCATATGTGTATGTGGGTACGTGAGTTTATGCATGTACATATACATTATATATATATATATATATATATATATATATATATATATATATATATATATATATATATATATATATATATATATATATATATATATATATATATGCGTGTATATGTGTGTCTATGGATGGATGGATGCATGCATGTATGTATGTAGGTTTGGATGTATGTACGTGTGTATGTAGGTTTGGATGTATGTACGTGTGTATGTATGTATCTATGTATGTATGTATGTATGAAAGTATACCTGGGTGTAAGAGTGTGTGTGTATGTATGCATATACGTATACATGTGTGTGCGTGTGTATATGTGTGTATATATTTATTAACCTCTACACCTCACGGTAGAAGAGGAGCGACTAAGTGAAGTGATATATATATATATATATATATATATGGATATACTTGTATGTGCCTGTGTGTGTGTGAAAAGATATATGTAACTACGAAAATGAATTTGTATGTATCAGCAAGTACACATGTGCATTCATTTATATGGGCATTCATTTATATATGCATTCATTTATGCTTTCACAGATAAATGTATGTCGCCTTTCACCTCACAAAGTCTAACTCTACCATCTCACGTTTCACCTCTTGGGAATTTTCACCTCACTTCACCTCACATTACACAAAATTTTGTTTTAAATTTGTGCAATAAAGAATTTTTCAGAAACATTAATGGGGGAGAAATTTTGATGTAGACATGGTAGCGGAAAAAAAGAGAAACAATATTCGGCGTAAGGGTGTAAGCAGTAAAGTATAAAGAAGTACAAAAGAGAATTTAATATAATCTTTAGTGACTACAACGTAAATGCGTTGCAATGATACAAAATGATCGCAGTACGATATTCCTACCAACTTTGTGCTATCAGTGTCAGAATTGGATAATAGCAAACAAAGATAAATGACACATGGTAACAACAGAGACGAAATGTATGGCTTGGAATAACATGAATGGATAGAATCAGCAACGAAGACAGGAGACAAGTAGGTAAAACACCAGTGCTAGACCTCATCAAGAGACAAGTAGGTACACCACCAGTGCTAGACCTCATCAAGAGACAAGTAGGTACACCACGAGTGCTAGACCTGATCAAGAGACAAGTAGGTACACCACCAGTGCTAGACCTCATCAAGAGACAGGTACAACACCAGTGCTAGACCTCATCAAGAGACAAGTAGGTACACCACCAGTGCTAGACCTCATAAAGAGACAGGTACAACACCAGTGCTAGACCTCATCAAGAGACAAGTAGGTACACCACCAGCGCTAGACCTCATCAACAGACAAGTAGGTACACCACCAGTGCTAGACCTCATCAAGAGACAGATACAACACCAGTGCTAGACCTCATCAAGAGACAAGAAGGTACACCACCAGTGCTAGACCTCATCAAGAGACATGTAGGTACACAACCAGTGCTAGACCTGATCAAGAGACAAGTAGGTACACCACCAGTGCTAGACCTCATCAAGAGACAGGTACACCACCAGTGCTAGACCTCACCAAGAGACAAGTAGGTACACCACCAGTGCTAGACCTCATCAAGAGACAAGTACAACACCAGTGCTAGACCTCATCAAGAGACAAGTGGGTACACCACCAGTGCTAGACCTCATCAAGAGACAGGTACACCACCAGTGCTAGACCTCACCAAGAGACAAGTAGGTACACCACCAGTGCTAGACCTCATCAAGAGACAGGTACAACACCAGTGCTAGACCTCATCAAGAGACAAGTAGGTACACCACCAGTACTAGACCTCATCAAGAGACAAGTAGGCTGCAGGTCTACTTTGCTCTAGTGTTTGAGTCTATTAAGATGGACTCGCGCATCAGTTAACAACCCTCCGTAGGGGAATAATAAGCTGCTCGAGCCTAGCCTGCTAAGAAGGAAATACTTCTCCTGGCTACATACAGCTCACATCAGAGTTGGGACCCGCACAGGGGCACAGGGCCCCTGTAGAAGTACAGTTCAACTAAGACTATCTTCCTAATCGATATAATCCAAATACAGCGCACATTGCATTTAGACAAAACCGTCTGATATTGTGGCCAACATTGCTTCGTGACGGGCAATAACGTAAACACTACACGACACTACACTACACTACACTACACTACACTACACTACACTGTTTATAAATATAGTGATTGATCGTTATATTAGGATTTAAACAGAAGACCACTTAAGCTGTTTCCGTCTCTATAACCTCTGACAACCGATATTGTAGGCCAAAGATCAGAACCCTTATTTCCGGGACGCTATGTTAATATGAGGGTTTCTTACTTCCCTCTTCATATCGATTCCAGATAAATGTATCCTGTTTTTGGTTCTGGGAAAGGTATGTGTAGGATTGAGACGAGAATAGGGTCACTGCCAAACTGAAGGCAAATATTGAGATTGACAAACAGTGGGGTCTATCCCATATAAGATGGAGGACATTCCAACTTTTTTTTGTTTTTGCGTTCGCCTTATTTCTCTATTCCCCAAAGCGGTGTGCGTTACACTGTGGTTTTTATGTTGCGCCTGTCAGCCCAGTGCATCCGACTTCAGCATGCATTTTATGTAATGGTCTGCTTCTTCCTGCATTTTTTAAGGGTTTGCTTCCCCGGGGTAACGGTCGGTGCTGTGATGGGGATTGAACCCAGCACCTTCTAGTTATAAGTCGTGTCACATAACCACTAGCAAACGCCGTCCCCACTTCTGTGAATGAATTCTCTGCTACTCAAATTGTTAACTCTTCCGTTCTAGAATCCTTTCTGCCTACTTTAGAACGGTCTTTCATCTCTCCTCTTTCTCTATCCTCCTCTACCCCGACCGCCATTCCCCACATTTGCGCACTTTTTACATAACTTGTCTACAACATAAAAATATGTACACTTGACAATACAAATTATGCAACAAAGACAACAAAAATTGACACCAGGCAAAAGAAGCATGCACACCAGTAAACAGGGAACATAGACACAAGAAAACAGAAGACAGGCACATCAGAAAGAAAAAAAACCACACCAGAAAACAGGAAACAAACACACCAGACAACAGGAAACATGGACACAAGAGAAAACAGGAAACATGCATAATAGATGAAACATAATTACAAGAAAACAGGAAACAGGCACATCAGAAAACAGAGATCCCACACCAGAAAACAGGAAACAAACTCACCAGAAAACAGGAAACAACCACACCAGAAAAAATGAGACAAACACACCAGAAAACAGGAACAATGGACACAAGAAAACAGGAAACTCACACTCCAGAAAACAGGAAACTTACACACAAGAAAACAGGAAATTAACACACCAGAAAACAGGAAACTCACACACCAGAAAACAGGAAACTTACACACAAGAAAACAGGAAATTAACACACAAGAAAACAGGAGACAAACACACCAGAAAACAGGAGACAAACACACCAGAAAACAGGAAACTAGCACACCAGAAAACAGGAAACTAACACACGAGAAAACAGGACACAAACACAGCAGAAAACAGGAAACAAACACACCAGAAAACAGGAAACTAACACACGACTAAACAGGAGACAAACACACCAGAAAACAGGAGACAAACACACCAGAAAACAGCAAACAAACACACCAGAAAAAACAAGAAACAAACACACCAGAACACAGGAACAAAAACACACCAGAAAACAGGAAACAAACACACCAGAACACAGGAACAAAAACACACCAGAAAACAGGAAACAAACACACCAGAACACAGGAACAAAAACACACCAGAAAACAGGAAACAAACACACCAGAAAACAGGAAACAAACACACCAGAAAACAGGAACAAAAACACACCAGAAAACAGGAAACAAACACACCAGAAAACAGTCAAGAAACAAACACACCAGAAAACAGGAAACAAACACACCAGAAAACAGGAACAAAAACACACCAGAAAACAGGAAACTAACACACGAAAAGAGAGGAGACAAACACACCAGAAAACAGGAGACAAACACACCAGAAAACGGGAAACTAACACACAAAAAACAGGAGACAAACACACCAGACAACAGCAAACAAACACACCAGAAAAAACAAGAAACAAACACACCAGAACACAGGAACAAAAACACACAAGAAAACAGGAAACAAACACACCAGAACACAGGAACAAAAACACACCAGAAAACAGGAAACAAACACACCAGAACACAGGAACAAAAACACACCAGAAAACAGGAAACAAACACACCAGAAAACAGGAAACAAACACACCAGAAAACAGGAACAAAAACACACCAGAAAACAGGAAACAAACACACCAGAAAACAGTCAAGAAACAAACACACCAGAAAACAGGAAACAAACACACAAGAAAACAGGAACAAAAACACACCAGAAAACAGGAAACAAACACACCAGAAAACAGTCAAGAAACAAACACACCAGAAAACAGGAAACAAGCACACCAGAAAACAGTCAAGAAACAAGCACACCAGAAAACAGTCAAGAAACAAACACACCAGAAAACAGGAAACAAACACACCAGAAAACAGTCAAGAAACAAACACACCAGAAAACAGGAAACAAACACACCAGAAAACAGGAAACAAACACAACAGAAAACAGGAAACAAACACACCAGAAAACAGTCAAGAAACAAACACACCAGAAAACAGTCAAGAAACAAGCACACCAGAAACAGTCAAGAAACAAACACACCAGAAAACAGGAAACAAACACACCAGAAAACAGTCAAGAAACAAGCACACCAGAAAACAGTCAAGAAACAAATACACCAGAAAACAGGAAACAAACACACCAGAAAACAGGAAACAAACACACCAGAAAACAGTCAAGAAACAAGCACACCAGAAAACAGTCAAGAAACAAGCACACCAGAAAACATAGTCAAGAAACAAGCACACCAGAAAACAGTCAAGAAACAAGCACACCAGAAAACAGGAGACAAACACACCAGAAAACAGTCAAGAAACAAGCACACCAGAAAACAGGAGACAAACACACCAGAAAACAGAGTCAAGAAACAAACACACCAGAAAACAGTCAAGAAACAAACACACAAGAAAACAAGAAACAAACACACCAGAAAACAGGAGACAAACACACCAGAAAACAGTCAAGAAACAAGCACACCAGAAAACAGGAGACAAACACACCAGAAAACAGAGTCAAGAAACAAACACACCAGAAAACAGTCAAGAAACAAGCACACCAGAAAACAGTCAAGAAACAAGCACACCAGAAAACAGTCAAGAAACAAGCACACCAGAAAACAGTCAAGAAACAAGCGCACCAGAAAACAGTCAAGAAACAAGCACATCAGAAAACAGTCAAGAAACAAGCACACCAGAAAACAGTCAAGAAACAAGCACACCAGAAAACAGTCAAGAAACAAGCACACCAGAAAACAGTCAAGAAACAAGCACACCAGAAAACAGAGTCAAGAAACAAGCACACCAGAAAACAGTCAAGAAACAAGCACACATTATCTCATCCAAAAACCTTCATATAACGGATGCACCTTTTTGCAATGGAAGACACGACCTAAGAGAGTACGTATTATCTGGGAAATCTAGACAGGAATGCATTAGTTAGCTAGTACCATACTCCTTAGTTGCAATAGATTGGTCCTAAAGTTGAGCAATGAATAGTTACACTTCAATCTGTCAGGTATGGCAGCGACATAAGTAATTAAGGAACGTCGAGCATGTGACTAGATATTTCATCTTGTAAAAGTATGTCACAAGAGGGTTTGTTGATTGGTTATTGCTTCAGGGGTATATGGGCTACAGTCCTTTAGCCCCATTTCCTATTTGGCTGGTTAGTCTGTGGATTTTCTTCCCACCCCAGGCAGACGCCAGAAATGACCTGTCCTGACATTAAGTAATTGAGAGGGTGCATTAGCAACGCTCAAAGATACCGAAGCCACGGTAGGATTGACTGTACTCATTCCACGCATTCACTTGTCTACTGGTTAGGCCGACTTCTCCTAGGCTCTAGACCTGTGACCGCCACCAGTTGTCTACTGGTTAGGCCGACTTCTCCTAGGCTCTAGACCTGTGACCGCCACCAGTTGTCTACTGGTTAGGCCGACTTCTCCTAGGCTCTAGACCTGTGACCGCCACCAGTTGTCTACTGGTTAGGCCGACTTATCCTAGGCTCTAGACCTGTGACCGCCACCAGTTGTCTACTGGTTAGGCCGACTTCTCCTAGGCTCTAGACCTGTGACCGCCACCAGTTGTCTACTGGTTAGGCCAAGTTCTTCTAAGCCCTATGCCCTGTGACCAAAAGTTCTAGACAATTGTATCGTCACGTCTTGTGCCACTGTGCCTTTACGATTAGACCTCAATTGTCATGGTCCTTGGAATGAAGGTTGACTTTTCCCGGTCTGTTCAGCACGGTGCTGAATGCTATTTGATAGACGATACTAGAGCCAAGCGTGCGGACTAATAAAGAGGAGTAGTACCACTGTAACCTTCCATGCATGATGCAAACGGCGACAAAAGAAGGTTGTTAAAGGGACTAGCACGTATTTCATTTCAAATTATTGTTTGTTGTACGAATTGATAGACAACCTGACTCTCGTCCTACGACCCAATGTCATGTAATTGTAGCTGTCGCTAAGTTCTTTAACGTATCCTTCTTGTGAACCGTGTAGCCTAGTAGACAGGTCAGCTGGCTTGACAATCTGGGATTACAGCGCGCCACGTTTCAAATTTATGGATGAGCATTAACAAATCCAGATCGGTGTCCGTGCCTGGTACGACCGCTTCTCCAGTCGACCCATCTGTACATGGGTACCTGACGTATGCGATTAGGAAGGTACAAACAAGTAAAAGAACTGGTCACAGCACCTCACATAGGCTGAGGGGGGGGGGGGGGGGGATAACGTCTGGTCAGGCAACACATACTGATCAGACATGTCATTCAGGGTCAGATAAAATATACTGGCGAAGACCCTCACCTCGGCTTCTCCGTTGCCCTCCTTGGGAACGGGCTGTTTTCATGGCATCCTGACTAATGAGGTGATGGATCGACGTGATCCCCGCAGTAGGGAGTGACACGCAGACGAAGCAAAGCATAGCACAACCACCAGGAAGACCCCTGTCCATCTTCATCAGCGCACTCGGGATGTGAGGAAAGCTGCAACAACAAAAGAGTAATGCTACTCATCGTGGGAATACAACAACAACAATATAGACTGCGGCTTAGTCCATGATTCGCTATCTTCATCCCCGACGGCAACTGCTGCCGTGGAAATCACCTTTACCTTATAAGGCGTGCATGCCATCTGTGTAGGTAGTTCTGTGCGTCGTTCGCAACGAGAAAGAGATGAGATAAAAACTGGAAGGACCAATAATAATAGACTAACGTTGCCTTGAAGAGATTGTGTAACAGACCCTCTGCTTGCCCTGGCCGCGATCTAACTTAGAACATTCTCACACTCATCCACATCATCATGACCATACTCAGTAAATGACATATCAAACAGCAGGTGGCATATTTATTATATCATACTCATATCATACAATGAGTAGAGAAATTACAAACACAATATAATACATATCTTAACTAAACATTATACTAAAACAGGAATTATAAGCATTAGCTATTGATGGAATTCCCAACTAACTAAAACCCAGTTCTATTGCCTTGCAATTACATCCCACACACATCGCATTAACTGCGTCTTCAACACACCTTATCAAATACTCTTCCTCACAGAAATCCCCTCAGGCGGGCGATCTCGACATACTCGTTCACAATGTGTCCTTGCTTACAAACACACGTTCAGATTATCTATTAATGCAAAACTCACACACCTATTTGAGCGATCCTGTTCTATCACTAAACATTCGTCCAACAGTCTATCAATCGCTCCTCTATCTAAGTCGGTGAGTTAAACATACTATCCTCATTCAGTCTCTCTCTCTCTCCAGCCTCACTCTCTATCCCCTCCCCATCTAAACTTTGTCTCGAGTTATATATCCTCAAGCAAGGCCAGAGCTTGACCAATCGATCTCAGGTAATGGTCATCTTCAATCCAATTGGACCGAAACACTTTGCACACCTGTCACTCATTCTCTCGCAGCAAGCCCCGTTGCCAATTTCGTCTGTCAATCAATCTCCCCCTACCAAAATCAGAAGGCCAGTGGTCAGTTTCTATCTGTCCACATTCCTTAACCCAACTCTGTTCTCCTTTGCTGAGACGTGAGCGACCTTGACATGCATTCAGGTAGCTTTAAGCTTTAACATGTTCAGGCATCCTAAACTCCCCTTGCTCCGGCGGGAACTGTTACAATTGGGCACACTGCCTAGTTGTAATATGTCCATGCCACCTCGCTAACACGGTGAGTTATGTGGCCGAGAGGTAAGACACTTAAAGCGATGAACGGAAACTGTGGGAGATTGAATCCCGCAGGTTTCACGTGACTCTTGGTCTCAAAGGAGATGGGGCCAGAATGTTTGCACCTTGAGTAACCTCCAGTCATCTTGACTTATGTCTTGCCATTGGTGCAAGGTAGCTCAGGACCAGAGAGTGAGGTTGATGACCAGTGCAGTTTCTTTCTCACCGAAATCAAAATACAGCGGAAGTTACGTCATCAAGACTCAACGAAGTCGCCATCATCGCTTGTAAGGGGCAACTAGCTAAGCTAAGTCAAGACAAGCCAAACGAGGCCAAGCCATGCCAAGCCAGATCAAGCCAGACCACGCCAGGCCAAGCCATGCCAAGCCAGACCAAGCCAGACCACGCCAGGCCAAGCCTAGCCAAGCCAGACCAAGACATGCCAAGCCAGACCACGCCAGGCCAAGCCATGACAAACGAGGCCAAGCCATGCTAAGCATACCAAGCCAGACCAAGCCAGACCAAGCCATGTCAAGCCAGATCAGGCCATGCCAAGCCAGACCACGCAGGCCAAGCCATGACAAACGAGGCCACGCCATGCTAAGCATACCAAGCCAGACCAAGCCATGCCAAGCCATGCCAAGCCATGCCAAGCCAGACCAAGCCATGCCAAGCCAGACCACGTCAGACCAAGCCATGCCAAACGAGGCCAAACCATGCTAAGCCATGCCAAGCCAGACCACGCAAGGCCAAGCCATGACAAACGAGGCCAAGCCATGCTAAGACATGCCAAGCCAGACCAAGCCATGCCAAGCCAGACCACGCCAGGCAAAGCCATGCCAAACGAGGCCAAGCCATGCTAAGCATACCAAGCCAGAACAAGCCATGCCAAGCCAGACCAAGCCATGTCAAGCCAGACCAAGCCAGACCACGCCAAGCCACGCCATGACAAACGAGGCGAAGCCATGCTAAGCATACCAAGCCAGACCAAGCCATGTCAAGCCATACGAAGCAAGACCAAGCCATGCTAAGCCATACCAAGCCAGGCCAAGCCATGCTAAACCATACCAAGCCAGACCAAGCCATGCTAAGCCATACCAAGCCAGACCAAGCCATGCTAAGCATATCAAGCCAGACCAAGCCATGCTAAGCCATACCAAGCCAGACCAAGCCATGCTAAGCATACCAAGCCAGACCAAGCCATGCTAAGCCATACCAAGCCAGATCAAGCTATGCTAAGCATACCAAGCCAGACCACGCCAGGCCAAGCCGTGACAAACGAGGCCAAGCCATGCTAAGCCGTACCAAGCCAGACCAAGCCATGCTATGCCATACCAAGCCAGACCAAGCCATGCTAAGCATGTTAAGCTAGACCACGTAAGGCCAAGCCATGCAACGCTAGTCAAAGCCAGACTAAGCCATGCCAAGCCAGGCCCAGCCAAGTCAAGCAAATGCAGCTTTCAAATAAACCACAGAACCCCAAAATAAGTCTTAACGGCAAATATCTGCGGCCAAACGACAACCCAAACTACTTGGGCGTCACATATGATCGGCGCATGACATGGAAAAGTCAGATCGGGAGAAATCGAATGAGAGCCAGAGAAAGAATGGCAACCATGAGGAAACTTGCTGGCACAAGCTGGGGAGCAGACGAAAGAATACTGAAGAAACTGTACACTGGAAGAGTGAGACCAGTTCTCGAGTATGGCATTGCGGCATGGGTAACAGCAGCAAAAGCGAACTTTGACAAAATTAGCTAAAACTTCAAAACCAAGCCATGAGAGTTATAACAGGAGGCATGAAGTCAACGCCAATTGTATAACTTGAAAAGATTACAAATCTGCAATCCATGACCGACAGAAGAGACTGCAGAGCCCAGCAGCAAGCAGAGAAACTAAGAAGACTGACAGACGATCCAATGCATCAGAGACTAAACAGATATGGAAAAGCGAAACTAAAGCGGAGAAACTTTGCAGAAATAGCCAAAGCAAAGATGTGCAAAGACCCTATGAACACCAAAACAACATCAAAGCCCATCCCTACTGTACACAAACGCAAATGGAAGCAGCATATCACTCCGGAGGTGGTAGAAAATATACCAGGTATTGGAAACAAGAACAGCCAGACTGAAAAAGAAAGAAGAGACATAACCCTGAGGTACATAGCGGAAAACTACCAAAGCATGGACTGGACCCATGCATACACCGACGGTTCTGTAACAAACACAACACAGAATAGAAGGAGATGGGTATTCCTGAGCCTACCAAATGGTGGAAAAATAACACTGTCAGGGGCAACTGGAAAATTCTCAAGTAAGTTCAGAGCGGAGGCAGAGGCTGCAGTGAAAGCAATGAAAGCCAGATAGTCCTGTTTACAGATGTCCTGGCCATGGTTACAGCACTAAAAAGCCACAAAAATACTGAAGTTAATGATTTACGAGTAGTACTCTGTCAACTATGCCAGCAGTCCGCACCAAAAAGAGTAGTGGTACAATGGGTTCCATTCCTCTGTAACATCCAAGGCAACGAGGAGACAGACAGATTGGCAAAAGAAGCTGCAAGACTACCACAACCAGATTCTAGTGTGACCTACGAAGAGTCCAAAAGGTTTATTAGGGCCAGATACATGACCAAATGGGAAACAGAACATACTCGCTATATAAAAAATGATGCCTACTACCAGTTGAACAGAAGAGAGCAGGTCGTGGTCTTCAGACTCCGCACAGGCCACAACAGACTGATGTACCATCTATTAAATAAACTGAAGATAGGTGGCACTTACAAATGCACCTGTGGTTCAGGGAAAATGACCACTGAACATCTGCTGCAAAATTGCCCGATATACGAGGACCAGAGAAAGCACATGGGGCCATAACCAGTGGCAACACTAGATAAGCTCTTTGGCAGTGTTGACAGCCTCAGGATGACAGCTGTTTTCTTCGAACAAATTCAAGTTGACGTCTTACAGCGTACGAAGAAGAAGAAGAAGAAGCAAATGCATGCCAATCCATGCCAAGCTAAGTCAATCCAGGCCAAGCCAAACCAGTCCAGGCCAAGCCAGGCCAAGCTAGGCCAAGTCAGGAAAGCCATGCTAAGCCATACCAAGCCAGGGCAGGACAAGTCAAGCAAATGCATGCCAACCCATGCCAAGATAAATCAATCCAGGCCAAGCTAAACCAGACCAAGCCAAGCCAGGCTAAGCCAGGCCAAGTCAGGCTAAGCCATGCCAACCCATGCCAAGCTAAGTCAATCTAGGCCAAGCCAAACCAGGCCAGGCCAAGCCATGCCAAGCCAGGCCAAGCCAGGCCAAGCCATACTAAGTCAAACCATTCCCGACCAAGCCAGGCCAAATATAAACTCAAAACCCTAAACTCCAAACCCTAAACCCAAAATCCAAAACCTCAAACCCAAAACCATAAAACCAATTCTTTAAACCCCAAACTAAACAAAAAAAGGTACGGAACATTGTAATCAAATATGTCCCCCTCCTGTCGGCATGGCACATAATAGTTGCATAGTACTGCAAGAATGTCAAGGACATCAGATACTGACAAACAGGAAAACGAAAGCAATGACACACCACGAAACATAATACTAGAATACGTGGCTTCAATTTTACCACCATGATATGTTTTTCGTTTCCCTATAAGGTGGCTTATTCCACCTGTTCTTCTCAGTAGTTCTTCTAACCCTTTGGGCTGTTGAGGTCCTTTGCTGTATATAGCTGCAACCGAGTAGTAAATAGATATATGAATAGCCTGGTTTGTCTTTACATGGTGGATGTATAGTCTTCTTGTGGCTTTTATAAACTTAACTTTACTTAATCTAACTTAACCTAACTTATCTAACTTAACCTAATTAAATTTAACTTAACCTAACTTAATTTAACTTAAGCTAACTTAACTTAACTTAACCTAACCTAACCTAACTTAACCTAGCCTAACCTAGCCTAGCATGTCCTAACTTAACCTAACTTAACCTAACTTAACTTAACCTAACCTAACTTAACTTAACCTAACCTAGCCTGTCCTAACTTAACCTAACTTAACCTAACTTAACGTAACCTAACTTAACCTAACTTACCATACCTTAACCTAACTTAATTTAACTTAACCTAACTTAATTTAACTTCAGCTAATTTAACTTAACTTAACCTAACTTAACATAACTTAACCTAACTTAACTTAGCCTAACCTAACCTAACTTAACCTAGCCTGAACTAACTTAACCCTAACTTAATCTAATTTAACCTAACTTAATCTAACTTAACCTAACCTAACCTAACTTAACCTAGCCTGAACTAACTTAACCTTACTTAATCTAATTTAACCTAACTTAACCTAACTTAACCTAACTTAACTTAACCTAACTTAACCTAATTTACCATAACTTAACGCCTTTATACTGGTTTAGACGACTCTCTACAGTCTGTATACAACCGGTTTAATTTGCATCACCTTGCTCTAAACGCTATGTGCATCCAATTTATTCTCAAATGCATTAACTGTCCCTCCCTCCACTACCTCCCATGGCAATGCATTCTAAGCATTCAGCACTCTCTGACTAAAAATATATTTCCTAATATTTAATCTGCACCTTATAGACGCTATTGGTCCTTTTGAAGATCTGTTCACAACTATGGCCTGGCGCGTGCACGTCGCGAGGTCCAACGGAATTCCCAACTCGATACTCTTTGGATCCGTACCATGACAGAGAGGGCGAGGACGTCCAAGGAAGAGATGGGTGGACAACATCGCTGAGTGGTCAGGCCTTCGTCCCGGTGAGATACGTCTGGCAGCGACAGACAGACAGAGCTGGCTTGGGATTTTGGGAGTGTCTTCATGTGTGCCCCAACGACCTGATGGGTTACGGGATGACCTGAACTGAACTGAACTGAACTGAACCTTATATAGGCCATGTTGCGTCGGAATTTCAATACCTTTATCATGTTGGTCCCAACTGTGCTTTCCAACCTTTTCCTACGGATTTTAAACTGCAAAGCTTGTGTAAGGGACCTCCCAGTGTTATCGTCTATCTTGTATTGAACTAGAAACTAGGTCCTGTCTTACTTAAGACCAGTGGTCGCATGCAATTTGCGAGATTCAAACACTCACCTATTCAGGTTTCCGTTCGTTATTTAAGAAACGAGCACCTTATATCTCCTTAGCGAACTGTCACAGCCAAAGAGTGACGGTGACATAAATAAACTGTATAGAAGAGATCACTCTTATCTTTCAGTTCCGAACAGGACATAAAGGACCTACCTACAAAAAGTGAAGAAATAGGACATAAAGGACTTAACTACAACAAGTGAAGATATAGGACATAAAGGACTTAACTACAACAAATGCAGATGTAGGACATAAAGGACTTAACTACAACAAGTGAAGATATAGGACATAAAGTACTTAACTACAACAAGTGCAGATATAGGACATAAAGGACTTAACTACAACAAGTGCAGATATAGGACATTAATGACTTAACTGCAACAAGTGAAGATATAGGACATAAAGGACTTAACTACAACAAGTGCAGATATAGGACATAAAGGACTTAACTACAACAAGTGAAGATATAGGACATAAATGACGTAACTACAACAAGTAAAGATACGTACGATGCGCATGATGACGTTACATTTGGTGTAAACATCACATACCAACCGTCAAGTTTGCAAAATGTTATTATCCTACGACCCATCGTTTCCACATCAGACCGTTGAAAACATGGCGGGTGTGATCCGTCCAGAGTTAATCAGCGAGCGGTGATTCGGTTTATAACAGGTGAAGGATGTCGACCAGTTGACATTTATCGCAGAATGCAGGCAGTGTATGGTGACAAAAGTGTGTCGAAGACAACAGTGAAGAACTGGACAACGATGTTTAAAGAAGGACGTGAGTTAACACAACAATATGCGCCTGACCTGGTCTCGGACGTGAGTTAACGCAACAATATGCGCCTGACCTGGTCTCGGACGTGAGTTAACGCAACAATATGCGCCTGGCCTGGTCTCGGACATGAGTTAACGCAACAATATGCGCCTGACCTGGTCTCGGACGTGAGTCAACGCAACAATATGCGCCTGACCTGGTCTCGGACATGAGTTAACGCAACAATATGCGCCTGACCTGGTCTCGGACGTGAGTCAACGCAACAATATGCGCCTGACCTGGTCTCGGACGTGAGTTAACTCAACAAGATGCGCCTGGCCTGGTCTCGGACGTGAGTTAACGCAACAATATGCGCCTGACCTGGTCTCGGACGTGAGTCAACGCAACAATATGCGCCTGACCTGGTCTCGGACGTGAGTTAACGCAACAATATGCGCCTGACCTGGTCTCGGACGTGAGTTAACGCAACAATATGCGCCTGGCCTGGTCTCGGACATGAGTTAACGCAACAATATGCGCCTGACCTGGTCTCGGACGTGAGTCAACGCAACAATATGCGCCTGACCTGGTCTCGGACATGAGTTAACGCAACAATATGCGCCTGACCTGGTCTCGGACGTGAGTCAACGCAACAATATGCGCCTGACCTGGTCTCGGACGTGAGTTAACTCAACAAGATGCGCCTGACCTGGTCTCGGACGTGAGTTAACGCAACAATATGCGCCTGACCTGGTCTCGGACGTGAGTCAACGCAACAATATGCGCCTGACCTGGTCTCGGACGTGAGTCAACGCAACAATATGCGCCTGACCTGGTCTCGGACGTGAGTTAACTCAACAAGATGCGCCTGACCTGATCTCGGACGTGAGTTAACGCAACAATATGCGCCTGACCTGGTCTCGGACGTGAGTCAACGCAACAATATGCGCCTGACCTGGTCTCGGACGTGAGTTAACTCAACAAGATGACCTGACCTGGTCTCGGAAGATCTTTCGTTAACTCACGTCCTTCTTTAAACATCATTGCCCAGTTCTTCACTGTTGTCTTCGACACACTTTTGTCACCATACACTGCCTGCATTCTGCGATAAATGTCAACTGGTCGACATACTTCACCTGTTAGAAACCGAATCACTGCTCGGCGATCAACTCTGGACGGATTACGTTTCACACCGCCATGTTTTCAACGGTCTGAAGAGGAAACTATGAGTCGAAGGATAATGCCATTTTGCAAACTTGACGGTTGGTATGTGATGTTTACACCAGAAGTAAAGTCATCATGCGTATCATACGTATCTTCACTTGTTGCAGTTTGGTCCGGTTTCATTTGAACACGCTTCGTATTATTCACGCACAGTGTTCACACTCGCTCTTCAAAGCAAAAGTTACGGGATTCAACTCCCGTTACCGGCAGTTCCAGTCGACCCAGCTTTAAATTGGCACTTGACTAACGGCTAGGGAAGGCAAACGGCAGCGAGGAAGGGAACTGGCCACATCACCTCACAAAGATGTGTCTTAGTACAATGAGAGCTGCAACACTTCTTCCCTGACGACATTGCCTGCTACGAGACTACTGTTACATTTACCTTGAGAAGCCATGCAGACCTTTCCCAGAACCTATGGCTCTGCCCAGCATGGGTTGACAACACTCTTGTGTTGTTATTGTTGTTTCTGTTGTTGTTGCTGTTGTTGTTGCTGCTGCTGTTGTTGTTGTTGTTGCTGTTGTTGTTGTTGCTCCTGTTGTTGTTGTTGCTGTTGTTGTTGTTGTTGTTATTGCTGTTGTTGTTGCTGCTGTTGTTGCTGTTGTTGTTGTTGTTGATGTTGTTGTTGTTGTTGCTCCTGTTGTTGTTGTTGCTGTTGTTGTTGTTGTTGCTGTTGTTGCTCCTGTTGTTGTTTTGTTGATGTTGTTGTTGTTGTCGCTGCTGTTGTTGCTGCTGTTGTTGCTGCTGTTGTTGCTGCTGTTGTTGTTGTTGCTGCTGTTGTTGCTGTTGTTGCGGTTGTTGTTGCTGTTGTTGTTGTTGATGCTATTGCTGTTGTTGTTGTATTTGCTGTTGTATTTGCTGTTGTTGCTGCTGTTGTTGTTGCTACTGTTGTTGTTATTGTTGTTGTTATTGTTGCATTTATTGTTGTTGTTGTATCTGTTGCTGCTGCTGCTGCTGTTGTTGTTGTTGTTGTTGTTGTTATTGTTGTTGAATGACCACATTGAGATTGTTAACTCTTTTGTGCACCCCGAAAAAGACGTTAAGTGGAGATTTGTAGTAGCTTTCCTCATACCTGAAGCGCATAAGACCGTGTGCACTGAAAGTGCACCGGATTCCTCCAGGCGGTTGTGCTATGCTTGACTTTATCTTCGTGACTCTCACTACTACGGGGATCACGTCGATCCACATCACGTCCACCAAACTACCTTGAAAAAAAACCAGTTTCCAAGAAACGCTACGTGGACCAGAGATTGGGGTCTTAGGCAGTATATTGGGCCTGACGTAATGTTCTGGTCAGTTTGCTGTGCCTGATTCTGACGCAACGTCCTTGTAAATATACTGTGCCTGACCCTGACGCGACCTCCTGGTCAGTATACTGTGCCTGACCCTGACACGACGTCCTGGTCAGTATACTGTGCCTGACCCTGACGCGACGTCCTGGTCAATATATTGTACTTGACCGAACTAGCATCTTAGCGCCCAACCCCCCCCCCCTTCCCCCTCCCCCCCCCCCCCCAACACTGACATGAAACCTGCTTACTTAACCGTCCCTTGTCTACCCTAGGTTGTAGAAGTCGTGAGATGATCCTGGTGGCTCAATTGCACGAACGAACGCAGATATCTGACAAATCTCACGACCTCAACCAATTTAACGTAAGACGTGTGGCTCTCAAAAGTCCACTTCTTTGCTGGCAAGTCCTCCGTAACTCACTTCCGTAACTGTTGAATTACGTAAACAAGACCCCCCCCCCCCCTGCCCCAACCCTCTCCCCCCCCCCCCTCCACCTCTACACACAAATACACAAACACACACACAGTAACAACTATATTTCCTGTTTAACGGATAGCTGAATTGATAACAGCAACAAACAAGGTTGTGGTGGGGTGGGGGGTGTAATACCTAAGTGAAATAACAGGATTGGTTGAGGCTTATTTAAAGCAATTTTCTAACCAGTTCAAGATAAGGATAAGGTCGAAGTGATACTAATCCTGACCCACAATGCAGTGCGGCAACTAATGTATTACCGATACAACCTCGAAAGCAAACAAATATAAAATAGAAGCGGCAACGATCTAGGAGAGACTCTATGGAGGTTCAAAAAGTGTCATAGACCACTAATATTCAAGCTGATATCTGAACCGATAATACGAGAGATATCAACATAGACAAAGCGAAGTGAGGATATATTCGATTAGAGATTTATGATATTGAAGAAATCTTATTTAAGGTTATATAAACTTAAGGAATCCGTGGTCGGTTGGGAATTACATTCTAACTAATCGTACATTTTAGATCGATTGTTTTAATCGATGTGTGATTGATTTGTGACGCCTATTCTGGATACACGATCTGTAAGTGTTGTTGTTATTTGTCGTTTTTCTTTTCTTGTTTGTTATCTGGTTGTTGTTTTTGTTGTTGTTGTGCCTTCCCACAATTAGTAAGTATACCCAGTGGTCTTGAGGTAAGGTGTTTGCCTCGGGTGCTAGAGGTCACGGGTTCAAATCACGATGGAGACTGAGATTTTTACACGTGGATCATCCGGTAAAAAATTACCATGATCTCTGAGGAGTGAGATCAGACACCCGTGTGCAGTGGAGTGCACGTTAAACATCTTTTGACAGTTGAAAATCGGAAAGAGTAGGCCTAACGGCCGCTGCTCGGGAAGTTCAAGTTACAAATCTCAAACTGTTCTAGGAGTTCTCGGCCCACAGAGAATATGTGGCAAAAAGATAACTGTGTGGCTATAACATCAGGTCTTGGTTATGTGCTTAGTTGAGCAGCTTAGATGGCTCCTGACAGGCTGTTGGTCTGCCTTGTTCTAATTTGCGCGTTCACCTCTCTCAGTCTTAAAAATAGGCGATCGTATATTCGAGGGGGTAACCAACATAACGGTTGGTAACAGATGCTGGGATTGACCCATCAAGTCATCAGTGGATTTTCACCTGCCAAAAACAAATATGAAACAAAAGAAGTCACACACTCTACCTCCCACTTACGTTTAACGACGCAAGTGGACTAAAAATAGATAGATAGATCTAGCGTTGTAGACGAATTGTTATAGAAAGGTCCTCAGAATACCATGGACCCAAACAAAATAAGAATGCAGACATTCGACGAGAGTTGGGCATAGATGAGAATTGGTTCATAAATTCCATCATGAACAGAAAATTTAAATATTTTGGCCACATCAAAAAACGATAATGGTAGGTATAGTACCAGACAACAGGGGCAGAGGCGGACCATGAAGGCGAGGATGTCAAGGAATGCTTGGGCATGACTCTGAAGCACGTTGGAGATTTGGCAGGAGATTGAGTTTCTTTCAGACGGGCTGTCATGAGAGTGACGTTCTGCAAAGGACTTGCTACAGGATGATTAAAAACATTCAAAATAGACCAGACTCTGAGGGCGATCACAGTGTTTTCCTCAATTTAGATTTTAGTGAGCGATAAGGAACGTTTACCGTCACGAAATTTAGTAAAGTATGCGCCAGGTATAGAAAGGTTGAGTCCTACTATAAAGTAGATTATAGCTGCAAATTGGTACCTAACTTGCTGTAGGGCAAGGCAAGGCGATGAACACGGGGGTATTGTTCTGTAACCTATTACTTCAATATATTATTTGATCCCATTACTACTATTTTTTTATTTGGGGATCCCTTCTACATTTGATTTTCCAGTTCGGTACTGCAGTGGTTAGCGAGCTGGCCTCTCATCTGTTTTTTTTCAGACCGCAACGGCTCCCGGGTCGACCCAGCCTTTGAAATGAGAGATCGCTAACACCTCACACTCCTACGGCAGCACTGCTATTGGTTACTTTACTTTTATTTACTGGGGGTGGGAGGTGGGGAGGGGGGATTGACAGGGAATAGCACCACCAGTAACCTTCCAATTATGTTACACTATGAGACTAAAGAGGGTTGTGCATGGGGAAAGCAACCTCATCATGTTAAACAAATACTGCAGGATCTACCCCTGCCACTTCACATAAGAGCTTTGGTGGAGGATTCACGCGAACAGGCCAAGTTGCTGTGGTTGTCCTATACTCCATAGGAAGCATAAGGGACATGTAGGTTGAAGATGTAAGTTGTAAGGGAAGCATACCAAGCTTTGATTGATTAGTTGATACAGGGAAAGGGATGAAACTTAATCTCTTCTGTCAAATTGCCTTCATAGACGGAATGCGCTGAATTGTATTTTGCGCCTTATGGTACAGTGAATCCGACTTCAGCACGCATTTTTTTGTTTCGCACCCCATAGGTGTACTTTCTAACCAGTCCATGGATCTGAACACATGCAAGCTTTGTATGTTAGCCGTGCCCTAACCACTTAGACGTCTCAATATAAACATATCCAATTATCTATCGATCATCCAACCATCCACCTATCATCTAAATATAAACCTATCATCCATCATTTAACTATCCATTTAGAATCCAACCATCCACATATAATCTAAATATAAACCTATCATCCATCTATCATTTAACTATCTACTTAGAATCCAACCATCCACATATAATCTAAATATAAACCTATCATCCATCTATCATTTAACTATCCATTTAGAATCCAACCATCCACATAACCACGTTTTGAGAAAACTGAATATCGTCAATAGCCCTGAAATCAGACTATAATTAGCCCTGAACTAAAACTGTAATTAGCCCTGAACTAGAACTGTAATTAGCCCTGAACTAGAACTGTAATTAGCCCTGAACTAAAACTGTAATTAGCCCTGAACTAAAACTGTAATTAGCCCTGAACTAAAACTGTAATTAGCCCTGAACTAAAACTATAATTAGCCTTCAAATAAGACTGTCATTATCTCCGTAAAAGCCCATTAGCCCTACAAAAGACTGTCATTATCTCCGTAAAAGCACATTAGCCCTACAAAAGACTGTCATTATCTCTGTAAAAGCACATTAGCCCTACAAAAGACTGTCATTATCTCTGTAAAAGCACATTAGCCCTACAAAAGACTGTCATTATCTCTGTAAAAGCCCATTAGTCCTACAAAAGACTGTCATTATCTCTGTAAAAGCACATTAGCCCTACAAAAGACTGTCATTATCTCTGTAAAAGCACATTAGCCCTACAAAAGACTGTCATTATCTCTGTAAAAGCCTATTAGCCCTACAAAAGACTGTCATTATCTCCGTAAAAGCCCATCAGACCTACAAAAGACTGTCATTGACTCTAAATAGGACAAAACTAGCCAGGCATTAAAACCATCATTTTCCCTGAAAAGACACGGAATTGGATTTTTCAGTGAGACAGAACAGACAGTAACTTAAAAAAAAATTATGGTTGTACTGATGAGAAAAGACTATTATTAAGATAGCTACTTTTTGGATACAAGCTTTTCATCATCATCAGTGCTATACCTAGAAGGTCTTTGTGGCGCCGTTGTTGCAGTTTGTCGTACCAGCTTTCGTCATACAACAACAGTGAGTCTTGGGCCGTTACACACATGACGGAGCCTATTTTTCTCCAGGTGGCAGTTCATTATAGTTGTTTCTAAATTTTATACAACAAAGCTGACCCTGTTTTCAGTTAGGGCGAAGGGCGCCAATCTTGAAAAGTTCAGCCGGGTGAACTAGACCGTGAAATACGACACATGTTTAAGCGTAGTGGTATTTATATAGCCGATGTCCATTCCAGGATAATAGGACGTAAGATAACACATAAATCAAACGAATTAATGAGTGCAAATGGAAAACAACAACACGTCTCCGTGAACACAAGTGTAAGTCGCCGACTAGTGTGAATTCCCGACAAATCCATCGTCTGGCGGCATCTAAAATGGACTAAAACAGCAGTGCAATTTAGACCCGGCTCCGTTTGCGGCGCCATCTTTGCTGATCTTACAAGCTTTCATTTATTCTAATACTTTTATTTTGGTTTAAGTTATTTTATTTCGGGTGTAGTTTCTTTATTTTAATGTGGGTGTTTATTTGCTTAATTGGCGAATTCATCATCATGAAAAAAATGTAAATGGGCCACCAATACTGCAGATTGTTGGATCAGTTCCCATCACTCCACTTGGTTTTGGGCCAAGATGTTGAATCTTCCGTCTGGACGAATTCACCTCAGGGTTATGATTGTCATTGTTGTGTATTGATACGGCTGACGCATTTCTGATTTGTGTCAATGTGTTCTGCAATATCATTGTGTCTGGTGCCGTTTTGTACCTCGCGGAGCCCATCCCTCCACAGGCAACGCATCTCTTCATATTGTGAATTTTTCTAGGATCAACCTGTCTACTCAAGCATGACGTCACAGGTTCCTTCTGAGGATGAGCAGACGGGGTGGGCTAGTGGATAAGTGACACAGCTCACAACATCCTAAGGTGCTTGGTTCGATTCCCATCACGGCAACGGCCGTTGCCCCGGGGAAGCAAACCCTTATAAAATGCAGGAGGAAGCAGACCCTTACATAAAATGCACTGGGCCGAGAGGTGCAAAATAAAAACCACAGTGCAACGCACACCGCTCGGCGAATAGAGAAATGAGGCAAATGCCAAAAAAAAATTTAAAAAAAAAAAAAAAATTTAAAAAAAAAAAAAAAACATTCTGAAGGTTATGCCTTTCTATATTTTTTTCCCAGCCTCGTTTTCATCTTGGCGTTTGCTTTTAATCGCTCAAATGTATTCTATGTTCAACTTTATTCTTTAATGTGTCGATTGAAATAAATCACGGCGTTTTGACAGGCCCGTCCAAATGTAAAAAAGCACATAAAAGAGGAATTCCAAGAGGAATCTGTAACACAGCAATTGTAGACCCAAAGATCACAGAAGACACAAAGGATTCAGGAGCGAACCAGAACAGCAGTCATGTTGGTGTATTGGCTTTTATACAAATTATTTAGTGTTTGAAAACGTCCATCCTCCACGGAAAGGTGCACGGCAGACGACGAAGAGGAGGGAGAACAACATGAAAGAATGGACCAATCACCGACTAGAAGAGGCACAGGCAGCGGCTGCTGACAGAGAAGGGTGGCGTGGTGTTGTGAGGATGTCTTCATCTGTGCCATAACGACCTCACCGGTTATGGGATGACCTGACCTGAACATTTGTTGCCGATATGAATCTGTTAGATGATAATGTTTCAAATCGATATCTTCACCTGCATTTTCTTCTAAGTCACTTCTAAGTGTCTTTCCTACTAAATAAACGAGTGCGTCTTGTTGGTGATGACTAGGCACTAATACCAGCCTGAGAAAAACAACTGAAGGAACGTATCAATAATCTTAGTCAGGTCTATGTGGATTAAAGTAAAGTAAAGTAAAGTAAAAGTAAAGTAAAAGTAAAGTAAAAGTAAAGTAAAAGTAAAGTAAAAGTAAAGTAAAAGTGAAGTAAAAGTAAAGTAAAAGTAAAGTAAAAGTAAAGTAAAAGTAAAGTAAAGTAAAGTAAAAGTAAAGTAAAAGTAAATTAAAAGTAAAGTAAAAGTAAAGTAAAAGTAAAGTAACAGTTAGTAAAAGTAACAGTAAAGTAAAAGTGAAGTAAAAGTGAAGTAAAAGTAAAGTAGAAGTAAAGTAAAAGTAAAGTAACAGTTAAGTAAAAGTAAAGTAACAGAAAAGTATCCCATGGCATTACTGCCGTAGGGGTGTGAGGTGTTAGCGATCTCACATTTCAAAGGCTCGGTAATATGAGGGCGGTAGCCATCTCCTCTCCCTCGCCGCTTTTACTTCCCGGACTGAACCGGTACCCATTTAAGGCTGTGTCGACCCGGGAGTCATTGCGGTCTGAAAAAACACAACTGCCTCAACTGGGGAATGAACCCACGACCACTCAAATACGAGTCCAGACCTCTAACCGGATTACGGTATGAAATTCAACATTAAGAAAACCGAAGTTATGATGATTGCAAAAAAAGAAATAGAAACAACAAGTAAAACGTCACGTAACTAGGTAACATAATCTCAGCAGCTGGCTAAGGAGACACGACAATCCAAAATAGCAAGTCAAATCTCTGGACAAATGCCCCCGATATTACAATGTAAGCAGGCGACAATGGATACTTCTTCTCTTTCTTCATCGTATGCAGACAGACAGTAACCATTATTTTTTCGAAAAAAGCAGCGGTCATCCTGAGGCTGTCGACACTGCCATAGAGCTTCTCTTGTGGTTCCACTGGTGATGGCCACATCTGTTCTCTCTGATCCTCGTATGTCGGGCAGTTTTGCAGCAAATGCTCAGCGGTCATTTTCCCGGTACCACACGGGCATTCGTCAGTGCCACCTATCTTCAATTTGTTGAATAGGTGGTACCTCAGTCTATTGTGGCCAGTGGGAAGTCTGAAGACCACGACCTGCTCTCTTCTGTTCAACTGGTAATAGGCATCGTTTTTTGTGTATCCAGTATGTTCGGTTTCCCATTTGGTCGACAATGGATACAAAAACACGATATTCCTACCCACTTTGCACTGGTTTATGCGTCTTAATATCGTCCAGGTTGACGATGGTCTAGGGTGGAATAGACGTGCCTCCACCAGTAGAAACTAGTGAGGCAAACACATCAAATTAAAAATAATTTAAAAAAACATTGTGCAATCAGAATTGGACATGAACAAATAAATATGAAAGACACATTGTAAAGACAGGTATGAAATGCATAATCGGGGACGGCGTGGGCTAGTGGTTAAGTGACACGGCTCACAACGAGAAGGTGCTGGGTTAGATCCCCATTACAGCACCGGTCGTTACCCCGGAGAAGCAAACCTTAGAAAATGCAGGAAGAAGCAGGCCCTTACAGAAAATGATTGCTGAAGTAGGATGCACTGGGCCGACAGGCGCAAAATAAAAACCACAGTGTAACGCACACCGCCTTGGGGAATAGAGAAATAAGGCGAACGAAAAAAAAATGCCTAAAAATAATATTTATGGTTTTTTTATTGTGTTTGCCTTATTCCCAAGGCGGTGTGCATTGCACTGTTTTTATTTTGCGTCTTTCGGTCCAGTGCATCTGACTTCAGCATGCATTTTATGTAAGGGTTTGCTTTCCCGAGATAACGGCCAGTGCTAAGATGGTGAGCGAACGCAGCACCTTCGGGTTGCGAGCCCTGTTACTTAACCGCTAGGCCATGTCGTCCCATCTGCACACAATGCTTGGAATAACAAAAATGGATAGAATCAGAAACTAAGGTATTATGAAACATATAGGTACACCATTAATGCTAGACCTCACAAGGAGACAGCAAACCAAATATTTAGGCCATGGGACACATCAAAGACCAGAGAGTGTCCCTCTGAAAGCATTACAATACAGAAACAAAGGATACAGCGCCAACGGCCGACCGCGCAAAAAATGGATAGCAAAAACAACAGAATCATTGAAGTTTCCCGTGTACGAAGAACATACTAAGGCCCGGTCAAGAAACCTCTTCATAACCTGACGCCGAAAGACACAAGCACATACTAGGGCCCGGTCAAGAAACCTCTTCATAACCTGACGGCGAAAGACACAAGCACATACTAGGGCCCGGTCAAGAAACCTCTTCATAACCTGACGCCAAAAAGAACAAGCCCACACTAAGGGCCCGGTCAAGAAACCTCTCCATAACATGACGCCCAAAGACACAAGCACATACTAGGGCCCGGTCAAGAAACCTCTCCATAACATGACGCCCAAAGGCACAAGCACATAGTAGGGCCCGGTCAAGAAACCTCTCAATAACATGACGCCAAAAGACACAATCAGGACAACAAGCGACAAGAAAGAACAGAAACAAAGAAAAGTTAGTTCCAACTCGATATGAAGTTGCTGACCTCACCTCCGATTAAAACACATTTTTTTTTTTAAAACAATGTTTTTTCGGTACAAATGCTTCAATGATCTGTCCAGTATCCACCAACATTTGATAAATTAACTTTACACAATGTCAACTCGTACACAATGTCAACTCGTGTACACAATGTGAACTCTCACGGTGATTAGGAATTTGGTTAAAATAGGTGAATGTAGTGAATGCTTGAAATGCATTGCCACAGAAAATAGTGGAGGGAGGGACAATTAATGCATTCCAGAATTAATTAGATGTGCACAGTTTTTAGAGCAAGGAAATGTAAATGAAACTGCTTGTATACAGATTCCGCCGAGTCTTTATAAGCGAGTGTAAATTCGTTAAGTTAAGTTAAGTTAATTGGAGAAATATAACTTTACGCAAACGTATAACAATTATGTTCGGTAGACGCTTGAAATTATAACTGGCTGTCACGCTAAAACACGGACCGACATTAGTTATGTTGTTATTGTTGTTGTTGTTGTTGTTCCGAATCCCCAAAATGAGAAGGTCTACTCTTTTGTGCGCCCTGAAAAGGACGTTAAGTGACGGGTTGTCGTAGTTTTCCTTACATCCCGAGCTTGCTGATGAAAGTGGACCGGGGTCCTACGTGTGGTTGTGCTATGCTTGGGCTCATCTGTGTGTCGCTCACCACTACGGAGATCACGTTGATCTCTCACTTTGTTAGCCACGATGTCATGCAAACAGCTACAAGGAAACCAATGTAAGGTTCTTGGTCAGTATATTTTGCCTGACCCTGACTAACATGTCTGATCAGTATATTTTGCCTGACCCTGACTAACATGTCTGATCAGTATATTTTGCCTGACCCTGACTAACATGTCTGATCAGTATATTTTGCCTGACCCTGACTAACATGTCTGATCAGTATATTTTGCCTGACCCTGACTAACATGTCTGATCAGTATATTTTACCTGACCAGACGTTAGTCTTCCTCTCCGTCATCATTAGTTATAAAAGAAGCTATCGTTAGTTTTAAAAAGAGGACTGTTTATAGTCCCGAAATACAATATTTCAATCTATGGAAAATACGTGTTGTAATACCTTTAAAAATTGACTGTTTGCAGAACCAAGAATTACTAATGCTGTGTTTGCTTGTCTATCCATAATCTAATCTTGTGACAGTAATGCTTAAGGTATCTAACTATAGCTAATGTTCTTTCTAAATGATTTGCAGACACTTCACTGAGCATGGCCCAACAAGTGAGATACGATAAAGGTATGATTTCTTCTGTGAAGTACATGTCTGATAACGAGTGGTTTACATTTGAAAACACGTCGCTTTACTGGTATCTTGTTGTTAACATATTGTTACGTTTGCAGTTACACCGTGATTATCATTGGCTCTTTTCGTCTTGTCAGACAATAGTAAGTTGTGCTTTGTAAAAAATGGATGTAACTACAGTCCATGACGGTAACGAATGTGACTTGTAAGACCAATCCGGGAAAAGAAGCGTTTTCCACAGTGTGTGCAAGGAAAGCCAGGACCGGTTGCGGCATCGCAGGGTGTCTTCTCAAAGGCTGTTTCCGTACCATATTCGCAATCAGTATCTCTTTTGTCTGTATTCCATGTTTATCTTACCCTTCCATGTGACACGATCCATGGAGTCATGTACCCATGTTTTCTAATCGATGCCCGTATTATTCCTATTATTATTGCATTCTTGTATCGGAGTAGTGGCCGGCACCGAAAGCTATTCCCTGATTGAAATTCCCCCATAGAGAAGAATCTTTGGTATTCTGCTATCCTCCGTCCTCCGAGTGTGTCCCAGCTTTCGGAACCTTTGATGACTAAGCATGGAAAAGACCTGTCAGACACTTCCACTATTGTAGGTTTGATGTTGTGGCTAATGCCATTCCTACTTTGGTTAGGTACTCTTGTGGACTTTCATTCGTTGCGGGTTCCAGTTTTTCTCCTCACATCCCGAGGCGTACTTGATAAGGTGGAAAGGATCCTCCTGGCTGTAGTGTAATTTGAGGCTCTTCATTAAGCTCACCACTATGGGGATCGCAATGTCCATCCCAACTCTTTCACTGATCTACCAAGGAAAACTAGTTGTAAGTTAGGTAATGGTCTTGATCAGTATATTCCAACTGACCCACACTAATGCAGGGTAGAAGACTCCCAAATCATGATCTAGTAGTATATATGTTCATCCAATCTAAGACAAAGGGTTTTCCACTCTTTTTCTTGTATAATGTATACATATGTCTTTTGGAGCTAAATTTCAAATCAAACAATTTGACACACCAAAAACACTTTCAATACACATGGTAACAATCAAAGGCAAAATAGTATTCCATAAATATTCCCTTTCTTCTTCTTGTTTTTTTGTTCGTTCTCAATCTCCCGCTACCAAGCCCTGAAAAGCAGGATGTTGTCCGAAGAACGGAATGCGATGTGTCGCTAGTTTACAGCTTGACTGCGATATTTGCACTTTTGTGTCAAACACATCCAACTTCAGCAGGTATTTTAGAATACGGGGTTAGCCTTCCCTCTTTGATCCCTACTCCTTAGCCAGTCTGCTCTGTTGCAGCCTGTTATCCAGGATGACCGCGGGGATAACCGCGTGTAGAAGGGGTTTGGCAGCTCTGGTTCCTTGGCCCTGACGCTAGCACTCAGCTATGGGTCGGTGGCCCTGACGCTAGCACTCAGCTATGGGTCGGTCGCCCTGACGCTAGCACTCAGCTATGGGTCGGTGGCCCTGACGCTAGCACTCAGCTATGGGTCGGTCGCCCTGACGCTAGCACTCAGCTATGGGTCGGTGGCCCTGACGCTTGCACTCAGCTATGGGTCGGTGGCCCTGACGTTAGCACTCAGCTATGGGTCGGTGGCCCTGACGCTAGCACTCAATTATGGGTCACTGGCCCTGACGATAGCACTCAGCTATGGGTCACTGGCCCTGACGCTAGCACTCAGCTATGGGTCGGTGGTCCAGATGCTAGCACTCAGCTATGAGTAGTTGACCGCCGCAGCCCATGCTCAGCTCAGCATCGTGATCCCAGATTCCCTTTTAATCTTAGTGACCTCAGAAATCTGAAGAAAAATGAACTGAAATAAAATACAACATAGGATTGCTGTCTCAAAAACAGATTTAGTCCAATGGATTCCGGCCCACTGTGTGATCCCTGGAAAAGAGAAAACAGATGACCTCGCAAAAGCCGAAAGTGATGGCAAGCAGATTCTCCATCCAAAGAGCTATAAAAAAGCAAACACACTCATCAAACAATCCATGAGGTCAGAATGGAGAGATTAGCATAAAGTAATACACGTCAGAAAATGACAGCATATACAACTTTGGCAGAGATGGGCAGACAAAGATCTTCAGACTCAGAACGGGACATTGTAGACTCAAGGTCCACCTCCACAGAATGGGTCTCAGAGACACCGTCACGTGCGATTGTGGAGCATCCAAGCACACACCATAACACATCCTGTAGGAATGCCCTACCTAGGCAGACCAAAGAGAGGCAGTCTGGCTTGGGGCAGCGACCATGCTCGAAAATCTGTGGGGAACCGGCAAAGACCTGAAACGCACACTCTCTGTGAACCTCACTTGACTAGAAGCATAGCATCAGTTGATCGATGGAGAAAAAGAAGAACGAATTTGGCCTCCTATCTGAGGCACTCATGAAAATACACGCTTTAGTTTGAAAAGAGTTAAGATATTATGTAGATTTCTAGACATTGTAAAATACACAGAAATGAGGAGGCATAATTACCAGAAAGTCCAAACAAGACAGAGACACATGAAGAAATAAAGATAAGGATAAAATATTGACAAATGGCACAGGGAAACACCAGGAACTGATATCATCATCATGTAGCATATCATTTGCAGAACGTCGCTCCCATCCTAAAGAAATTAGATCTCTTGTCAAAGCTCCAGTCTGCTACAGAGTCGTGTCCAAGCATTCCTTGACATCTTGGTGCCATCGGCTACTTTGGCTTCCTCTTCCCCTCTTGTCCGGCACTATACCTTCCATTACCGTTCACTCAAGACCGTTGTGTCTTTTGGTTTATGCAAAAGTATTTTAATTTGTTGGTCATGATGGAATTTATAAACCAGTTCTACTATATGCCTAACTATTGTCGAATGTCTGCATTCAACCAGTTCTACTATATGCCTAACTATTGTCGAATGTCTGCATTCAACCAGTTCTACTATATGCCTAACTATTGTCGAATGTCTGCATTCAACCAGTTCTACTATATGCCTAACTATTGTCGAATGTCTGCATTATTCTCTTTTTCGGTCCTTAGTATTCTGAGCACCATTCTGTAACATTTTGACTAGAAGGAATCGATTTTCTTCCTTGAGGTTTGTGTGACTGTCCATGTTTCGCAGAGGTTTGCTGCTACAGGACAAACATAGGTTTTCACTTTTGTTTCTTTCCTTGTCATCTGCCAGTTTCCTCAGGCTGTGTAGCCTCTGCATTTACATTGCCAATCTTCTTTTTATGTAGTTTCAGGTGCGATTACTTGAGATAGAGCGAAGAAGATGAAGAACTAGATGAAGAATAAGAAGAGGAAGAGAAATAAGAAGAAGAAGAAGAAGAAGTAGAATGAGAAGAAGAAGGAAAGTCTTCTTTCCGTTGAAATTAAACGACATTGTTTTTCCTTTCTTACGACACGCTGTCAGTGTGGCTGTTGTCTATACATACTCCATGTTCCCCCCACACACAGCCTTCCAGTATGATAATCTAGGACAAGTATTCTACTCGAGGCAGTTAAGACTGATAACAGCCTGTGACGGCATTGGTCTCAGTTTGGCATGCCCCTCTCTGTCAAACACAGAGCCCTCCCAGGAAGCACTTGCACTCAGTCACTCTGGTAATGAATACCGATTTTAAAATTCTTCTTCTTCTTCTTCTTCAACTTCCTCATCTATCTACATCACCAACAACTACTACTACTACGAATCTTTTATTAGTAGTCTTCTTCTTCTTCTTTTTTTTTGTCTTCTTCTTCTTCCTCATCTTTCGCATCTGTCTACAACTACAACAGCAGCAACCATTACTACTACTTACTTCTACTACAACTACAAATACTACTACAACTACAAATACTACTACAACCACAAATACTACTACTACTACTAATATTCCTATATTATTATTAGTAGTAGTAGTAGCAGCAGCAGAAGCAGTAGTAGTAGTGGTAGTAGTAGTGGTAGTAGTAGTAGTAGTAGTAGTGGTAGTAGTAGTAGTAGTAGTAGTAGTAGTAGCAGTAATGGTAGTAGTAGTGGTAGTAGTAGTAGTAATGGTAGTATTAGTAGTAGTAGTGGTAGTAGTAGTGGTAGTAGCAGTAGTAGTAGCAGCAGTAGTAGTAGTAGTAGTAGTAGTAGTAGTAGCAGTAGTAGTAGCAGTAGTAGTAGCAGCAGTAGTAGCAGTAGTAGTAGTAGTAGTGGTAGTAGTAGTAGTAGTAGTAGTAGTGGTAGTAGTAGTAGTTATAGTAGTAGAAGTAGTAGTGGCTGTTGTCGTTGTAATAGTAGTAGTATTAGTAGTGGTAATAGTGGTAGCAGTAGTAGTTGTAGTAGTAATAGTAGTAGTAGTGTTACTAGTAGTTGCAGTAATAATAATAGTACGAGTAGTAGTTATAGAAGTAGTGTTAGCAGTAGTCGTAGTAATAGTAGCAGTTACAGCAGTATCAGCAGCAGTGGTAGTACTAGTAATTGTAGTGGTGGTGGTAGTAGTAATAGTCTGCTATTACGGTAATACTTTGTCTCCCCTGCATCCTTCATTATTGATCAGAGAGAATACCTAGAAAGTATGGAGATCTGTTGGCGAGACACATAGAATTAAAGCAAACAAGACGAGGTGTAGGGAGATCTGTTGGTGAGACACATATAATTAAAGCAAAATACATGCGGTGAGGGAAATCTGTTGGCGAGACACATATAATTAAAGCAAAATACATGAGGTGAGGGAAATCTGTTGGCGAGACACATATAATTAAAGCAAAATACATGAGGTGAGGGAAATCTGTTGGCGAGACACATATAATTAAAGCAAAATACATGCGGTGAGGGAAATCTGTTGGCGAGACACATATAATTAAAGCAAAATGCATGAGGTGTATGGAGATATATTGGTGATTCCGATATTATTTAAAGAGATGATTTAGGGAGAAAGAGAATTGTTGATGACAGAACAAGTATTTAGAGAGAATACATGGGGACTAAGGAGACGTGTTAGTCATACAAAGTATTTAAAATTAATACGTAGGACTAGGGAGATTTGCTGATGAGACTTCAGTGTTCTACTTTGATAAATACCCGCATATGGCACGAAGAACGATTTCATCTAGACAGAGAGCATATTTGATTGATTTGTTTTTTTCACTCCAAGTGGAACATGGGGTCATGGATCACCATTACAGAGGGCTCCTTCAGGAAGTCTGTATCTGTTCCATCGCGATGATTCGGCATGAGGTTGCTATCCCCATGCACAATCCTATTTAGTTATCTATTGAGACATACTGGGAAGATTACAGTGCGCCTGTTTTTATCAACCAATGTCGTAAAAAAAAAACTGAAGAGAATTGGGACGCAGGAACTGACTGCGCGGTTGAAAAAAAATCCCTGTGTCCTCCTCCAAGTAAATCAAATTGTACAATTGTGCTACTGTAAAACATGTTTTGCTAGTTAACGTTTTTGTGGACCATAGTTCCCACGCACATGTCCGCCAAGCCCCGCATTGTGGCCCACAGAATGATCAGTATTCATCGTATAAATAACAGAATGATATAAAAAGAAAGGGACCTAGGGGTTAAAATAGATCATACAGGTAAAGTAAGTGAACAAGTCCAGAAAGCAGTACAAAATGCACATGAAATGTTAGGTATGATAAAAAAAAAATTAAACATAGGAGCAAGGAAGTGATAGTCAAACTGTATAAAGCTTTAGTTAGACCTAGATTGGAGTACTATGTACAGGTGTGGAGTCCTTATCGTAGAGGTGACATAAACATGCTGAAAATAATACAAAGGAGAGCAACAAAGCTGATCGTGGGATTCCTGAATTACAGTTATGAGGAAAGACTCAGAAAAACTGACCTACAGTGTCTAGAAGAGAGAAGAATTCGAGGTGACAATACAGGTTTATAGAGATAATCAAAGGAACAGATAAATTAGACTATAACAGGTTTTTCAAGATACAACCATCTACAAGAACAAAAAACATAGCGACAAATTTACTAACGAAAGGTTCAGATTATTTTTTTACTAAAAGAGTAGTGATTGCTTGGAATGCACTGCCACAGTAAGTAGTAGAGGCAGGGACAATTAATGCATTTAAGAATAGATTGGATGCACATAGCTTTTAGCGCAAGGAAATGTAAATGCAATTGGTTGTATACAAACTCTGCAGATTCTTCTAAACCAGTATAAAGACGTTAAATTAAGTTAAGTTATATTTAGTTAAGGTAATTGAAGAATATCACTTTAATGGACACAAAAGTGAACATTATTTACCATAAAAACCCAGTCTAAATGTTTTGGCCCAGAATCTATGGTTTTAAGAAAAGAGAACACAGCAATTGAATGTTTAAAGCATAGATCAAACTGAAGACATATCTTTCTAATTGTATATCAAGACATGCTGTGTATGACTAGGTCAAAAATAGCACCACTACCCCATAGAGAGCATGTCGTAACTGTGTGACATGGCATAACACCGGTCATGGTTAGGTGGTTGTGGTTTAGAGTAAAATAGATAGCGCTTTGGGAGGGAAGGGGGTGGTAGTCAACAGTTTAATGAATTCGCCTCTCATAGTGATGAACGGAAAGGGTGGGCGATCGAACCGCGCAAGTTTCAAGCGACCCCTGGTCTCAAGAGAGGTAAGACCACAGAGCCTACATCCCGAGTTACCTCTAGTCGTCTCGACCAATAGTCTTGCCACTGATCCAAGGTAACCCGGGATAAGAGTGAGATTGATGACCAGCGCATTCACTCCCTCACTAAAATCCAAATACAGCGCACATCACATTAAGATAAAATCGTCTGATGGTATGGTCATCATCGCTTGTGATGGAAAAATAACTTAGATGGCATCTAACAGGCTGCGGGTCTACTCTGCTCTAATGTCTGAGTCTATTAAGATGGACTCACACATCGTGTAACAACCCGCCGCGGCAATTTTCGCAACTCAGTGGAGTAATAAGCTGCTCGAGGCTAGCTCACTAAGCAGGACATCCTCATCCCGGCTACACCCAGCTCATGCCATAGCTGGGATCTGCAAGGGAACATCAACCCCTGTAGAAGTCATCCACCCCTAAAGAAGTCATCCACCCCTGTAGAAGTCATCACCCATGTAGAAGTCATCCACCCCTATAGAAGTCATCAACCCACATAGACGTCATCCAACCCTGTAGAAGTCATCCACCTTTATAGAAGTCATCAACCCCTATAGATGTCCACCCCTGTAGAAGTCATCCACATCTGTAGAAATCATCCACCCCTGTAGACGTCATCTACCTCTATAGAAGTTATCCACCTCTATAGAAGTCATCCACCCCTATAGAAGTCATCCACCCCTGCAGAAGTCATACACTCCTGTAGAAGTTATCCACCCTTATAAAAGTTATCCACCCCTGTAGAAGTCATCCACTCCTGTAGAAGTCATCCACCCCTATAGAAGTCATCCACGCTTGGAGAAGCCATCCACCCCTAAAGAAGTCATCCACCCCTGTAGAAGTCATCCACCCCTATTTGAGTCATCCACCCCTATAGAAGCCATCCACCCCTGTAGAAGTCCACCCCTGTAGAGGTCATCCACCCCTACAGAAATTATCCACCCCTGTAGAAGTCATCCACCCCTATAGAAGTCATCCACCTCTTTAGAAGTCCACCCCGGTAGAAGTCATCCACCCCTATAGAAGTCATCCACCACTGTAGAAGTTCACTCCGGTAGAAGTCATCCACCCCTATAGAAGTCATCCACCCCTATAGAAGTCATCCACCCCTGTAGAAGTACAGGTCGACGAAGAACTAAGAAAAATAGAGTTTAGATTTTTTTTTAAAGGAGTATGGACATTTGATAACGATTCTAACAGCTTTAGAGAGAATTCATAGGTAGAAAGGGGATCAGGAGTAGGGAGGTTTGTAAAATGATGCTAATATGTCCTCTTCTCGCTTTTCTAAAGGTCCTTGTGAGGTCGAGGTCTGCATGCGAGAGGAGGCTGACCTACAACGCGCATTTATAATGTGCAACAAGAACCCTGGACACAGCCAGTTTATTCCAGTCCATACTTTTTCTAGCAAGCATCTTCCAGAGGGGTATCAAGACAGCAGACTGGTAGACCTTACACGTGTTCTGTCAGCCCTCACTGTTCGTGTCGCTGTGAGGCACACAAGTGAGGACAGGCCCGAAACCTACCCGGACAGCGACACCCCTTACCCATTCTATGCAGAAAGGAATACCGACAGGGGGAGAACAGGAAGTGGGTGGGTGTGGAGCGTGGAGATGTTCTCCCAGATGTATGACCAAAAAATGTGCCAGTGCCAGGAATGTAGTGAATCCCTCAACCCCAAATCAAAATGGGCAGAGATTGTAATTGCTTCAGCAGGTCATGTTGTATTTGACAACAAAGAAGGCAAGCACACCACTTGTCATCTCTTTTACGACAGTGGAAGAGCCCCTGAAACATGCGAAGGCGTCGTTACCCTCCGAGGGATGTCTCGTGTTAATACTAACATCAAAGAAGACAAATGTAAAATGTTTTATGCCACTCACGACATGAACTTGGCTGACAGATTAGAAAACTTGACCAAGCGCTTCATGGATTTGCAGAAAGAGTTAAGCCAAGGGTACAATTGCCAAGATGTCGCAGTGCCCCGTGCCAGATTTGCGTCCTGTGAAAGATCACATCCAATTAATGTCCCAACTGAAAGAACACAATTAATAACTAGTATCACAAATGAAAATTTGCAGATCACTAATGTCAGAGAAGACAGATCAAGACCAAGAATTCTCAGAATTAGAAGGCCGCAGGCAAAGAATGTTACGAATGAAATTGTGCCACTAAGAAATGTGACAGTTGACAGATCTCAAACAAGAATTGTGACAACTAGAAGATCCCGTTCAATAATTGACATATCAAAAGTAGAAAGTGTCACAGATAAGAGATTGCAGATCACAAAAACATCAAGTCAAAATATGCAAGCAATTATTGCTACATCTAAAAATGTTTCCCATAGATTGCAATCAAGAAATGTTCCATCTGACAGGTTGCAATCAAGAAATGTTCCATCTGACAGGTTGCAAGCAATAAATGTTCCATCTGACAGGTTGCAATCAAGAAATGTTCCATCTGACAGGTTTCAAGCAAGAAATGTTTCATCTGACAGGTTGCAAGCAATAAATGTTTCATCTGACAGGTTGCAAGCAAGAAATGTTTCATCTGACAGGTTGCAAGCAATAAATGTTTCATCTGACAGGTTGCAAGCAAGAAATGTTTCATCTGACAGGTTGCAAGCAATAAATGTTTCATCTGACAGGTTGCAAGCAATAAATGTTTCATCTGACAGGTTGCAAGCAAGAAATGTTTCATCTGACAGGTTGCAAGCAAGAAATGTTTCATCTGACAGGCTGCAATCAAAAAAGGATTTATCTGACAAGTTGCAATCAAAATATGTTTCATCTGACAAGTTGCAGTCAATAAATGTTCCATCTGAAGGATTTCAGTCAAAAAATGTTCTCTCTGACAAGCTGCAGTCAAAATATGTTTCATCTAAAGAATTGCATTCAAAAAATGTTTCAGCTGAAAGATTGCAGTCAAGAAATATTATATCTGACAGATTGCAGTCAAGAAATATTATATCTGACAGATTGCAGTCAAGAAATGTTTCATCTGAAGGATTTCAAGAAATGCAGACAACAAATGTTTCATGTGACAAGTTGCAGTCAAAAAATATTTTAACTGACAGAATGCAGTCACACAATGTCAGTCCTAAAGAATCACAATCAAGTAACCTGACAATTGACAGATCCAGATCAAGAATTGTGACAAGTGATATGTCACATGGAATAACTGAAGTATGTCATAGATCACATTCGAAAGGTGTAAAGTCGAATATATTGCAGGCTCAGAAAGTCTTGCCTGACAAATTACAGTTATTAAACGTTATTTACAATAACCCGCAGTCAAGAAATGTGACATCTGTGGATGTATTACCAAGAATTATCACATCTAGAGATTCATCTCCAAGAAATGTCACATGCAGAGATTCACAACCCAGAAATGTCAAATGCAGAGATTCATTACCAAGAAATGTCACATCTAAAGAATCACAACCCAAAAATATCACATCTAAAGAATCACAACCCAAAAATGTCACATCTAGGCACTCACAGTCTGGAAATGTCACATCTCAAGATTCCTTACCAAGAAATGTCACATCTAAAGAATCACAACCCAAAAATATCACATCTAAAGAATCACAACCCAAAAATGTCACATCTAGGCACTCACAGTCCGGAAATGTCACATCTCAAGATTCCTTACCAAGAAATGTCACATCTAAAGAATCACAACCCAAAAATATCACATCTAAAGAATCACAACCCAAAAATGTCACATCTAGGCACTCACAGTCTGGAAATGTCACATCTCAAGATTCCTTACCAAGAAATGTCACATCTAGAGGTTCATTACCAAGAAATGTCACATCTAGGGAGTCACAATCTGAAAATGTCACATCTAGAGATTGTCAGCCCAGAAATGGCCCAACCAGAGCATCACTGCCCACGATTACAATATCTAGAGCTTTACGGCCCATAAATACCGCACGCAAAAACTCGCATCCTGGAAGCACCATCTCTCGTGAGCCCTTACCTGGGCAACTGAAACCTAGCAAGTCTCAAAGTAGTCTTTCCCAAGACAAGAGCGCTGTCTCTTCCCTGACTATAATAGTGTCTCATCCGCACGGCTGCAACAAACAGGTAACTGTTGGACACTATATTCAGAGAGTTGAACTCAAGGACTCTCGGAGTCTTACCAAGTATGTCTACACGACAGCCACCTGCCCAGGGTCTAGTGGTGCTCCGGTTTACGTGCTAGGGAGATGGCGAGGGTGGTGGCCTTGTGATCACCCACATAGTGGCAACAGTGACGCCAGGGTGGACCTTAATTTTAGTGGGGTAGGGCTTCATTAGCAATGGGGTTTTAGCATCTAGCTACTTCTGTTTAGAGAGAGAGGGAAGGAGAGAGAGGGAGAGAGAGAGAGGGAGAGAGGGGAGAGTGAGAAAGGGGAGAGAGAGGGAGAGAGAGTGAGAGAGAGAGTGGGAGGGAGAGAGAGGGAAGCAGAGAGAGGGAGAGAGAGAGGGAGAGAGAGGGAGGGGGAGAGAGAGAGGGAGAGAGAGGGGGAGAGAGGTAGAGAAAGAGAGTGAGGGAGAGAGAGGGAGAGAGGGAAAGAGAGGTAGAGAGAAAGAGAGGGAGAGGGAGAGGGAGAGGGAGAGGGAGAGAGAGGGAGAGAGGGGAGAGAGAGGGAGGGAGAGGGAGAGAGGGAGGGAGAGAGAGGCAGAGAGGGAGAGAGAGGGAGAGAGGGGAGAGAGGGAGAGAGAGAGGGAGAGAAAGAGATGGAGAGAGGGAGATAGCGAGGGAGAGAGAGAGAAGGAGAGAGAGGGAGGGAGAGGGAGAGAGAGGGAGGGAGAGAGAGGAGAGAGAGATGGAGCGAGGGAGGGAGGGTTGGACAGAGATGGAGAGAGAGGGAGAGAGAGGGAGAGGGAGAGACAGGGAGAGAGAGGGAGAGAGAGAGAATGAGAGAGGGGGAGAGGGAGGAGAGTGGGAGAGACAGAGAGAGAGGGAGGGAGAGAGGGGGAGAGAGAGAGGGAGGGAGGGTTGGAGAGAGAGGGAGAGAGGGAGAGAGAGTGGGGGAGAGAGAGATGGAGAGAGAGGGAGAGAATAATGGAGAAAGAGGGAGAGAGAGAGGGGGAGAGAGAGGGAGAGAGAAAGGGAGAGAGAGGGAGGGGAAGAGAGGGAAGGAGAGAGATGGAGATAGAGGGAGAGAGAGAAGGATAGAGAGAGAGAGGAGAGGAAGAGGGAGAGAGAGGGAGAGACAGGGAGAGAGGGAGAGAGAGGGAGAGAGAGAGGGTGAGAAGGAGGGAGAGAGGGAGATAGAGGAAGAGAGGGAGAGAGAGGGAGAGAGAGAGGAAGAGGGAGAGAGAGAGGGCGAGAGGGAGAGAGAGAGGGAGAGAGAGAGGGTGAGAGAGGGATAGAGAGAGGGAGAAAAAAATACGAGAAATATATAAATACGAGGCGTGTTCAAATTTACACCGGACCAAACTGCACTAGGTACGTACATACGTACGATGCGCATGATTATGTGACATCTAGTGTAAACAGCACATACCAACTGTCAAGTTTGCAAAATTTAATTTTTATCGGACTAGCAGTTTCCTCGATAGACCGTTGAAAACATGGCGGATGTGATATGGAATCCGTCCAGTGTTGATCAGCGAGCGGTGATTCGGTTTCTAACAGCTGAAAAATGTCCACAACTTGACATTCATCGCAGAATGCAGGCAGTGTATGGTGACAAAAGTGTGTCGAAGACAACAATGAAGAACTGGACACCGATGTTTAAAGAAGAACGTGATTTAACGAAAGATCTTCCGAGACCAGGTCAAGCGTATATTGTTGCGTCAGAAGATGCCATCGCCAAAATTGATGAAGCAATTCGAGTGGACCGTCGCCGGAGCATACGTTGGCCATACATGTGTCATCATACACTGCCTACATTATGCGATTAATGACAACTGGTCCACATTCGTCAGCTTTACAGACCGAATCTTCACTCGCGGATCAACCAAGTACAGTTCCGTGTATATATATTGAGAGAGAGAGAGAGAGAGAGAGAGAGAGAGAGAGAGATTTATAGCTGGAGGTGCAGCGTGAGATTATATATGCGTATAGAGGGTTGAGGAGAGATGTCCAGAGCGATGAAGGAAAAGATAGAGAGATGGAGAATGAAATATAGAGGTCGGTGGAGAGACAATTTGAGAGAAAGGGAGAGTGACATGCAAAGAGCGATGGGGAGAGATGGGAGGGATGGAGTGACATGCAAAGAGCGATGGGGAGAGATGGGAGTGATGGAGTGACATGCAAAGAGCGATGGGGAGAGATGGGAGGGATGGAGTGACATGCAAAGAGCGATGGGGAGAGATGGGAGGGATGGAGTGACATGCAAAGAGCGATGGGGAGAGATGGGAGGGATGGAGTGACATGCAAAGAGCGATGGGGAGAGATGGGAGGGATGGAGTGACATGCAAAGAGCGATGGGGAGAGATGGGAGGGATGGAGTGACATGCAAAGAGCGATGGGGAGAGATGGGAGGGATGAACTTTGAGATTGTCAGATTTGTAAATGGAAGGCGAGAAATGTAAAGAGTGATATATAGAGAGATGCAGTGATAAGGATATATTCATGTAAAGGGAGAGAGAAAAGGAGAGAGAGAAAGTGCGTGTGATATGCAGATACGGATGGAGAGAGATGTGAGAAATGGAGAGAATCGTAGAGAGATGGAGTGATATATATATACGTAGAGGGATATATGGAGTACAAGATGGAGAGATATACAGAGAGATGGAGAGAAAAGCAGAGAGATTGGTAGAGAAATACTTAGCGAGAAGTTGTTTGACATGGATATAGATATGAGAGAGAATTAGAGATAGATGCAGACAGATGAAAATAGATGCAGAGAAAGATATAGAGAAGTTTGACAGATGGAAATATAAATAGAGAGAGATATTGAGTGAAATATATATAGAGAGGAATAGAATGAGAGATGAATAGATCATTTTTGATGGATATATATATATATATAGAGAGAGAGAGAAAGAGAGGGAGTACAAGAGAGATAAATAGAGAGAAGGAAACTAATTTAACGATGGATAGAGGAATAGAAAGAGAGAGAGAAAGAGAGAGAGTACGAGAGAGAGAAAGTCTGTTAGAATGACCGTTTTCCTTGTAGATGTCTTTTGACTTATATGGTTCTGAATTGTTTCATGCACAACTGGTCCTTAAACTCTGAGATTGGTGCGGGGCTTCTCAGATTTGAAATGCTTATATTGCTGTAGTATTCTAATTTGATTCATCAATTCTTTGTTTATGTGTAATGTCTCAAATACTTCTTAATTTATTTTATTTTATTTTATTTTCCGGAGATGCGCCCAATTTTCTCAATGTATTCCCATTTTAAAAGCATTATTTCTCTCCACTAAACGTTTTTCTCATTCTGGATCGTTCTACACCACACAGTAAAGACGAGTCTACATAACACCAGAGGGAACTGAGACGCTAGTCCGGTCAGGCACAACATACTGACCAGTATGTCGGGTCAGTGTCAGGCAGAATATACTGACCAGAACGTCGCGTCAGTGTCAGGCAGAATATACTGACCATGACGTCAGGTCAGGGTCAGGCACAACATACTGACCCGAAGGTCGCGTCAGTGTCAGGCAGAATATACTGACCAGCACGTCGCATCAGGGTCAATACACTAACCAAGTTTACAATCGTTCTCCCAAGTAGCGTTCCCTGGAAACAAGCTGTTTTCAAGGCAGGCTGGCTGAAGAGATGTGGATCGATATGATCCCCGTAGTAGTGAGCGTCATGCAAATGAAGCACAACCACCTGGAGGACCCCGGTCCACCTTCATCAGCACGCTCGACATGTGACGAAAGCTACTATAACCGGTCACTTAACGGGCCGCACAAGAGTCGTTTCGAATGCCCACAATGAGTGGGCACTCTTTTTGTGTGCCCTGAAAAAGGCATTAAGTGACGGGTTGTAGTAGCTTTCGTCACATCCCGAGCGTGCTGATGAAGGTGGACCGGGGTCCTCCAGGCGGTTGTGCTATACTTGACCTCATAGGCGTGTCGATCACTACTACGGAGATCACGTCGAACCTCACCTTGTTAGCCAGACTGTTGCCCTCGACAAACGCCCGTTTCCAGGACGATCGACGAGGAGGTCAGGTGAGGGTCTTGGCCAGTACATTTCTCTTGACCCTGGCTAACATTCTCTGATCAGTGCGTTTATCTGACCAGACGTTAGCCTCATCGTCCCATACAAAAGAGTAAACTTACTCATTCTAGGGATTCAACAACAACAATAACAACAACAACAATAACGTAAGGCCATATCACTCAAATTTATAATTTACAAGTGACTTGATAGGATGTCAATATATGACTTATGTTGGTGGATGTCGATATATTTTTTTTTTTTTTTTTTTTTGCGTTCGCCTTATTTCTCTCATCCCCAAGGCGGTGTGCGTTGCACTGTGGTTTTTATTTTGCGCCTGTCGGCCCAGTGCATCCAACTTCAGCATGCATTTTATGTAAGGGCCTGCTTCCTCCTGCATTTTCTAAGGGTTTGCTTCCCCAGGGTAACCGCCGGTGCTGTGATGGGGATCGAACCCAGCACCTCCTGGTTGTGAGCCGTGTCACTTAACCACTAATCCACGCCATCCCCGGATGTCTTCTTCTTCTTCTTCTTCTGCGTACACAGTCAGACAGTAACCATTATTTTCTCGAAAAAAGCGGCGGTCGTCCTGAGACTCTCGCCACTACCATAGAGCTTGTCTTGCAGTTCCACTGGCAATGGCCACATCTGCTCTCTCTGATCCTCGTATGTCGGGCAGTTCTGCAGCAGATGTTCAGTGGTCATTTTACCAGTACCGCACTGGCATTCGTCGGTACACCCTATCTTCAATTTGTTGAAGAGGTGGTACCTCAGTCTGTTGTGGCCAGTGCGAAGTCTGAAGACAACGACCTGCTCTCTTCGGTTCAACTGGTAATAGGCATCGTTTTTGGTGTAACCAGTATGTTCGGTTTCCCATTTGGACATGTACCTGGCTTTGATAAGCCGTTTTGACTCTTCGTACGTCATACTGGTATCTATTTGTGGTAGCCTTGCACCTTCTTTTGCCAGTCTGTCTGCCTCCTCGTTGCCTTGGATGTTGCAGTGTGACGGAACCCACTGTACCACTACTCTTTTTGGTGCGGACTGTTGGCACAGTTTGCAGAGTGCTGCTCTTAAGTCATTAAGCTCAGTGTTTTTCTGGCTTTTTAGCGCTGTGACTACTTCGAGAGCATCTGTCAGCAGGACTATATGGCTCTCATTTTCACTGTGTGTTACCATTTCTTCCACTGCCGCCCTCAGTGCCTCTGCCTCTGCTCTGAAATTGCTCGTGTACTTACCAGTAGCGAATGACAGTGTTATTTTTCTGCCATTTGGTAGGTTCAGAAATGCTCCTGCCCCTCCGTTCTGTGTAGTGTTTGTTACAGAACCGTCGGTGTATGCATGGGTCCAGTCCATGCTTGGGTAGCTTTTCGTTATGAAGCTTAGGGTAGTGTCTCTCCTTTCTTTTTCACTCTGGCAGTTTTTGTTTGCAATACCTGGTATATTTTCTACCACCTCTGGAAATATATCCTGCCTCCAAGTAGGTTTTCGTACAGTAGTGATGGGTTTTGGTGTTGTTAGTGCGTTTATGGGATCTTCGTGCATCTTTGCTTTGGCTATTTCTGCAAAGTTTCTCCGCTTTAGTTTCCCAGTTCCCAAATTGTTTAGCCTCTGGTACATTGGATGGTCCGTCAGTCTTCGGAGTTTCTCTGACTGCAGCTGGGCTCTGCAGTCTCTTCTATCGGTCATGGATTGCAGTTTTGTAATCTTTTCAAGTTCTACAATTGGCGTTGACTTCATGCCACCTGTTATGATTCTCATGGCTTGGTTTTGAAGTTTGTTAACTTTATCGAAGTTCGCCTTCGCTGCTGTTGTCCATGCCGCGATGCCATACTCGAGAACTGGTCTCACTCTTCCAGTGTACAGTTTCTTTAGTATGCCTTCGTCTGCTCCCCAGCTTGTGCCAGCAAGTTTCCTCATGATCGCCATTCTTTCTCTGGCTTTCATTCGGTTTCTCTCAATCTGATTTTTCCATGTCATGCGCCGATCAAATGTGACTCCCAGATAGGTTGGGTTGTCGTTTGGCTGCAGGATTTTGCCATTTAGGCTTAATTTGGTACTTTGGGGTTTTAATGAGAGCGAGAATATTGTGCACGTGGTTTTCTCCTCGTTTATTTTGACCAGCCATGAGTTCGCCCACTCTTCCAGCGATGTTAGGGCCGTTTGCATCCGATTTCTTGCTATGGTGAGATTCTTTTCAGAGGTCCACATAGCCAGATCGTCTGCAAACATTGAGCTATGGACTCTTCTTGGTATATTCTCTGTAATGTCGTGTATATATACCAGGAAGAGTGTGGGTGACAGTACTCCCCCTTGGGGTACTCCCTGCTCGAGTGTCACCTTTTTGCTCATCTGCCCTTGTACTTGGACTCTGGCCGTTCTTTGTTTGAGGTAGAGGTTGATCCACTTGTACATCTTCCCACAGACATCACTTCTTCTTAGCTTGACTCTAAGTCCATCTTTCCAGACTTTGTCAAATGCCTTTTCCAGATCCACCCAAACAGCTACTGTGTGTTTCTGTGCCTGGTAGGCATCTTCTATCTCCTGGGCTATGAGGATGACCTGGTCCTCAGTGGATCTGTGCTGTCTAAAGCCGGCTTGCTGTGGAATTAGTATTCGTTTTTCTTCCAGATGCCACATCAGTCTGGTGTTTATCATCCGTTCCATCAGCTTGCCGACACAGCTCAGTAGGCTTATGGGCCTGTATCCATTCGGATCTGTTTTGTCCTTTCCTGTTTTTGGTACTGGTACCAGTATTGCATCTTTCCATGCCTGGGGTACAATACCCCTTTTCCAGCTTTGGTTCAGGACTGATAGTAGTTTTTTCTTCGCTGTTTGGCCCAGCCCCATCAGCATTTCGTTTGTTATCCCGTCTTTTCCGGGAGATTTCCTTTTCTTAAGTGTTCTCATGGCCTCTTCCATTTCGCGCATTGTTAGTTTGGCCATCATGTGCTCTTCAGGAGCCGTATTTATGTTTTCGTGTCCCTTTAGCTCTTCGCTAATGTCTGTATGCTTTTCTGCAGGGACCTCGATGTGGTTTGCTCTGGCATAGTGATCGACAAAGGCGTTTGCGGCTTTCTTACCTGTGATCAAGTTCTCGCCCTGCTTGATAGTAATTTGTTTATTTGACGGGGTTTCGTCGTTCATGGCTCTGACTAGCTTCCATAGCTTGTTCCCTTCTTTGTCCAGGTTTAAACTTTCCGTTTTATTTTTCCAACTTTCTCTTGCTGTTTGCTTGAGAGTGTGTTTGTACTTCGCCGTTGCGGCTTTGAGGGCGATGTTTGCCTCCATGGATTTTTCTCGCTCTGCCATGTTCCTAGCATTTGTAACCGCATCTTCCACTTTCTGCAACTCATCATTCCAGTAGGGCTTATAGTTTTTCCTAGCTCCTCTTGGGATGGTTTCAGTGGCGGCTTGCATTATTGCCTTGCTTAGGCTCTCTACCATGGGCTTCATTTTGGTGTTTCGTGTGTTGATGGTTTCACACAGCCCATCTGTCAGGATTGCAAAACTGTCCCAGTCGGCTCGTTTGTAATTCCAACGTGGGAGCGGTTTTGTTTCCTGTGGGCCTACTTCCATGTCAATGGTTAGCCTGATCGGCCTATGGTCGCTACCTGCCAGTTGGTTTAGCACCTGGTGGTCTATTTTATAGTGTATGTCCTGTGTGGAGAAGGCCAAATCTGGAGTCGAGGTTGTGTGCCATGTTCTTGAGTAGAAGCTAGGGCTATCCTCCGGCCTATTGATTAGGGACAGATTTGCATCTATCTCCCAATCTTCCACTTCGTCACCTCTACTGTCTGTGTCAGAGTATCCCCATCTCTCCGAGTGGCTGTTGAAATCTCCAACTACTATGCAGTTGGAGTCTCTGACCTCCATACTCGAGAGCGATAGGTCTCTGTTTGGTGGTCCGTACAGATTGAAAATGCGGAGCTTCGTCTCTTGAGCCATTATGTCAACTCCTACAATTTCTGCTTGTCCGGTGTGATTGACAGGTACCGCGCTACTCGGTATGCTGTTTCTGGTCAGTATCAGGACCCCTCCTTTGTGGCCTTCTCTATCTAGACGGAAGGTCTGGTATCCTCTGATTGAGAATTTATGGTTATTGTTGAGGTGCGTTTCCTGGATACATGCCACGTCAATCTTACCTTCATGCAGGTGGTGTGTTAGGGAAAGTTTTTTGTTTATGACTCCCTCCGCATTCCACTGTAACATTTTGAGGGTCTTGATGTTTTGGCCAATAGACGTTACCCCATAGCCATGTGCCTTGACTCCACGACACATGGGTGGGTGACCACCAGTAGTCAAGGGTGGGCCCCTTCGAGGCGTGGGGCCCGGCGCTATCGCTGCCTGGCGGGTCTCCTCAGGATGAGCGCCATGCGTTTTTCGAATAGGTTGTGATGCCATCATACTGTGATTTACGTTGCACTGTTTTGTTAGGCTTGCGGCCCCGTGCATCCGATTTCAACAGGCGTTTCTGTAGGGATGCCCTCCTTAGCCTTTGGCTGTCCCCAGCCTATCTGCAAGGCAGCAGTTGTTTACGATCGGAGTTTTCTCTCCTATGGAAGTTGTCTTACCAGACTATCGAGTCTTCGCTACTCGTGTCTATAGGGTGCAATGATGATATGTGATATATGAGATGGACTGGTTTACCCGGAAGAGAGGCAGTCCAGTGTGTCTGTATCCCAGGATCGTCACGTCCTGCCAGAAACGTAGCATTTGCATGTGAGTGGGGTATCTCTTTTTCCCTTTATTTTCTTGGCTTCTATGCAGGGATGGTACGCCTAGCATTCCCCGCCACCTGGGGTGTTGACACAGTGGGGCAGGTGTGCAATGTCCGCTGGTCTGCATCTCTTCTGCGTCCAGCATGATAGTTATGGCTGATAACGTACAGAGGTAGATATCGTAGCCGGAGTGCATTTAGCCAGAGGACAAGCCTGGTAATGTCACAGAGAAGTTGATCGCCTGGTGTGCGGACAACTCTCATGGTCAGTGGTTGAGTCTTGCCAGTTCACAGTGTGGTGGCTGCTCTACTGTTTTCGACACCCCGACCAGGTTCTAAATCTTAGATTGGTGTTTTTCGCACCCCATCGCCGTATAGGGTGAGTATCAAGCAGTTGTCCGCCCGCTTTGATTTGCGGGCGGCAAGGACCTCTTACTGTGGCTCTACCTGATAGGGCTGGGGCGCAAGCCCCAGGTCCCGAGCATGTAGGAGCCTCCCATTGCAGTGGTGCTGAGATTTTTGGCGGGATTGCGGCTTACAAGGGTTCGGCCGTAATCCCCCACATGGTAGCCTCGCGCCCTTGGCTTATCAGCCTGGTACGTGAACCAAAGTGTCTGCGGCTCCTCTCGATTTGAGCTGGTTTTCCGTAGCAACGCCCTGTCATTAGTAGGGTAAAACTGACCTGTCTTCAGATCTATTTCCAGCACCCGTTCACTATTTGGTCAGACGAATTTATTGAGGGCTTTTGTTTGTCAATGACCAGGTGTTTGAAATCTGCGGTTTCTGCGGAGTTAAACACGATTTCCGTAGCGTTCTTTCATTTGAGTGTTTGAGAGCTGACTTGTCGTCCGTGAGTCTAATACCAGCGTACGTTCATTATTAGACCCAAACGGCAGTGCTCCCGATTTGTCAGTTGTTCTACAGTATTGGCGTGTTCAGTCAAATTAAGCCGCAGGTTCCACACCTGGTGGTGCCCTTCCGTCAATTCCCTTAGCGAGACAATCAAGTTTCTTAAAGGGTAGCCCCAAAAATTTTCGAGGGTCTAATTCCAGCACATGTTCTCTATTAGACCCCACGAAGGTGTACTTTTTGATAGTCATTCTGCAGTATTTGCGTGGTAAGTTAACTTAGGTCTCAGGCTCCACTCCTGATAGTGCTCTTCCGTCAATTCCTTTATCAAACACTGGATGCAGACAAAACTGAGCCACAGGGGACATAACCCCAGATTTCTGGGGGTCTAAGTCCAGCACCAGTTCCATCTTAGACCCCAGAGGAGTGGTCTCGGCATGTCAATCATTTCAGTGTTGGCCGTGTTGAGTCAAATTAAGCCGCAGGCTCCACTCCTGGTGGTGCCCTTCCGTCAATTCCTTTAAGTTTCAGCTTTGCAACCATACTTCCCCCGGAACCCAAACACTTTGGTTTCCCGGAAGCTGCCCGCAGAGTCATCGAAGCAACTCCTGCGGATCGCTAGTCGGCATCGTTTATGGTCAGAACTACGACGGTATCTGATCGTCTTCGCGCCTCTGACTTTCGTTCTTGATTAATGAAAACATTCTTGACAAATGCTTTCGCAGTAGCTCGTCTTGCGGCGATCCAAGAATTTCACCTCTAACGCCGCAATACGAATGCCCCCGTTTGTCCCTGTTAATCATTACCTCCAGTTCCGAAAACCAACAAAATAGAACCGAGGTCCTATTCCATTATTCCATGCACCATTATTCAGGCAGCCGAGGCCTGCTTTGAACACTCTAATTTTTTCAAAGTAAACGCGCCGGCCACCCAGGACGCTCAGCGAAGAGCACCCGTGGGAGAGAGCCGGCAGACGGTAGGGCAGGAGACAACGGGCAGTGAACCGGCGCGAGCCGGACCGCCCGCCTGCGCCTGAGATCCAACTACGAGCTTTTTAACTGCAACAACTTTAATATACGCTATTGGAGCTGGAATTACCGCGGCTGCTGGCACCAGACTTGCCCTCCAATAGATCCTCGTTAAAGGGTTTAAAGTGTACTCATTCCAATTACGGGGCCTCGAAAGAGTCCCGTATTGTTATTTTTCGTCACTACCTCCCCGTGCCGGGAGTGGGTAAGTTGCGCGCCTGCTGCCTTCCTTGGATGTGGTAGCCGTTTCTCATGCTCCCTCTCCGGAATCGAACCCTGATTCCCCGTTACCCGTTACAAACATGGTAGGCATGTCACGTACCATCGACATTTGATAGGGCAGACATTTGAAAGATGCGTCGCCGGCACATGAGGCCATGCGATCAGCACAAAGTTATCCAGAGTCACCAGTGGGGACGCCGCAACCCCGCGAGGGGAAACGACGATTGGTTTTGAACTAATAAAAGCGCTCTTTCCGCGAGGGTCGGAGCTTGGTAAGCATGTATTAGCTCTAGAATTGCCACAGTTATCCAAGTAGGATCGTGTCATCTAAGGAACCTCGACTGATTTAATGAGCCATTCGCGGTTTCACCGTGAGACAGTGTGAACTTAGACATGCATGGCTTAATCTTTGAGACAAGCATATGACTACTGGCAGGATCAACCAGATATCTGTCGGAGACGTACGTACTGCGCACACCGGTCGGCGGAGGAAGGGTGTGTAAAAAGCCTCACTGGGACGGCCGCAGGGACCGACTGACGGGACGGACGGACGGTTGTTCCACCCGTCCCTCACTCCGTCGACCTAGGACCGCCTGACAGGGGCCTCCCACACGCACCAGACGACCGACCGACCGGGCTCGCTCGAGGAGGGATGGCAGCGCTCTGTGCAGAACGGATCCCAACGACCTCGGCGACGAATTTCACTGGGACTAGAGACACAATTTGGCCTGCCCTTCTCCGTAGGGAGAGAACGCAGGGCCTCGAGGCAACGATTCCTGCTTTCCATTTGCCGGTCACAAGCTCTTTGCGAGAGTCGGACCACCAGCGAGACGTACTGTCGAGCTCTGCTATAAGCCTTAGATAAATCACCAGGGACGGACCACGTTTCCTGATACGGACCAGACTAGCGCACCTCGGTGGAGGAGCCACTACCACAAACCGCACCCAATTCGCACTACGGGGAAAGGCAGGCGAGCGTTTTCCGCAAGCCCGCGCTATCGCTCCGCCTGGCGGGACTGAGATCGCTTTACGAACACTGGATGAAATTGAGTCGCTGCGGCGAGACAACTACCCCAGATCCCGGATGTCAATATATGACTTGTGTTGGTAGATGTCGATATATGACTTATGTTGGTGGATGTCGATATTTGACTTATGTTGGTGGATGTCAAGATATGACTTATGTTGGTGAATGTCAATATATGATTCATGTTGGTAGATGTCAATATATATCTTATGTTGGTAGATGTCAATATATGACTCATGTTGGTGGATGTCAATATATGACATTATAGTCACGTGTCTACATTTCACAGACACACTTAAACCGACGCTGTTTGCAGCTAGGGAAAAGTCGCTAATCTCGCGAACTTTAGCCGTGTGAACTAGACCATGAAAATACGACACAGATCTAAGCGTAGTACAAATTCATACAGCCGTTGTCCAGGCTGAAATAATTGGAGGGAATAATACATAAATAATTAACGAATTCATCAACCCAAATGGAAAACAACGACGTTTCCGGTAACAAAAGTGTTTAGTTTGAATTCTAAGCAAATCTTTGGCCTGACGGCACCAATAATGAACAATAACAGCAGAGCAATGTTAGACCAGCAGCCGGTACGGCGCCATCTTTGCTGCTTCCAGCGAGCTGTAACTATACTTTAGGTGTGAATTCTCATTTAAAGAGTTATTGTTGTTGTTGTTGTTGTTGTTGTTAAATGCATACGATGCTATACTCTTCTATGCGATCTGAATAGGGTGTTAGGTGGCGTACTGCAGTAACTTTCTTCACATTCCGAGCGTGCTCATGAAAATTGTGCATTGCTTTATTACCTATAAGTGTCGCTCACTACTACGGAGATCACGTTGATCGCTTCGTTAGTCAGACTGTCAGGGAAAAGACTGTTGCCGGTGAGAACTGCGAGAAAGTGTGGTGGGGGTCCTGATCAGTATATTTCGCCTGACCCTGACTAACATTGTCCGATCAGTTTGGTTTTGCCTGACCCTGACTAACATTGTCCGATCAGTTTGGTTTTGCCTGACCCTGACTAACATTGTCCGATCAGTTTGGTTTTGCCTGACCCTGACTAACATTGTCCGATCAGTTTGGTTTTGCCTGAACCTGACTAACATTGCCCGATAAGTTTGGTTTTGCCTGACCCTGACTAACATTGTCCGATCAGTTTAGTTTTGCCTGACCAGACGTTAGTCTTCTCTATTGTCAAATAAAGAGAGAAATGGTGGGAGGAGAGAACGTTAAATGGAGAGATGGGATGAGAGATAAAACACAACAGAGAAAGATAGAGAGAGATAGGCGAAACAAACGAACGCCGCTTTTCCTGTAAAAATCAATAAAGAAACATCTTTTAAAGATATCAATTTCCTTTATACAGACTGCTGGCATAGGACAAAAGATTGGATCTCCTCACGTCTCATAACTATATGATTGCTACCCTCAGCAATTGTATACGTATTTCAGTATGTACATATACATTCATACGTGTGTTATTAATTTAATGTTGTGTTATATCTATTTTATGGATTATTCCCGCTATGATATATTTCTGCGAGGTATGGCCATGCGATTAACAGATACACAGATGTTGATATTTTGCTCAAAATGTTTTTTAATTTTCCAATTTAATATTAAACAATTATATAAACAAATTTGTGTGTTAGATGGTCTCTTCACACCAGGAGCTGACACGATCAAATGGGTTGTTGTTATTGGTGTTGTTGTTATTGTTGTGTTGTTGTCGTTGTTGTTATTGTTGTTGTTGTCGTTGTTATTGTTGTTGTTGGTGTTGTTGTTGTTGGTGTTACTGTTATTGTTGTTGTTGTTCGTGGTATTGTTGTTGCGAATGCCCACAGTCTTAGTTGGTAGGTGCATTTCTCTGCTTCTTGGGCTAGGCTCGAGCTGTGCTAAGTTTTTTTGTTTTGTGCTGGTCTCATTTCGGTTTCCAGTCGATTCTGCCTCGGGCACGGGTTGTCCATTGGATGGCTAACTTCTGTCTCGGGCACGGGTTGTCCAGTGGATGGCTAACTTGTGTCTCGGGCACGGGTTGTCCAGTGGATGGCTAACTTGTGTCTCTTGCACGGGTTGTCCAGTGGATGGCTAACTTATGTCTCGGACATGGTTTAGCCAGTAGATGGCTGACCTGTGTCTCTTGCACGGGTTGTCCAGTGGATGGCTAAATTATGTCTCGGACATGGTTTAGCCAGTAGATGGTTGACCTGTGTCTCTTGCACGGGCTGTCCAGTGGATGGCTAACTTATGTCTCGGACATGGTTTAGCCAGTAGATGGCTGACCTGTGTCTCTTGCACGGGTTGTCCAGTGGATGGCTAACTTATGTCTCGGACATGGTTTAGCCAGTAGATCGCTAACTTATGTCTCGGACATGGTTTAGCCAGTAGATGGCTGACTTGTTTGTTTCAGGATCGCGAGTATTGCAGCTCGAGCTAATTTCACCATCAAATGAGAGTTTGGGTGGGGGGTCTGCCAGTCGGTCTTTCTTTCTGTTGCTCAGCGGGTACCATCGAGTGGCTGCTGTGCTCCAGTGTTCGTCTTTCCTTCTGACTACATGGCCAGCCCAGCTGTGCTTGGAGTTGTTGGGATGATAAATGACAAGATTGACGTATGACAATGCCCGAATGTCACTCTTGTGTAGGCCCATCTGGTACTGTTACCTAAGTGATAGGCCCATAAGACAGCGCTCAAGCGAGGCACGTGTTGTCCTTGTCGGGTTCTCCATGGCTTTTGTCAGAGACCAGGGTTCCCATCCGTAGTATTGCGCTGGTAGGACCACTGAGTCGAATATGTCAGCTCGCAGTCTGGTGTCGCTTGTGACGTCTGTTGCAGCTTTCATCGAGTTGAAAGGCGGTAAAGCCCGCGCGACGGCGCCTGGCTGACTCTGGCTTCAGGTTATTTTACCTGTTACGGAGCTGGCCCAGGTAGATGTTGAGGAGGTGGCCGATGTAGATGTTGAAGAGGTGGCTAAGGTAGATGTTGAGGAGGTGGCACAGGTAGATGTTAAGGAGGTGGCACAGGTAGATGTTGATGAGGTGGCCTAGGTAGATGTTGAGGAGGTAGCACAGGTAGATGTTGAGGAGGTGGCTAAGGTAGATGTTGAGGAGGTGGCACAGGTAGATGTTGAGGAGGTGAGGTAGATGTTGAGAAGGTGGCCCAGGTAGATGTTGAGGAGGTGGCCCAGGTAGATGTTGAGAAGGTGGCCCAGGTAGATGTTGAGGAGGTGGCCCAGGTAGATGTTGAGGAGGTGGCCTAGGTAGATGTTGAGGAGGTGGCCCAGATGCTAAGGAGGTGGCCCAGGTAGATGTTGAGGAGGTGGCACAGGTAGATGTTGAGGAGGTGGCACAGGTAGATGTTGAGGAGATGGCCGAGGTAGATGTTGAGGAGGTGGCTAAGGTAGATGTTGAGGAGGTGGCTAAGGTAGATGTTGAGGAGGTGGCACAGGTAGATAATGAGGAGGTGGATAAGGTAGATGTTGAGGAGGTGACCTAGGTAGATGTTGAGGATATGGTCGATGTAGATGTTGAGGAGGTGGCACAGGCAGATGTTGAGGAGGTGGCACAGGTAGATGTTGAGGAGGTGGCTAAGGTAGATGTTGAGGAGGTGGCACAGGTAGATGTTGAGGAGGTGGCCCATGTAGATGTTGAGGAGGTGGCTCAGGTAGATGTTGAGGAGATTGCCGAGGTAGATGTTGAGGAGGTGGCACAGGTAGATGCTGAGGAGGTGACCTAGGTAGATGTTGAGGAGGTGGCTAAGGTAGATGTTGAGGATGTGGCACAGGTAGATGTTGAGGAGGTGGCCCAGGTAGATGTTGAGGAGGTGGCCGATGTAGATGTTGAAGAGGTGGCTAAGGTAGATGTTGAGGAGGTGGCACAGGTAGATGTTAAGGAGGTGGCACAGGTAGATGTTGATGAGGTGGCCTAGGTAGATGTTGAGGAGGTAGCACAGGTAGATGTTGAGGAGGTGGCTAAGGTAGATGTTGAGGAGGTGGCACATGTAGATGTTGAGGAGGTGAGGTAGATGTTGAGAAGGTGGCCCAGGTAGATGTTGAGAAGGTGGCACAGGTAGATGTTGAGGAGGTGGCCCAGGTAGATGTTGAGAAGGTGGCTCAGGTAGATGTTGAGGAGGTGGCCTAGGTAGATGTTGAGGAGGTGGCCTAGGTAGATGTTGAGGAGGTGGCCCAGATGCTGAGGAGGTGGCCCAGGTAGATGTTGAGGAGGTGGCACAGGTAGATGTTGAGGAGGTGGCACAGGTAGATGTTGAGGAGATGGCCGAGGTAGATGTTGAGGAGGTGGCTAAGGTAGATGTTGAGGAGGTGGCTAAGGTAGATGTTGAGGAGGTGGCACAGGTAGATATTGAGGAGGTGGATAAGGTAGATGTTGAGGAGGTGACCTAGGTAGATGTTGAGGATATGGTCGATGTAGATGTTGAGGAGGTGGCACAGGCAGATGTTGAGGAGGTGGCACAGGTAGATGTTGAGGAGGTGGCTAAGGTAGATGTTGAGGAGGTGGCACAGGTAGATGTTGAGGAGGTGGCCCATGTAGATGTTGAGGAGGTGGCACAGGTAGATGTTGAGGAGATTGCCGAGGTAGATTTTGAGCAGGTGGCACAGGTAGATGCTGAGGAGGTGACCTAGGTAGATGTTGAGGAGGTGGCTAAGGTAGATGTTGAGGATGTGGCACAGGTAGATGTTGAGGAGGTGGCCCAGGTAGATGTTGAGGAGGTGGCACAGGTAGATGTTGAGGAGGTGTCCCATGTAGATGTTGAGGAGATGGCCCAAATGTTGAGGAGGTGGCCCAGATGTTGAGGAGGTGGCCCAGATGTTGACGAGGTGGGCCGAGATATTGAGAAGGTGGCCCAGATGTTGAGGAGGTGACCCAGATGTTGAGGAGGTGACCCAGGTAGATGTTGAGGAGGTTGCCGAGGTAGATGATGAGAAGGTGGCCCAGATGTTGAGGAGGTGGCACAGGTATATGTTGAGGAGGTGGCCCAGATGTTGAGGAGGTGGCCCGGGTATATGTTGAGGAGGTGGCCCAGATGTTGAATAGGTGGCCTAGACGTTGAATAGGTGGCCCAGATGTTGAGGAGGTGGCCCGGGTAGATGTATTAGTCTACATCCTCCAATGGTGTATCATTTACGGACACTGGACTGGGCTCCCCAAAACGGTTGTGAATAGCTTTAGTTTGGTTATATTTATGGTCCGGCCCGGTTTCTTGCTCCCCGCTTCCAGCGATCCAAGCATCCATATCGCTTGGGTGGGTGTCTTTGTGACAGGTGTAATATCGTTAGCGAACCGTAGTCGCAATATCTTATCGTCGACTCCAGACATGCCTTTAGTAAGTTCACTTTTTTGTGTGCACTGTAAAGTTCGTTCATTGCGTTCGTCTTATTTTTATATTCCCCAAGGCGGTGTGCGTTGCACTACGGTTTTTATTTTGCCCCTGTCTGCCCGGTGCATCCGATTTCGGCATTCATTTTATGTAAGGGTCTGCTTCCTTCTGCATGTTCTAATGGTTTGCTTCCCCGGGTAACTGCCGGTGCTGTGATGAAGATCGAACCATGCTCCTTTGGGTTGTGAGCTGTGTCACTTAACCACTAGACCAGGTCGTCCCCGTAAAGTGCGTTAAATGGTGGATTGTAGTAGATTTCCTCAGATCCCGAGCGTGGGGATGAAGGCGGAGAGATTATCGCTCACTACTACGGGGATCATATAATGAGTAAACAACGATAAAAAAAGGTAGTATCAGCTATGGTTTATTGTTCATAGAGGGGTCTCCTGGACGGAAATCAAGAAAATTGTACAGGACCTTAACAGATAGAGAGCATCTCTTTAGCCCCTATGCTCCGGGGGGAACCAGACGTATTAATGATGTCGAAACTGAAAGAGTAGCACAGTTTACATAATATTGATTGTTAGATCTTGTCAAATACAACTTCTGAATAGCAGAGCCATATAGCAATCGTTTCTCACCGCAAGTGCTCACCGAACCCCTTTCATCGGCCCTCCCCAGTCGACCCAGCTGTAAATTTGCACCTGACATTTTAATTGGAAAGGAAACGTACTACCTACCTGCTAAACAAGCTGACTGCAAGTTCATGGGAGAACTCTACCACTTCCTCCCTGACAGCAGTATCTGCTAAAGAGTTTTCTTGACCATTGGAAGTATCCCATTTCGTGGAAATGGGGACTATCAATAACAGCATTAACGGAATAGGCTAGAATTGATACAATTACAAACAGGCACATACAGGCATCCATAAACTGACCAATACATCCACATTACAAACAGATACACACACATACACTGAATAATACGTCCCATTACAAACAGATACACACACATACACTGAATAATACGTCCCATTACAAACAGATACACACACATACACTGAATAATACGTCCCATTACAAACAGATACACACACATACACTGAATAATACGTCCCATTACAAACAGATACACACACATACACTGAATAATACGTCCCATTACAAACAGATACACACACGCATACATACACTGACCAATACGTCCCACTACAAACATTAACACACGAATACATACACTAACCAATACGTCCTACTACAAACATATACACCCATACGTACACTGGCCAATACGTCCTGATATCGCCCAACGAACTACAGTCTGCGCTGGTACTGGGCGTCCCTCCGCCAGTAACATCCACGAAGAAAGGCAAACTCTCCCTGAAACAATAGGAAACCTCTTGATGTGATAAAATCACGTTAGTTAAACGAGCCAACGCTGGACAGTGTGTAGTTGAAACCTCTTTGGTCGGCTCCCTGCCAGAGAAACACACTTTCCCCAGTGGAAAGGACCATGCCATCCACCTTGATATGTGTACATTTAGTTGTTCGTTATTTGTGAGAAAAAGTTAAAATTCAATTCATCTTTGTTTTGATGAACAGTACTCACCCAGGGATGTGCGGTAGGGACTCTGTGTGATAGTGACGTGAATAAGATAACTTCTTCACTTAAATCAAGTTATGTTATTAGTTTAGGATTTAACTATTCGGTGGATGTTGTTTGGAACGCCCACAAAGATTAGGATTACTCGTATGTGCGCCCTGAAAAGGACGATTAAGTGGCGGGTTACAGTGGTTTTCCTCGTATCCCGAGCGTGCTGATGAAGGTGGAACAGGATGATTAGTTTCATCTGTCGCTCACTACTACGGGGATCACGTTGATCCATCGCCTCGTTACCCACGCTGCCATGAGAACAACTCGTTTCCAGGGAGGGGCTACAAGGGAAGCCGAGGTGAGGGTCTTGGCCAGTACATGTTGCCTGACCAGATGTTAGTCTGTTACCTCAAGCACTCCCTGGTAGAAGATGCTAAAAGTTGTGGTCTGCAAATCTGAAGCCAACTGAGTGGGGATAAATCTTCATCATCATGTAATGAAACTTTCAATCCACTGCCTCTAACTTCTAACAGAAATGCTGGAGAGTCAATGAACTAGGAAAAGAGAGTAAATGAAAGACCACATGATAGAATACAGCGAATGAGACGTCATAAACACTCCACATTACTGCGCACCGGATAGACCTACAGGTGGGCAATCTCTTACAGTAATTAAGCTATGTTTGAGGAGGATTCTTGAAGGATTCAGTCTGCTTAATGGTTTTGATCGGGCCTCCAGGAAAGATGAGACGCTAAGGTAAGTAAAATGTCTGCTGTATATCTCCCTTTTCTTCTACAATTTATTTTCGTTTTTGCAATTCTACTTTCTATATCTTCATCGCCACCTTCCTCTTTTTTTCTTCTCCATATTATACTATTTATTGTTGTTCTTATTGTTCATTTTCTTCAACTGCTATGAGTGATACGTTCTTGTACCTCCGGTTACTTTCAATCGCCAACTTTTCTTTTGTCTTACAAACTCTTCATGTTCTACTGCTACTACTACTGCTACTACTACTACTACTACTACTACTGCTACTACTACTACTACTACTACTACTGCTACTACTACTAGTACTACTACTACTGCTACTACTACTACTACTACTACTACTGCTACTACTACTACTACTACTGCTACTACTACTACTACTACTACTACTACTGCTACTACTACTACTACTACTACTACTACTGCTACTACTACTACTACTACTGCTACTACTACTACTACTACTACTACTGCTACTACTACTAGTACTACTACTACTGCTACTACTACTACTACTACTACTACTGCTACTACTACTACTACTACTGCTACTACTACTACTACTACTACTACTACTACTGCTACTACTACTACTACTACTGCTACTACTACTACTACTACTACTACTGCTACTACTACTAGTACTACTACTACTACTACTACTACTGCTACTACTACTACTACTACTACTACTGCTACTACTACTAGTACTACTACTACTGCTACTACTACTACTACTACTACTACTGCTACTACTACTAGTACTACTACTACTGCTACTACTACTACTACTACTACTACTGCTACTACTACTACTACTACTACTGCTACTACTACTACTACTATGTCTCGTGTGTTCTCGTGTATTCTCGTGTGTTCTCGTGTATTCTCGTGTGTTGTGTGTTCTTGTGTGCTTTCGTATATTCTCGTGTGCTCGTGTGTTGCGTGTTCTCGTGTGTTGTGTGTTCTCGTGTTGTGTGTTCTCGTGCGTTGTGTGTTCTCGTGTGCTGTGTGTTCCTCAAACAACTCCGTGTGATCGTAACGTGGGTTTTGTGTGTGTCCTGGAGTGATATCTAAGCTTTAACTGTATATGTTTTGTGGCTCCTCGCAGGGAGCCTTAGCCAATCAACTTTGTATGGCTTTACCTGAGTTGTTTAACATTTTGTTTTACTCGATGTAATTGCTAGCCCCATTCACATCTCTCTTTAGTCGTTGTACCAATTGCAAAATAAATTTTCTGTCACCCGTATCAAGGTTTCAAGCCCTAGCTACGATCAAACTGGAGACAGGTGGTGTAAAGTTGTCATCTACCTGTGTCTATATCATTGGCGTGTTAGTATGTATGTATCAGTTTCTGGTTGTTGTTGCTGGTTCTGTTGTTGCTGTTGTTGTTACTATTGTTACTGATGTTGTTGCTGTTGTTGTTGTTGCTGTTGTTTAGTCAACTCATCTCGCGGCGACGATTCTACGCTGCGGGTTACAATGCCTATTTTTTCGCCCAAAATCGTTCTTAAGAAAGTGGACACAGATCCTCCCCAGACTGCCCCACAATACGTTATCCACCATGAGGATTACAGCGTCAATTCCAACCTCGTTGGTCAAACTTCTTTGACAAAACCTGTTTCTGGAGAGCACGGCCCCGAGGGTGAGGTGTGGCCTTGGCCTGTACGTTTCGCTTGCCCCTGATTAGAGCAGTCAGAGCTAGTTTAAGATTGTAATCCACATCGTCTAAGAAAGTATAGTACGCGTTCTGCTAAATTATCATGTCCCGATTCGTCTGTTAGAATTACAACAGTAATAAGGCCTTTTGAAGACCTCTTGGCAGCTGTTAAAAGAAGGAAACTCGCTTGGTACGGTCACATATCGAGATCAAATGGTCTTGCAAATACGATCCTCCACAGAAAGGTGTAAAGCAGACGACGAAGAGGACGTCCCAAAATGAGGTGGGAGGACAACATGAAAGAATGGACCAATCACCGACCAGAAGAGGCACAGGTAGCGGCCGCTGACAGAGAAGGGTGACGTGGTGTTGTGAGGATGTCTTCATGTGTGCTCCAACGACTTCACCTGTTACCGGATGACCTGACCTGACCAAACATGAATCACAGACCTCGCCTACACTGATGACATGACCCTAATCGGCCCAAACAATGGGGCTTTACAGCAGTCTCTCGATAATCCTGATCGCGAATCATCAAACCTGGGCATATCAATATCTTGGGTCAAGACGAAAACGGCTCCAATATTGGTTCTCACAGCGATGTTGTCCATGGTCACAGGATGAAGTGGGCCAATGAATCCTGGGAAGGTCTCTTTTCATCCTATGGACCCAGTGCGTGTCACATGTTACGGCTGGTCGGTCTTGCTGCCACCGCTATGAACGACCTTCGTCGGGCGTGGAATAATGGAAGTCTCTCTCTCGGATTCAAAATCCGTATTTCTCAGACGTGCGAGAATCCTGTCCTCCTTGGTGCTTCAGAGACGTGGACCCTACTTAAACAGGACATGTCAAGACTTGATGGCTTTGACATACTCAACCAGTGACGCATCCTGTGTGTCCGATGGCTCAAGCTTCTCCGTAATGTTGAGGTCTCTGCAACGACGTGGTTCGACTGGGGCGAAAAGTTCCGGGTCACCAGATAATGTTCAAGTCTGCTAAATGTAACAGCTGTCTCCCAGCGGCCGACTGGAGGCGTGGGAGGGGCCAGCTGGAGGCGGGGGAGGGGCCAGATGGAGGCGTGGGAGGTGCCGGATGGAGCCTTTGGAGGGGCGGCTGGAGGCGTGGAAGGGGCCGGCTGGTGGTGTGGGAGGGGCTGGCTGGAGACGTGGAAGGGGCCGGCTGGAGACGTGGAAGGGGCCGGCTGCAGACATGGAAGGGGCTGGCTGGAGACGTGGAAGGGTCCGGGTGGAGACGTGGAAGGGGCGTCTATAGACGTCGAAGGAGCCGGCTGGAGGCTTGAAGGGATCACCCCCGTTCTACATGGCTCCGACAGATAAGCAGTTTCTCCTTCGGCAGTGAACGAGGTTTGGCTACAAGCCTCAGCAGTTGGACATGCTAGTGGTTGATCAACGAAACGGGCCTTATGTGCCTAGGAGAACTTTATTATTATTATTATTTGTCGTCATCACCGAGATGTAGGTAGACTGGGCACAGTCTTTACAGTACCTATACACCCTGGGTACGGAAGGCATCTAAAATGATAACTGATTCGTCTTTCGCTCCCTGCAAAGCATAGGGTCACAACTACCGTTTGGATTAGATGAAGCTTGTATTTCAGTATTTGTCGTGGTGGGTTCAGAGAAATGGTTTTATCTGATCAGGTAGCTATCTCCACGGACAACCCTGTTATAGTTGTTCTTTTATCTCTTGTTGCTGTTGAATGCTCATAATGATTATGTTTACTCTTTAGTTGCGCTTTTCAGTTATAGGGATATGATTAACTCGTGATCGAAACGACAATATGAGGTAAATATTTACTCAACATTCTGTAATGGACTTCTAGATCAACTTATTTCAGGTCGCTTTGCTGTACACATCACGATTTATGGGCTTATGATTATATGACTGGGCGAAGAATATTATTTCCCGGTAAATACTGACACGATGAACTGTTTTGTTCGCTATATAACCGGTCAAGTGATCTCAACCAATGAGAGAGGAAATGGACAGGGAGTAAGCAAGCTGGGAGAAGAGATGAATGAGATCAGGCTTAGAGGGATAATATTGGGAATGATGGGAAGAGTTTGATGTGGACGGCTTTGAGGGTGAGAAAAGAAAATGTGCTATTTACAGTTTTAGCGGTCAAGATGGATTTTATAAGAAGAGTAAAGGCTACGGCTTGTAATTCAACGATTTTCCCTAATCAACGATGGAGGATCAAGTGATTGAGTTGGATAAGTAGGAAATTGCTGTATTAAGCTTTCTGCCGTTTGATTTCATAAAGTCTTTGTGACTGTCACAGAGCTCTTGCGCCAATCCCTTCATAATACAAAGTCTGCCAGATGGCACAGAGTTCTTGCTCCAATCCCTTCATAATACAAAGTCTGCCAGATGGCACGGAGCTCTTGCGCCAATACTTGTCATCTACCTTTACAATATGCGAGAGAGCACAATGAAGGTCGGTACCATCTTACAAACCAAATATACGACACCAACACGCCTTTTCATAGATAACTCGTGTATTTTTAGCGCTCGGTTGTGTTTCTTTGGTTATGTCCCTTTGACCTGCCACTAAAAGTAGTTTGCTATTGTCTTGAATCAGCATGCGGTTTTGGGTGAGCCAAGTAATTTATTTAAAGCTGGGTCAACTATGGCGTAGTGGCAACGGATGTTGAACCCCGTACCTTTGTAATTAAAACCGAATTTCTATCAATCAAACAACGATTTTTGTATTTGTTTACGTTAACCTTATTTCTCTAATCCCCAAGGCGGTGTGCGTTGCAACGCCTGTGTTTTTATTTTGCACATGTAAGTCCAATGCATCCGACTTCAGCATGCATTTTATGTAAGGTCCTGCTTCCTCCTGCATTTTCTAAGGGTTTTCTTCCCCGGGGTAACGGTCGGTGCTGTGGTGGGGATCGAACCCAGCACCTTCGGGTTGTAAGCCGTCTTCAGACGATGACATTATGTTTAGCAAAGTTCAAGAGTAAAAACTTTTCACTGCCAAGTTACACGATTCAGCCCCCATTTCCAGCACGCTCCAGTTGATGCAGCAGTAAATGGGTACATTGCTTACTGCGAGGTGCGAAAATTCGACTATGAAGATTACTGCCCATCTCACATCATAAACAAGATGTGATCTTGTACAATACAGTCTCTAACACTTCATCCCTGATCACAGTGTATGTTGTGAAACAACCTTCAAATTAACTTCTCCCTTTGCTCTACTGTTCATGCGCTTGAATCATCGCAAGGAAAAGGTAAGCGTAGACTTCCGGTTTCGGTTTGAGGGAAGACTTATGATACCTGCACATTAAACTTTTGGACTGTTTCTTTGATCCCTTCTATCCATCGTTGTCGGGGCCGACGTCTTGTCAGTGACCCTTGAAACTCCATGTAGAAAAAACCTGATTAGATGTTGATCATACTCTATCTTTGTCAAATGTCCAATTTAACTTTTCAATTCACAACAAATATTTCATCTATCAATTTCATCTACTCATTTCATCTACTCATTTCATCCACTCATTTCATCTACTCATTTTAGGAACGGAGAGGAATTAAGCTTATAGCCAAATTGAAGGTTTATGCGAAAGTCATCATACCAGCTCCTCTGTATACCTGTGAAACCTGGACTGTGTATAGTCGTTTTACCAACTCTTCTGTACGCCTGTGAAACCTGGACTGTGTACAGTCGTTTTACCAACTCTTCTGTACGCCTGTGAAACCTGGACTGTGTACAGTCGTTTTACCAACTCGTCTGTACACATGTGAAACCTGGACTGTGTACAGTCGTTCTAACAACTCTTCTGTACGCCTGTGGAACCTGGACTGTGTACAGTCGTTTTACCAACTCTTCTGTACACCATGAAACTTGAACTGTGTACAGTCGACATGCAAAGAAGCTTGACCACTTCCATCTTGGCTGCCTAAGAAAACTGCTGAACATAAAATGTCAGGATAGGATTACAAATGTAGAAGTTCTCTCGCGGGCTGGCATGACAAGCATCCACACAACTCTGTACAAATCGCAGCTTAGATGGACTGGCCATGTTGTCCGCATGTCAGATGAGCAGCTTCCAAAGAAAATATTCTATGGCGAGCCTGAGTCAGGCAAGCGAGCTCGCGGTGGACAAATAAAACGTTACAAAGACGCTCTGAAAGCCTTACCGAAGAAATGTGACATTGACCCAGCTATTTGGGAGAACATTGCTGCTGATCGCCCTGCCTGGAGTAGTAACATCTCCTCTGGCACGACACAAGAATCAGGGAAGTTGCACGGAACCGAGCCACACGAAAGGCAGGAGACGAGTTGCCTCCGTCTGACGGTCAGACAGTGTTTCTCTGCCAACGGTGTGACAGCCGCTTTCGGGCTCGGATTGGTTTGATCATATGAACCCACTCCAGAACTGACAGATAACAATGTGGTCCTCTTTGGAAACGATGGGCAAACAACTACAATATCATTTAGCCATTTCATCTACATAATTCATCTACCAATTTCACCTACCAATTTCATCTTCCCAATTCATCTATTCATTTCATACATCCATGAATTTTATCTACTCATTTCATCAAAACATTTCATCTAACCAGTTCATCTACGCATTTCATCTATTTATTCACGTTCTCATTTCATGGATCCATGCATTTCATCTACTCATTTCATACATCCATTTCATTTACCAATTTCATATACCCATTGAATCTACCTATTCTATCTATCAATTCAGTATACATCAATTTTATCTAATGAGTTCGCAAATCCATTCCACCAACCCATTCCATTTATCCATTCCATCTATCCATTCCATCTATACATTCCATTTATACATTCCATCTATCCATTCCATTTATCCATTCCATCTATCCATTCCATTTATCCATTCTATATATCCATTCCATCTATCCATTCCATTTATACATTCCATTTATCCATTCCATCTATCCATTCCATCTATCCATTCCATCTATCCATTCCATCTATACATTTCTTTCACGGCGTTTTGCGAGCATGATAAACTGAAAGCACACAATACCTATCAGATACTCTTGTGCGCCTATACCTCCGGTTCTACCTCGACCATTCAATCAATAACGATAAGGTACTAAAAAAAATATTTCACCGTCTACCGATGCCCCAATGCATGAATACCCCGTTTCCCCAATGCATGAATACCCCGTTACCCCAATGCATGAATACCCCGTTACCCCAATGCATGAATACCCCGTTACCCCAATGCATGAATACCCCGATGCATGAATACCCCATTACCCCAATGCATGAATACCCCGTTACCCCAATGCATGAATACCCCGTTACCCCAATGCATGAATACCCCGATGCATGAATACCATATTACCCCAATGCATGAATACCCCGATGCATGAATACCCCGTTACCCCATTGCATGAATACCCTGATGCATAAATACCCTGATGCATGAATACCCCGATGCATGAATACCCCGTTACCCCAATGCATGAATACCCCGTTACCCCAATGCATGAATACCCCGTTACCCCAATGCATGAATACCCCGTTACACCAATGCATGAATACCCCGTTATCCCAATGCATGAATACCCCGTTACCCCAATGCATGAATACCCCGATGCATGAATACCCTATTACCCCAATGCATGAATACCCCGATGCATGAATACCCCGTTACCCCATTGCATGAATACCCTGATGCATGAATACCCTGATGCATGAATACCCTGATGCATGAATACCCTGATGCATAAATACCCAGATGCATGAATACCCCGTTACCCCAAATGCATGAATACCCCGTTACCCCAATGCATGAATACCCCGTTACCCCAATGCATGAATACCCCGATGCATGAATACCCCGTTACCCCAATGCATAAATACCCCGTTACCCCAATGCATAAATACCCCGTTACCCCAATGCATGAATACCCCGATGTATGAATACCCTATTACCCCAATGCATGAATACCCCGATGCATGAATACCCCGTTACCCCATTGCATGAATACCCTGATGCATGAATACCCCGATGCATGAATACCCCGTTACCCCATTGCATGAATACCCTGATGCATGAATACCCTGATGCATGAATACCCTGATGCATGAATACCCTGATGCATAAATACCCAGATGCATGAATACCCCGTTACCCCAAATGCATGAATACCCCGTTACCCAAATGCATAAATACCCCGTTACCCCAATGCATGAATACCCCGATGCATGAATACCCTGATGCATGAATACCTTTATGCTCCGATGCATAAATACCTCGATGCATGAATACCTCAATGCATGAATACCTCTATCCATGAATAACCCGATGCATGAACACCCCGATGCTCCGATGCATGAATACCCCTATGCATGAATACCCTGATACCCCAATGCATAAATACCCCGATGCATGAATACCCCGATGCATGAATACCCCGATGCTCTTATGCATGAATACCCCGATACATGAATACCTCGATGCATGAATACCCCGATGTATGAATACCCCGATGCACGAATACCCCGATGCTCCGATGCATGAATACCTTGATGCATGAATACCCCGATGCATAAATACCACGTTGCATGAATACACCGAGGCATGAATACCCCGATTCATGAATTCCACTATCCCCCAACTCATAGTTTCCTCGGCAGACCATTGAAAACATGGCGAGTGTGATACGGAATCCGTCCAGAGTTGATCAGCGAGGAGTGATTCCGTTACCAACAGCTGAAGGATGTCGACCAGTTGACATTCATCGCAGAATGCAGGCAGTGTATGGTGACAAAAGTGTGTCGAAGACAACAGTGAAGAACTGGGCAACGATGTTTAAAGAAGAACGTGAGTTAACGCAACAATATGCGCCTGACCTGGTCTCGGAAGATCTTTCGTTAACTCACGTCCTTCTTTAAACATCGTTGCCCAGTTCTTCACTGTTGTCTTCGACACACTTTTGTCACCATACACTGCCTGCATTCTGCGATGAATGTCAACTGGTCGACATCCTTCAGTTGTTAGAAATCCAAATCAACGAGTCAACGGTCAGCTGAGAAAACTATAGAGTCGGAGGATAATGGAGTTCTGCAAACTTGACGGTTGGTATGTGATGTTTGGACCAGAAGTGACGTCATCATGCGCCTCGTACGTATGTTCACTTTTTGCAGTTTTGTCCGGTTTTATTTGAACACGCCTCGTACAAGAATCATGGCCGGAGAAGCGGAGATCATTATCTGTCGTCGGTACGTTTAGTGAAGTACAGCAAGAAGTGTAGAAACATAAGGAGAGGATGGGTAGAGAAGCGTGGCAAACGAAAGAGAAAGACTGGGGAAGGACAAGATAGAAGCAACATAGATAGGCCTGCCGTCAAATATATGCGCTTTTGAACCAGCAATGTACAGATTACAAGATTTTGATACCATATGCGTGGCCAGCAGAGAGGACCACAAGAGAGGATGAAGCATGAGTGTGTACATCTAGCGAGCTAAAGAAACAATCAGTAACTAAACTCTTCGGCAATTTCTAAGAGCGACTGAGCGCCTATGAGTCTACCTGGCCTACAATGACGTCGATCCTTAACAGAACAAAACATCATTGCCAGTCACAGGAAGGCTAATATACTACTCGATAGTAATTGTAGATCTGGCTACATGGCAAGAGATCGGCCGCAAGGCAGGTGGGCAGACAAGTGATTCTGCAGCGACACGTTTTCATATTTACCGACTCGACGCACTTGGCGCAGGACAGACAAATTAAGCTCCCCGCGCCGTTTAACGACATAAGTGGAAAAACAAATAACTAACTAAATAATTGTCAAACAGATTAAGGTATTGAGCAGGTATTAAACTCATCTAGTCCTCAGACAGGATGATCAGCAAGATTGTCAGCTGATAAGAGAGCTCTTGTATCGCAAACAGTGCCTCTCAAACTATTGATGTTCAGGGATCTTTTGAATCTTGGATGTTTCAGACTAGTACACGAAATAGAATATCCAGCTACAGTCATCATCCACAGCATGCCGCGCATCAGCTGTCAAATATGTACATTGGGAACCCAGGGAACTGTGTTTTGGGGTGAATTGGGACACAAGTACCTAAATTAAATACTGTCTTTTAAAAGTTCACAGACATACATACGAGTCTATAGTTATAATATATTTCTCTCCACAACTGAGAACGAATTTGTCTTATAAATACACTTTTTTATTCAAAAACGATTTCGCGCGTGAATCCTAGGAGACTTGCCTAAATTATAGTCGGGTTACCCAGAACATAATTTGAGAAGTTCTGGAAAGGCCTACTTAAGCAAAATGTACAATTTTAAAACTTGTTTTACCCAGCAGACTTATCTTACAATCCAGTGAAACGGAATATTTAAATAAAATAGAATATCTTAGCAAAATAAGATATTTAAGCAACATCGAATATTTAATGAAAATCTGATATGTAATAAATTGGATTTAAATCTACAGATTAAAGATAATGTGGCATTTGTGAAGATCAAATTCGTAATTACTTGTTTGAGATATAGATTCAAGATTTATTCACTGAATTACATAATGCTAACAGCACAGGTAGAAGGTGCACTACACGAGTCCTCATAACACTGGACAGGTAGAAGGTGCACTACACGAGTCCTCATAACACCAGACAGGTAGAAGGTGCACTACACGAGTCCTCATAACACTGGACAGGTAGAAGGTGCACTACACGAGTCCTCATAACACCAGAGAGGTAGAAGGTGCACTACACGAGTCCTCATAACACCAGACAGGTAGAAGATGCACTACACGAGTCCTCCCAACACCAGACAGGTAGAGAAAGCACTACACGAGTCCTCCTAACACCAGACAGGTAGAAGGTGCACTACACGCGTCCTCCTAACACTGGACAGGTAGAAGGTGCACTACACGAGTCCTCCTAACACTGGACAGGTAGAAGGTGCACTACACGAGTCCTCCTAACACTGGACAGGTAGAAGGTGCACTACACGAATCCTCCTAACACTGGACAGGTAGAAGGTGCACTACACGAGTCCTCCTAACACCAGACAGGTAGAAGGTGCACTACACGAGCCCTCCTAACACTGGACACTTAGAAGGTGCACTACACGAGTCCTAACACTGGACAGGTAGAAGGTGCACTACACGAGTCCTCCTAACACCAGACAGGTAGAAGGTGCACTACACGAGTCCTCCTAACACCAGACAGGTAGAAGGTGCACTACACGAGTCCTCCTAATACTGGGCACTTAGAAGGTGCACTACAAGAGTCCTAACACTGGACAGGTAGAAGGTGCACTACACGAGTCCTCCTAACACCAGACAGGTAGAAGGTGCACTACACGAGTCCTCCTAACACCAGACAGGTAGAGAAAGCATTACACGAGTCCTCCTAATACTGGACACTTAGAAGGTGCACTACAAGAGTCCTAACACTGGACAGGTAGAAGGTGCACTACAAGAGTCCTAACACTGGACAGGTAGAAGGTGCACTACACGAGTCCTCCTAACACCAGACAGGTAGAAGGTGCACTACACGAGTCCTCCTAACACCAGACAGGTAGAGAAAGCATTACACGAGTCCTCCTAATACTGGACACTTAGAAGGTGCACTACAAGAGTCCTAACACTGGACAGGTAGAAGGTGCACTACATGAGTCCTAACACTGGACAGGTAGAAGGTGCACTACACGAGTCCTCCTAATACTGGACAGGTAGAAGGTGCACTACACGAGTCCTAACACTGGACAGGTAGAAGGTGCACTACACGCGCGCTCCTAACACTGGACAGGTAGAAGGTGCACTACATGAGTCCTAACACTGGACAGGTAGAAGGTGCACTACACGAGTCCTAACACTGGACAGGTAGAAGGTGCACTACACGCGCGCTCCTAACACTGGACAGGTAGAAGGTGCACTACACGCGCGCTCCTAACACTGGACAGATAGAAGGTGCACTACACGCGTCCTCCTAACACCGCACCGCAACAACGACTTGCCTTAATATATCTTTGAATCTCCCCAATCCTCACTCCCGGGCACGGAAACTAACATCGACACCCCCTCTCCGCTCCCTATTACTGAAGTCATGGATACTATCCGGCCACTCCGAGATTAACATTTCGCAGAGCTCCGACGACTTCCTGTCGAATGTGTTTAAAGCATAGCATCTACCTGATCAGCTGGGGGGCGAAGATTAAATGTCTGGCCAGGCAAAATATACTCATTAGACATATTAGTTTGGATCAGGCAAAATATACTCATTAGACATATTAGTTTGGATCAGGCAAAATATACTCATTAGACATATTAGTTTGGATCAGGCAAAATATACTCATTAGACATATTAGTTTGGATCAGGCAAAATATACTCATTAGACATATTAGTTTGGATCAGGCAAAATATACTCATTAGACATATTAGTTTGGATCAGGCAAAATATACTCATTAGACATATTAGTTTGGATCAGGCAAAATATACTCATTAGACATATTAGTTTGGATCAGGCAAAATATACTCATTAGACATATTAGTTTGGATCAGGCAAACTATACTGATCAGACATGTTAGTCTGGGTCAGGAAAAAACATACTGATCAGACATGTTAGTCAGGGTCAAGCAAAATATACTGATTAGAAATATTAGTTTGGATCAGGCAAAATATAAAGATTAGACATGTATGTTAGTCCGGGTCAGACAAAATATACTGATCAGACATGTTAGTCAGGGTCAGGAAAAACATACTGATCAGACATGTTAGTCAGGGTCAAGCAAAATATACTGATCAGACATGTTAGTCAGGGTCAGTCAAAATATACTGATCAGACCTGTTAGTCAGGGTCAGGTAAAATATACTGATCAGACATGTTAGTCGGGGTCAGACAAAATATACTGATCAGACATGTTAGTCAGGGTCAGGGAAAATATACTGATCAGACATGTTAGTCAGGGTCAGGGAAAATATACTGATCAGACATGTTAGTCGGGGTCAGACAAAATATATTGATCAGACATGTTAGTCAGGGTCAGGTAAAATATATTGATCAGACATGTTAGTCAGGGTCAGGTAAAATATACTGGTCAGACATGTTAGTCAGGGTCAGGGAAAATATACTGGTCAGACATGTTAGTCAGGGTCAGGGAAAATATACTGGTCAGACATGTTAGTCAGGGTCAGGGAAAATATACTGGTCAGACATGTTAGTCAGGGTCAGGTAAAATATACTGGTCAGACATGTTAGTCAGGGTCAGGTAAAATATACTGGTCAGACATGTTAGTCAGGGTCAGGTAAAATATACTGGTCAGACATGTTAGTCAGGGTCAGGGAAAATATACTGGTCAGACATGTTAGTCAGGGTCAGGGAAAATATACTGGTCAGACATGTTAGTCAGGGTCAGGTAAAATATACTGGTCAGACATGTTAGTCAGGGTCAGGTAAAATATACTGGTCAGACATGTTAGTCAGGGTCAGGTAAAATATACTGGTCAGACATGTTAGTCAGGGTCAGGTAAAATATACTGGTCAGACATGTTAGTCAGGGTCAGGTAAAATATACTGATCAGACATGTTAGTCAGGGTCAGGTAAAATATACTGGTCAGACATGTTAGTCAGGGTCAGGTAAAATATACTGATCAAGACCCTCAACTCGACTTCCTAGTAGTCCTTCTTGTTTTGAAGGCAGCCTGGCTAATTGGGTGAGGGATCGACGTGTCCCCGTTGTATTTACCGACACGCAGATGAAATAAAGCCTAGCACAACCGTCTGAATGACCCATGTCCACCTTCATCAGCACGCTCGGGATGTGAGGAAAGCTACTGCAACCCACCACTTAACGTCCTTTTCGGGGCGCACAGAAGAGTAACCAACTCATTGCGGACATTTAAAAAAGCAACAATTAAATAAAGATAACTGCGCTCGTCCCATGAGAAGGTAACTAACAGGTAGAAGGACCACTACACGCTGTTCTTCGGTTCAACTGGTAATAGGCATCGTTTTTGGTGTAACCAGTATGTTCGGTTTCCCATTTGGTCATGTATCTGGCTTTGATAAGCCGTTTTGACTCTTCGTACTTCATACTGGTATCTGTTTGTGGTAGTCTTGCACCTTCTTTTGCCAGTCTGTCTGCCTCCTCGTTGCCTTGGATGTTGCAGTGTGATGGGACCGACTGTACCACTACCCTTTTTGGTGCGGACTGCTGGCACAGTTTGCAGAGTGCTGCTCTTAAGTCATTAAGCTCAGTGTTTTTCTGGCTTTTTAGCGCTGTGACTATGGCGAGAGCATCTGTAAGCAGGACTGTATGGCTTTCATTTTCATTGTGTGTCACCATTTCTTCCACTGCCGCCCTCAGTGCCTCTGCCTCCGCTCTGAAATTGCTTGTGTACTTACCAGTAGCGAATGACAGTGTTATTTTTCTGCCATTTGGTAGGTTCAGGAATGCTCCTGCCTCTCCGTTCTGTGTAGTGTTTGTTACAGAACCGTCGGTGTATGCATGGGTCCAGTCCATGCTTGGGTAGCTTTTCGATATGAAGCTTAGGGTAGTATCTCTCCTTTCTTTTTCAGTCTGGCAGTTTTTGTTTCCAATACCTGGTATATTTTCTACCACCTCTGGAAATATATCCTGCCTCCAGGTAGGTTTTCGTACAGTAGTGATGGGTTTTGGTGTTGTTAGTGCGTTTATGGGATCTTCGTGCATCTTTGCTTTGGCTATTTCTGCAAAGTTTCTCCGCTTTAGTTTCTCATTTCCCAAATTGTTTAGTCTCTGGTGCATTGGATGGTCGGTAAGTCTTCGGAGTTTCTCTGACTGCAGCTGGGCTCTGCAGTCTCTTCTATCGGTCATGGATTGCAGTTTTGTAATCTTTTCAAGTTCTACAATTGGCGTTGACTTCATGCCTCCTGTTATAACTCTCATGGCTTGGTTTTGAAGTTTGCTTACTTTATCGAAGTTCGCCTTTGCTGCTGTTGTCCATGCCGCAATGCCATACTCTAGAACTGGTCTCACTCTTCCAGTGTACAGTTTCTTTAGTATGCCTTCGTCTGCTCCCCAGCTTGTGCCAGCAAGTTTCCTCATGATTGCCATTCTTTCTCTGGCTCTCATTCGGTTTCTCTCGATCTGACTTTTCCATGTCATGCGCCTATCAAATGTGACTCCCATATAGTTTGGGTTGTCGTTTGGCTGCAGGAATTTGCCATTTAGACTTAATTTGGTATTTTGGGGTTTTGTTGAAAGCGAGAATATTGTGCATGTGGTTTTCTCCTCGGTTATTTTGACCAGCCATGAGTTCGCCCACTCTTCCAGCGATGTTAGGGCCTGCTGCATCCGATTTCTTGCTATGGTGATATTCTTTTCAGAGGTCCACATAGCCAGATCGTCTGCAGACATTGAGCTATGGACTCTCCTTGGTATATTCTCTGTAATGTCGTTTATATATACCAGGAAGAGTGTGGGTGACAGTACTCCCCCTTGGGGTACTCCATTCTCGAGTGTCACCTTTTTGCTCATCTGCCCTTGTACTTGGACTCTGGCCGTTCTTTGTTTGAGGTAGTGGTTGATCCACTTGTACATTTTCCTACAAACATCACTTCTTCTTAGCTTGACTCTAAGTCCGTCTTTCCAGACTTTGTCAAATGCCTTTTCCAGATCCACCCAAACAGTTATTGTGTGTTTCTGTGCCTGGTAGGCATCTTCTATTTCCTGGGCTATGAGGATGACCTGGTCATCAGTGAATCTGTGCTGTCTAAAGCCGGCTTGCTGTGGAATTAGTATTCGTTTTTCTTCCAGATGCCACATCAGTCTGGTGTTTATCATACGTTCCATCAGCTTGCCGACACAGCTCAGTAGGCTGATGGGCCTGTATCCATTTGGATCTGTTTTGTCCTTTCCTGTTTTTGGTACTGGTACCAGTATTGCGTCTTTCCATGCCTGGGGTACAATTCCCCTTTTCCAGCTTTGGTTCAGGACCGATAGCAGTTTCCTCTTCGCTGTTTGGCCCAGCCCCATCAGGGTGGATGACCACCAGTAGTCAAGGGTGGGCCCCTTCGAGGCGTGAGGCTCGGCACTATCGCTGCCTGGCGGGACTCCACAGGATGAGCGCCATGCGTTTTTCTGATCGGTTGTACTGTCATTATGCTGCGATTTATGTTGCACTGTTTTGTTAGGCTTGCGGCCCCGTGCATCCGATTTCAACAGGCGTTTCTGTAGGGATGCCCTCCTTAGCCTTTGGCTGTCCCCAGCCTATCTGCAAGGCAGCAGTTGTTTATGATCAGAGTTGTCTCTCTTATGGAAGTTGTCTTACCAGACTATCGAGTCTTCACTACTCGTGTCTATAGGGTGCGATGATGATATGTGAGATGATATATGAGTTATATGATATTGACTGGTTTACCCGGAAGAGAGGCAGTCCAGTGTGTCTGTACCCCAGGATCGTCACGTCCTGCCAGAAACGTAGCATTTGCATGTGAGTGGGGTATCTCTTTCTCCCTTTATTTTCTTGGCTTCTATGCAGAGATGGTACGCCTAGCATTCCCCGCCACCTGGGATGTTGACACAGTGGGGCAGGTGTGCAATGTCCGCTGGTCTGCATCTCTTCTGCGTCAAGCATGATAGCTATATGGCTGATAGCGTACAGAGGTAGATATCGAAGCAGAAGTGCATTTAACCATGGGACAAGCCTGGTAATGTCACAGAGATGTTGTTCGCCTAGTGTGCGGACAGATCTCATGGTCATTGGTTGAGTCTCGACAGTTCACAGTGAGGTGGCTGCTCTACTGTTTTCGACACCCCGACCAGGAACTAAGTCTTATGTTGGTGGTTTCGCACCCCATCGCCGTATAAGGTGAATATCAAGCAGCTGTTCGCCCGCTTTGATCGGCGGACGGCAGATATCTCTTTCTGCGGCTCTACCGGATAGGGCTGGGGCGCGAGCCCCAGGTCCCGAACATGTAGGAGCCTCCCATTGCAGTGGTGCTGAGATTTTGGGCGGGATTGCGGCTTACAGGGGTTCGGCCGAAATCCCCCACATGGTAGCCTAGCGACATTGGCTTATCAGCCTGGTACGTGAACCAAAGTGTCTGCGGCTCCTCTCGATATGAGCTGGTTTTCCGTTGCAACGCCCTGTCATTAGTAGGATAAAATTGACCTGTCTTCAGATGGTCTATTTCCAGCACCCGTTCACTATTTGGCCAGACGAATTTATTGAGGGCTTTTGTTTGTCAATGACCAGATATTTGAAATCTGCGGTTTCTGCGGGGTTAAACACGATTTCCGTAGCGTTCTTTCATTAGAGTGTTAGAGAGCTGACTTGTCTTCCGTGAGTCTAATACCAGCGTTCGTTCATTATTAGACCCAACGGTAGTGCTCTCGATTTGTCAGTCGTTCTACAGTATTGGCGTGTTCAGTCAAATTAAGCCGCAGGTTCCACTCCTGGTGGTGCCCTTCCGTCAATTCCTTTAGCGAGACAATCGAGTTACTTAGAGGGTAGCCCCAGATATTAGACTCAACGAAGGTGCTCTCGGCATGTCAATCATGTCAGTGTTTGGCCGTGTTGAGTCAAATTAAGCCGCAGGCTCCACTCCTGGTTGTGCCCTTCCGTCCCATCCGCAGGCGTTTGCTGCACCCCGCTCAAGAGCAGAGCGGAAGAGAGGAGCGCGGAGAGCCGGTAACCTGTAACCGAAACATGTAATGTTTACATGTGTTGGAAGCGATTGCTGTAGACTCGCCGACCCTCAGACGGGCGTGGCCTCGGGATGGACCCGAGGCCGCCATATGCGTTCAAGGTGTCGATGTTCAATGTGTTCTGCAATTCACATTAATTCACGCAGCTGGCTGCGCTCTTCATCGACGCACGAGCCGAGTGATCCACCGCTCAAAGTTATTTTGCAAATTTTCGTTTCCCAAAACCACCGGTTTTTACCAAACCAGTAGAAGGAAGGCACAGTATATCGATGTGTTGCGATGATGTGAAAAGGTAAATGTGGGACAAGAGCATTGTTCCAATCCTCCTTTACGGTTCCGCAACATGGACATTACTCAAATATGACATATCAAGACTATAGTCCGTCTTTTAATTCACAAACAAGGACAGAATTTTCTACAAAACTGCATGTCAGATCCAAATTATTTTCGCACGCAGCCTTAGAAAATCCAAGACGTTAAGTAAATATTTTTTTTTCTAAGAAATGTGATGAATTTTGAAGGTGCCGCCCACGCACAGTATGGCTCCAGCATATAAGAACCTACCTCTCCGCCCTGGACGAGTCCTGGAGGCGTGCCGCAGCAGTGAACCATGGATGTGGTCGATCGACCCAAACGGGGCTTAGACGCCCAAGCAGGCGTATTATTTTCCAATGATACCCATATGTCAACTGAGCCTTACCTGAATGTGTCTCTATTGACAGTTACCTGGGTTTCATAACCTGATGGCAGTACAAAAATGAACATCTTCTTTAAACATAGGGAGAAACACATTCACCTGACCCAGCATGTAAAACGAGAGAGAAGAGAAGGAAAAAGATGAAGATGAGGGTGAGGACGTGTAGAAGAATTAAAGGAGTAAGATTTGGATGAACGAGATGAACATGTAGAAGAAATAGATGAAGAACAAGAATAACATGAAGAAAAGGTAGAGAGAGAACAAGGAGGAAAGTTATGAAGAAGAGGAGAGAGAAGTAGTAGAACGAAGAAGCAATTAAATGATAAATGGAGGTAGAAGAAGAAGAAGATGAAGAAGAGCAAGAAGGGGAAGAAGAAGACGGTACAAAAAGAGGAAACAGAAGAGGAAAAGAACCAGAATATGAAGAAGAAAAAGACGAGGAATAAGATAAGCAGAAAAGGAATAGGAAGAAGAAGAAGAAGAAGAAGGAGAAGAAGATGATGAAGAAGAAGAAGATGAAGAAGAAGATGGTGAAGAAGAAGAAGAAGAAGATGATAATGAAGAAGAAGATACAGAAGAAGATGAAGAAGAAGATGATGAAGATGAAGACCAGAAGAAGAAAAAGATGAAGGTGAAGAAGATAAAAAAAAAGATGAAGAAATAATGATAAAGAAGAAGACAAGAAGAAGAAAAAGATGAAGATGAAGATGAAGATGGAGAAGAAGATGAAGAAGAAGAAGAAGAAGAAGAAGAAGTAGAATGAGAAGAAGAAGAAAAATATGAACAAGAAGAAGAAAAGGAAAAACGAGGCGAGGATACAGAAAAAAACATAACCCGAAACACCTTTTTCCTTTATTCCACTCTGTCCATCTCAGTTTATCACTTCCTGTCCAGACCCACCACAGACAACCGCTGCTGTAGTTATTTCAGCAAAGCCGTCGTCTGGTCATCGTCATCTTCATCAGCACCATCATCATGGATTGAGAAACAACACTTATCTACAACATCTTTGTTGTTACAGCCGTCAGATCTCGTCTCGTGTTGCATATCTTCGCCGTTTGTTTTCTGAAACAACTTCTCGGTTACCGCAGCCTTTTGATGTTCTGCTTTATCGTGTACAGTGTGAGGATACGATTGTCCAAATGTCTTTCCACACCTGTCCATTTCTCCAGAAAATATAGATGTCCCAGTATGTAAAAGGGAAGGAGGACATGCCATGTGTTGAGACAGTGAGATTTGTTCATGCGTCGCATTTACTGTTTTGCTGTTGTCGATGGGGATGCTGTGAGATGTGCACACTGGTTTTGAAGAATGGTTTTCAAAGCGTGTATCTTGTTCTAATTGTTGATAAGCATGTCTGACGTGCTTGTTTCGGGAATGCTTAGGTGGTTGACGGATCGTACAAACTGATGGATGTACGACTTCCTGCGTAGCTAGTGGTCGTGGTAAACATACGCCATTGAGGGGAAGTGTTGATTGTTCGTCCATTGAAGCGTCTTCGGAATGGGCAAGTTCGTTTTTTCTGGACGCGTGGAATAATTCTATTGACGCTGCATCGAATGGAGCAATGGTGACGTTTTTCTCGGGTTCTTCTAAGGGAGCTGGTAGAAGTGTTGGCGTAGGACATGTCCTCGATGTGTTATGAATTTGGTTGATAAGAGGACATGTATTGGCGATGATATCGTTATGGTTATCTACCTCATCTTCGCTGGAGATGTAGAGAAAACCATTATCACTTTCTGTCAGATTCTGGTCTGATTCTTTGCTTGGGCACTCATGAAAAGCTACATTTATCGTCTTGTTATCGATCATGTTTTCATCAAATTCTTTGTCGTTTTCGTCGTCCATTAATAATTTTAAATTGTTGAATGAAGATGTTATTTCAGAAATCGTTTCATCGTCTGAATCGTTAAAAATATCAATGTCCGAATCATCAGGAATATCGTCTATGGGTGGTGAACTTTGGTTGTGTGTGTAATCAAATAAGGTATCAGTATCTTCAACTGGGATTTTGATATCAACGTTTGGCGTGCCGTGAGTGGATGGTTTCTGGGCTCTTGTTCCTGTTAGAGGTATTGCGTGGATGGTATGCGAACGTTGTAGTTTACCCAGCCCGTAAGTAGGGAGATGGTTACGAGTGGGATGTACTATTTGTGTCCGTCCGGCCCTGTGACCTTTAGGCTGACGTTGGTAATGATGTGGGTGATTCACGTGGTAGTGATGATGATGTCTGTGGTTCGAGTTACGACATATGATTCTACTGAATCCTTGTTGGTAAGTGATTGACACCTCATTTTGCGCAGGGCACATTTTTCTAGGACTGTTCTTCTGGGAGGCATTTACACCACAACACTGTCTAACGATTTGCTTGTTTTTCGAATACCGGATAAGCGGTGCGAGAGCTTGTCGCCCTTTCTGTTCATTTCCTTTGGAGTCGCCTCCCCGTCTTGCAGCTGTAGGTGTCCGACATCCATTAAAGACGTTATGAAATTGAGGACAGGTTGTAGATCGTTTAGTGCATTGACCGCCTTCTTGTGTTATTTCACATTTCTGCTTATCCTCACATTCTTCATCATCACCTTCTTCATCATCGTATTCGTTGCTTAGATGTATATAACAATCGCCTTTATGACCATGGCACATTTCAGTATCAGAACTGTCAATATCGTCTAGCTCAAACTGAGAATCGGTATCTGGTTTAGGAACAGCCACAAAAACTGTGTTCTTTTTCCTACAGAACGCAAGTAGAAGACCTGTAGCTGAAATGGTCACTACCAGGAATAAGGACATAAGAGCGACCACAGCGATGAACGAATAATGGTTGTGTGTGTCTAAGAACGTGGACGTTGACGTACCACGAACCAACTCGCTTGGTTGGCTCATAAGGGCAGACATGTTTTTAGCAATAGCTGCTGACATAGCACTGGCGTGGCGTAGATAATGGACACCAGACGGCTTTGCTTCTCCTCGGCGAATTCGAAGGAAGCGCATACCTCCGAGGCGACCAGCTCCAAGAGGCTTGACTCTTGTCAGACCAAACAGGTGCATGCTGGTCTTGTATGTTTTACAAACTATACAGTATAGTTTTCTTGTGGCAAAAACAGTATAATCTTATATCAGTGATCAATTGTCTAGTTTTCTTGTGGCAAAAACTGTATAATCTTATATCAGTTATCAATAGCCTAGTTTTCTTGTGATAAAAACAGTATAATCTGATATCAGTGATCAATAGTCTAGTTTTCTTGTGGCAAAAACTGTATAATCTTATATCAGTTATCAATAGTCTAGTTTTCTTGTGATAAAAACAGTATAATCTGATATCAGTGATCAATAGTCTAGTTTTCTTTTCACAAAAACAGTATAATCTTATATCAGTGATCAATAATCTAGTTTTTGTGTGATGATCGACAAAATATAGACACAAGATTTTAATGCAAAAATTAACTGTCTAATTTTATTGCAACGATTAATTGCCTAATTTTAATGTCTAATTTTAATTCAGAGATAAACTGTCTGGAGAATCATGTAACTTGGATTGACGTTTTTCCTATATGAGGGTAATAGTAATCTATGCTCCGCAGGCAGCTGAAATGTTTCGCACCCCAGAGAGATGACTGGATATTTGTTCCTAGCAGAGCTCAGACCTATTGAACGGGCACCTTTGGGAAATTAGTCAATCTTCATAATGCTCATAGCTGAAGACCGAGTCACCTTTCACAACGTCCGCCCTCGTTCCACAACAAAAGAGATGTTAGGTTCCAGCTGCATGGTTGTAATCTGCGAATAAAACAACAGAGAACATTTTAGCGTGCTGGTTATCGTGGACTTGAATAATAGACGTTCTAATTGCCTGGACGTGTAAGGGGAGTAACAAATAATAATACCGAAGCCAACCTGGCGTGTTGTAAGAGGCAAATGCGAAGAGTTTATTACAAGGTTGACTAGCCCATTGTGCTGGAGCTTTCAACCACATATGGAAATATGGAAAGGTCAAATAAAAGTCCAGATTCAACTGTAGTTTCCAAGAACAGGAGACGGTTCTTTGTAATTAGGTCAAGTGACGGAAGTCCAGATTAAGCTGTTGGGAGGTCATGTGACAACTGATTCTTTCTAGGAGAATCTCCAGAAATGTTAAGTCCATCGATAGATCCTTGGAGACAAACATGCAAGAAACCGGGTTGACATGAAGAGACCTAAAAGATCGATCAGGAAAGAAATAGCCAAAGCGAAGATGAGAGTAGACCCTATGAACGCATTAACAACACCAAAGCCCATCCCTACTGGACGTAAACCTACCTGGAGGCAGCATATATGGTGGTAGAAAATATACCAGGTATTGGAAACAAGAACAGCTTGACCGAAAAAGAAAGAAGAGACATAACCCTGAGGTACATAGCGGAAAACTACCCAAGCATAGACTGGACTTATGCATACACCGACGGCTCTGTAACAAACACAACACAGAACGGAGGGGCAGGGGTATTCCTGAGCCTACCAAATGGCAGAAAAATAACACTGTCAGTGGCAACTGGAAAATACTCAAGCAATTTCAGAGCGGAGACAGAGGCACTGAGGGCTGCAGTAGAAGAAATGGTGACAGGCAAAATAAATGAAAGCCAGATTTTCCTGTTTACAGATGCCCTGGCCGTAGTCACAGCACTAAAAAGCCAGAACAATACTGAACTTAATGATTTAAGAGCAGTACTCTATCAACTATGCCAGCAGTCCGCACCAAAAAGAGTAGTGGTACAGTGGGTTCAATCCCACTGTAACATCCAAGGCAACGAAGAGGCAGACAGACTCATTCCAAGGCTGCGAAGTACACGGCTTCCCCTGGGAAGTCTACAGGGATTTGGATCGACACGCTACACATGAACACATAAACAGCAGTTGGGCATGATAGTGGTTGATCGACGCAATGGGCCTTTGTCGTCTGCACGAATATTTTATTATTATTTTTATATCATTTCTTTTAATTTGTTTTAATGTTACGTGTAAGCCTCACTAGTTTCTACTGGCAGAGGCGCGCCTATTCCACCCCAGACCGTAGTCAATTGGGCAATAAAGAAGACGCATAAACCAGTGCTTGGATGCATGTGTGCGCCTGTGTGTACCCATACTAGGTTTGTGCGCTCTCAGACGACAGCCAAACCAAAGTGCAATGGAAGGGCCTCACCCTGAAGGCGCGTGTGAAAGTTGTGCAAGAGTGTGATTGTTGGACAGAGTCAAGTGAAACAAGAGTGTGATTGTTGGACAGTTACATGAAACAAAAGTGTGATTGTTGGACAGTTACATGAAACAAAAGTGTGATTGTTGGACCTAGTCAAATGAAACAAAAGTGTGATTGTTGGACCTAGTCAAATGAAACAAAAGTGTGATTGTTGGACAGTTACATGAAACAAAAGTGTGATTGTTGGACCTAGTCAAATGAAACAAAAGTGTGATTGTTGGACAGTTACATGAAACAAAAGTGTGATTGTTGGACCTAGTCAAATGAAACAAGAGTGTGATTGTTGGACAGTTACATGAAACAAAAGTGTGATTGTTGGACAGAGTCAAATGAAACAAAAGTGTGATTGTTGGACCTAGTCAAATGAAACAAGAGTGTGATTGTTGGACAGTTACATGAAACAAAAGTGTGATTGTTGGACAGAGTCAAATGAAACAAAAGTGTGATTGTTGGACAGAGTCAAATGAAACAAAAGAGTGTGTGGAAAGAAGAAGAAGGGTAGAGTCTTCTCTTGCCATTTGTTGTTAGGAAATGTCTTTTATCTTTGTTTATTGTAATGTATAATTCTGACTCTGGTAGCACAATAGGGGTATGATTATCGTGTTGTATAGCGTTCTTTTTTTTGGTTTCCTTTGTCGCCTGCTTACATTGTAATATCGCGGACATTTGTCCAAAGACATGGCTTGCTTTCTTAAATCTGTTTTGGATTTACGTGTCGCCTTTGCCATCTGCTGAGATTATGTTACCGAGTTACGTTCACTTGCTTTACTTGTTCGTTAAATATAAATATTTTTTTTTTCTATTTCTTTTCTTGCAATCATCGTAATTTCGGTTTTCTCGATGTTGATTTTCCTACTGTAATCCTAACTATCCTCATTAACATTGTTGATGTGCTTGTGCAGTTGTTTTTCTGAGGTCGCTATTAGTGCTAGGTCATCAACAAAGAGAAGTTCCTTTCTTGCGTTTCTACTCAATATGCAGCACAATCTTGAGGTAGAACCCCGCTCGGACAGGGCATCATATCCGTTCATTAACACGGTCTTGGACGGTTGCTAAGACCAGATCAGGCAAGCCTCTCACATAAGTCCACGGTGCTACCTGTAGTGATGTGATATCGTACAGAGACAAGGGCACTAACAGAATCACTGGAGGACAAATTGAGATTGACTTTGACCTCTTTTGCGAGACTTTTGGTCGGATTCACATTCTGGAACTACCTTATGCAAAATCTCCACAATTCTGACATAAGACGATTTCCCTTGGTGAAGGATGCAGTAATCCATGCAGACAAGGCAAGACATAGATAGCCAGGTCACATTTTGGGACGATACGATGGTCGATAGAGGACAGTCACAGAAATCTGGTACCCCCGAGGTAAGAAGAGACAGCGGGGAAGATCTCCAATACGTTGGTCAGACTACCTCGCCGTAAGTACCAACATCTGAGATTCCTCTGAAGGAGTACTTACCAGCCACTAAACCTCCGTGGCCTAAGACAAGGTCCGATGGAGACAAAATAGCAACTCACAGCTCAGCTGAAGAACGGGTGATCAAGACCAAGAAGACAGATGTGTCAATACCTTACATAATGACGGCGCCCGTGTAGACGCACACTTATCTGGTAGTGGGCCGACAGTACCGGAATGCTTGGGTAAACAGAGAACCGCTCGCTCGCACCCGATAACAGTTTGGCGCGTGTCTATGTTAATATACCGGGCGAGTTGGCTGACGGTGTTTCTCCCGATACAGAGCAGGTATATGTGTCGTTCTGGTTGGCTTCCTTGCTGGTGACCTAATTTCCATAGTGTTAATATTGCTGCATCAAACCCCCCCCCTCCCACCCACCCCACCCCTCCCCACTCATAATAAGCAATGCTATATAAGTCAAGAACACATTAAAAACAATATGAACAACAGTCATTGGATAGAGAGAACAGACAGAAAATACCAACATAACCCAATTAAAAGACTGAATAGGAAACAGTATACCACAATTTTCCGCCTCAGAAATATCATTGCAGACTAAATGCACACATGCATAAAATGAAAGCAGCACAGACTGCACAGTGCACATGTCAGAGAGGACCCCAGACTCCAGAACACATCCTGCAAACATGTCCACTGCACCAAGACTCCCGCGAGAAGAGTTGGCCCGAGGAAAGAAACATACAAGACAAACTGTGGGGAACCATCGAGGACCTGCGACTAACGTGTCACTTCATGGAGACGGCCCATCTGGGGGCATAAAACGGGCATACGAAACCGAACGGAAAGAAGAAGTTGAAGATACAACTGATTCAAGGCCAAAAGCCTGCCACAAAAAATGTGACTTACGGAAATACCTGACGCGGTTAATGTCACCGGACATGAGGCGCACAGATGGGGTTGTTCTAAAGAACTCTCCAGAGCCTGACTGACAGGTAAAACCGGATAACCGAAAAGAAGAAGGCGAAGAAACATAGTAGACGTACACATCAATTGGACTCCAGTTGTGAACTTAATGATTTAAGAGCAGTACTCTGTCAACTACCTCTACACCTCACGGTAGAAGAGGAGCGACTAAGCAAGTACTCTGTCAACTATGCCAGCAGTCCGCACCAACAAGGGTAGTGGTACAGTGGGTTCCATCCCACTGCAACATCCAAGGCAACAAGGAGGCAGACAGACTGGCAAAAGAAGATGCAAGACTACCACAACCAGATTCTAGTATGACATACGAAGAGTCAAAACGGCTTATTAGAGCTAGACACATGACCAAATGGGAAACAGAACATACTGGCTACACAAAAAACGATGCCTATTACCAGTTGAACAGAAGAGAGCAGGTCGTGGTCTTCAGACTTCACACTGGCCACAATAGACTGAGGTACCACCTATTCAAAAAACTGAAGATAGGTGGCACTGACGAATGCCCGTGTGGTACCGGGAAAATAACCGATGAACATCTCCTGCAAAACTGCCCGACATACGAGGATCATATAGAGCACATGTGGCCATCACCAGTGGCAACACTAGACAAGCTTTATGGCAGTGTCGACAGCCTCAGGATGACCGCTGCTTTTTTCGAAAAAATAAAGGTTGATGTCTGACTGCGTACGATGAAGAAGAAGAAGCAGGACTCCAGTTGTCGGCAGTAGTATCTTTGGATGCAGACACTTTTTTAATTGTGTATTTTATTTAAGTGTTTGCCTCACTAGTTTCTACTGACGGAGGCGCGCCTATTCCACCCTAGGCCGTAGTCAATCGGGCGATAGTAAGACGCATAAACTAGTGCTTGGATGCATGTGTGCGTCTCTATGTACCGATGCTAGGTTTGTGCGCTCTCAGAAGCTAGACCAACCAAAGTGCAATGGAAGGGCCTTACTCTGATCGCGCGTGTGAAAGGTGTTCAAGAGTGTGATTGTTGGACAGTCAAATGAAACAAGAATGTCTGGATAGAAGTATCATCTATTTGGCCTAATATATCGGCCAGAAATACGCAACTTATATATTCTTCTTCTTCTTCTTCTTCCTCTTCTTCTTCTTCTTCTTCTTTGTTTTCAAACTCCCGCTATTAAGCCCTGAAAAAGGTTTTAAAAGTAGCAGGAGTTTGTTTGGAGAACGTATTGCGTTGTGTCGTGGTTACAGCTTGACTGTGATATTTGCAATTTTTGGTCCGACACATCCGACTTCAGAAGGTATTTTTGGGTACCGAGTTAGCATTCCCTCATCTATGTCTTCTACCTAGCCAGTCTACTTTATTGCAGCATGTTATCCATGATCCCAGCGTTGAGGCGTGGAAGAGTCTTAGCAGCTCTGATTGGCTGGCCCTGACGAGTCCGCTATGAGTCTAGCAGCTCTGATTGGTTGGTCCTGACGAGTCCGCTATGAGTCTAGCAGCTCTGATTGGCTGGCCCTGACGAGTCCGCTATTAGTCGCTGACAACATCTCCCCGGACAACGAAATTTCGTTTTGACGAGAGCGAAGGAAAAGTTATGTTGGAAGTTGTTTTTCATTCCAAGGGTATTGTCTGTCATGATGTCATTCCTGAAGGCCGAACGGTCAACAAGGAAATGTAGGCTGATATCCTCCGTCGTCTAGGAGATGCAATCAGAAGACAAGAAGAAGAAGAATAGAGAACAAACATTTGGAGTACGCTACATGACGAGCCAGCACATCGATCCCTACTGGGGAAGCAACACCTCGCAAGGCACACTATGGTTATCTTGGAACATCCTCCATATTCTCCGGACATGGCACCGGCTGATTGTTTCTGGTTCCCTCGACTGAAACCGGCCCTGAAAAGACAGCGATTCTATGATGCTGAGGACGTTATCATCAATGCGACAAGATAGCTGAGAGAGGCGACAAGACAGCTGAGAGAGGTGACAAGACAGCTGAGAGAGGTGACAAGACAGCTGAGAGAGGTGACAAGACACCTGAGAGAGGTGACAAGACACCTGAGAGAGGTGACAAGACAGCTGAGAGAGGTGACAAGACAGCTGAGAGAGGTGACAAGACACCTGAGAGAGGTGACAAGACACCTGAGAGAGGTGACAAGACAGCTGAGAGAGGTGACAAGACAGCTGAGAGAGGTGACAAGACAGCTGAGAGAGGTGACAAGACACCTGAGAGAGGCGACAAGACAGCTGAGAGAGGCGACAAGACACCTGAGAGATGTCAAAGAATGGGTTCCATGAATGTTTCCAGCAGCTGAGAGGAGTCAAAGAATGGGTTCCATGAATGTTTCCAGCAGCTGAGAGAGGAGTCAAAGAATGGGTTCTATGAATGTTTCCAGCAGCTGTATGCACGTTGGCAAATGTGTGTAGTTGCCGAAGGCAACTACTTTGAAAAAAATGTATTGTAGATAATTCTATTGTAACTTATTTCTATATAATCCCCTAACGTGGTGTAAATAATTATATTGTAACTTATTTCTATGTAATTCACTAATGAAGTGTAGATAATTCTATTGTAACTTATTTCTATATAATCCACTAATGTAGTGTAGTGTAGTGTGAGGCCCAAATAGCCAGATCGTCTGCAGACATGGAGCTGTGGACTCTTCTTGGAATATTCTCTTTGATGTTGATTATATACACCAGAAAAAGTGTGGGTGACAGTATCCCCCCTCCACCCACCCCCCCCCCCCCCCCATTGGGGTACGCCTTGCTCCAGTGTCACCTTTTTTGCTCATCTGCCCTTGTACTTGAACTCTGGCTGTTCTTTTTTCGAGGTAGTGGCTGATCCATCAGTACATTTTCCCACATACTTCACTTCTTCGTAGCTTGACTTTAAGTCCCTCTTTCCACACCTTGTCAAATGCCTTCTCTAGATCCACCCAAACCGCTACTGTGTGCTTTTTCTCTTGGTAAGCATCCTCTATTTCCTGGGCTATGAGAGTGATCTGGTCCTCAGTGGATCTGTGCTGTCTAAAACCTGCTTGCTGTGGAATTAGTATGTGTTTTTCTTCCAGTTGCCACATCATACGCTCCATCAGTTTGCCTACACAGCTCAGTAGACTGATGGGTCTGTATCCATTTGGATCTGTTCTATCTTTTTCTTTCTTTGGTACTGGTTTAAATACAGCATCTTTCCATGCCTGCAGTACAATTCCCCTTTTCCAGCTTTGGTTCAGGACTGATAATAACTTCCTCTTTGCTGTTTGGCCCAACCCCATCAGCATTTCGTTTGTTACCCCATCTTTTCCGGGACATTTCTTTTTCTTTAAAGTTCTCATGGCCTCATCCATTTCATTCATTATTAGTTTTGCCGTCATGTGCTCCTCTGGTGCCATCTTGATGTTGTCGTGGCTCTTTTGTTCTTGTAGATAATTCTATTGTAACATATTTTTATTTAATTCACTAATGTAGTGTAGATAATTCTTTTATAATTTTTTCTATATAATCCACTAATGTTGTGTAGATAATTCTTTTGTAACTTTTTTATATATAATCCACTAATGTAGTGTAGATAATTCTTTTGTAACTTTTTTCTATATAATCCACTAATGCTGTGTAGATAATTCTATTGTAACTTATTTCTATATAATCCACTAATTCCTGGAACTTGTTGAAGCTACCTCGTACATGTGTGGCAAAATGTAGAATGTTTATTTCACATACTGTAAGCGGATCAGTTGCTAGGAGACGCCCATCCATGGTCGATGTGTTCAATTATTTACGGGATTCGACCATAAATGTACAATGAACACAATGAACTTTGCTATTTTATGGAGCAAACGCACGTTCAATCACTAAAAGTTGATTGGGTAATATTAAGGGATTGTTCAGCCATAAAACACAAGGGCTGAGAAAAATAATAAGGCGGAGGACAAACGGAATTCGTTAACAGTTAAAATCACATGAAATAGATGGGGAAGTTGTCAAATAGATTGAAAATTGGTTAACGGGAAGAAGGTAGAGAGCGGGCATAAATTAGGAGTATTCCAGTAGTGTCAAGATAGCTAATATATTCTGCCACAATATCCATCGTTTTCAGGGAGAACAAATGGGTTACCAACCCGTTGTGGGCATTAGCAGCCAACCAACCATCCAACCATCCAACCAATCAACCATCTATGTAATGACATATGCTTCTTCTTCTTCTTCTTCTTCTTCTTCTTTTTCTTCTTCTTCGTTCGTTCTCAATCTCCCACTACCAAGTCATGAAAGGGCTTAAGTAGCAGAATGTAGTCCAGAGAACGGAATGCGTTGTGTCGTAGTTTACAGCTTGGCTGCGATATTTGCATCTTTCGGTCCCACACATCCGACTTCAGCAAGCATTTTTTGAGTACCGGGTTAACATTCCCTCTTCGATCCCTTCTCCTTATCTAGTCTGCCCTGTTGCATGCTGTTATCCAGGATCACCGCGTGGAGGTGTAGAAGGGTCTTGGAAAATCTGGTTCGCTGGCAGTCAGCTATGGGTCGCTGACCACTGCAGCTCATGTGCTGCTCAGCGTCTTGATCCCTAATGACATATACAATACAGGATGCATACCAACGGACCTGAAAACATCTACGTTTATAACACTCCCGAAAAAATCTCATGCAACAGAATGTTCAGACTTTAGAACAATAAGTCTAAAAAGTCACACAATTAAAATACTGCACAAGATCACACAAGAGAGAAAAAGAGCTAAAATAGAGAAGGAAGTTTCAGAAGAACAATTTGGTGTTCGAAAGTTTAACGGAACAATGGAAGCAATTTTCTGTTTTGTGAACTTAAAGAGAACAGAAAAATATATAGACATACAGAATTACTTTTATGTTTGCAGGAAAGACTACCAGAAGGCTTTTGACAGAGTCTAACATGGGAAATTAATTAAATATCTCCAAGAAATAGGTCTAGATGGTAAAGACATAAGACTGCTCCGTAATCTGTACTGAGAACAAACTGCTACAGCACAATCAGGAAAGCTATGCTCTCCAAGTATAGATGTGAATAGAGGAGTGAGATAAAACCGGAAGATCAGACTCGAAGAAGGGACTTTCTTCTCTCTGTTCTTACCTAACTCTATTTCATTTGACTCTGCCCTACAGTCACACTCTTCACACGCGCCCTCAGGGTGAGGCCCTTCCATTGCACTTTGGTTGGGCTAGCTTCTGAGAGTGCACAAGCCTAGCATAGGTACATACAGACGCACACATTCATCCAAGCACTGGTTTATGCGTCCTGATATCGCCCAATGGACTTTGGTCTGGGGTGGAATGGGCGCGCCTCCGATAATAGAAACTAGTGAGACAAACATATAAGCAACAACAACAAAAAGACACGGATGTGTATTATCTCCTTTCTTTTTAATATCTACACCGAACAAATATTCAAACAGTTAGAGGGGATGCCAGGGCTTGTCATTGGAGGAGTGGCAATGAACATTATAATATAGGCGGAGGACACCGTTGTGATGGCAACAAGTGAAATATACACAGCAAGAGTTTGGATTAGACATAAACATAAAGAGAACAAAGATACTGCGGGGAAGTGACACGACAATTGCAGATAAAAATAAAAGATCAATTACTTGAACAGGTACAATATTTCTCCTGTCTTGTTAATATAATAACGGAAGGAGGCAGCTGTGAAAATGAATTCAGAAAGATAGTCAAGGGAAATGATAGATTAGATTATCAAATGAGTTTTCAAAATACAATCAACTAGAAGAACAGGAGGGCACGGCTACAATCAACTAGAATAACAAGAGAGGGCACGGCTACAATCAACTAGAAGAACAAGAGGGCACGGCTACAATCAACTAGAAGAACAAGAGGGGCACGGCTACAATCAACTAGAAGAACAAGAGGGCACGGCTACAATCAACTAGAATAACAAGAGGGCACGGCTACAATCAACTAGAAGAACAAGAGAGGGCACGGCTACAATCAACTAGAAGAACAAGAGAGGGCACGGCTACAATCAACTAGAAGAACAAGAGAGGGCACGGCTACAATCAACTAGAAGAACAAGAGAGGGCACGGCTACAATCAACTAGAAGAACATGAGAGGGCACGGCTACAATCAACTAGAAGAACAAGAGAGGGCACGGCTACAATCAACTAGAAGAACAGGAGAGCACGGCTACAATCAACTAGAAGAACAAGAGGGCACGGCTACAATCAACTAGAAGAACAAGAGGGGCACGGCTACAATCAACTAGAAGAACAAGAGAGGGCACGGCTACAATCAACTAGAAGAACAAGAGGGCACGGCTACAATCAACTAGAAGAACAAGAGGGCACGGCTACAATCAACTAGAAGAACAAGAGGGCACGGCTACAATCAACTAGAAGAACAAGAGAGGGCACGGCTACAATCAACTAGAAGAACAAGAGGGCACGGCTACAATCAACTAGAAGAACAAGAGAGGGCACGGCTACAATCAACTAGAAGAACAAGAGAGGGCACGGCTACAATCAACTAGAAGAACAAGAGGGCACGGCTACAATCAACTAGAAGAACAAGAGAGGGCACGGCTACAATCAACTAGAAGAACAAGAGAGGGCACGGCTACAATCAACTAGAAGAACAAGAGGGCACGGCTACAATCAACTAGAAGAATAAGAGAGGGCACGGCTACAATCAACTAGAAGAACAAGAGGGCACGGCTACAATCAACTAGAATAACAAGAGGGCACGGCTACAAATTAATTAAAGAAAGGTCCAGATTAGATATTAGGAAAAATTATTTTAGTCAGAGAGTGGGGAATGCTTGGGATACATTGCCACAGGAAATAGTGGTGGTAAGGTCAATTAATGCATTCAAGAATAGATTGAATGCACATAGTTTTTATATAAAGGAAATATAACAGAAACTGGCTGTATACAGACTCCGTAGAGCCTTCTCAGGTCATCCCGTAACCAGTGAGGTCGTTGGGGCACACATGAAGACATTCTCACAACACCACGCCATCCTTCTCTGTCGGCGGCCGCTGCCTGTGACTCTTCTGGTTGGAGATTGGTCCATTCTTTTATGTTGTCCTCCCATCTCTTGTTTGTGACGACCTCTTCGTCGTCTTCCATGTACCTTTCCGTGGAGGATCGTATTTCCAAGACCATTTGATCTCGATATGTGACCGTACCAAGCGAGTTTCCTTCTTCAAAAGGCCCTATTGCTGTTGTAATTCTCGTATTTCCTCATTTGTACCTCGATCTTTGTACGTGACGTTTAAAAGTCTTCGGAAACATCTGATCTCCAAAGCCTGTATCCTTCGTTGAAGGTCAGCTGTAACTGTCCATGTCTCACGAGCATAGAGGAATATTGACAGGACCAGTGTACGCATTAATCTGATTTTCGTGCGTAGTGCTAACCGTTTAATCTTGCCAGATTTTGTTAAGCCGTGCAAGCGCCGCTATTGTCTGTGCTTTTCTGGCCAACACTTCACATTTTGATCCTTCATCACTGACAATCGACCCAAGATATTTAAAACGGCCAACCACTTCGAGTTCCTGACCGTTAGCTTTTATCCTACTGTAGAAGCCCTTGGCGTTGTTGGTCCTTAATTTTGTCTTTCCAGCGTTTATCTCCATACCATAGTCAAGAACTGTTTCATCGAGTCTTCTGACCGATTCCTGGAGTTCTGCTTTTGAACCCGTCGATATCATGTCTGCTAAACCAGTATAAAGACGTTAAGTTAAGTTTAAAAGAAAATGTATGACCAATATGGTATTCAACAACCTTTAACACACCTTGACATCCAAACAGATCAATTATGGATTAAAAATGAGAATTATCGATGCAGGTTAGTTTCAAGTAAATGTGTTTCATGTTGATGTTTTGTGAATTATTTGATCTGTCGGCTTAGTCATTTGGCAGTTTTATAGTAAACGTATATTTGATATTATGTTTAAATTTTAGTTTATTATATTATATTATATTATATTGTATTGTATTGTATTGCATTGCATTGCATTGTATTGTATTGTATTGTATTGTATTGTATTGTGTTGCATTGCATTGTATTGTATTGTATTGTATTATATTACATTACGAGGCGTGTTCAAACTAAACCGGACCAAACTGCAACAAGTGAGCATATGTACGATGTGCATGATGACGTCACTTCTGGTGTAAACAGCACATACCAACAGTCAAGTTGGAAAAATATCATTATCCTCCAACTCGTAGTTTCCTCAGCAGACCGTTGAAAACATAGTAGGGTGGGGGAGGGGGGGGGTGATACGGAATCCGTCCAGAGTTGATTAGCGAGCGGTGAACCAGTTTCTTACAGCTGAAGGATGTCCACCAGTTGGCATTCATCAAAAAATGCAGACAGTGTATGGTGACAAAAGTGTTTCGAAGAAAACAGTGAAGAACTGGGTAACGATGTTTAAAGAAGGACGTGAGTTAACGAAAGATCTTCCGAGACCAGGTCAGGCGCATATTGTTGTGTTAACTCACGTTCTTACATTATATTACATACAGTTATACGTATATTACATTACATTGTGTGTATGTTTTGAGAGCTGATCAATCCTAGAACATAGGCGCTTGATTTATAATAATAAATATTGTCATTATTTGATTGACACGTCTGCTTTTGGGAAGGAGCCCTGAAACATAATCTGTTAAAGGGTATCGCAAAACAATACACAGGACTTGGGGACGCCATCTTTGACAAAAATGGAGAACAACGCTACGCTGGCAGATAATTCTAATATTGATGACTGTTCCCTTGTAAGTCGTTTGAAAACAGTTTGAAGATAAAGTATGAGATTAGAAATCGGAAACAGATTTTTCGAGAAGACGTTTTACCCGAACTAGACAAACATTAAGAGCAGACTAAGAACACTGAGGTAGATTCTAAGTAGGTCACTTAAATCGTGTCTAGTTTGTTTGAAAAACTTGGAGCGGTTCATGTGGATCTCTTCCGTTCACGGAAGCAAGATGGCTGTCGAGAGAGAAAGGGTTGTCTCAAGTATTTGAATTGCGGGTTGAGATACTAACTGGGTTTATCCTTAAGCCGCACAAAGAGTTTGTAAGATACTAGCCGATGGCATTTAGTCCTCACAATTATTTTAATTAGTGGAGATTGTTCAATGTTAGACCTAACTTGCTGGATAATTCTGAAAACGTTTAGTTTCATCTGACAATAGTAATACTCCGAGACATACGTTTAGAATCTGAGCTGTCAAAGTGATGGCAGACAATATGGATAATGTCATGTTTCTGCAAAAAGGACAAGAAAGTCATACCACTACAAGGACAAGAAAGTCATACCACTACAAGTATAAGAAAGTTATACCACTACAAGGACAAGAAAGTTATACCACTACAAGTATAAGAAAGTTATACCACTACAAGTATAAGAAAGTTATACCACTACAAGGACAAGAAAGTTATACCACTACAAGTATAAGAAAGTTATACCACTACAAGGACAAGAAAGTTATACCACTACAAGTATAAGAAAGTTATACCACTACAAGTACAAGAAAGTTATACCACTACAAGGACAAGAAAGTTATACCACTACAAGTATAAGAACGTTATACCACTACAAGGACAAGAAAGTTATACCACTACAAGTATAAGAAAGTTATACCACTACAAGTATAAGAAAGTTATACCACTACAAGTACAAGAAAGTTATACCACTACAAGTACAAGAAAGTTATACCACTACAAGGACAAGAAAGTTATACCACTACAAGGACAAGAAAGTTATACCACTACAAGTATAAGAAAGTTATACCACTACAAGTATAAGAAAGTTATACCACTACAAGGACAAGAAAGTTATACCACTACAAGTATAAGAAAATTATACCACTACAAGAATAAGAAAGTTATACCACTACAAGTATAAGAAAGTTATACGACTACAAGAATAAGAAAGTTATACCAATACAAGTATAAGAAAGTTATACCACTACAAGAATAAGAAAGTTATACCACTACAAGAATAAGAAAGTCATACAACTACAAGTACAAGAAAGTCATTCCACTACAAGGACAAAAAAGTCGTACCACTACAAGTACAAAAAAGTACTACCACTACAAGTACAAGAAAGTCAAACCACTACAAATACAAGAAAGTCATACCAGTACAAGAACAAGAAACTCATACCCCTACAAGTACAAGAAAGTCGTACCCCTACAAGTACAAGAAAGTCATACCACTACAAGTACAAGAGAATCATGCCAGTTATTTCTGTACATTTTGAAGTTGTAGATCAGTGCTCCTCAATCTGGGCGCTACCGGCTCATAGTGGGAGCTTTTAGCTTTCAGGTGGGTTGTAGCAAAATAATGACATGCTGTACTAGAAACATCTCAAATGCACAGCATCTGTGAACGATCGTTGGATTTTCTTCCATACAATTTAGTTTGAGATAAGGAAAATAAAGCATCAGGAAAGTTATAAAAGTGAGCACGCGTGTCAGAAGATTGAAGAGTTCTGGCCTGTATTGAAGAGCTCTGGCCTGTATTGAAGAGCTCTGGTCTGTATTGAAGAGCTGTGGCCTGTATTGAAGAGCTCTGGCAAGTTTTGAAGAGCACTGGTTTGTATTAAAGAGCTCTGGCCAGTTTTGAAGAGCTATGGCCTGTATTGGAGAGCTCTGGCCTGTATTAGAGAGCTCTGGCCTGTATTGGAGAGCTCTGGCCTGTATCGAAGGACTCAGTACTGCTTACCAAACTAATTGTGCAACATGCGACACATGCGGGCATCCAAATAGATCAATCATAAATTGAGAATGGGAATTGTCAGGTGTTATGTATTTTCGTCACAATTTATTGACACAGAATAACAAGTTGGAAAAGAGCATCGAAGTCTTCGAAATGTGGATAAATAGAAGATTGGATCGCATTTCTTGGAAAGAGAAGAAAATAAATTTGGAGGTATTGGAAAAGTTGGAGGTGAAAAGAGAATTAATGACCAAAATCAGGGTTAGACAGTTACGTTATTTTGGTCATATAACAAGACAGACCTTCTTGTTGAAGACCCTACTAGAGGGTAGGGTGGACGGCAGTCATTCAAGAGGAAGACAAAGTTCTAAGTGGATGGATAGCATGAGGAGATAGACTTGTAAAAGCCTTTCAGATTACACTATTACGACAAACAAAAAGTACACTCAAAACTCATTGCAGCCGACCTTCGATGTGGAGATCGTAATGAACCGAACATGTACACATAAAATTCTGCTTGGCTGAGAAACCCGTTTTCGGCATCTATGTCAACGCGTATTATGTTCAGTTTTACAGTAAAGGAATCAATCATTGACATGCCTAATAATGAAACTAAGCTTAAAGACGCCAGTTTATCGTCAACACATGCATACGAAGGATGATGGGTAGGAAATGGCAGGACACGGTGAGGAATGAAGACATTTGGAAAAGGAGCTAATGGAACAGCCAATGTAACAGCCACTGGAACAGCCAATGGAACAGCCAATGGAACAGCTAATGGAACAGCCAATGGAACATGGAACAGCCAATGGAACAGCCAATGGAACAGCCACTGGAAAAACCAATGGAACAGCCAATGGAAAAACCAATGGAACAGCCACTGGAACAGCCAATGGAACAGCCAATGGAACAGCCAATGGAACATGGAACAGCCAATGGAACAGCCACTGGAACAGCCAATGGAACAACCAATGGAACAGCCAATGGAAAAACCAATGGAACAGCCAATGGAAAAACCAATGGAACAGCCACTGGAACAGCCAATGGAACAGCCAATGGAACAGCCACTGGAACAGCCAATGGAACATGGAACAGCCAATGGAACAGCCACTGGAACAGCCAATAGAAAAACCAATGGAACAGCCAATGGAAAAACCAATGGAACAGCCAATGGAACAACCAATGGAACAGCCAATGGAACAGCCAATGAAACATGAAACAGCCAATGGAACATGAAAAGGCCAATGTAACATGGAACAGCCAATGGAACATGGAACAACCAATGGAACAACCAATGGAACAGCCAATGAAACATGAAACAGCCAATGGGACATCTTATGAAACAGCCAATGGAACATGGAACAGCCAATAGAACAACCAATGGAACAGCCAATGGAACAACAAATTAAGCGAAGAAAATGAAACTGGGTAGAAGAATCGCTACAACAGAGACCGTCCAAGACAGCCATGCAAGCTTTTATATGGAATCCATAGAAGAAGAGAGAGAGAGAGAGAGAGAGAGGAAGATAGAGGGAGAGAGGGAGAAAGAGAGGGAGAGAGTGAAAGGGAGAGAGAGGGAGAGAAGGTGGAGAGAGAAAGAGAGGGAGAGAGAGGGAGAGAGAGAGGGAAAGTGAGGGAGAGTGAGGGAGAGAGAGAGAAAGGGAGATAGAGAGAGGGAGAGAGAGGGAGAGAGAGAGAGAGAATATGGAGAGAGAAAGAGAGGGAGAGAGAAATGGAGAGAGAAAGAGGGAGAGAAGGTGGAGAGAGAAAGAGAGTGAGAGAGAGAGGGAGAAAGAGGGAGAGAGAAAGGGAGAGAGGGGGAGAGTTGGAGGGAGAGAGAGATGGAGAGAGAGAGGGAGAGAGACGGAGAGAGAGAGAGAGAGAGAGAGGTAAACCCAAAAAATCAAAGAAGGGAATGTGAGAAGGAACTAAGATTAAATGATTACACCTGGAGAGAGACAGAAGGAACTAAGATTAAATGATTACACCTGGAGAGAGACAGAAGGAACTAAGATTAAATGATTACACCTGGAGAGAGACAGAAGGAACTAAGATTAAATGATTACACCTGGAGAGAGACAGGAGGAACTAAGATTAAATGATTACACCTGGAGAGAGACAGAAGGAACTAAGATTAAATGATTACACCTGGAGAGAGACAGAAGGAACTAAGATTAAATGATTACACCTGGAGAGAGACAGAAGAAACTACGATTAAATGATTACACCTGGAGAGAGACAGAAGGAACTAAGATTAAATGATTACACCTGGAGAGAGACAGAAGGAACTAAGATTAAATGATTACACCTGGAGAGAGACAGAAGGAACTAAGATTAAATGATTACACCTGGAGAGAGACAGAAGGAACTAAGATTAAATGATTACACCTGGAGAGAGACAGAAGGAACTACGATTAAATGATTACACCTGGAGAGAGACAGAAGAAACTACGGTTAAATGATTACACCTGGAGAGAGACAGAAGGAACTAAGATTAAATGATTACACCTGGAGAGAGACAGAAGGAACTACGATTAAATGATTACACCTGGAGAGAGACAGAAGGAACTACGATTAAATGATTACACCTGGAGAGAGACAGAAGGAACTAAGATTAAATGATTACACCTGGAGAGAGACAGAAGAAACTAAGATTAAATGATTACACCTGGAGAGACATAAGGAGCAGCCTATGGCTGTGTATCCTGGCCTGATTTTTGCTATGGCCTATGCACCGAAAGAGAGACCGGCTTTGATTTATAGATTGAATAATTGATTGAATAATTGATTGAATAATTGATTGATTAATTGATTGATTAATTGAAGCTCAAGGCAGAATGGCGTACCTCTTGATTAATTATGTACAGGTATGTTATGTTAGTTTTTTTTTCTGTTGCTTAGATGTTTGCCACACTTGATTCTACTGGCGAAGGCACGTGCATTCCACCCCAGACCGTATTCCATTGGGCGATATCAGGACGCATAAGCCAGAGCTTAGATGCGTGTAGTCGACCCAGCTTAAATATGTTCCTAACGATTTCAGAGGTCAGTTCTGAGCGGACACGGGAGCTCCATTGTTAGTCCTCTCGCAGAATTTCTCAACAATGAAAGGGAGAGAACGCATATATTGGCGAACAGGGGCAGTTTACCCGCTTCTATGAGCTCTCTTTATTTTCACTAGGGCGAGTTTGGATTTATTTGTTCTCATGAATACAACTAACTCAAATATAGATTCAATTTTGGTTGTGTTCATAGGACATACGAGCCATGTTATCGGCGAAGTCCAGGCCTTCTAGCTGGCGAGACATAGTTCACTTTACCCCTGTGTTATTGTCTACAGTAGACGCTGTTATTAGCCTGGCAGTGAATGATGTTTATAGAGAAAAGTTGTAAAGGAATTTACATACAAAGTTGCAATGGAATTCATATTTAAAAGTTTATATGAATTTACATAAAAAAATGTCAATGGAATTTACATTAAAATGTTGAATTTACAAATTACGTTACAGTTTAAATTGAATTTACATACAAAATTGCAATGGAATTTACAATAAAAAGTTGCAATGAAGTTCACTATAAAAAGTTACAATGAAGTTTACCCAAAAATGGAACATTGAAATGTAGATTGACATGTTGTAATGAATATATTTAAAAGTTGCAATGAAGTTTATATTTGGCTTGGCTTCGTTCATTCTCAATCTCCTACTACTAAATACTGAAAGGGCTTAAGTAGCAGAATGTAGTCCAGAGAACGGAATCCGTTGTGTCGTAGTTTACAGCTTGACTGCGATATTTGCACCTTTCGGTCCAACACATCCGACTTCAGCAAACATTTTCTGAGTACCAGGTTAGCATTCCCTCTTCGATCCCTTCTCCTTAGCCAGTCTGCCCTGCTGCAGCCTGTAATTCAGGATCACTGCGTGGAGGTGTTGAAGGGTCTTGGCAGCTATGGTTCGCTGACCACTGCAGCTCATGCGCTGCTCAGCATCTTGATCTCAAGTTTATATTTAACAGCTGCAATGGAGTTTATATTTAAAAGTTGCTATGGAGTTTACATTAATAGTCGTAATGAAACGTTTACGAACAATGAATATAGACAAGTAACTATGAAGTATTTTTTTACAGCTGCTGGAAGATTGGACACAGACATCAACACTAACCTGTCAAAAAGCCTCTGTTGTGACATATCAATTGTCTTACCTGAACATAACTTTGTCTGTCAAACAACAGCTGATAAACATCATGTTTACAACAACTCTGCCTTGGCACTAGAGTCAAAATTGATCCTTATCCAGTCCGCAGGAGAGGAACATTTCATCCTGAGAAATGAAATGTCTTCGAAATGTCATCGGTGCCACTAAGAGGGATACACTTAGAAGGTTTCGAGTTCGAAACTTGGCGTGGGCTTGCTTTTGTATTGAGAACAAATTCTTGGCTGAAAATAAAATGGTTGAATCAACTTATAAACATGCGCTGATCGCTTACAATACAAAACAATCTGGCTGTAGGGCACGAAGAAAGGTTCGTGTCAGATGGATACATGACATATGAGTAGGTCTGTAACTATACGGGCTTATAACAGCAGATGAAATACATTTCACCCGAACAAGAATTGAGCTCTCGACGGCGCCCGACGGCGCCCGACGGCGCCCGACGGCGCCCACTGATGTAGTGCGCCTTGTACTCAACGATAACTGTGAATCTGCAACTAAACTGAACCAAACTGACTCGCCAGCGATAACGGGCGAAATACAAACAGTCAACGTCTCTCACAGTTCTCATGTAAACATCTCCTCAAACGTGTTTATACCTTGGACATTATCAGCGCTCGTGTATATTATGTTAACTGTGTCGTGAGGCGACTCTTACACCCAGAGGCGTACTCAACATGGTAGCTCTGTGATCTCCTCGATGCAGTAGCATCTCCTCCTGCTTTATCTACCTTCTTCTTCCCATTTCTTTTCATTCTCGTTCACCGTGTTTAAAAAAATTATGTCTTCATGTAAAGTCCAGTTATCTGAATAAAGATTGCTCGGGTGGAATGTTCTTTAACGGTTCATACGATGATTGTGCTCAGTATATTGCTCTGGTGTTTTACTTCATTTTGGATGCCGGCAGGCCACGCATTTGCCTGGAACTCATACTAGACGACGACTTACGCTTGTGTTCACGGAGATATATCGTTGTTTTCCATTTGGACTGGTTAATTCGTTCGTTTTGTGTGTTTTTTCCGTCCGATTATCTTGGTCTGGACATCGGTTATATTAATTAGCACTGCGTTTAAACCCGTGTCTTATTTTAACGGTCTAGTTCACACGGCTGAACGTGAAGAGATTGGCGCTCGTTGCCCTAGCTGCATACAGCGTCGGTTTTGGTGTGACCGTGTAATTTAGACGCGACTATAATGGACTAGAACACCGCCCAAAAGAGACTCCCAACACATGCCTCACAGGCTGAGTGATGTCCCTACGACCTCTGGCTGTTATGGGAAAGGTACGGTACACAACGCTCGGTGTTATCCCTGGACTGCATTCCCCTATTCTGAAAGCCCTTTTCAGAACTAAGTAGCGGAAGATTGATAACGAACGAAGAAGAAGAAGAAGAAAAAGAAAAAAAAGAAGAAGAAGAAGAGACACCCCTACGTGCGATTACGGAGCACTAAGGCAAATACCAGAACATATCCTGCACGAGTGCCCTACCTATGCAGAGCAAACAGAGGCAGCCTGGCCCTGGGGGAGGGGGGGGGGTGAACATGCTAAAATATCTGCGGTGGACCGGCGAAGACCTGAAACGTACAGCCTCCTTCGTGAACCTCACCGGACTAGAAGCGTAGCATCAGTTGATCGAAGAAGAAGAAGTAGAAGAAAAACAAGAAGAAGAAGAAGAAGAGCAAGAACAAAAATAATAATAAGAACAAGAATAAGAACAAGAAGAAAAAGAATAAAAAGAAAAAAATGACGAAGAAGAAGACGACGAAGAAGAAGACGAAAACAAAGAAGAACAATAAGAGGAATAAGAAGAACACGAAGAAGAAGAAGAAGAAGAAGAAGACGAAGAAGAGCTTAAGTGTAAAGATGTTGTTAACCGTGTTTATATCTTGGATATTATGTACGCTCGTGTATATTTTATAAGCTGGTTTGCTGTGGTAAGCCTTACATCATCCCGAGGCACACTAAACAAGGAGGTTTTGGTCCCTCCTTGCTGTAGTACAATACAATGCTTATATGCAGACTCGCAACTACGTGAATCACAGCGTGGATTGTCCACCTCGATGGCTAGGCTACTGTAGCACAGTATCTCTTTCAAGGGGCACGACGCAGTATGTTCCTCAGATGTTGTTATTGGCCCTTGAGGTTTCTCTCGCACCCAGAACAACGGCGAAATACAGCTATCACCACGCATCGGGGAGACTTATAGGTTGTTGTTGAAGGCGCACAAATGAGTAGGATTACTCTTTTGTGGGCCCTAAAAAGGATGTTAAGTCTTGGGTTGTCGTAGCTTTCCTCACATCCCGAGCGTGCTGATGAAGGTGGACCGGGGTCCTCCAGGCGATTGTTCTATTCTCGGCTTCATCTGCGTGTCGCTAAAAGGTAGTCAGTATACACGGCTGTCGGAGATAAAGTGTTAAAGACTTGAGCTAAGCCGCAGTTTTGTGAGCTGGGGTGGCAAGTTCCCTTCCTCGCTGCCTTTTTTACTTACCTAGCCGTCAGCCGGGTACCCATTTACAGCTAGATCGACTGGATCTGCCGGATGCGGGAACTGAATCCCGTACATTTACCATGAAAGGCTAGTGCTCTATGATTGTGTTAGTCAGCCACTCGGACTTACAGATGACAGTTATAAAGGCCGCATACTTCACAGCCGCCACGCGGTATGTGGACAATGTATAATTTTGAGTAGTCAGCGATACGTAAATCAACCAAAGCATAACCGCATGAAAGAATTCTGACCACCTTCATCAGCACGCTCGGGATGTGAGGAAAGCTATTCCAACTTGCCATCTAACGCCCTTTTCAGGGCGCACAAAAGAGTAACCTACTCAGTGTGGGCCTTCAACAACAACAGCTACATTGCACTACTGCCAGGAGGAATCCGGTCCACCTTATTAAGTGCGCGTCAGGATGTAAGAAGAAAACTGTAACTCACTGTCACAAAAACGGGGTCAAGAGTTTCATGAGTTGAACTCGAGAAGTTTCAACACAAACAACAACAACAACAACAACAGAAACAGGAACAACAACAAGAACAACAGAAATAAGAACAACAACAAAAACAACAGGAACAACAACAACAGAAACAGGAACAACAACAACAACAACAGAAACAGGAACAACAACAACAGAAACAGGAACAACAACACAACAACAACAACAGAAACAGGAACAACAACAACAACAACAGAAACAGGAACAACAACAACAACAGAAACAGGAACAACAACACAACAACAACAACCGAAACAGGAACAACAACAACAGAAACAGGAACAACAACAATAGAAACAGGAACAACAACAACAGAAACAGGAACAACAACAACAACAACAGAAACAGGAACAACAACACAACACAACAACAGAAACAGCAACAACAACAACAGAAACAGGAACAACAACACAACAACAGAAACAGCAACAACAACAACAGGAGCAACAACAGCAACAACAACAGGAGCAACAACAACAGAAACAACAGGAGCAACAACAACAGAAACAGGAACAACAACAGCAACAACAACAACAGGAACAACAACAACAGAAACATCAACAACTGCAACAACAACAACACAACAGCAAATCAATAACAACAATAGCAACAACAAAAACAACAACAAGATCGGAAATAGCAACAGCAACAACAACACAACAGCAAAAACAATAGTAACATCAGCACAGCAGGACAACAACAACAACAACAACAAAAGCAACAACAACAACAACAACAACAACAACAACAACAACAACAACAGCAACAACAACAACAACATACCTCACGTTCAAATATAACCGTTCTGTCGTCAGTCATTGATTAATTCCTTTCTTTTGGTCAGTTAGGCAGTCAGTCAGTCAGTCAGTCACTCAGTCAGTCAGTCACTCAGTCAGTCACTCCTTCAGTCTGTATGTCTGCCAGCACAAACACTCAAATTGCATCTATCCACCTGTCTCGCAGTTTACCTCTTGCCCTGTGACCAGACCTACCAGCATTGTAAGCCTTCAGTGGAAGTTCATGAGGGTGCATTCTCATGAGATGGCCAAACCAGCGTATTTTTGTGGCTGGAAATGTACTCTACACAAGACACAGTGCCGAACATACTTTGAATAGCTTTGTTTCGCATTATGTCTTTCCCAGCAACACTGACAACCTTCCTCAAACACTCAACTCCACACGTCTAATTCCCGTCTCACTTGGATAGTTACCATGTTTGACACATCCAAGGCAGAGTCGGCCTAAATATGCTGTTTATCAGCTAACGCTATAGATATAGTAGGCTACCAGGAAACGAGAGGAAACACAGATTATCAAAGACAGGAGCCTCCAAAATGCAACTGAATAGACCCTGCAGTAACCACACAGTAAAACCAATTATTAAAAATATTACCAAGGAAATCTGGATGAACAAGTGGGCAACGAGAACAACAGGTCGCAGTGGATTTAGCGAAATGTCACAGCCAAAAAGTAACGATTACATAAATAAATTACATAGAAGAAATCAAGGTCTCATTTTTCAGTTTCGATACCAGATTCAATAGCCACTTTAACCGCATCAATCCACAGCACCTGCCCTTCTGCAGAGATTGCTCTCATCCTGATGAAACAGTTTGACACCTACTCATTGAGTGCAAGACGCTTGCGGACATGAAGAAAAGATTCTTACAAGCACTGCCGACAATGACCAACACAGTCTACGGGGCAGTGACACAACAGAAGAAGACACGTATCTATATAAGAATGGCATAGGGCTGACAAGAGCAGGCTTACTCAGCAACTATGGTACAACAACAACAACTATTGATGTGCTACCAAACTAATGAATTTCACAATCCAGATCGTGCTTTGGCGCTGGTTTCCTAAGCGGGGACGATGGCGATAATACCAAATGCTTGTAGAATGAAGAAATTGAGAAGAAAATAATATACGTCTATAATCACGCGTAACCCTCCTCAATGCGTGCGCGAGTTTTTTCGCGACCATATGCATATGTGCATGTATGCGAGGGCCTCTTCTTGCTGACACGTCTAAGCATGAATCATTACACAAGCGCACGCGCTGATTATCGATTATGCCAGAAACTTTCTCTATAATCTGTTACATGTCACAGTTTATCCAAGACCTGGTTCCTGAAATCTAATATTACAAAGCTTAACTTCCCCGACTAGTCATTTTTTATCCATTTCTTCATTGAGTCTCACCTGAAAATACTTGTTCCCTGCGTTTGGCTGTTTGCCAAAAAAATTAACAGCATCGCCAACGAACTTGACATGAAAATAAATAGACAGAAGACGAAGACTTTGGTAATAGACAACATGATTAGTATAATCATCAATGAAGAAAAAATCGAACAAGTACATCAGTTTTCATGTTTAGGACGAACCATAACAGAAGATGCCCGCATTGAACAGAGAATTACTCATAGAACAAGCATTGTCTTAGGGGAAAAACGTCTTCAGAGAACAACAAAAATTTTTAACCTGGAGCTGCAGTGGTCAGAGACCCATAGCTGACTGCTTGCGTCAGGGCCAGCGAACCAGAGCTGTCAAGACCCTTCTACACCTCCACGCGGTGATCTTGGATAACAGGCTGCAGGAGGGCAGAGTGGCTAAGGAGAAGTGATCGAAGAGGGAATGCGAACCCGGTACTCAAAAAATGCTTGCTGAAGTCGGATTTGTTGGACCGAAAGGTGCAAATATCGCAGTCCAGCTGTAAACTACGACACAACGCATTCCGTTCTCTCGACTAAGTCTGCTACTGAGGCCCTTTTAGGGCTTGGTAGCGGGAGATTGACAACGAACGAAGCTAAGCCAAGACAAGCCAATTGTTAACCTCCAAGAATATTGGGATAAAATGGTCCCTAATCATGTATGGACAATTTCACTGTATGAGGCTGAAACATGGAGCAAACAAGGATGGAAAAAATAAGTTGGAAGCGTTTGGGATGTGGTGCTACCGAAGAAAGGAACAAGTGAGTGGGACATACGTAGATATAATGATGATGTTGTCACTGAGGTAGAGGAACAAACACAAATATTGTACATGGTTCATTCCCCAGTTGAAGCGGTAATGTTTTTTTTCAGACCGCAATTGCTCCCGGGTCGACCCAGCCTTAAATGGGTACCGGTTCAGTCCGGGAAGTAAAAGCGGCGAGGGAGAGGAGATGGCTACCGCCCTCATATAACCGAGCCTGAGATGTGAGATCGCTAACACCTAACACTCCTACGGCAGTAATGCTATGGGATACTTTACTTTTTACAAACGCAAGGACTGAGTTGGCTGGAACACAGTAAGTGACATGAAAGTCTTCTACAGAAGATACTAGAGGGCACGATTCAGGGAACAAGAGGAAAAGGGCGACCAAGACTCGTCTTTACATCTCAGGGATGCAGGGACATTAAAGTACGAACTCATGCTGAAATGAAGAGGATAGGGTCAAATGGAGAGACATGCTCAGACAACCCTACAACCAGTCTTTGGTCTGATCAACTAAAGGATAGAGTCAAATGGAGAGACATGCTCAGACAACCCTACAACCAGTCTTTGGTCTGATCAACTAGAGGATAGAGTCAAATGGAGAGACATGCTCAGACAACCCTACAACCAGTCTTTGGTCTGATCAACTAGAGGATAGAGTCAAATGGAGAGACATGCTCAGACAACCCTACAACCAGTCTTTGGTCTGATCAACCAGATGATAGGGTCAAATGGAGAGACATGCTCAGACAACCCTACAACCAGTCTTTGGTCTGATCAACTAGGTGATAGAGTCAAATGGAGAGACATGCTCAGACAACCCTACAACCAGTCTTTGGTCTGATCAACCAGATGATAGGGTCAAGTGGAGAGACATGCTCAGACAACCCTACAACCAGTCTTTGGTCTGATCAACTAAAGGATAGAGTCAAATGGAGAGACATGCTCAGACAACCCTACAACCAGTCTTTGGTCTGATCAACCAGATGATAGGGTCAAATGGAGAGACATACTCAGACAACCCTACAACCAGTCCTAGGACTGTCCAAACAGATTGTAGGGTCAAATGGAGAGACATGCTCAGACAACCCTACAACCAGTCATAGGACTGTCCAACCAGATGATAGGGTCAAATGGAGAGACAGGAGACAACCCTACAACCAGTCCTAGGACTGTCCAACCAGATGATAGGGTCAAATGGAGAGACATGCTCAGACAACCTTACAACCAGTCCTAGGACTGTCCAACCAGATTATAGGGTCAAATGGAGAGACATGCTCAGACAACCCTACAACCAGTCCTAGGACTGTCCAACCAGATTATAGGATCAAATGGAGAGACATGAGACAACCCTACAACCAGTCCTAGGACTGTCCAACCAGATGAAAGGATCAAATGGAGAGACATTCTCAGACAACCTTACAACCAGTCATAGGACTGTCCAACCAGATGATAGGGTCAAATGGAGAGACATGCTCAGACAACCTTACAACCAGTCCTAGGACTGTCCATCCAGATTATAAGGTGAAATGGAGAGACATGCTCAGACAATCTTACAACCAGTCCTAGGACTGTCCAACCAGATGATAGGGTCAAATGGAGAGACATTCTCAGACAACCTTACAACCAGTCCTAGGACTGTCCCACCAGATGATAGGGTCAAATGGAGAGACATGCTCAGACAACCTTACAACCAGTCCTAGGACTGTCCATCCAGATTATAGGGTCAAATGGAGAGACATGCTCAGACAACCCTACAACCAGTCCTAGGACTGTCCAACTAGATTATAGGGTCAAATGGAGAGACATGCTCAGACAACCTTACAACCAGTCCTAGGACTGTCCAACCAGATTATAGGGTCAAATGGAGAGACATGCTTAGACAACCTTTCAACCAGTCTCAGACAACCTTACAACCAGTCTCAGACAACCCTACAACCAGTATCATACACCTTACAACCAGTCTCAGACAACCCTACAACCAGTCTCATACACCTTACAACCAGTCTCAGACAACCCTACAACCAGTCTCATACAACCTTACAACCAGTCTCAGACAACCCTACAACCAGTCTTATACAACCTTACAACCAGTCTCAGACAACCCTGCAACCAGTCTCATACAACCTTACAACCAGTCTCAGACAACCCTACAACCAGTCTTATACAACCTTACAACCAGTCTCAGACAACCCTGCAACCAGTCTCATACAACCTTACAACCAGTCTCAGATAACCCTACAACCAGCCTTAAAACTTACCAACCATAATGATAATTTATCTCTATTTCCTTGTTCGTTTTGCAGAGTGCGTTGCACTGTATTTTATGCCTTAGCCGTCTGTTGCATCCTACTTTAGCACGAATTTTATTAATGAGTTTATTTACCAAAGAGGTTGGTTTTGTTTTCCAAATAACCCGTGCTGAGTTAACTCTTGACGACTTGTATTTAATAGCCGGTTACAGTGGCTCTACATCCCGAGGTGTACTTAATAAGCCAGACCAAGGTTGGCCAGGTTGTAATGCTATTCAAGGCTTCTCAGTTAGCCTAGTGTTAAAAAAAAACACTTACGGGAATGTAAAATACTGTGAGAAGAAGCAAACATGCACAGACGGCTTTGCCTTTTGGTTAAGTGGGACGGCTCACAATATGAAGGTGCTGGGTTCGATCCCCATAACAGCACCGGCCGTTACCCCGGGGAAACAAACACTTAGAAAATGAAGAAGGAAGCAGACCTTTACATAAAATGCATTCTGAAGTCGGATGCACTAGGCAGACAGGCGCAAAATAAAAACCGCAGTGCAACGCCCACCGCCCGGGGGATACGTCAAACGCAAAAAAACAAGAACAAAATAAAATACACAAAGCTTACGTTACCAGCTAAAGGTCTTCATCAGTGGCAACAAACAACACACATATCAACCAAGAAGAACTAGGAAGAGTTTAATACATACAATAAAGATAAAAACACACGAGGGAATCAATCAAGTATTTAGCTCGTGCTTGTCAGCTATATAATAGCGAGTGAGCTCACCACAGTGGGGATTCAAGTGCCGATCCCCACTTAGTTCGCTGTGAGACATGCTTGTTTTCAAGGTCTTGAACAAGGACGTGAGCTGGAGGCGTGATCAGCATGTTACACTTGACCCTGAGGAGTGGAGGCTAACGTGTGGTCAGGCAAAACATACTCATCTGACAATGTTAGTCGGGCGACGTCCACGATGTTGACTCTTCATGTTTGGGAATAAGAAGTTTGGAAATAAGAGGTTTGGGAATAAGAGGTTTGGGAATAAGAAGTTTGGGAATAAGAAGTTTGGGAATAAGAAGTTTGGGAATAAGAGGTTTGGGAATAAGAGGTTTGGGAACAAGAGGTTTGGGAATAAGAGGTTTGGGAATAAGAAGTTTGGGAATAAGAAGTTTGGGAATAAGAAGTTTGGGAATAAAAAGTTTGGAAATAAGAGGTTTGGGAATAAGAGGTTTGGGAATAAGAAGTTTGGGAATAAGAAGTTTGGGAATAAGAAGTTTGGGAATAAAAAGTTTGGGAATAAGAAGTTTGATAATAAAAAGGTTTGGGAATAAGAAGTTTGGTAATAAAAAGTTTGGGAATAAAAAGTTTGGGAATAACAAGTTTGGGAATAAAAAGTTTGGGAATAACAAGTTTGGGAATAAAAAGTTTGGGAATAAAAAGTTTGGGAATAAGAAGTTTGGGAATAAAAAGTTTGGGAATAAGAAGTTTGGGAATAAGAAGTTTGGGAACGAGAGGTTTGGGAACAAGAGGTTTGGGAACGAGAGGTTTGGGAACAAAATGTTTGGGAACACATAGTTTGGGAACACATAGTTTGGGAACAAGAGGTTTGGGAACAAGAGGTTTATGGAACAAGAGGTTTGGGAACGAGAGGTTTGGGAACAATAGGTTTGGAAACAAGAGATTTGGGAACGAGAGGTTTGGGAACGAGAGGTTTGGGAACGAGAGGTTTGGGAACAAGAGGTTTGGGAACGAGAGGTTTTGGAACAACTAGTTTGGGAACAAGATGTTTGAGAACAAGATGTTTGGGAACAAGAGGTTTGGGAACAAGAGGTTTGGGAACGAGAGGTTTGGGAACAACTAGTTTGGGAACAAGATGTTTGAGAACAAGAGGTTTGGGAACAAGTAGTTTGGGAACAAGAGGTTTGAGAACAAGTAGTTTGGGAACAAGTAGTTTGGGAACAAGAGATTTGGGAACAAGCAGTTTGAGAACACGTAGTTTGGGAACAAGTAGGGTCTACTTTTCTCTAGTGTTTGAGTCTATTAAGATGGACTTGCACATCAGTTAACGACCCCCCGCGGCACTTGTCTTAGCGCAGCGGAGTGATAAACTGCTCGGGCCTAACCCCCTAATCAGGAAATCATACTACCGGCTACATCCATCTCACGCCAGAGCAATGATCTAGACTGAAGCATCCATCCCTGTAGAAGTACAGGTCGACTAAAACTAAGAAAGATCAGGAATAAGTGGCGGAACACATCTAACATCTCAGAGCAGCAAACACAAACATAATTCACGACAGCAATCACCCGATCTCCCGGCCTTTCTCCAAAGCTCACGAGAGTTGACGTTATACATGTGGGTTAAAGGTCTAAGAAATGTAATCGGTGTTGCTAAGAAAGACATTACGTAATGACGACATTTTAAAAACGTTCGAGCTACCCTTTGGGGTGAATACATTTGCTGACAATTAGCACACACAAAATTGTTTAGTAATCTCATATGAATGCCCTCCGATTAACATCCATTGAAGGTTTACGACCTAAGAATATCTAGCTACAGGGCACGAGAAAGCACTTTTGACAGATGGATAGACTACAATTCAACGATCGTTGATCGACACAGACATAATGAGCGAAGCGACGAACTAAGCGTACCAGCTTGTGCTCGCTAAGTTCTGAGCGTACCAGCTTGTGCTCGCTAAGCTCTGAGCGTACTAGCTTGTGCTCGCTACGTTCTGGGCGTACCAGCTTGTGCTTGCTAAGTTCTGAGCGTCCTAGCTTGTGCTCGCTAAGCTCTGAGCGTACTAGCTTGTGCTCGCTAAGTTCTGGGCGTACCAGCTTGTGCTCGGTCAGGTCTGAGCGTACCAGCTTGTGCTCGCTAAGTTCTGAGCGTACCAGCTTATGCTCGCTACGTTCTGAGCGTACCAACTTGTGCTCGCTAAGTTCTGAGCATACCAGCTTGTGCTCGCTAAGTTCTGAGCGTACCAGCTTGTGCTCGCTAAGTTCTGAGTGTACCAGCTTGTGCTCGCTAAGTTCTGAGCGAACCAGCTTGTGCTCGCTAAGTTCTGAGCGAACCAGCTTGTGCTCGCTAAGTTCTGAGCGTACCAGCTTGTGCTCGCTAAGTTCTGAGCGTACTAGCTTGTGCTCGCTAAGTTCTGAGCGTACTAGCTTGTGCTCGCTAAGTTCTGAGCGTATCAGCTTGTGCTCGCTATGCACTCAATGAACACGCGGATGGAAATCTGACTAACTCAGTAATTCGCTGGATGGCTGAAAAACTGACTAATTAACTGACAAATTAACCAACATACTAACTAACTGACTCACATACTAGCTAACAGATTAACATACTACCTGACTAACTAACTAACTAACTAAGTAACTAACTGACTAACTAATTAACTAACTGACTTACTGACTATCTGGCTAACTAACTAACTAACTGACTAACTGACTATCTGACTAACTAACTAGCTAACTGACTAACTGACTATCTGGCTAACTAACTAACTAACTGACTAACTAACTAACTGAATAACTAACTAACTAACTGACTGACATAAAAAAAACAGACTAACCGACTAACTAACTTAATGCAAACTAAATAAATAACTGCCTAACTACTTAACTAACTGTCTAACTAACTAACTAACTAACTGACTAACTAGCTAAGTAACTTACTGGCTAACTAACTACCTAACTGGCTAACTTAATGACAAACATAAAAAGCAACAGTCTAACAGATTAACAGACTAGCTAATTTACTGGCTAACTAACTTACTGGCTAACTTACTAACTAACTAACGTGCTAGCTAACTGACTAAATCAATAACCAACTGTCTAACTAACTGAAGAATTCAACAACTAACTAAGTAACAAAGTGTCTTACTGATTAATTAACTGACTGACTAACCAACTGACTAACTATCTAACTAACTGACTTACTAACTGACTAACTAACAGACTAACTTGGTAACTAATTGACTAACTAACAGACTAACTGACTTACTAACTAATTAACAAACAGGCTAACTGACTTACTAAATGACTAACAAACTGACTGACTAACCGACTGACACAGAATCTGACTTGGAGTTCACAAGGGAAGAGAAAGAGAGGTAGACCAAGACACACTTAGAGAAGAGACTGAAAAGGAACTTCAGTCTGTGGACTTCAACTGTATATAGGCAGGCAGGACAGTCCCAGTTCGAACTTGTTTGAAGAAGCTTGTCAATGGTCTATGCCCCGAAAGAAGAGTCGAGCATTGCTGGTCTATATACGTCAGAATTTTCCTTTGTTGTTCTTCGTACATCCTGAGATCAAAGTCCCGGTTTCTCTTACATCCTTAGATCAAGGTCCCGGTTTTTCTTCCATCCTCAGATCAAAGTCTTGGTTTCTCTTACATCTTCAGATCAGTCCCTGTTTCTCTTACATCCTCAGATCAAAGTCATGGTTTCTCTTACATCCTTAGATCAAGGTCCCTGTTTCTCTTACATCCTTAGATCAAGGTCCCGGTTTTTCTTCCATCCTCAGATCAAAGTCCTGGTTTCTCTTACATCCTCAGATCAAAGTCCCTGTTTTTCTTACATCCTCAGATCAAAGTCCCGATTTCTCTTGCATCCTCAGATCAAGGATCCCGGTTTCTTCTACATCCTCAGATCAAGGTTCCGGTTTCTCTTACAAAGGACACTGTTGTTTGTTAGGCTGTTTCATCTCCATTCAGCTTTTTGTCTCGTATCTGTCTCACGAGGCCAGTATTGTTCTTTCTCTTCCTGCGTGAGCGTGCAGCTTTGCGAGATGTGTTCCGCGGTCATGATATGCTCCCCACCTGGACACCTGTCATCTGTCCCAATCCTCATTTTGTTGTAAAGATGACCCTTGAGTCTGTTATGCCCAGTTCTCAGTCTGAAGGTGATGACTTGCTCTTCTCTAGTTAAATCATTGTTGTTGGCTTCTAAAAAAAAACAAGCAGTATAAAGAGGATAAGAAAACAAATTGAGAAACGGGATTGAACAAAGCAGAAAGGACACGAAAAATAAAAAGGAGAAAGGAAAATAAAATAAAAGGAGAATGGAAAAGATAAAGAAAACAAAATGGAAAGAAAAATAAAATTAAACAGGAGAAAGGACACGAAAAGTAAACAAAGAAAAAGGACACACACAAAATAAAAAGGAGAACGGACGCAAAATTTAAAAAAAAGAATAAAGAGACAAGCAAAATAACAAAAAGGAGAACGAAAAAGAAAAATACAATTTAGATGAAACAATAAAAATAATAAGGTGAAAGTATAAGAATAACACACAGAAATGCAGATAACAAAAACAAAACAAAATAATATGGAGAACGGACAAGTCTAATAAAAAAGGAGAAAAACCACAATGAAAAACAAACAAAACAGAAGACCACCCAAACTATGCACGTTTAAGAATCCCTGGACGAAGACATTTAAAAATTGATGCTTGAAAGTCATCTGGAAATCGACAGAGAAGACATGGCATTGAGACTTGAATGCCTCCAGGGAGACACGAACCGGGAATCGACACATGATTCACTGTTTCTGTTTTGTGCATTGACATCTTCTCTTGTGTTTTGTACTTGTAAATCGTATGTGCCTTTAAATGTATTGTTCTTTTGTGCTCTTCCCAGTTATTTATCCTCTTCTCAAATTTCGTATTTTCCATTTGTTATTCTTCTGGTTTTTTGTTACTGTTCGTCTTAACAAGATGTAAATAATACAGCAGGAAAATCAATGTTAGAAAAAAACTGGGGTCACGAAAATATCTAGAATAGCCAGAGATATCAATATCGCCATTGAGAAAACAGGATTTCAAACAGGTGAAAGATTTCACACACTTAGGGAGCATGTTATGAGGTAACGGAAAAATCACAGCGAAAAATCCTGTAAAGATACAAAAAGGCAAATCAGATCATAGTTAACTCCATTACCTAACGGGACAAGTACGGGACAATAACTACCAACATAACTTTATACAACAGGATAATCGTCCCAACACTATGCATCCAATATCAAAACGAGACACTAAGATCGCAAGAAAAATGCTACATCGTAACAGCAGAAATGAAATACCTGCAAAAAATATTGAGTGTAACAAGGAGAGACATGATCAGAAACGATGACATCAGGAGACTAGCGAGAACAACACCAGTATTAGACTACATAAAAAGAAAGCTACTAAAATAGTTTGGCTACCACCACACAGCACATCGCCCCCCAACAGCAATGCTATTTAGATACAACGGAATCAAAGCCAAAGGCAGACCACGAAAATGTTGACTCACAGAAAGATCTGAGGTAGTGAGTGCCACTGTGCATGAGACACATAGACGGGCTCGTTCTGGAGATCTCCTCATAACCTGACGCTCAAAGAACATAACAGGATAAGCGTTTAAGAAAAGAAAAGAAGAAACGCTTTTCAGGTCACCGAAAGCTGAAAAAATATGTGTCCGTCCTTCGCCCTGGTGTACCCTGACGGTCCAAAGGCGTGGTACAGATCATCGCTATATCTCGTCGGCGGACAGTCGCATGGGCGGTTGCAGTTGGTTGGCCCTCAGAAAGACACCCTCCTCGTCCATCTATCGTCAGCCATACGGACCACATGGCTAGCTCATCTGTACTTTTGCATTGAAGCAATGTAGATGACAAATGAGGAGCTTGTCTTTGTTGTTGTTGGCCTCAGAGTCGATATTCTGAACTTAAACCTGGACAGAATGGTCACAGACTATACACCTTACGGTCTGAACTTACACCTGGGCAGAATGGTCACAGACTATACACCATACGGTCTGAACTTACACCTGGGCAGAATGGTCACAGACTATACACCATACGGTCTAAACTTACACCTAGACAGAATGACCTAACACCATACGGTCTGAACTTACACTTGGACAGAATGACCTAACACCATACGGTGCGAGCTTACACCTGCACAGACTGGCCATACACCATACAGTCTGAACTTACACCTGGACAGAATGGACACAGACTATACACCATGCGGTCTGAACTTACACCTGGACATAATGGACACAGACTATACACCATACGGTCTGAACTTACACCTGGACATAATGGACACAGACTATACACCATACGACTACATTGGGAAGAACAAGATACAAGAGTAAAATATCATCTTCTGGATTGTCCATGATCTTTCGTCATATGGAGAGCATGGGACTCAGGTGTTATGAACTAGATTTTAAATTCCAACGTCCGAGGTTCAATTCAAGTTTTTTCATATGGTATGACAGGTCTTCCAGTCGACCCAGCTGAAAATGGGTACCTTCTTCTTCGTCCGTTCTCAATCCCCCACTACCAAACCCTGAAAATGGCTTTTCAAGTAGCAGGATGTAGACCGGAGAACAGAATGAGTTGTGTCGTAGTTTACAGCTTGACTACAATATTTGCACCTGTCAGTCCGACACATCAGATTTCAGCTGACATTTCTGGATATCGGGTTAGCATTCCCTCTTCGATCCCTTCTCCTTAGCCAGTCTGCCCTGCTGCAGCCTGTTATCTAGGATCACCACGTGGAGGTGTAGAAGGGTCTTGGCAGCTTTGGTTCGCTGGCCCTGACGCTAGCAGTCAGCTATGGGTCGCTGACCACTGCAGCTCATGCGCTGCTCAGCATCTTGATCTGGAATGAGCATCTGTCGTAATCACGAACAAATTCAGAGCCGCTGACGCGCTACGATATCCTTTCGGTTTAGCTGAACTTTAAGCAATGAAGGGAACATCACTTAAGAATCGCCTGGATGCATCGAATTTAGTTCTGCGCGAAATTTACCAATTCTCCATCTTTGTTAGAATTGCGGAAGTAGCTACTACCGCCACCCTATCCCTCCCCAACACCAGAACACAGAACAACTTAAGAAAACAAGTAAAATCCACTACCTGACATAGAGAAAACAAGAATGAAAACTCGTTAACCTGAGAATCGGAACAGTTCAAAGTAATTCTTTTTTTGTTTTCTTTCATCATAATATTCATTCTCTTTTCTGGATCATTTTTCCATCTTTTATTTCTGCTTCCTGTACTGTTATATTCTCTTTATATCCTTGCTCTGCAATTTCTTTGTTCTCGTCTTTACATGTTTTTCATTCTTCTACGTATTTTTTGTTCATTTCTACCATTTCGTCCGTCTCTTTTGTTTGCTGCTGTTAAAATTTGTGGTTCCTTCGATTTATTCGCTTTTTTTTTTATTTCTGCGATGGAAATGTTCACCCTGACCAGACTGCAAATAATCTGGAAAGACAAGAACGTTAGCCTTTAATCGAAGCTGACTTTAATGTGTACAATGGTCACCTTGGTATACCTCTACGTGTGTTAGACTTGGACTCTGACGGCTGCCGTAGCACGTAAAATTTGCGCAATGGAAATGAGATGCTTGCAAATAATTCTTGGCATTTCAGATCTGGATAAGGTTACAAACAAGAGTGTTCTTGAAATTGTTAGGATGGAGTAATACCAGTATAAAGACCTACTGCCTTTAGTAAAAACACGAAAATTGACATGGTATGAACATATATCACGATCTGACTAAGACCGTCCTACAAGGCCCTGTGCCTGAGAAGCGTGGGAGAGTGGACCAAAAAAAGAGATGGGAGGTCAATAGCTGAAACTAATACCAAGCGAAAAATCGAGTCTTATGGCGTGAACTGGTTCGACAAAGTGCAATAACGGTGCGTCAACGACCTTTCTAGGTTTCAATAACGGTACCTCAACGACCTTTCTAGGTTACAATAACGGTGCGTCAACAACCCTCAAGGTTACAATAACTGTGCCTCAACGACCTTCTAGGTTACAATAACGGTGCGTCAACGACCTTCTAGGTTACAATAACGGTGCGTCAATGAGCCTCTAGGTTACAATAACCGTGCCTGAACGACCTTCTTGGTTACAATAACGGTGCGTCAACGACCTTCTAGGTTACAATAACGGTGCCTCAACGACCCTCTAGGTTACAATAACGGTGCGTCAACGACCTTCTAGGTTACAATAACGGTGCCTCAACGACCGTCTAGGTTACAATAACGGTGCGTCAACGATCTTCTAGGTTACAATAACGGTGCCTCAACGACCCTCTAGGTTACAATAACGCTGCATCAACTACCTTATCGGTTACAATAACGGTGCGTCAACGACCTTCTAGGTTACAATAACGGTGCGTCAACGACCTTCTAGGTTACAATAACGGTGCCTCAACGAACATTCTAGGTTACAATAACGGTGCGTCAACGACCCTCTAGGTTACAATAACGGTGCGTCAACGACCCTCTAGGTTACAACAACGGTGCGTCAACGACCCTCTAGGTTACAATAACGGTACCTCAACGACCTTCTAGGTTACAATAACGGTGCGTCAACGACCCTCTAGGTTACAATAACGGTACCTCAACGACCTTCTAGGTTACAATAACGGTGCCTCAACGACCTTCTAGATTACAATAACGGTGCCTCAACGACCTTCTAGGTTACAATAACGGTGCCTCAACGACCTTCTAGGTTACAATAACGGTACCTCAACGACCTTCTAGGTTACAATAACGGTGCCTCGACGACCTTCTAGATTACAATAATGGTGCCTCAACGACCTTCTAGATTACAGGACTGATGATGATGATGATATTTCTCGTTTTCTGCATCTCTTTTTGTTTTTCTTCTTCCTTTCTTCGGTATTTCATTCATATTTTGTGTCTGTTCTTTTGCCATTTCTTCCTTTATTTCTTTATGTTTCACTGCTTACTAATTGCGTCTTACGATATATATATATATGGGTATCTTGTTATTCATCTTTTGTTCTTTTTTCTGTGTATGATCTTTTTTCTTTTATTCTTCTTCACAAATACGTTTTTCTTTTCCTCTTCATTAATTTTTCGCGTTTCTGTTATTCACCTGAATGTGTTCTTATTCCTTTTCATTAATCGTCTTCTTCTGTTTTTAGCTGCATCATCTGTTCTTTCTTCGTATTTTTCAACTGTCCGTTTTTACCTTCTATACCTGTCGTCTATTTTTCTTTCAATTTTATTTTTTTCTCATTACTATTTTCTTTCATTTCTTTTCCCACTTCTTCTTCTTCTTCTTCTCTCTCTTCATCTTTTTCTTGTTTCTTCTTTGTCTTCTTCTTCTTCGTCATCTTCATCTTCTTCGCATTTTCTTTCATCTTTCAATCTTCTTAATTTTGGTGTTATTTTTATTTATCTCATGCCTGCCCTTTATTGACACCATCTTCTTTATTCCTCTCATGTTCTTTATCTTCCCTTTTTAAAACCCAACTCCAACTATCCGCGCCTCTGCCGTGCCTTGTCCAATACCTCAACTACCAGCAAACACGAAAATAGCTCTCCCCACTTCCCCCATACATTTTAACAAAACCTGCTCTTCTCTTTCTCCCACATCATAGTCTGCCCATAACTCTGAGTCAACCTCAATTTCTCTATCCATAAATCTTGATGGTAGTCTAAAATTCTACAGAAGTACATTCTAAACTTATGAACAAGAGAACTGAATGTATTAGACGGGTTTATACAGAACGATTCCTGGTATTGAAGATACGATTCTTATACTCATGATCGCTGCAAGAGATTTATATAACAGAGGCGTGTCGAAACTGTAAAGATGCTCTGGGCATAAATTAAGTGGGGCGCCATCTATACTTTTTGTTGTAACATTTCGTGTAGAAAAATGAATTGTTATGTTTCTTCTATTTCTTCTTTTCTTTTTATTCATGTTCTTAGCCTTAGAGGTGTGTGTGTGGCCTTTCCGTTTTTGTAAGCTTTCCGAACAATTTCAGCGTGCTGGTTCAAATTACTTCGTGCTCAGACTGAATGTGATGTGTTCTCTTCAGAATTTGACCGCTTATCACAGTTTACCTAGCTGGAAAAAGATACCTGATGACGTCAGAGGAAAATTTCAGAACCCATAGTTGACTGCTATCGTCAGGGCCAGCGAACCAGAGCTTCCAAGACCCTTCTACACCTCCACGCGGTGATCCTGGATAACAGGCTGCAGCAGGGCAGACTGGCTAAGCTGAAGGGATCGAAGAGGGAATGCTAACCCAGTACTCAAAAAATGCTTGCTGAAGTCGGATGTGTTGGACCGAAATGTGCAAATATCGCAGTCAAGCTGTAAACTACGACACAACGCATTCCGATCTCTGGACTACATTCTGCTACTTACCCTTTCAGAGTTTGGTAGTGGGAGATTTAGAATGAACAAAGCCAAGCCAGCCAAACCAAGAACCGCAGGTGGAACTACGAAATTCATGCTTTGTCGTAAGAATTTTCAGTAATAACTTAACTTAACGTCTTTATACTGGTTTAGAAGACTCTGCAGAGTATGTATACAACCACTTTCATCTACATTATCTTTCTCTAAACGAACGAGTCGGATCATATATGGGGGATTTGCTGGTGGGTGGGGGAGGGCGGGGGGGGGGGGGGGTCCAGAGTCACTTATATGAGCCACTTCCAATGTATTTTCTCTGTCATGTTCTTTCGTAGTTGCATCCTCTACTTCTTTGTGTGATCATCTTCCAGATTGTTTATCGTCCTTTCCTTTCTTTTGGCCGTATCCTCGTTTTTTTTTTTCTGTGTGCGCTTTGTTGTGTCCACTTTGTTGTGTCCGCTTTCTTCCTATCAACTTTTTTCCTGTCCACTTTCTTCTTGTCCACTTTCTTCTTGTCCAATTTCTTCCCGTCCAATTTCTTCCTGTCTTCTTTCTTCCTGTCCACTTTCTTCCTGTCCATATTCTTCCTGTCTTATTTTTTCCTGTTTTCTTTCTTCCTGTCCAATTTCTTCCTGTCTTCTTTTGTCCTGTCCACTTTCTTCCTGTCCTCTTTCTTCCTGTCTTCTTGCTTCGTCCGCTTCCTTCCTGTCCGCTTCCTTCCTGTCCGCTTCCTTCCTGTCCGCTTCCTTTATGTCCAATTTCTTCCTGTCCACTTTCTTCCTGTCCATATTCTTCCTGTCTTTTTTTTTCCTGTTTTCTTTCTTCCTGTCCAATTTCTTCCTGTCTTCTTTTGTCCTGTCCACTTTCTTCCTGCCCACTTTCTTCCTGTCCAATTTCTTCATGTCCATTTTCTTCCAGTCCGTATTCTTTCCTGCCCACTTTCTTCCTGTCCAATTTCTTCCTGTCTTCTTTCCTGTCCACTTTCTTCCTGTCTTCTTTCTTCCTGTCCACTTTCTTCCTGTCCACTTTCTTCCTGTACACTTTCTTCCTTCCCAATTTCTTCCTGTCTTCTTTCTTCCTGTCTTCTTTCTTGTCCACTTTCTTCCTGTCCAATTTCTTCCTGTCTTCTTTCTTGTCCACTTTCTTCCTGTCTTCTTTCTTGTCCACTTTCTTCCTGTCTTCTTTCTTCCTGTCCACTTTCTTCCTTCCCACTTTCTTTCCTGTCCACTTTCTTCCTGTCTTCTTTCTTCCTGTCCACTTTCTTCCTTCCCACTTTCTTTCCTGTCCACTTTCTTCCTGTCTTCTTTCTTCCTGTCCACTTTCTTCCTTCCCACTTTCTTTCCTGTCCACTTTCTTCCTGTCTTCTTTCTTCCTGTCCACTTTCTTCCTTCCCACTTTCTTCCTGTCCACTTTCTTCCTGTCCACTTTCTTTGCGTTCATTATCTGCTGTAATGTACTTGCTTGTCTGTCTACGAGTCATTCTTGATATTCTTCTGTATCATATTGTCCTGCTGTGTTTCAGCTGCAGTTTCAGGAAGGTCAGGCCTGGTCTGGTCAGGCAAAATATACTGACGCTACAAAAATCCAGAACACGTTTTATGTCTAGCACCACCGCTCCTCCAGTCAACCCATCTGTAAATGTGTTCATAACCTATGAGTTGAGGAAGGAAAGAGCAGCCAAGGAAGGGAACTGACCACCCCACCTCACACAGACTGCGGCTCAGTACATCAAGATTTACCTTCATCCCTGACGGCCACTGAAATGAACTTCACCTTTATACTTCCATGCAGAAAAATAACTAAAACAATATTCCTTTTTTACGGGATGTTCTTTTAGCTTAACTTAACGTCTTTATACTGGTTTAGAAGACCCTGCAGAGTCTGTATACAACCAGTATCATTTACATCACCTTGCTCTAAAAGCTATGGGCATTCCAAGCATTCGCAACTCTCTGACTAAACAAATATTTCCTAATATCTAATCTGGACCTCTATTTAGTCAACTTGTACCCACAAGAACAAGATGGCATAGCTACAAGTTGACTAAAGAGAGGTCCAGATTAGATATTACGACATATAGGAAGAAGTTGGCTGTATTTTTAAAAAAAATTTTTATAGTCTAATTTATCCATTCCTCTGATCATCTTATAAACCTGTATTAAATCACTACGAATTCTTCTCTCTTCTAGACACTGTAGGCCGGTTTTTCTCTTTTCTCGACGAAAACGCACCCAACGCCTAAGTGTGTCTGATAGATACGCTTCTGTATTTAAGAGGTAGATCTATATTCTAATATTAGTAACAAAAACCCCCATCAGTTTTTGTATGACACACCAGTTACATAACTACACGATTCTTTAAATCAAACTTGAAACTGTGAGTGATGTATGTGACCTCTGGTGCTTTTACGTGCGCGCTCAAATATTCTTTATACAAATAATATTGCCAGTTTTTGTTCTTCTAACAGAACTCGTGACAATGCATTAAATTATAACGATTTTTCTGAAATGATTCTTCTTCTACTGTCCATTTCTTTCAATTCTTTTTATTTTGTCTCACAGTGTTGTTTTTTTTTAAAAATTTGTGTGGTTTGTAATTTTATTTTAAAAGTTATTTCACTATCATATTTTGTTCATGCACTTTTAATTTCTTCTTTTCAAGATTTGCTCTCTCATTCGTTTGATTGTTTTTATATTTGAAGTTCATGTACGCAATCTTTGATTTTTTTTGCGTTTCTCTTTCTCCTATCCGCCTTACTTTGTGCTTCTTTCATTTTTTGTGCTTGTTTCGTAATCTATTTCTGATTACTTTGTCGATGTTATTTCTGTATTCTCCTCATCCTTCTGTGTTTGTCTCCATTTGTGATTTTTTTCTTTGTTCTTTTTCCCATTTTGTTTTCGTAATTTTCTGGCATAAATTTACAGTGGGTGGTGAGGAAATAGATCAGGTCACACATTTTGAATATCTGGGCTCCAGAATTGACAAAAATGGTGACTGCTCGAAAGAAATCAGAAGAAGACTAGCTATGGCAATGCAGAGACTGAACAGCCTGAAGAAATTATGGCAGGGCACCAACAAAATGATAAAAGTAAAAGCCTTGAGAGCCTGTGTTTTTCCTGTGGCAGCTTATGGCTGCAAATCATGGACGATTACCAAAACTTCCAGACAAAGAATCTAATCCTTCGAGTCAAAATGTTACAGAAAGATCCTCAGAATACCCTGGACAGAGAAAAGAACAAATGTAGACATTCGGCAAGAGTTGAGCATAGAGGAGAACTGGTTTATCAATTCCATTTTGGCTAGAAAATGCAAATACTTTGGTCACATCAAGAGACACAACGGTCTCGACAGAACAGTGATGGAAGGTATGGTGCCAGGCAAAAGAGGTAAGGGTTGACCAAGAAGACGATGGCACCAAGATATCCAGGAATGCCTGAGTATGACTGTGGCGGAGGCTGGAGTTTTGGCAAGAGAACGAGTTTCTTTCAGACAGACTGTGATGGGAGCGACGTTCTACAAAGGACATGCTACATGATGATGATTTTTCTGCTCATGTCCGCCCTTCTCTACTTCTTCAATGCTGCTTTTCTTTTCCCCCCTTTTTGACAGTTTTTTTCTTTTCTAATGTTTTGCCATCGTTGTATTATTTATGTTACTTTTCAATTTTATATTTATATTTGTTCAATGTTGTGTTCCTTGAAGACGATGCTTATTCCTTTTCGTAACATATCTATTTATATGTCTTTCTGTACTCATGTCTTTCGTGCCACACACTTACTTACCTCAGTCGCCCCTGTTCTACTTTGAGGGTGTTAAGGTCTTTGTATATAATTATCTCACTTAACTTAACGTCTTTATATTGGTTTAGAAGACTCTGCAGAGTCTGTATGCGACTAGTTTTTTGGATGTTGGTTTAACTGATACGCGAGTCCATCTTAATAGACTTCATCCTTAGAGCTAAGTAGACCCGCAGCTGGTTAAGCGCCATCTATAGCTGTTCTCAACAAACCACCACGGGCAAAACTACAAATAATTTTTGTGTAGATTTACTAGAATTTTTAAATTTTATCTGGGCAGCGGCCGTTAAACCTACTCTTTTCAATTTCTGGTAATGGATTTTTAACGTGCTCGACACTAAATATGGGAGACCGACCTCACTGCCCAGAAATTAGGTGAGTTTTTACTAGAAGATCCACGTGAAAAAAATCCCGGTCTCAATCGTGATTCGAACCTGCGATCTCCCGCACCCAACCTCAAAACCACTGGGTCCTCCACCCGAGGCGGACACCCAACCTCGAGACCACTGAGTCCTCCACCTGAGGTGGACACGCAACCTCGAGACCACTGAGTCCTCCACCCTAGGCGGACACCCAACCTCGAGACCACTGAGTCCTCCACTCGAGTACCACACCCAGCCTGGAGACCACTGAGTCCCACTCAATCGAGTGTGCAGACAAGCTTGCTATATGTATGATGGAAGAACCGCCTTCTTTTGTCTTGTATCTTGGTCTTAGACTTAGTCAGTCTGCACCTCTACATGGACGTGTGCCCTTATGCTGGTACCAACTCTTGTGCGGTTTGATGAGCTGGAGTTGAGCAGTACTGCGTGTTATGGTGTTGTGCTGGTACCAACTCTTGTGCGGTTTGATGAACAGTACTGCGTGTTATGGTTTTATGCTGGTACCAACTCTTGTGCGGTTTGATGAGCTGGAGTTGAGCAGTACTGCGTGTTATGGTGTTGTGCTGGTACCAACTCTTGTGCGGTTTGATGAGCTGGAGTTGAGCAGTACTGCGTGTTATGGTGTTGTGCTGGTACCAACTCTTGTGCGAGTTGATGAACAGTACTGCGTGTTATGGTTTTATGCTGGTACCAACTCTTGTGCGAGTTGGTGAGCTGGAGTTGAGCAGTACTGCGTGTTATGGTGTTGTGCTGGTACCAACTCTTGTGCAAGTTGATGAGCAGTACTGCGTGTTATGGTGTTGTGCTGGTACCAACTCTTGTGCGAGTTGATGAACAGTACTGCGTGGTATGGTTTTATGCTGGTACCAACTCTTGTGCGAGTTGATGAGCTGGAGTTGAGCAGTACTGCGTGTTATGGTGTTGTTCTGGTCCCAGCTATGTTTTCAGTCGGTTCTGTCTTGGACGGGGTTGTTCAGTGAAAGGATAACCTGTTTGATTTTGTATCGCGAGGGTAGTGCGACTCAGCGAATCTTGCCACCTAGTTAGGAGGTAGGGGAGGGGAGGGACATGGGGGAGGGGGTGGGGTCCTGTCTTTCAGGAAGTCTTTTTTTTTTGTTGCATCTGGTACCACAGAGTGGTTGCTGTGCTCCAGCGTGCGCCTTTCCTTCGGACAACATGACCAGCCCAGTGGGGCTTGTTGTCCTTAGGATGCTGTAGGACATACTTCATGTGTGAAAATGACCAGATGTCACTGTTGTGCAGACTCATATGGCGCTGTTGCCTAAGGGATAGGCCCACGAGACAGCGAGTAGGGGACAGCAGGAAAATGCAGAAATTCGACACAAGTTGAACATAGAGGAGAACTGGTTCACTCCAACGTGATAAAAAAATAAAAATACTTTGGCCAAATCAGAAGACAGGACGGTCTTGAGCGATCGGTAATGGAAGGTATGATGCCGGGCAAGGGAAACATAGACAGACAAAGAGGGCATTGGCATCAAGAAGTCAATGAATGATTGGGCATGTATCTGCAGCAGGTTAGAGATTTGCCAAGAGATCGAATTCTTTTAGGCGAGCTGTGATAGATGCGACGTTCTGCAAATTATACGCCACACCATGATGCGTTCATTCACTTCTGGAGAGGAAACCATCTTATCTTGCAGCGACAGTGACGAATTCCCTAATGCAACACACTAATACAGTTGAACAGTGGCAAATTTTCGTGAGAATTTAGCCCAAAGTTTGAGCGCTCCGTGACAAAACATTACCATTTCGAAATCCTTATTATCAGCTGCACGATTAAACCTTTCGTTTCTGTTTTCATCCAAGAGCCGTGTCTGACGATACTGATTGCCAATTAATGTTGTAAACGATTACATAGAATCGTTGTTGTCACTACTGGTTTTCTAAAGCACTCTTTAATTATCGATCCAAATTGATTTAGCGATTAGCCAGATACCACTATCGAAAATGGTGACGCTGTGTCTCCCAAAATAGAACTGAACGGCTACAATAAAGGGAAACCACCATTACTCAATTGAAAACCTGTGACAAAAACTATCGTCTTTTTCTTCTTCTTCTTCTTCTTCTTCTTTTTCTTCTTCTTCTTCTTCTTCTTCTTCTTCTTCTTCTCCTTCTTCTGTGTTCTGGCTCAATCTCCCACTACCAAGCCCTGAATTGGGATTTGCAAGTAGCAGGATGTGGTCCAGAGAACGGAATGCGTTGTGCCGCTAGTTTACAGCTTGACTGCGATATTTGCACCTTTCGGTCAGACACATCCGATTTTGGCAGACAATAACTACTAAAACAGCTTTAAATAACACGACACAATGTCCCGATATTGTGATTGAAACGTCAAAATTGGCCACTGACAACAAACGAAAAAAGAAAAAATAGGACAGCAGAAAGGAAATTCCTTATAGGAATATTGGGTACGACAAGAACGGACAAATAGAGAAAGAAGAGACAAATAGGGACAAGAAGGGACAGAAGGGGAAAATAAGGAACAGATAGGGACAATAAGAGACAAGAAGGGACAAATAGGGACATGAAGGGACAGAAGGGGACAATAAGGAACAGATAGGGACAATAAGAGACAAGAAGGGACAAATAGGGACATGAAGGGACAAATAGGGACATGAAGGGACAAATAGGGACATGAAGGGACAGAAGGGGACAATAAGAGACAAGAAGGGACAAATAGGGACATGAAGGGACAAATAGGGACATGAAGGGACAGAAGGGGACAATAAGGAACAGATAGGGACAATAAGAGACAAGAAGGGACAAATAGGGACATGAAGGGACAAATAGGGACAAGAAGGGACAGAAGGGGACAATAAGAGACAAGAAGGGACAAATAGGGACATGAAGGGACAAACAGGGACTAGAAGGAACAGATAGGGACAAGAAGAGACAAAAAGGGACACATTGGGACAAGAATGGGCAAGAAGGGACACGAAGGGACAAGACAGAAACGAAGACATCAGGACGTCGGTGGAAACGACGCTAGTATTCAGTTCAGTTCAAGTGCCATCTCCGCATCGAAGGTCGGCTGCAATAGATCTCTAGTGTACTCTATCTCTTATAGTAATGGTGCAATCTGACAGGCGTTTCCCATTCTATCTGACAGGCGTTTCCCAGTCTATCTGACAGGCGTTTCCCAGTCTATCTGACAGGCGTTTCCCAGTCTATCTGACAGGCGTTTCCCAGTCTATCTGACAGGCGTTTCCCAGTCTATCTGACAGGCGTTTCCCAGTCTATCTGACAGGCGTTTCCCAGTCTATCTGACAGGCGTTTCCCAGTCTATCTGACAGGCGTTTCCCATTCTATCTGACAGGCGTTTCCCATTCTATCTGACAGGCGTTTCCCAGTCTATCTGACAGGCGTTTCCCATTCTATCTGACAGGCGTTTCCCATTCTATCTGACAGGCGTTTCCCAGTCTATCTGACAGGCGTTTCCCAGTCTATCTGACAGGCGTTTCCCAGTCTATCTAACAGCCGTTTCCTAGTCTATCGTGCAGGCGTTTCCCAGTCTATTTGACAGGCGTTTCCCAGTCTATTTGACAGGCGTCTCCCTGTCTGAAAGACGTCTCCAAGTCTATCTGACAGGCGTATCCCAGTCTATCTGACAGGCGTCACTCAGTCTATCTGACAGGCGTTTCCCAGTCTATCCGACAGGCGTCTCCCAGTCCATCTCCTGATGTTATCCGCAAAATGTTTAAAGTTACTACCTCCTGAACGGCTACCTTCCACCCTACCCTCTAGTATGATCTTGACCAAGAAGGTATGTCTTATTATTTGACCAAAATAACTTAACTGTTCAACATTGACTTCGGTCATTAACGATCTTATTACCTATTTTCCTTCCCGCCCCCCCCCCCGCCCCCACCCCACCGCCCAACGTTTCCAATACCTCAACATTTGTTTCCTTCTCTATCCAAGAAATGCGACCCAATCTGCTATATACAAATATTCACAGGCTTCAATACTCTTTTTCATCTTGTTATTCAGTGTCCATGTTGCTCCGCCATAAAGTATTAGACTACATCAACAGACAGCAACTAAAATCGTTGGCCATAGAACAAGCCTACCAACACACAGCCGCTCTCAACAAGCATTTCTGTTGACATATAACTGATACAAGGCCCGGTGCCACAACGGAAAAATGTGGATTACATAAATTTCAAAGTCGGTGAATGCCTCTGCGCATGATTTAACTAAACTGAACTTATTTATACTGGCTTAGAAGGCCATGTACAGTATGTAGAGAATTAGTTTTCACCACATAAATAAACCACATATTACCAAATACTTCCATAATTTAATTACGTGCATAGTTCAAAAGTTCATTAAGGACCCGTCCCTCGAACAGGTAGTCAAACGTGCGCGGGTTCAAACTCCGTCTCTAATCGATTAAGATTTGTCAAAAAATGACCAGTGGACGATTGGATGGTCCCTGCTCCCTGAAGCCTCCCCAGGTCTGTCTTAGTGGCGCTGTAGGGGTTTGGACTGGTGGATCTGGGGTTGGCATTGGCCATCTCTTTCCTTATCAGGTTCGTTGGTTGTAAAACTTCTGACCAGCTGTTGCACAGCCCCCTCAACCGGTGCCACCCGATGTTTACTTGTAAACTGGTTGTTTCTTGGGAAGTGAATCAATGAGTAACGTGATTTCTGCACGAAGCGCACAATCAAGCTGGTTCCAGTGGGCTCTTTATAACGTGACACTGAAAAGTGATGGAGGGACAGCGAGAAGAGAAGATTCACCATGAGACGTGTGGAAACTACGTACAATAGAAGAAGAGTCACCTTGATATGTGTGGAAACTACGTAAAATAGAAGACGAGTCACCATAAGACGTGTGGAAACTACGTAGAATAGAAGAAGAGTCACAATAAGACGTGTGGAAACTATGTAGAATAGACGACGAGTCACCATGAGACGTGTGGAAACTACGTAGAATAGAAGAAGAGTCACCATAAGACGTGTGAAAACTTCATAGAATATAAGAAAATTCAGCATGAGACGTGTGGAAACTACGTAGAATAGACGACGAGTCACCATGAGACGTGTAGAAACTACGTAGAATAGAATATGTCACAATGAGACGTAGAAACTACGTACAATTGAGCCAGAGAACATCCAGGTTAGGAGGTGCGGAAACAGCAGGGAAAAACAATGAACATTTCATTAAGGAAGCAAAACCGCAACGTCGTTATGGATATAGAGATGAAGGTGGGGGATCAGGGGCAGGTGGGCCTCAATCAAGGATGCCGTAAATCCTAGGGGGGTAGCTACAGCAGTGAAGGAGCTGATAGCAGCCAGTGATTCATAGCTGGCTGAATGCATCATGGCCAGTGACCTGTAACTGTCCAACCCCTTATTCCACCTCAAAGTGCCGAGCCTGGAAACAGACTGCACCTATGCAGTCTGGCTTTGAGATTAAGGAAAGAAGATGGAAGACAAACTCGATCATAAAAATCCCGTGCCGAAATCGGATGTGTCGCCCCGGAAGGTGCAGTTATCACAGTCTCATAGAAAACTTCGGCACAGTATCACAGATGTTCTTTGCAACGATCGAACGGAGAAGAAGAAAAGGATCGGGAATTTGTAAACTAAAAACAAATAAACATGTGTTAGTAGACAGGCCAGGGAATAGCTGAACGAGGGAGACGATGGACAATCTAGACAATAGATTGACACGCCAGACAATAGATGGACAAGGGAGACAATAGATGGACAAGGGAGACAATAGATGGACAAGGGAGACAATAGATGAACACTCTAGACAATAGATGGACTAGCGAGACAACAGATGGACGAGGGAGACAATAGATGAACACTCTAGACAATAGATGGACGAGCGAGACAACAGATGGACGAGGGAGACAATAGATGGACATGGGAGTCAATAGATGGACAAGGAAGACAATAGATGGATAAGGGACAATCTAAACAATGGATATACACGTCAGACAATAGATGGACTCGCCAGACAAAAGATAGACACGCCAGGGAATAGATGAACAAAGCAGACAGTAGATGGGCACGCTAAACAATAGATGGACGACGGAGACAATACATGGACAAGGCAGACAATACATGGACAAAGAAGACTATAGACGAACAAGGGAGACAATAGATGGACAATCTAGACAATAGATGGACACGCCAGACAATAGATGGGCACTCCAGACAATAGATGGACATGCTAGACAATAGATGGACATGATAGACAATAGATGAACACGTCAGACAATAGATGGACATGATAGACAATAGATGAACACGTCAGACAATAGATAGACACGCCAGGCAAGATGGACAAGGTATTCAATAGATGGTCACACTAAACAATAGATGGACATGCTAGACAATAGATGGACAAGGGAGACTTCTTCTTCTCTTCTTCGTACGCTGTCAGACGTAAACCTATATATTTTCGAAAAAAGCAGCGGTCATCCTGAGGCTGTCGACACTGCCATAGAGCTTGTCTAGTGTTACCTCTGGTGATGGCCACATCTGCTTTATCTGATCCTCGTATTTCGGGAAGTTTTGCAACAGATGTTCAGCGGTCATTTTTCCGGTACCACAAGTGCATTCGTCAGTGCCACCTATCTTCAGCGTATTGCATAGGTGGTACCTCAGTCTGTTGTGGCCTGTGCGGATTCTGAAGACCACGACCTGGCCTCTTCTGTTCAATTGGTAATAGGCATAATTTTTCGTGTAGCCAGTATGTTCTGTTTCCCATTTGGCCATGTATCTGGCTCTAATAAGCCTTTTGGACTCTTCGTAGGTCACACTAGGATCTGGTTGTGGTAGTCTTGCACCTTCTTTTGTCAGTCTGTCTGCCTCCTCGCTGCCTTGGATGTTACAGTGGGATGGAAGCCACTATACCACTACTCTTTTTGGTGCGGACTGCTGGCATAATTGACAGAGTACTGCTCTTAAATCATTAAGTTCAGTATTTTCTGGCTTTTTAGTGCTGTGACTACGGCCAGGGTATCTGTGTACAGGACTATCTGGCTTTCATTTCTTTTGCCTGTCAGCGTTGCTTCTGCTGCAGCCCTCAGTGCCTCTGCCTCCACTCTGAAATTGCTTGAGTATTTTCCAGTTGCCACTGGCAGTGTTATTTTTCTACCATTTGGTAGGCTCGGGAATACCCCTGCCCCTCCACTCTGTGTTGTGTTTGTTACAGAACCGTCGGTGTATGCATGGATCCATGCTTGTGTAGTTTTTCGTTATGTAGCTCAGGGTTATGTCTCTTCTTTCTTTTTCAGTCTGGCTGTTTTTATTTCCAATACCTGGTATATTTTCTGCCACCACCGGAAATATATGCTGCTTCCAGGTAGGTTTGCTTACAGTAGGGATGGGCTTCGGTGTTGTTAATGTGTTTATAGGGTCTTCGTTCATCTTTGCTTTGGCTATTTCTGCAAAGTTTCTCCGCTTTAGTTTCCCATTACCAAATATATTTAGTCTATGATGCATTGGATGGTCTGTCAGTCTTCTGAGTTTCTCTGCTTGCTGCTGGGCTCTGCAGTCTCTTCTATCGGTCATGGATTGCAGATTTGTAATCTTTTCAAGTTCTACAATTGGCGTTGACTTCATGCCTCCTGTTATAACTCTCATGGCTTGGTATTGGAGTTTGCTAATTCTGTCAAAGTTCGCCTTTGCTGCTGTTGTCCATGCCGCAATGCCAACTCGAGAACTGGTCTAATCCTTCCAGTGTACAGTTTCTTTAGTATACTTTCGTCTGCTACCCAGCTTGTGCCAGCAAGTTTCCTCATGATTGCCATTCTTTGTCTGGCTCTCATTCGATTTCTCTCAATCTGACTTTTCCATGTCATGCGCCGATCAAATGTGACTCCCATGTAGTTTGGGTTGTCGTTTGGCCGCAGATATTTGCCGTTAAGACTTTTTTTGGCATTCTGGGGTTTGTTTGAAAGCGAGAATATCGTACATGTTGTTTTTTCCTCATTTATTTTGACCAGCCATGAGTTCGCCCACTCCTCCAGCTTGTTAGGGCCTGCTGCAGCCGATTACTTGCTATGGTTTTTTCAGAGGTCCACATAGCCAGATCGTCTGCAAACATGGAGATGTGGACTCTTCTTGGTATATTCTCTGTGATGTTGTTTATATACACCAGGAAAAGTGTGGGTGACAGTGCTCCCCCTTGGGGTACTCCCTGCTCAAGTGTTACCTTTTTGCTCATCTGCCCTTGTACTTGAACTCTGGCTGTTCTGTTTTTGAGGTAGTGGCTGATCCATCTGTTCATTTTTCCAGATACTTCACTTCTTCGTAGCTTGACTTTAAGTGCCTCTTTCCACACCTTGTCGAATGCCTTCTCTAAATCCACCCAAACCGCTACTGTATGCTTTTCCTCCTGGTAGGCATCCTCTATTTCCTGGGCTATGAGAGTGATCTGGTCCTCAGTGGATCTGAGCTGTCTAAAGCCTGCTTGCTGTGGAATTAGTATGTGTTTTTCTTCCAGATGCCACATCAGTCTGGTGTTTATCATACGCTCCCTCAGTTTGCCTACACAGCTCAGTAGACTGATAGGCCTGTAGCCATTTGGATCTGCTCTATCTTTCTCATTCTTTGGTACTGGTATAATTACAGCATCTTTCCATGCCTGCGGTACAATTCCCCTTTTCCAGCTTTGGTTCAGGACTGATAGTAACTTTCTCTTTGTTGTTTAGCCCATCCCCATTAGCATTTCGTTTGTTACCCCATCTTTTCCGGGCGATTTCTTTTTCTTTAAGGTTCTCATGGCCTCATCCATTTCATTCATTGTTAGTTTTGCCATCATGTGCTCCTCTGGTGCCATATTGATGTTGTGGTGGCTCTTTTGTTCTTCATTTGTGTCTGTATGCCTATCTGTAGGGACATAAATGTGGTTTGCTCTGGCATTATGTTCTATAAAGGCGTTTGCAGCTTTTTTTCCAGTGAGCATGTTGTCACCCTGCTTGATGGTAATTTGTTTGTTTGACGGAGTTTCGTCATCCATGGCTCTGACTAACTTCCATAGTTTGTTCCCTTCTTTATCTAAATTGAGGCTTTCTGTTTTGTTTTTCCAACTGTCTCTTGTTATTTGGTTTAGTGTTCTTTTGTATTTTGCCGTAGTGGCTTTGAGGGCGATATTTGCCTCCATAGATTGTTCTCTCTCTGCCATGTTCCTAGCTGACAAGGGAGACAATAGATGTTTATGCTAAACAATAGATGGACAAGGGAGACAATAGATGGACACGCTAGACAATAGATGGACAAGGGAGACACTAGATGGACAATGAAGGTAATAGACGGGCAAGGCAGATAATAGAAATGCGAGATAGACAATATATGGACACACTAGACAATAGGTGGACATGTTAGACAATATATGGACACACTAGACAATAGATGGACAAGGCAAACAAGAGATGGACACGTTAGACAATAGATGGACACGTTAAACAATAGATGGACATGTTAGACAATAGGTGGACAAGGACGACAATCGAAGGACACACAGAAGAACGGTCTGGTGGACTTGCAACTAGATACTGTCACTAGGTCGCCCACCGATCCGATCATTGGTCAAATAATGGACACCCGTCGTACAATGTTTCACAGTAATATATCGCAATAAATGGCGACAAATGACTGCTAGGTATCAGAAGTAACCGTGTGGCTACTAGACACCAGAAGTAACCATGTGGCTTCTAAACATCAGAAGTAACCATGTGGCTATTAAACACCAGAAGTAACCATGTGGCTACTAAACACCAGAAGTAACCATGTGGCTACTAAACACCAGACCTGACCATGTGGTTTCTAAATACCAGAAGTAACCATGTGGCTAATAAACACCAGAAGCAACCATTTGGCTGCTAGGCGTCAGAAGTATAATCCGTTGGATACAATACCAGAAGTGTTTCTGTATTTCAGTACAGTTAACGACACGTAGACACCTCTAGGAAATACACAAAACGACTCAAAGACACATCTAGGAGATACACAAAACGACTCACAGACACCTCTACGAGATACACAAAACGATTCACAGACACCTCTAGGTGATACACAAAACGACTCACAGACTGCTCTACGAGATACACAAAACGACTCAACGACACATCTAGGAGATACACAAAACGACTCGCAGATACCTCTAGGAGATGCACAAAACGACTCACAGACACCTATAGGAGATACACAAAACGACTCACAAACACCTCTAGGAGAAACACAAAACAACACTAACAGAAGAGAGTAAAAAACTCACCAAAATAAAACCAAAGAGGATCCACAAAAAAGAAGAACACGGAAATAATAGGAAAATAAAAGAATAACACAGAAAAAGAAATCAAAAATAAATTTTGAAGAAAGCATCAACAAAAAAAAACAGAAACAAATTCAAAGTGTGAAACGGAACAGAGTAAACGAAACGAAAGAAAACTCACATGAATTTGTTCAGGAAACTTGAAATTTAAAAATAAGGAAGAATTAGAAAGCAAGACATGAAAAGAATAAAGTCGAGCTGATGTGAATTAAATATGACAGGGAAATAACATTTTGTCAAAAGATCGGTTCAAAGTTAGCCGTCATAACCGGATGTGCCAGGAAAATGAGAGATACGGTATGCCAGTTATGAAATATAGTAGACCAAACAAGAAATGAATAATATGATTATTTTGGCTCTTTCTATCTTGGTCAGATGATAGTAAGTTGTGCTTGGAAGGAAAGGAACAGGGCTTGTCACAACTGAGCAGTGGGTGGCGCGAGTGGGGCGGCACTAGGACAGAAGCTTCAATACAAGAGCTGATCCAGCAACACTCAGGACCTCAAGACCAAATTTTGTACACAGATGGCCCCGCCGGCAGAGGTGGAAACAAGTGAGGTTGGGGTTTCGTCGGCTACCAAAATGGCGAGGAGGTGGTGGAGAAATCAGCTGCCTACTCCACTGTCACATCGAGTATGAGGATGGAGATTGAGGCGGTAACAGCGGCTCTGACTTTGTTGATGGCGGAACCGGTGACACACGCAGTGATGCTGCCAGACTCGCAGGGCATGCTCGTTAAGATAGAGCCGTGCATTCAACTCTGGTGTCACATGGATCTAATGCCCAGGCATGCAGGAGTCGTGGGCAACGAAAGAGATGATGCAGTGACGAGCTGTGATGAACGACGCGGTGATGACGAGAGACGGGGTTGAGTTGATAAGGGCAGTCATGGACAGTCTGCAGAATGATGAGAGACAGGGTTGAGTTGATAAGGGCAGTCATGGACAGTTTACAGAATGATGAAGATAGGGTTGAGTTGATAAGGACAGTCATGGACAGTCTACAGAATGATGAAGAGACAGGGTTGACTTGATAAGGGCAGTCATGGACAGTCTACAGAATGATGAAGAGACAGATGGTCGCGAAAATGCATATGTGCAGAGAATGATAGATTTGGGAGTGACTAAGGGAGAAGGGAGAAAGTGTATCCATTCTGAAAAGATCCGAAGAACATGAAATCAAAAAATGACTGAGACTCTGAGTGGCTGCTTGGACGGAGAACGAAGCACTTATGTTAATGTCCCCTGTGTGATGATGCTGGTTCCTAGAATCAAGAAGGACTTGTGAGACTAATCCAAGCTTAAAAACGTTCTTTACGCTGTGTGTACCGATCAATATGATTACATACAAGACCAAATAGCAACACGACAACATAAACAAATCACAAGAAACAAACTACAATAAACAAACATTTACATGGGGCTAGTGCAATCAATACGTTTAAAATAAATTCAACTTAATAAATAATTGCGTATAATATGTTCATTGTCTACAAACAATTGTAAATACAATATGCAATGACAATATTAAATAGTCTAGCTCAACAAAGATCAAGGGTCGCAGAAATATAAATATAAATACAGCTTATTGATTGCTAGCTAGCAGACAAGGCGGGTTGGCATCTACTGCCAACTGTAAGTAAAGTTTGCAAATAAAAACGATGTCTTTTTCGTTCAGTTGTCGATAACAGCATACTGGTATGGTTCGTTTACTGCAACAGGAAAAATAAATTTACGTTTCAATCACAAGGTCTTTATGAGGTATAAAGAACACCACTAATTAAAAACAGCTAAGAAATCACATCTACAGTTTGCATCTTGCAGTCTCACAGAATAATTGATCATAAATTAGTCTTTCCGGTCATAAATTAACTTCCCTGTTGCTCCATTTCTTGAAGTATATTTCCAAATCTGCATTTCGCTCACGTAACCAGGTTTCCTGGAATGTCGAATTGAAGCCATTTGTAGTACATTAAGCAACAATGATCTTTGAATGTTTAAATGTTAGTCAGTTAGTTGGTTTGTTAGTTAGTTAGATATTTAGTTAGTTAGTTAGTTAGTCAGTCAGTCAGTCAGTCAGTTAGTTAGTTAGATATTTAGTTACTTAAATATTTAGTTAGTTAGATATTTAGTTAATTAGATATTTAGTTAGCTAGATATTAAGTTAGTTCGTTAGTTAGTTAATTAGTTAGTTAGTTAGTTAGTTAGTTAATTAGTTAGTTAGGTAGTTGGTTCGTTACCTTGTATTTGTAAGAAAAAACTGCGCTGTCATCAACCTCACTTTCTGGTCCCGAGCGACCTTGGACCAGTTGCAAGACATAAGTCAAGACGACTGGAGCTAACTCAGGATGCAAGCATTCTGGCCCCCACCTTCCTTAAGACCAGGAGTGTCCTGAATAATTTGCGGAATTCGATACTACCAACCCCATGGACAACGTTCTATAGTTGTCTCTTATGATGAAGAAGAAAAAGAAGAAGAAGAAGAAGAAGAAGAAGTCTCTTATGAATTCAAGAAAGAAACCAGTGGCTTTACTCTGTTTCCCTCAGTAAACCACTTCTGTTCCGCCTTCTCTCAAGTGAATGCATAACTAGTCTGTGTCACTTCCTCACTAATTATTTTGTGTGATTCGTTAGGTGTTTTCGATTGTTGTAGGCTCTGACTAGGGTCTTGAGGCAGTAACATAAATTCAGTTTTTTTTATGTCCTTCTCTGGCAACTGAGTCATAACTGCTTACCTTATTAAGAAATGTGTGCCTTCAGTTCCACCGCAGCCTCGATTGAAATTTACTTGATTCACATAAAGGCAACATTTGTCCCATAGAAGTTACACTACTGTCGGGGAATGAAGTAGTTAGAGACTAAGTCAAGGTTTGTCCCATAGTAGTTACACTACTGTCGGGTGGTGAAGTTGTTAGAGACTTTAGTATAATAAGTCACAGCTTCTATGGTGTAGGTTGACCAGTTCCTTTAGTAGGTGCCTTTAATTCCGTAGTCATGTGCCAGGTAACTATTGACAGCTGGGTCGACTGAACGTGCGGATAGCGAGATACGTACTCTGTATCTACACGTCAAAATTGAATGCTCTTTCACTGCACTAAACGTACTTAATGCACTAAATATTAAATATTCCTATTCGGTCGAATACGAACACAGGCCTTGAACTATTCGGCCGATTACTGATAGGAATAGTGAATAAGGCTTCAGCATAAAGAGTTGCGCACTACGTCTACCGACATTACCTATAATTATTAAGTAATCGATCTATGCAGATAACAAAAGCCTATTGCGCGAGGATGCAGATAGACTGCCAAATCATATGAATGCGCTAGGCTCAGCCTGGGAAGGATATTATATGAAAGTTGCCACACGTAATACAGAAATTATGAGGATTAGCAGAACTATAGGTCCTATAGACGTATGTGTGAACGATATGTAACAAACATGCCCTTGAGTTGAAATACCTTGGTAACATTTCTACCAAAATTGGAAGGTTTGATACAGAAATTACAACTAGATGCCAGAAAGTTACTTCTTTCTTTACTCATAAACTATTACTTTTTAAATAGGGGAAGAAGACTAACGTTTGATGAGGCAAAATATACTGATCAGACATGTTAGTCAGGGTATATAAAATATACTGGCCAGGACCCTCATTTTCACTTCCCCGTAGTCCTCCATGGAAACAGGCTGTTTTCATGGCAGCCTGGCTAACTCGTTGGACATGATCCCCGCCGTAGTAAGCGACACGCAGTTGATACCAAGCATAGCACAACTGCACGGAGAACTCTGGTCCACCTTCATCAGCACGATCAGGATGTGAGAAACGCTACTGCGACACGCCATTTAACTTCTTTTACAGGGCCCACAAAAGAACAATTCTGCTCATTGTGGGCATTCGCAAAGAACAGCCACTTACAGAAGAGAGATCACCTGTATCAAAAGAAACATTTCATAAGTTGTTGCAGGGGGACGGCGTGGGCTAGTGGTTAAGCGACACGGTCATGACTAGAAGGTGGTGGGTTCTTCTTCTTCTTCTTCGTTCGTTCTCAATCTCCCCCTATCAAACCCTGAAACGGTAAGTAGCAGAAAGTAGTCCAGAGAACGGAATTCGTTGTGTTGTAGTTTACAGCTTGGCTGCGATATTTGCACCTTTCGGTCCACCACGTCCGACTTCAGCAAGCATTTTTTGAGTACCGGGTTAGCATTCCCTCTTCGATCCCTTCTCATTTGCCACTCTGCCCTGCTGCAGCCTGTTATCCGGGATCACCGCGTGGAGGTGTAAAAGGGTCTTGGCAGCTATGGTTCGCTGGCCCTGACGCTAGCAGTCAGCTATGGGTCGCTGACCACTGCAGCTCATGCGCTGCTCAGCTTCTTGATCCCGGTGCTGGGTTCAATCCCCGTTACAGCACCGACCGTTACCCCGGGGAAGCAGACTCTTACATAAAATGAATGCTGAAGTCGGATGCACTGAACCGACAGACGAAAAATAATAACCACAGTGCATCGCACACCGCCTTGGGGGATAAACAAATAATACGAACGAAAAAAAAAAAAAAATTACCAAATAAAAAATAAATTGTTTTCCTCAATTCCGACGAACAAATTAACAAGGACAACCAAGTTACCTTTCGAATACTCAAAGCAGCAAAGGGGACTTTACACAATTTACTTGTTAATCGTGTTAATGGAATTTACAACAATGGAACACAGCCAAAAGATCACATACCCTCAAAAAATCATTTCTTTGCCAAACAAATCGAACGCAATATAATGTGGTAACTTATGAACGGCAAGATTGTAACTCTTTGACTGACACTTAAGCTTTGCGTTCTCCTCCCCTCTTACCTCCCCCTGTTTCATTTGACTCTGTCCTACAATCACATTTTTGCACAACTTTCACACGCGCCCTCAGGGTGAGGCCCTTCCATTGCACTTTGGCTGGGCTGGCTTCTGAGAGCGCACAAACCTAGCATAGGCACATACAGACGCACACATACATCCAAGCACTGGTTTATGCGTCTTAATATCGTCCAGTTGACTACGGTCTAGGGTGGAATAGGCGCGCCTCAGCCAGTAGAAACTAGTCAGGCAAACACATAAAATGAAACAAGTAAATACACAAGCAAAATAACTCATGAATCTAAAATTATATTGCAGATAATTAAAAAGAGAATTAATGGTAAGATAGAGAATGTGCTGAAAGATAACTAGTTTGGATTTCGCAAGGCTATATGCGCACATGATGCTATCGGATCATTGCGGCTTTCTCGCAGAAATAAATAATAGATTAAAGACGACCGCCATTTATCCACTTCATTGACAACGGGAAATCCTCTGATCGAGTCCCCTAGAGCAGTTTTTCAGAAGTTACAAAAATAGGTATCGAGAAACCAGTCGTTCGGTTAATCGAGAACCCGCATGAAAATCAAGAGGTCTTTTTTCAATCAAAGAAGGACTAACAGATTCAATGTTAAAAGGCACTAAGTGCGACAGGATTGATTGCTAATACCGAGTCTTCATAACGCTTATTCTGAGATGATGATGGCAAATGATGTTCGGCGTTATGATAGAGGTGTCACAGTTAATGACAGGAGAGGTGTGACAGTTTATGCAATGAAACTTGTCGGGGATCAAGCCATAATGAGAGAATCGGTAGCAACAATTAAATGCTGCTAAAACAAATTTATAGCAACAGCCAAAGAGTTTGGCAGAAAATTAACACATCGAAGACAAAAAAACTTTGGTAAAATTCAAGCAACAAATGCAAATGAGTTTAATCACCAATGGCGAAATAATCGATTAGGTACAGAAGTTTACATATTTTGGGCAAAAAATAACAGAAGATGGCCCACAATGAGACAGCAATTAAAACAAGGATTGCATTGACAACATAAGCTTAAGAGAAAAAACATAAATGGTTAATCTCAAATAATATCAATAAAACTTGAGGAAAAGAATAATCGCCACTTATATATGGCTAATTGCACTGTATTGGGCTCCTACATGGAAGCATAGAAGGGCTTTGGATAGGCTGCTAACGTAAAATCGAAAAAGTGAATTGCACGGAAAGAGGATCAAATAGCAATGTACTCACTGAAGTTGACGTACAAAGACAAATATTGGAAAAGGATACAGAAACGAAAATTGAGTTGGCTTGGACACAATACGAGATACGAAAGTCTTCTACAGAATGTACTAGAAGTCAAGATCCGGGGGGGGGGGGAAGAGGAAGGGGTGGACTAGACTCATCCTTCATTTTCGGGCATGCATTGACGTTAAGGTACACACCTATGCTGAAATGGAGAGACATGCTCAGACAACCTTACAACCAGTCTTAGGGTTGACCAACCAGAGGATAGGGTCAAATGGAGAGACATACTCAGACAACCTTACAACCAGTCTTAGGACTGACCAACCAAAGGATAGGGTCAAATGGAGAGACATACTCAGACAACCTTAAGACTGACCAACCAGAGGATAGGGTCAAATGAAGAGACATGCTCAGACAACCTTAGGACTGACCAACCAGAGGATAGGGTCAAATGAAGAGACATGCTCAGACAACCTTAAGACTGACCAACCAGAGGAAAGGGTCAAATGAAGAGACGGGGGACGGCGTGGGCTAGTGGATAAGTGACACGGCTAACAATCCGAAGGTGCTGGGTTCGATCCCCATCTCAACACCGGCCGTTACCCGGGGAAGCAAACCATTAGAAAATGCAGGAGGAAGCAGACCCTTACATAAAATGCATGCTGAAGTCGGATGCATTGGGTCGACAGACGCAAAATAAAAACCACAGTGCAAGACACACCGCCTTGAGGGATAGAGAAATAAGGCGAACGCAACAAAAAAAAAACATAAATGAAGAGACGTGTTCAGACAACCTTACAACCAATCCCAAAATGTTCAGACGAATGATGATAACTGAGACGGGCCAGGGAGCTTAAGACCTGTTCTAACTGAAAAATATAGCTCATAATCGGCGAGGCACCATCTGAGGCACGAAGAAGTGTCGTAGCAGACGTTGAAAGAGAGAAACAGGCTAATGACACAAGTTACCCTATGTTTTGACACAAGGTACCTATGTTTGGATACAAGGTACCCTATGTTTGAACACAAGGTATCTTTGTTTAGACACAAGGTACTCTATGTTTGGACACAAAGTACCCTATGTTTGGACACAAGGTACCCTATGTTTGGACACAAGGTGCCCTATGTTTGGACACAAGGTACCCTATGTTTGAACACAATGTACGCTATGTTTGGACACAAGGTACCCTATGTTTGAACACAATGTACGCTATGTTTGAACACAAGGTGCCCTATGTTTGGACACAAGGTACCCTATGTTTGGACACAAGGTGCCCTATGTTTGGACACAAGGTACCCTATGTCTGGACACCAGGTGCAGAGTACGTAACTGAGATCCAGACGAAGTTTCTTAGTCAACCAAGTCACAACAAACTAAAACCAGAAAAAGACATCTTAAACAGCCAATAGCTGACGCAAGTTTTCTGGATCGAACTGCGGAGGAAATTCCGCTTGGAAACAACTAGTCTTACACAACATAGAAGTCCTCAAATAGACTCCGAAATGGTGAAACACGTTTCAGGAAAAACCTAAAGAGATGGGGATACTGGGATGATCAGACCTGCGACTGTGAAGCAACACAAGACGGATGCCACCTGATTGTTTGTCCAAACCTTCTAGAAACATGCAAATATGGATGACATGTTCGAGAGGGAACGACAAGGCAAAACACGAGGCTGAACATTGTACACCTGATGTCTGACGTAGTGTTCACGATTGTCTGACGTTGTGCGCACGGCTGTCTGACGTACTGCGCACGACTGTCTGACGTGGTGCGCAGGACAAGAGAAGTAATTAGGTACGGATTATAAACGGAACATTAAAATAGCAATCCAACAACAACTGTTACACAGTTTATCTTCAACAACTGTTACACAGTTTATCTTCAACAACTGTTACACAGTTTATCTTCAACAACTGTTACACAGTTTATCTTCAACAACTGTTACACAGTTTATCTTCAACAACTGTTACACAGTTTATCTTCAACAACTGTTACACAGTTTATCTTCAACAACTGTTACACAGTTTATCTTCAACAACTGTTACACAGTTTATCTTCAACAACTGTTGAACAGTTTATCTTCAACAACTGTTGAACAGTTTATCACTGGAATGATGAGTTGCAGAAAGTGGAAGATGCAGTAACAAATGCTAGGAACATGGCAGAGCGAGAAAAATCCATGGAGGCAAACATCGCCCTCAAAGCCGCCGCGGCGAAGTACAAACACACTCTCAAGCAAACAGCAAGAGAAAGCTGGAAAAATAAAACGGAAAGTCTAAACCTGGACAAAGACGGGAACAAGCTATGGAAGCTAGTCAGAGCCATGAACGACGAAACCCGGTCAAATAAACAAATTACTATCAAGCAGGGCGAGAACTTGATCACAGGTAAGAAAGCCGCAAACGCCTTTGTCGATCACTATGCCAGAGCAAACCACATCGAGGTCCCTGCAGATAAGCATACAGACATTAGCGAAGAGCTAAAGGGACACGAAAACATGAATACGGCACCTGAAGAGCACATGATGGCCAAACTAGCAATGCGCGAAATGGAAGAGGCTATGAGAACACTAAAGAAAAGGAAATCTCCCGGAAAAGACGGGATAACAAACGAAATGCTGATGGGGCTGGGCCAAACAGCGAAGAGGAAACTACTATCGGTCCTGAACCAAAGCTGGAAAAGGGGAAATGTACCACAGGCATGGAAAGACGCAATACTGGTACCAGTACCAAAAACAGGAAAGGACAAAACAGATCCGAATGGATACAGGCCCATAAGCCTACTGAGCTGTGTCGGCAAGCTGATGGAACGGATGATAAACACCAGACTGATGTGGCATCTGGAAGAAAAACGAATACTAATTCCACAGCAAGCCGGCTTTAGACAGCACAGATCCACTGAGGACCAGGTCATCCTCATAGCCCAGGAGATAGAAGATGCCTACCAGGCACAGAAACACACAGTAGCTGTTTGGGTGGATCTGAAAAAGGCATTTGACAAAGTCTGGAAAGATGGACTTAGAGTCAAGCTAAGAAGAAGTGATGTCTGTGGGAAGATGTACAAGTGGATCAACCACTACCTCAAACAAAGAACGGCCAGAGTCCAAGTACAAGGGCAGATGAGCAAAAAGGTGACACTCGAGCAGGGAGTACCCCAAGGGGGAGTACTGTCACCCACACTCTTCCTGGTATATATAAACGATATTACAGAGAATATACCAAGAAGAGTCCATAGCTCAATGTTTGCAGACGATCTGGCTATGTGGACCTCTGAAAAGAATCTCACCATAGAAAGAAATCGGATGCAAACGGCCCTAACATCGCTGGAAGAGTGGGCGAACTCATGGCTGGTCAAAATAAACGAGGAGAAAACCACGTGCACAATATTCTCGCTCTCATTAAAACCCCAAAGTACCAAATTAAGCCTAAATGGCAAAATCCTGCAGCCAAACGACAACCCAACCTATCTGGGAGTCACATTTGATCGGCGCATGACATGGAAAAGTCAGATTGAGAGAAACCGAATGAGAGCCAGAGAAAGAATGGCAATCATGAGGAAACTTGCTGGCACAAGCTGAGGAGCAGACGAAGGCATACTAAAGAAACTGTACACTGGAAGAGTGAGACCAGTTCTCGAGTATGGCATTGCGGCATGGACAACAGCAGCGAAGGCGAACTTCGATAAAGTTAACAAACTTCAAAACCAAGCCATGAGAATTATAACAGGTGGCATGAAGTCAACGCCAATTGTAGAACTATAAAAGATTACAAAACTGCAATCCATGACCGATAGAAGAGACTGCAGAGCCCAGCTGCAGTCAGAGAAACTCCGAAGACTGACCGACCATCCAATGCACCAGAGACTAAACAATTTGGGAAATGGGAAACTAAAGCGGAGAAACTTTGCAGAAATAGCCAAAGCAAAGATGCACGAAGATCCCATAAACGCACTAACAACACCAAAACCCATCACTACTGTTCGAAAACCTACCTGGAGGCAGGATATATTTCCAGAGGTGGTAGAAAATATACCAGGTATTGCAAACAAAAACTGCTAGACTGAAAAAGAAAGGAGAGATACTACCATAAGCTTCATAACGAAAAGCTACCCAAGCATGGACTGGACTCAGGCATACACCGACGGTTCTGTAACAAACACTACACAGAACGGAGGGGCAGGAGCATTCCTGAACCTACCAAATGGCAGACAAATAACACTGTCATTCGCTACTGGTAAGTACACACGCAATTTCAGAGCGGTGGCAGAGGCACTGAGGGCGGCAGTGGAAGAAATGGTGACACACAGTGAAAATGAGAGCCATTTAGTCCTGCTGACAGATGCTCTCGCCGTAGTCACAGCGCTAAAAAGCCAGAAAAACACTGAGCTTAATGACTTAAGAGCAGCACTCTGCAAACTGTGCCAGCAGTCCGCACCAAAAAGGGTAGTGGTACAGTGGGTCCCATCACACTGCAACATCCAAAGCAACGAGGAGGCAGACAGACTGGCAAAAGAAGGTGCAAGACTACCACAAACAGATACCAGTATGACGTACGAAGAGTCAAAACGGCTTATCAAAGCCAGATATATGACCAAATGGGAAACCGAACATACTGGTTACACCAAAAACGATGCCTATTACCAGTTGAACCGAAGAGAGCAGGTCGTTGTCTTTAGACTTCGCACTGGCCACAATAGACTGAGGTACCACCTATTCAACAAATTGAAGATAGGGTGTACCGACGAATGCCCGTGCGGTACTGGTAAAATGACCGCTGAACATCTGCTGCAGAACTGCCCGACATACGAGGATCAGAGAAAGCAGATGTGGCCATTACCAGTGGAACTGCAAGACAAGCTCTATGGCAGTGGCGACAGCCTCAGGATGACCGCCGCTTTTTTCGAAAAAATAATGGTTACTGTCTGACTGCGTACGAAGAAGAAGAAGAAGAAGAAGAAGAACAGTTTATCTTCAACAACTGTTGAGCAGTTTATCTTCAACAACTGTTGAGCAGTTTATCTTCAACAACTGTTGAGCAGTTTTTCTTCAACAACTGTTGAGCAGTTTATCTTCAACAACTGTTGAGCAGTTTATCTTCAACAACTGTTGAGCAGTTTATCTTCAACAACTGTTGAGCAGTTTATCTTCAACAACTGACTGCTACCAACACAAAACGTTCTTATCCAACAAACAAAAGAAGAAAAGTAATTGATAACACACAGAAAGATATTCTTTTTATTTTTTTCGGTTTTTTATTTTTCTTCATCTTCTTTTTCTTCTTCTTCGTCTTCTTCTTTTCCTTCTTGTCCTTCTTTTTCTTTTTTTTTCTTCTTCTTCTTTTTTTCTTCTTTTTCGTCTTTTTCTTCTTCCTTGTTCATAAATTTTGTAATTCTTTTTCTTGTTTTTTTTTTCTTGTCTATTTTTTTCAGAGCAGATTGGGGAAGGTTTCAAAGCCTTGCTGAAAACTGCGACACCATGTAACAAAACGAAGATTTTAGAACAAATTGCAAAGAAGTAGAGCTAACATTTATGGGTAAAAATTATCACGCGCTCTTTAACATATTTGTATTCGATTACAGGGCACTATTCACCCGAATACGAATCGTTAATTTAATGTACTTCTTTGCAGCGAATCGAATACGAATGAAATATTTAATTTGATTAAATATATTTAACTATTTTTTTGTGCATTTTCCTTTTAAAATTATATTTAATTACCACTATCACCAAAGGCTATCTGCTCTCACGCAGATGATCGCTACCCGAAGCCATCGCTTCGCACTTACTTTTTTGTAGCAAGTATAACATTTCGTTTCTTCCTGGAAAATGCAATTCAGATCTTTATTTTCTATCCTCCGGGGGTTTAGACTACTATATTCCCATTGTTCCATGCGTCAGATTCATATTTTTATTTGTTTCATCTCTGTTACTCTTGTTTGTGTATCTTTATCACTCTTATATGTGTTTCACTTTCTCTCTTCTTTGTGTATCTCTATCAGTCTTATCTGTGTTTCACTTTCTCTCCTCTTTGTATCTCTATCACTCTTATAAAGACGTTAAAGTAACCAACAGCATTACTGCCGTAGGGGTGTGAGGTGCTAGCGATCTTACATTTCAAAGGCGATATGAGGGCGGTACCCATCTCGTCTCCCTCGCCGCTTTTACTTCCCGTTGCGGTCTGGAAAAAAACATTGCCGCCTCAACTGGGGAATGAACCCAGGACCACTCAGATGCGAAGCCAGCGCGCTAACCACTGCGCTACGCGTTAAGTTAAATTTGTTTGGGTATCAATTCATGAATCTTATTGATGAACACATATTTGTCTCTTCTTGATTTCCATTTCACATCCTCCATCGTCCCTTCTTCTTCTTTCTTGTTTTGTCGCCTCACTGCCTACCAGGTTGTAGCCCAGCGTCGTGGTATGTATGTCTTTTGCCTCTCTCATGGATCGAGTAACATTTTCTCCCATTTTACGAAATGTCTCGTTTTCGCTGTCTATCCACCGTTTCCTAGGTCTACCTCTAGCCCTTCTTACTGATTTTCTCTAGTAGAAAGTTGCATGAACAATATGGTCTGGTTGCATTCCCACAATGTGACTAAACGAATTCATTCGCGGCTGCTCTATGTTCTGTAGGCAGGGAATTGTTCCAACCTTCTCCCGAATACACATATTTGTGATTGTCTCTTCTTGTGTTTTTATTGACCTTCCGCAGGCCACGCACTCGCAGGTAACTAACTTTCGTTCCTGTGCCCTTTTCAATGCCGATTTCTGGCACTGGTAGACAGGGTTGGGATGAAGATACTATTTCTCATCTGCTTTTTTGCTTGGAGCTAAATCTTCTGGTGTATTAGTAGTGGAGATAGCTGGTATGTGACAGTGTTTACCCTCTGCACTATCGCATCTATCGCTCTATCGAGTGTACCTTCCTCAGTATAAATAGTTCCCAAATACCTAAATTCTTGTACCTGCTTTATTTTCGTTTCAATTACATGAATATCAAATGTGGTGTGCTTCATACCTATATTCAGCGTCTCTTTTTATGTTTATATTCAAATTGTACTTTTGAAAGTTCAAGTAGAGTGAGTCAATACGACTTTGTAGGTTTCGTTTATTAGAGTGGATCAGACATTGGTCGTCTGCAAAGAGCAATTCGTTCGTACTTTCCAGTTCTGTATTTGTCTCCTCGGTGATTTTATTCATATAAGTGAGAAAGAGGAGGGAAGAGAACACAACCCAGTCTGACGCCTGATGAGAGGGGAGGGAGCCACTCTTAAATACCTTCTGTTTTCTTACTGCACTTTGGCTGTCCTGCTATAGAACCTACCTTCTTTCATTATTATTGATAATTTTGCTTTTTACATAAAACCAGTATTCATACATTTGCAGCGGCTGTTTTTATAGCACTTGTTTCTATATGTTCAGTTCACTAACACCACACACAACCCTCTTTAGTCTTATTTAACGACACGCTTGTAATGATAAAAGTGAATCCAATTTTTACAATCGACGTACTATTCTCGTGTCTTCCCCTATATCCCCTTGACAACTCTTTTTGTCAATATCCCTGACCCGCTATGTGTCTCAACACAGACTCTCTTTGTTCATAAATCTTTCTAACTTTTTCTCTCTAAATATTCTACGCTGTAATTGTCTTTATGGGTCGAATATGTAAGAAAGTTGAACATTCTTTCCTGTTAGAAACAAAAATAATATCTCATTTTGTTTGTTCGGATAAAATTACCGTACTGATTGCGTCTAAAAATAGGATATCGGTGACGTCTTTGATGCGGTAACGTGATTACATTACTGTAAACCATCTGTTGAGCACGCCTCGAGGAATGACAGATGGATAATTATTTATCAACCATAAAAGTACTAGATAGACGTGTAATTTTCTTGTAGTTTTTAGAAGGTAAAATTTGTAGTTCGTTAAAAGTCTAGACAGACTCTAAGGGTATATTTTATAAAATGTTAAAAAAGTGTGTCTGTGTTTGAAAACTTCTTGAACTGTATTTATTATTGGCTTGTATGACAAATGGTGGTTTATTCAGTTCTGGTTAAGTGTTTTCTGCGCATCGAATATTGACTGCAATAGATCTCCAGTGTACTCTATCACTTGCGGTAATTGGGCAATCTGACAGGCATATCTCAGTCCATCTCCTGATGTTATCCACCCACTTAAAACGTTGTCTTCCTCTTGAACAACTGCCTTCCACCCTACCCTCAAGTATGGTCTTCATCAAGAACCAGAATAATGACAAAAATATCACCAAAATATCACTAAAATATTACCAAAATATCACCAAAATATCACTAAAATATTACCAAAATATCACCAAAATATCACTAAAATATTACCAAAATAACGAAATAGTATTACCCTGATTTCGGTCATTAATTCTCTTTTCATACCAACTTTATCTTTTCTTTTTTTCTCTTTCCAAGAAATGCGACACCTCTTCTATATACCCACTTTTCGAAAGCTTCGAAATTTTATTCCAACTTGTTATTGATTGTCCATGTTTCTGTGCCATAAAAGAGTGACGAGTATATATAACATCTGACGACTTTCAATGTATGGTTATCAATTTGGTTAATTATAAACTTGCTACCTGTAGACTGTAGGATCATATGGTTATTTATAAATTCACTTTTTGTAGATTTATATATTTTATAGTTATTTATAGATTCATGTCGTTAGATATGCAAGGTGGATGCACCAGGAGATAGACTGGAAAAAGCCTCTTAGATTGCATCATTGTAGTAAGAGATAGAGTTTACTGATGTAATTTGTTCATGTGTTCTTACATATGTGAAACTGAATAACAGTGGTGAGGGAAAATTGAAAAAAGTGGTTACTGTTGTTGTTGCTGAATGCCAAAATGAATAGGATTACTCTTTTATGGGCCTTGGAAAGTACATTAAGTGGTGTGTTGCAGTAGGTCTCCTCACATCCCGAGCGTGCTGAGGAAGGTGGACCAGGGTCCTCCAGGCGGTTGTGCTATTTTTGGTTTCATCTGTGTCGCTTACTACAATGGGGATCACGACGGTCCCTCACCGTGTTAATCAGTCTGCCATGAACAGAGCCCGTTTCCAGGTAGGGCTACCAGGAAGCCTTGTCCTGTATATTTTATTTGGCTTGGTTTGGCTTCGTTTGTTCTCAATCTCCCACTACCAAACCCTGAAAGGGCTTAAGTAGCAGAATGTAGTCCAGAGAAGGGAATGCGTTGTGTCGTAGTTTACAGCTTGACTAACACATCCGACTTCGCCAAGCATTTTTTGGGTACTTGGTTCGCATTCCCTCTTCGATCCCTTCTCCTTAGCCAGTCTGCCCTGCTGCAGCCTGTTATCCAGGATCACCGCGTAGAGGTGTAGAAAGGTCTTGGCAGCTCTGGTTCGCTGGCCCTGACGCTAGCAGTCAGCTATGAGTCGCTGACCACTGCAGCTCATGCGCTGCTCAGCATCTTGATCCTGTATATGTTATTTGATCCTGATTTATATGTATGATCAGTATGTTGTAACTAACTAGACGTTAGTTCCCCCCCCCCCCCCAGCGGTTGAACAGCCGTTGTACACATGTCCAAGTAGCAGATGAGATCAACAATTTGACCAAAAGGTTAGCTTCAGCAACTGTACCATAGCAGACAGTGTCGAAATACAGGAGACAGAGCTGGACACAACTTTCAGGGTGCTACGCGCATGGTCTATAGAGACTGAGACGCCAATCATGATGATGATATAATTATCTCACTTAACTTAACTTTACGTTTTTATACTGGTTTAGAAGACTGTACAGAGTCTGCATACAACAAGTTTCTTTGACAGTGGTTTAAACGGTATACAAGTCCATCTTAACAGACTTAAACACTAGAGATAAAGTAGACCCGCAGCCGGTTAGCTGCCCTTAACAAACCAACTGGGGGAAAGTACAAATTACTTGTGCAGATTTTCAACTCGAATTTTCCCACGCAGCGGCCGTGAAGCCTACCCTTTTTGATTTCCAACGGCCACGGAATTTTAAATGTGCTTGACACTGTACACGGGAGCCCGATCTCACTAACCAGAGATCAGGGAAATGTGTACCAAAGATCCACGTTAATAAATCCAGGTCGTCACCGGGATTCGAACCCACGATCTTCGGTCCCCCAGGCGGACACCTTACCTCGAGACCACTAAGTCGCCCCCCAAACGTGGACAGCACAAAACTATGCAGGTGTCTCAATCAAAATGATGGCATTTTGTTCACTTTTCGAACACAAGAGATCATCATGTATTGAATTTTGTGATGATCAATATACTAGGCGTGTTTAAGTGAAACAGGACCTAACTGCAACAAATGAACATAGGAACGATGCGCATGATTACGTCACTTCTTATGTAGACAGGCCCCTACCAACCGACAAGTTAGCAAAATTTCATTACCCTTCGATTCATAGTTTTCTCAGCAGACCATTGAAAACATGACGGGTGTGATAAGGAATCCGTCCAGAGTTGATCTGCGAGCGGCGATTCGGTTTCTAACAGCTGAAGGATGTCGACCAGTTGACATTCATCGCAGAATGCAGGCAGTGTAGGGTGGCAAAAGTGTTAAGAACGTGAGATCCGGAGATGGTACACCCGAATTGCTGCAACAATTTTGGTGATGACACCTTCTGACGCAACAATATGCGCCTGACCTGGTCTCGGAAGATCTTTGTTAACTTACGTCCTTCTTTAAACATCGTTGTCCAGTTCTTCACTGCTGTCTTCTACACACTTTTGTCACCATACACTGCCTGCATTCTACGATGAATCTCAACTGGTCGACATCCTTCAGCTGTTAGAAGCCGAATCACTGCTCGCAGATCAATTATGAACGGATTCTGTATCATACCCACCCTGTTTTCAACGGTATGCTCAGGAAACTATGAATCGAAGGATAATGAAATTTTGCAAACTTGACGGTTGGTATGTGCTGTTTACATCAGATGTAACGTCGTCATACGCATCGTAAGTATGTTCACTTGTTGCAGTTAGGCCCGGTTTCATTTGAACACCTCTCGTAGTCAATTGCATGTCTTATTAACATTCCAGTTAAATAGTCACTGTTGCTCTAGTAATATTGCCCTGTCTATTGAGGACTAAATCCTCTTTCTGTCTGAATCTGTGTCATCAGTCCTTTATAGTTCTTTATGATGTCAATGTTTCTAGATCTGACCCTCACCTCTAAGTGTAAAGCACCATCCCAAGGTTATTCCACCTCTAAGTGTAAAGCACCTTCCCAAGGCTATTCCACCTCTAAGTGTAAACCAACTTCCAAAGGCTATTCCACCTCTAAGTGTAAACCAACTTCCCAAGGCTATTCCACCTCTAAGTGTAAAGAACTTCACTAGGCTACTCCACCTCCAAGTGTAAAGCACCTTCCCAAAGCACTACTCCACCTACAAGTGTAAAGCACCTTCCCAAGGCACTACTCCACCTCCAAGTGTAAAGCACCTTCCCAAGGCACTACTCCACCTCCAAGTGTAAGGCACCTTCCCAAGGCACTACTCCACCTCCAAGTGTAAAGAACCTTCCCAAGGCACTGCTCCACCTCAAGTGTAAAGCACCTTCCCAAGGCACTACTCCACCTCCAAGTGTAAAGCACCTTCCCAAGGCACTACTCCACCTCCAAGTGTAAAGAACCTTCCCAAGGCACTACTCCACCTCCAAGTGTAAAGCACCTTCCCAAACCATTATTCTACATCGGTCATCTGTAGCCGAATACGCTGCGCCAGTCTGGAGAAATGCTTCCCATGAGAAACTAGTTGATACAGCTGTAAATGAGGCGGATCGGGTAGCATCAAAATCCATGAAACCTATCGCCATGATTTACAAGCACCACCCGAGATTCAAAGAAGCGTTGCAGCAGAAGTCGAACGAGAACAACAGAAGCACGACTCAATGTTTGGATATCAAGACTCTGAAATCCAGATATAGTCTCGTAAAATCAACACAGCTCATACAGACACACCCTGAAAGTTGCGTATCGAGAGATTGATGCAGGCCCCAGAGATGGCATGCATTGAAACAGGCCCAAGAGAAGGCACGAGTTGATGCAGGCCCAGAGATGGCACGAGTTGATGCAGGCCCAGAGATGGCACGAGTTGATGCAGGCCCCAGAGATGGCACGAGTTGATGCAGACCCCAGAGATGGCATGCATTGATACAGGCCCCAGATATGGCACGAGTTGATGCAGACCCCAGAGATGGCACGAATTAATGCAGGCCCCAGAGATGGCACGAGTTGATGCAGGCCCCAGAGATGGCACGAGTTGATGCAGGCCCCAGAGATGGCACGAGTTGATGCAGGCCCCAGAGATGGCACGAATTGATGCAGACCCCAGAGATGGCACGAATTGATGCAGACCCCAGAGATGGCACGAATTGATGCAGGCCCCAGAGATGGCACGAATTGATGCAGGCCCCAGAGATGGCACGAGTTGATGCAGGCCCCAGAGATGGCACGAATTGATGCAGGCCTCAGAGATGGCACGAGTTGATGCAGGCCCAAGAGAAGGCACGAGTTGATGCAGGCCTCAGAGATGGCACGAATTGATGCAGGCCCCAGAGATGGCACGAGTTGATGCAGGCCCCAGAGATGGCACGAATTGATGCAGGCCTCAGAGATGGCACGAGTTGATGCAGGCCCCAGAGATGGCACGAATTGATGCAGGCCTCAGAGATGGCACGAATTGATGCAGACCCCAGAGAAGGCACGAATTAATGCAGACCCCAGAGATGGTACGAGTTGATGCAGGCCCCAGAGATGGCACGAATTGATGCAGGCCTCAGAGATGGCACGAATTGATGCAGGCCCAGGAGATGGAACTTTGAGAAGAACCTACCCCTGGACATCATCTACCATACACAACATGGAAGTCGCTGAACAGACTCCGAACTGGTGTATCACGGTACTAGAGGAATATGAAATGATTGGGATACACAGATGATGACAAATGTGACTGTGACGCAATATAGAACCCAAACCACCAGATGACCTGCCCCAACCTCCAGGAAACACGCAATAGATGCGACATGCTGGATGCAAATGAAAAGGCAATCCATGTCGGTGGATACTGGATATATACCGCATAACTTGGTGCTTGCACCAAATAAGTAGGTAGTTAAAAAGGAAACAGGTTTCCTATCTATATATTTTCATTCAAAACAGTGCTCTCGTATTAATTACAATGACCAAGACAAGCGCAGAAGGGCTGGAGCAGCTAATTTCAGCCGTTAATGGACATAGTAAAGATCAAAACCTGTTTATGAACATAAATAAAACAAAGATAATGACCACCGACAAAACACAATGTCAGCATAAATTTGCAGTGGGTGGTGAGGAAATAGATCAGGTCGCACATTTTGAATATCTGGGCTCCAGAATTGACAAAAATGGCGACTGCTCGAAAGAAATCAGAAGAAGACTAGCCATGGCAGTGCAGAGACTGAACAGCCTGAAGAAATTATGGCAGAGCACCAACAAAACGATCAAAGTAAAAGTCTTGAGAGCCTGTGTTTTTCCTGTGGCAGTTTATGGCTGCGAATCATGGACGATTACCAAAACTTCTAGACAAAGAATCGAATCCTTCGAGTCAAAATGTCACAGGAAGATCCTCAGAATATCCTGGACAGAGAAAACAGACACATGTAGACATTCGGCAAGAGTTGAGCATAGAGGAGAACTGGTTTACCAATTACATTTTGACTAGAAAATGCTAATACGTTGGTCACATCAAGAGACACAACGGTCTTGAGAGAACAGTGATGGAAGGTATGGTGTCAGGCAAAAGATGAATGGGTAGACCAAGAAGACGATGGCACAAAGATATCCAGGAATGCCTGAGTATGACTGTGGCGGAGACTGGGGTTTCGGCAAGAGACCGAGTTTCTTTCAGACAGACTGTAATGGGAACGACGTTCTATAAAGGACATGCTACATCATCATCATGATGAGACATTACTATAAGGATATAATATCTTACAATAAATATGTCTTCATAAATGGGTATAACACGCAATAACCATCTGTTTCAGGATCTGTGACAATATAACATAACGAAAGCCCATAACACTAAAAACGAAGCATACTCAACGCAATGCATTCAGCGATTGAGTATTTTAAGAGAAACATGACCTAGCTTGTACGAGCTACAACCACTCACATTAGACAATATAACCAACACACACATAGATGATTTCTGAGAGCACAATTACAATCATGAGTGTTTCATTATCATCCTCATGATCAGTCCTGTAACCTGACAGGTCACTGGGGCATCAATACTTCAGATTGTTGGATTAGCTCCTGCCATCCCACTCAATGTTGTGCCAGGATATCGAATTTTCCGTCTGGACGTGTTAACCTCAGTGGTATGTTTGTCATTGTTGTGTATGGTGTCGGCTGGAGCATTTCTGATTTTTCTCAATCCTTTTTTGCAATATCGGTGTGTCTTGCGTCGTTTTGCACCTTGCGGAGCCCATTCCTCCCCAGGCAACGTGTCTCTCCACATTGTGAATGTCTCTATGATCTCCTGTCTACTCAAGCATGGCGTCAAAGGTTCACTCTAAAGCGTATGCCTTTCCGTATTCTTTTTCCCGCCTGGTTTTCATTTTGCCGTTTGCTTTTAAACACTAAATTGTATTCTTGATTCGCCTCTATTCTATAATATGTCGATTGAAATACATCACGGCGCTTTGTCACAGGCCCAACTGGGAAAACGTCCATAAAATACGCTAAAAGAATAATCTGGAACACTGATCACTGGACCCAAGGATCACAGAAAAATACATGCTGGTTTAGAAGACTCTGCAGAGTCTGTACACAACGAGTTACATTTCCTTACTCTGAAAGCTATGCTTATCCAATCTTTCATTAAATGAATTTCCTGCCCCTGTCCCCACTACTTCCGGTAGCAATAATTCCAAGCATGCACCACTTTCTAACTAAACAAATATTTCACCACTATCTGACTAAACAAATATTTCACCACTCTCTGACTAAACAAATATTTCACCACTCTCTGACTAAACAAATATTTCACCACTCTCTGACTAAACAAATATTTCACCACTCTCTGACTAAACAAATATTTCACCACTCTCTGACTAAACAAATATTTCACCACTCTCTGACTAAACAAATATTTCACCACTCTCTGACTAAACAAATATTTCACCACTCTCTGACTAAACAAATATTTCACCACTCTCTGACTAAACAAATATTTCACCACTCTCTGACTAAACAAATATTTTCTAGTATCTAATCTGGACCTTTCTTTAGGTAATTTGTAGCTATGACCTCTTGTTCTTGTAGGTGGTTGTATTTTGAAAAAAATACTTGTTATAGTCTAATTTATCCTTTCCTTTTATTATCTTGTAAACATGTATTAAATCTTCTGGAATTCGTTTCTATTCTAGACACTGTAGGCCAGTCTTTCCTCGTAAACGTAATTCTTGAATCTCATTATGAGCTTTGTTGTTCTTCTTTGTAACCTTTCCATAATATTTATATCCCCTCTTCGATAAGGACTCGACACCCGTACACAGTACTCCAATTTAGGTCTAATGCGTGATATTTACTATCACTTCCTTGCTCCTAAATGTAATATGTGTTTTTATCATACCCTACACATATTTGAGAAGCATAGTATCATGTAATGGAAGAATACAAGAAGAAATCAATCACAGATGCTCCAAAGCAAACCAAATCATTGACCAGATGTCAACAAAACTGAAGAAACAAACACATCAATAGTGGCACAAGAAGAGACCTGTTCAACACAATTTTCATGCCTACACTATGCTACCAGTGTCAAACATGGACACTGACAGCAACGGATCAGAGAGAAAAAGAAACAACAGAAATGAATTGCCTGAGGCGAATGCTAAATGTGACCAGATGTGACATAATTAGAAGCGATGAGATCAGGAAACAGATGGGCACTAAGCCAGTGCCAGACTTCATTAGAAAACAGCAAATTCAGTGGGTTTGACCACATATAGCGACAGCAACACAGCAGCATCCCACATATCACTTAAACACAGCGGTACCAGAGCTAGAGACCGGCCCCGCAAAAGATAGATTGACGGAATATCAAAGACAAACAGTTCCACCTTATACGAAGCACACACCAAGGCGCTATCTATTTGGCCCTTATACACCTGATGTCGAAAGGCTAACCAGGATGAGAAGATAGATAGATAGATAGATAGATAGATAGATAGATAGATAGATAGATAGATAGATAGATAGATAGATAGATAGATAGATAGATAGATAGATAGATAGATAGATAGATAGATAGATAGATAGATAGATAGTTAGATAGATAGATAGATAGATAGATAGATAGATAGATAGATAGATAGATAGATAGATAGATAGATAGATAGATAGATGAGATGAGATGAGATGAGATGAGATGAGATGAGATGAGATGACATGAGAGGAGAGGAGAGGAGAGGAGAGGAGAGGAGAGGAGAGGAGAGGAGATGAGATGAGATGAGATGAGATGAGATGAGATGAGATGAGATGAGATGAGATGAGATGAGAGGAGAGGAGAGGAGAGGAGAGGAGAGGAGAGGAGAGGAGAGGAGATGAGATGAGATGAGATGAGATGAGATGAGATGAGATGAGATGAGATGAGATGAGATGAGATGAGATGAGATGAGATGAGATGAGATGAGATGAGATGAGATGAGATGAGATGAGATGAGATGAGATGAGATGAGATGAGATGAGATGAGATGAGATGAGATGAGATGAGATGAGATGAGATGAGATGAGATGAGATGAGATGAGATGAGATGAGATGAGATGAGATGAGATGAGATGAGATGAGATGAGATGAGATGAGATGAGATGAGATGAGATGAGATGAGATGAGATGAGATGAGATGAGATGAGATGAGATGAGATGAGATGAGATGAGATGAGATGAGATGAGATGAGATGAGATGAGATGAGATGAGATGAGATGAGATGAGATGAGATGAGATGAGATGAGATGAGATGAGATGAGATGAGATGAGATGAGATGAGATGAGATGAGATGAGATGAGATGAGATGAGATGAGATGAGATGAGATGAGATGAGATGAGATGAGATGAGATGAGATGAGATGAGATGAGATGAGATGAGATCAGATCAGATCAGATCAGATCAGATCAGATCAGATCAGATCAGATGAGATGAGATGAGATGAGATCAGATGAGATCAGATCAGATCAGATCAGATCAGATCAGATGAGATCAGATGAGATCAGATGAGATCAGATGAGATCAGATGAGATGAGATCAGATGAGATGATGAGATCAGATCAGATCAGATGAGATCAGATCAGATCAGATCAGATCAGATCAGATCAGATGAGATGAGATGAGATGAGATGAGATGAGATCAGATGAGATCAGATCAGATCAGATCAGATGAGATCAGATCAGATCAGATGAGATCAGATCAGATCAGATCAGATGAGATCATACCTTACATTGCATTTGTCTATTTCACTGCTACCTGGACTTGCTCACTCACTTTACCTGTATTTTCAATTATAACCATTAGGTCTATTTCCTGTTGTATCATTCTAATATTTTTCTCGTCTATTCTTTCTTATGTTCCATTTTAAATCTACCCGTGTGGGAGTACTGTACATGTATCTACATTAAACTCTGTTTGCCAAGTAAATTCAGACAGACAGACACATCCATAATCAGAGAGACATAAAAATGGAGAAATAAAGAGACGAAGCGACAGATGAGCATAAATTTAAAAAAAGATAAAGGTCAGTCCCATGGCAACAGTTTTCGCCGGGGATGAAGACAACTCTTCACGAAGTAACCCACAGTCTTAGGTTAGGTTGGGTGGCCAGTTCCCTGCATTGCTGTTTTTACTTCCCACAACTCCGGTACCAATTTACAGCTTGGTCGAATAGTGTAGCAGTATTTCTATTCATCCGTGAATTAGAACCCAGACACGCTGTAATCCTAGTCTAGCAATCCAGGTACTGTCCACAAGGCTACACGTTCCACTAGTAGGCAGACAGTAAGACAGACTGATAGAGAGACAAGACAGTCAACCGAGCGGCCAGGCAGACATTCAAACAAACAGATGGACGAGTAGAGTCACAGAGACGCATTGGCGGGCCGGCAGACAGATAAACAGACTGACGGACAGACTCCAGACAGACTCATCTTTGACCCAAATTCCCTGTTGTGTTGCCCTCTGCCGTGTCCTGTCCCAATGGCAGAACATGATATCATATATCAATGTAGCGAATGTAGTGTCTGATAATGGTCAATACGGCAGGGATTCTCAAACAGGGAGTGGGGCGTCATTTTAGGGTTTCGGGGACGGGGTGGAGATAGGGACATTTATTCAGTGAAGTGGGATGATATTTTTAGTTAGCCAATCTTGATAGGAGAGGAAGGGGGGGGGGGCAGAGGTGATATTCTGAACAGAGGGGATGGATGGAGAGCGTGGGGTTAGAAGGGGGTGTTTGAGGATGATATTCTGAACAGAAGGGATGGAGGAAGAGCGTGGGGGTAGAGGGGGGTGTTCGAGGATGATATTCTGAACAGAGGGGATGGAGGGAGAGCGTGGGGTTAGAGGGGGGTGTTCAAGGATGATATTCTGAATAGAGGGGATGGAGGGAGGAGTGATAGGAGGCGAGGATAATATTCTGAACAGAGGGGATGGAGGGAAGGGGGCGAGGATGATATTCTGAACAGAGGAGATGGAGGGAAGGGGGCGAAGATGATATACTGAATAGAGGGGATGGAGGGAGGGGGGCGAGGATGATATTCTGAACAGAGTGAGGCGGGGTGAGGATGATATTCTGGACAGATGGGATGGAGGAAGAGGGTGAGAGGATGATATTCTGGACAGAGGGGATGGAGGAAGAGGGTGAGGGTGGGGAGGGGGCGAGGATGATATTCTGAACAGAGGTGGTGAAACAGAGTTACAGGGGTACACCGAGCCAAATCCTGGGAAGCCCTGAAAATACCGTTCGTGGTACCCAAACATAACTTGAGAACCCGGCCCGAGAGTTTCAGTTCATTGAACGAGGCATGGTCTTTAACTCTCAAACAATGCAAGTTGGGGCTGGACGACAAAAATAGGTCGAGTTCTCACGGTTTGAACTGCGAATCCCCGTCAACAAGCGGCCAATCAGTAGTTTGGATAATAAGGCAGCATTTCTTTGGGACACGCGAGTTCAAATAAAGTTTGTGGGAATGGAACTCAAGAAAGTAGAAGTCATGGACTTAAGCGGGGGAAGCTTAGCATATAAGCTGGGGGGAGACAGAATAGGAGACAGATCAGAAGCAGCGAGCCAAGGGTGTCCTACTAGACAGTGTAGTGAGTATCACATTAGTCAGAACAAGTAGATAGTTAAAAGCTACAGAACTTAGCCAGTGAGTGACAATAGTGGAGTCATAGAATTAGTAGCCACCGAAGCAGACCAACACGGAAATGCAACGAGAGGCCACACAAATGTAAGAATCTGTCTTTGTGTGATGTTTTGTTCGAGTCGTCGTTGCTAACATCTTGCTCGAGTGACCTGTACTTCATTCTCGTCAGACCGAGACGTGTTGCTGCAATACGAAGCTGTCGTCCTAGACGACCGTGGTGATTTGTGGGTTTCCTCATTCTGACAACCACAGTAACACAACCACTGTCGTCTGTCATAGACACGAGCACAGTTGTAGACAGCGCACAGATGCAGTCACCGACTGCCTGATGTAGAGACGACACAAGAGGTCCAGAAGACAGCTGCCTTACGTGAGACGAGACAAGAGGTCCAGTAGACAGCTGCCTTACGTGGGGCAAAACAAGAGGTCCAGTAGACAGCTGCTTTACGTGAGACGATACAAGAGGGCCAGTAGACAGCTGCATTACGAGAGACGAGACAAGAGGTCCAGCAAACATTCATTTTTGTGTAAGCTGAGAGGACAGATAGATGAGGACTGAGAAATTGTAGATAGACATCCTTTATATCAACGCACAGAGATAGACAGTGAATAGAACAATAGCTAGATTCCGGCGACGTGATGAGAACCCTGGGTCAAGTTTAGTACTAGAGTAAGACCTGGGCTACTTGCACGAACCTTTAGAAGTTATCTTAGTCAGTTAGAGAAGCGATGATAACCAACCTCTTGAGAGACATTAGAAATCACGTATAACTGATGCACAATATGATATGATCAACGAGCCTAGTGATTTGATTTGATGTGCATATTGTTTTACTTGTGTGAAAAATACATGCTTTGTTTTACTTGTGTTAAAAGAGTTGTTAGTGGTTAAATTTAGAGTGTGTTAATGAGTGACAGTGGTAAGGAAGATAGAATAAAGAATACGTTAACCCTGCTACATATTAAATTAAATGATACCGTGACCTATAATATAAATTAAGGTTAGACCTGCCTCATGTTCATTAAATGATACCGTGACCTATAATATAAATTATTGTTAGACCTGCCTCATGTTTATTAAATGATACCGTGACCTATAATATAAATTAAGGTTAGACCTGCCTCATGTTCATTAAATGATACCGTGACCTATAATATAAATTAAGGTTAGACCTGCCTCATGTTTATTAAATGATACCGTGACCTATAATATAAATTAAGGTTAGACCTGTCTCATGTTTATTAAATGATACCGTGACCTATAATATAAATTAAGGTTAGACCTGCCTCATGTTTATTAAATGATACCGTGACCTATAATATAAATTAAGGTTAGACCTGCCTCGTGTTATATTAAATGATACCGTGATTTAGGATATAAAAAGTAACGTATAGACCTGTTATAGTGGAAGTGGAGAATGGCGCATAATGAAAAAATGGGTTGAGAACCATTGTTATAAGACATTTTCCTGGCAGACACAAGTCTTGTTTTAACTTAAAACCCGTATTGTCCCAGCGACATGGTTTTGTTCAGCCAATGCAAATGTTTTGGCCACGTGACACGTCATACATCAGATATTATCCCTTAGAAAAAAATACTACACAAATACAATGCAAACAAAGACGTGGGCTGACCACACAAAAGTTGGATAGCAGAAATAACAGAAGCACATACTAGGGCCCGGTCAAGAAACATCTTCATAACCTGACGCTGAAAGGCACAAGCACATACTAGGGCCCGGTCAAGAAACATCTTCATAACCTGACGCTGAAAGGCACAAGCACATACTAGGACCCGGTCAAGAAACATCTTCATAACCTGACGCTGAAAGGCACAAGTACATACTAGGGCCCGGTCAAGAATCATCTTCATAACCTGACGCTGAAAGGCACAAGTACATACTAGGGCCCGGTCAAGAATCATCTTCATAACCTGACGCTGAAAGGCACAAACACATACTAGGGCCCGGTCAAGAATCATCTTCATAACCTGACGCTGAAAGGCACAAGCACATACTAGGGCCCGGTCAAGAATCATCTTCATAACCTGACGCTGAAAGGCACAAGCACATACTAGGGCCCGGTCAAGAATCATCTTCATAACCTGACGCTGAAAGGCACAAGCACATACTAGGACCCGGTCAAGAAACATCTTCATAACCTGACGCTGAAAGGCACAAGCACATACTAGGACCCGGTCAAGAAACATCTTCATAACCTGACGCTGAAAGGCACAAGCACATACTAGGGCCCGGTCAAGAATCATCTTCATAACCTGACGCTGAAAGGCACAAGTACATACTAGGGCCCGGTCAAGAATCATCTTCATAACCTGACGCTGAAAGGCACAAACACATACTAGGGCCCGGTCAAGAATCATCTTCATAACCTGACGCTGAAAGGCACAAGCACATACTAGGGCCCGGTCAAGAATCATCTTCATAACATGACGCTGAAAGGCACAAGCACATACTAGGGCCCGGTCAAGAATCATCTTCATAACCTGACGCTGAAAGGCACAAACACATACTAGAACGGACAAGAAACCTCTTCATAACCTGACGCTGAAATGTACAATCAGGACAAAGAAACAAAAAAGATTAAAAAAGAAAGCTCCTATCCTGTCGTAATGTCGAAAAACATTTTCCCCTTTTCACCTCATGTATTGTTTGAAGACAAACTAGGCATTGAACTTTGACATTTAACCCAGTGCAAATATTCACATTTTACCATTTATACAGGCGATTTCCTTCCTCATCAAAAGAGAGTTTTCTTTTTGAAAACGTAATTCTAGAGCAATCCAATTTTAAATAGTGATCAATAATTCTACATGCTAAATCATGTTTAGAGACCACATGAGGAGAGAGAATGTTATACGAGGGCAAGCCAGTAATTAGGTCGCACATGACTGTTTTAAAAATAAATATGATATAAGAACTGGACAATTATTTTTTAACTGCACTTACATTGTCCAATATTTCTCAACATCCTTTCCAGCAACATTAATACACTTATTCTATTGCTGTATCAGCACACCAAAGCCTGCAGCTTTGGCCTGATGTCTCAGTCACATTAGCAGTACACGTTCGATGTCTTCTTCATTCATGAAATGTTTACCGCTAAGTAGGGATCATGCATTATACTGTACGCTAAACCATTCAATCATCCTTTTGTAGTATTTCATACAGTGTTTATTGTCACTCGCCTGCCCGCTTGAATCATCTCTCTCACCTGCCGAACATATACTTCTTTTGCAATCATCTCTCTCACCTGCCCTACATATACTCCTGCTTCATCGGCAATTCTTTTGCGTCCTTGAGAAAATATATCAACCCAGTTACCCACTTATCCACCTCTCTACAGGACAAATACTTTTCACAGTAAACAAAAAACATTTCCTTATAAATATTCTTCGCAGAAAGTCCTTTTGCCACCCCCTCACCCCCCCCCCTCCAAACCCACCCCCACCCCACCCAACCCAACCCCTACCCTCCATCCCCCGAACCGAACCTCACCCCCCCCCCCCTCCATACACACCACATATTCCCCTCCCAGGGCGACCCACTAAAAAAAAAAGAAACAATCAAACAAAACCACAACGCACAAGTTCATGCAGCTCACTCTGAGCAGGGACGTCATTTGGATCTCATCTGCGCACGCGCATGTGACACCACCTAACATCTGGCACCTACAGTAGCTAGATGTCTGGTCAAAATGGCGGCATAGTGGTTTCGTCTTCTTGTTTGACGTCCCGATTTTGGGAGGGAATGGCTTTTTCCCAAGATAGTGCCCTAAATGTGATTCGATGGTCTTTCTTCGAGAATCTTCGGCTGTGCTACGGAGTTCGTGCATCTGTGCTGAAATCATCCTCAGCGCGTGTGTTGGTGTGTGGTTTTCTGACATTTCGTGGTGAACTGTGTTGGTCCGATGGTTGGTCGGCTACGCAATCTATTAATAGGTCGTCCGTGACGTCACGTGTTTTCTTTTCTCTCGTCCAGTATTTTTGGGATGGAACGGCCACACAGAACAGAATGTGGAAGAAGGAACAGGCGAGGAAAGCGTCCTGGAGCAAGGAAATCAAGACTTCAGTGTCTCCTTTTAGGTCTTAACTATGTGAGAATTCTGTGCAAGCGTCAAACAGCGCGGTCCTATACTTGAATGGCTTGTTTATGGCGCTGGCGTGTTGCCTTTCAGGAAGCCAGTTGGGTGCTACCGGTGAGATGAGAGTGGCAGACTATCGCAGTTATTACAGCAGACGACATCTGGGACTGGCCATCTTTGTGGGCATAAGTTTGGTGGTGGTAGAGGTGGACACATCTCTTTGGGACTGTGATGAGCTGCAACTTCAGGCCAGTAAAGTCCAGTCGGAGAGTAGTGCTTTTGTTTTGGTGAGAGTGTACCAGTCAGAGAGGAGTGCTTTTGTTTTGGTGAGAGTGTACCAGTCAGAGAGGAGTGCTTTTGAGTGGTGAGAGTTTACCAGTCAGAGAGGAGTGCTTTTGTGTGGTGAGAGTGTACCAGTCAGAGAGGAGTGCTTTTGTGTGGTGAGAGTTTACCAGTCAGAGAGGAGTGCTTTTGTGTGGTGAGAGTGTACCAGTCAGAGAGGAGTGCTTTTGTGTGGTGAGAGTTTACCAGTCAGAGAGGAGTGCTTTTGTGTGGTGAGAGTGTACCAGTCAGAGAGGAGTGCTTTTGTGTGGTGAGAGTGTACCAGTCAGAGAGGAGTGCTTTTGTGTGGTGAGAGTTTACCAGTCAGAGAGGAGTGCTTTTGTGTGGTGAGAGTGTACCAGTCAGAGAGGAGTGCTTTTGTGTGGTGAGAGTGTACCAGTCAGAGAGGAGTGCTTTTGTGTGGTGAGAGTGTACCAGTCAGAGAGGAGTGCTTTTGTGTGGTGAGAGTTTACCAGTCAGAGAGGAGTGCTGGTGGGGTGGTCAGCGTGTACGCCTGTAATGCGAAAGTGAATGGCTCGAGATGGCAGTGCCTAAATGAGATTTTGTCGCAAGAACATCATATCATCTTCTGCGGCGACTTCAAGGCTGAAGGCTAATGGTGGAGCAACACCTGCAAATAATCAGGGCGAGGAGCTCGACGACCCGTTAGTCACCCCCGATCTCGAGGACCAGTTAGTCACCACCCATCTCGTGGACCCGTTAGTCACCCCCCATCTCGTGGACCCGTTAGTCACCACCGATTTCGTGGACCCCTTAGTCACCACCCATCTCGTGGACCCGTTAGTCACCACCCATCTCGTGGACCCGTTAGTCACCACTGATCCCGTGGACCCGTTAGTCAACACCCATTTCGTGTGTATCAACGGCGAAGGGGTAACCAGAACAGCGATCCGCACAGTGGATGGCGACAGCGGGATTGACCTAGCATTAGTGTCTCCCTCATTGACTCCAACATGCAGGTGGAGAGTTTTAGGGTATCACGGGAGTGATCACCTTCCTTGCAGTATATTGGTAGTGAGAGGTAGATCCAAAAGTCAAATGCCGAGGGCGTATGCCTTCCGGTATGACGTCATGGGTCAGGATATTGTCAGCAAAATTAGACGTTGTAAGCACAGGATGAGCAGCATTGCCAGGGGTAGTTGGGGACAATCACCTTAGTGGAACGAGGAGGTACATAGCCTTTGCACTAGGGCAGAAAGCCAGGAAGTCGTGGACAGCTCAGATTGAGCCTCTGACACAATGACCACCTGTTGGATAAGGACACAGCAATAAAGGAATCTTCTTCTTCTTCTTCTTCTTCTTCGTTCTCAATCTCCCACTACCAAACCCTGAAAGGGCTTAAGTAGCAGAATGTAGTCCAGAGAATGGAATGCGTTGTGTCGTAGTTTACAGCTTCGCTGCGATATTTGCACCTTTCGGTCCAACACATCCGACTTCAGCAAGCATTTTTTGAGTACCGGGTTAGCATTCCCTCTTCGATCCCTTCTCCCTAGCCAGTCTGCCCTGCTGCAGCCTGTTATCCAGGATCACCGCGTCGAGGTGTAGAAGGGTCTTGGCAGCTCTGGTTCGCTAGCCGTGACGCTAGCAGTCAGCTATGGGTCGCTAACCACTGCAGCTCATGCGCTGCTCGGCATCTTGATCCCCAATAAAGAAATCAACAATTGACAAGCTATAGAACTTTGCAATCAAACGAGGGTCGAGCAATGTCTGTCACAAAAGAGTAAAGACCAGAAATATTTTCAACCAACGAGATGCTCGAACCATCCACACCATTTTCCATTCTCTGAGAGGCTCTGAGCATATCTGGGTATGTCCGAGAGGGAGTGACCTCGATTCTTAAGAACAGCACTAAATAATGCAACAATGAATTTTGAAAAGTGATCCATAGCATTACTGCGTAGGGAGGTGAGATGTTAGCGATCTCACATTTCAAAGGCTCGGCTATAGTAGTCAGGTCATTCCGTAATCGGTGAGGTCGTTGGGGCACACATGAAGATATCCTCACAACCCCACGCCACCCTTCTCTGTCGTCGCCTGCTGCCTGTGCCTCTTCTGGTCGGAAATTGGTCCATTCTTTTATGTTGTCCTCCCACCTCTTTTTTTTTTGGGACGTCCTCTTCGTCGTCTGCTTTGCACCTTTCCGTGGAGGATCGTATTTGCAAGACCATTTGATCTCGATATGTGACCGTACTAAGCGAGTTTCCTTCTTTTGACAGTTGACAAGAGGTCTTCAAAAGGCCCAATTGCTGTTGTAATTCTATCTCGTATTTCCACATTTGTAACTCGATCTTTGTACGTGACATTTAAAAGTCTTCGGAAACATCTCATCTCTAAGGCCTGTATCCTTCGCTGAAGGTCAGCTGTAACTGTCCATGTCTCACAAGCATAGAGGAATATTGACAGGACCAGTGTACGCATTAATCTGATGTTCGTGCATAGTGCTAACCGTTTATCTTGCCACACTTTGTTCGGCCGTGCAAGCGCCACTATTATACCCTAAAGTAGGGCTGTAACCATCTCCTCTCCCTCAACGCTTGTACTTACCGGACTGAACCGATACCCATTTAAGGCTGGGTCGACTCTGGATCCGTTCTGGTCTGAAAAAAACCTTTCCGCCTCAACTGGGGAATGAAGCCAAAACCACTCAGATGCGAATCCAGCGTGCTAACCACTGATGAATGTTGCCGACGGAATAAATAAAAAGTTATCCCCCCCCCCCCACCCTCCGTAAGAGCAGAGCACTCTTCAGAATAGTGTTTTAATATTCAAGTATACCAGACTGTTGTCAGTCCATCTTTTGATGTTGCTCTCCAACTTATTGCACTGTCGTCCTCTTGTCTGCCTGCTATCAATCTTTACTTCCAGTATTGTCATTAGCGGTAGGGCGGTCATCTGAGGATTCTGTGGCGAAGTGGATAACCCGTTGGCCTCGTGATCAGGTGGTGTGGGTTGGACTCCGGACTCCGCCGTCTTTTTCACGAGTGCTTGATGCGGAGTCCCTGCATCTCGTAGTCGCCCCTTAGTCGTCTTGTCCTTGACTTGCCATGGGCTCAAGCGGCCCGATACGAGAGAGTCAGGATATAAAAGAAGCGCAGTAAATCCTTTCAAAAAATATCGCTAGCAAATAAATTATACCCTCATCGTCTACGATGCACGTCCGCCTTTGTCTTGGGTGTGTGTTAGCAGAGTATCATGTATCTTGTTATCTCCAAAATATTGTATCTGTATAATTGGTATGTTTTTTAGTAGTCTTTTTTCTTCCAACTCATAATCACGACCCAGTCTTCTTGAATTGTTTGCTTTTCTATTCACGAAATGCGATCCATTCTTCTGCACATCAAAATTATAAGGACTGTACTGCGCCCTCCAACTGTCTGCTCATTGTCCATGTTTCTCCACCGTACAGCAATCTTCATCATGATTGGCGTTTCAGTCTCTGTAGACTCTGCGCGTGGCGTCCTGTGAGTTTTGTTTATTACATGTACGACAATTGTGTTCTGTCTGTACAGACTATTATTTACGCTAAGACATTTTGTGTTGGTTGTGGAAATATCTCTCTCTCTCTCCGTCCCTCTCTCCATCATTATCTCCCTCCCTCCTTCACTCTCACCCCTTCTTCCCTCTCTCTCCCCTCCCTTCTCCTATCTATCATACTCTCTCTCTCAGTCTCTCACTCCCTCCCTCTCTCCCTCTCATTTCTCTCCCTCCCTCCCTCTCCATCCCTCTCTCTGCCTCCCTCTCTCTTCCTCCCTCTCCCTCCCTCCCTCTCCCTCACTCTCCCTATATATCTCTCTCCCTCCCTCTATGTTTTCCTCTCTCCTTCTCTCTTCCCCTCTCCCTCTCTTCCCCTCTCCCTCTCTCTCCCTCCCTATATATATTTCCCTCCCTCCCCTCTCTTTCTCACCCTCGCTCTCTCCCTCCCTCTCCATCTCCCTCCCTCCAGTGTTATCTATCTCTCCTTATCTCTCCCTCACAATCTCTCCCTTTCTCTCTCCCTTCCTCCATATCTCTCACGCTACCTCCCTCTCTCCCTCCCTCACACTCTCTCTCTAACTTTCTCCCCCTTCCTCTCCCTCCCTCTCACTCCCTCTCACTCCTTCTTCCTCTATCTATATTCTTCATCTCCCTCCCTCTCTCCCTTTCTCTCTCTCTCCGTCCCTCTCTCTCCCTCTTTCTCTCTCTCATTTTCTCTATCTCAATCTCTCTTTCTCGCTCCCTTCTTTCTCGCCTCCCCCCCCCCCCCCCTCTGGTCTTTCAAGACGGTACATACGTCAAATCTCAAAATTCTTCAGTCTATTCAATCCACCGCCACTCTCTGTAATTCGTGCATGTTGCCTAGCTACATGCCTGCACCCTCACTGGTGATTGCTCTGCATAGTCTCTCATGGTCTACCCCGCTTCCTTTTACAACAAGCCTTCCACAAAATCGCCTGTACCGGGATATTCTTATTGTTTATCCAGAGCACGTGTGGAGGACGGTTAACGTCTGGTCAGGTAAAACATACTGGTCAGACATGTTAGTATGGGTCAGGTAAAACATACTGGTCAGACATGTTAGTATGGGTCAGGTAAAACATACTGGTCAGACATGGTAGTGAGAGTCAGGTAAAACATACTGGTCAGACATGGTAGTGAGAGTCAGGAAAAAAATACTGGTCAGACATGGTAGTGAGAGTCAGGTAAAACATACTGGTCAGACATGGTAGTGAGAGTCAGGTAAAACATACTGGTCAGACATGTTAGTATGGGTCAGGTAAAACATACTGGTCAGACATGTTAGTCAGGGTCAGGTAAAACATACTGGTCAGACATGTTAGTCAGGGTCAGGTAAAACATACTGGTCAGACATGTTAGTCAGGGTCAGGTAAAACATACTGATCAGACATGTTAGTCAGCGTCAGGTAAAACATACTGGTCAGACATGTTAGTCAGGGTCAGGTAAAACATACTGGTCAGACATGTTAGTCAGGGTCAGGTAAAACATACTGATCAGACATGTTAGTCAGGGTCAGGCACAATAGACTGATCAGACATGTTAGTCAGGGTCAGGCACAATAAATTGATCGGACATGTTAATCAGGGTCAGGCACAATAGACTGATCAGACATATTAGTCAGGGTCAGGCACAACATACTGATCAGACATGTTAGTCAGGGTCAGGTAGAACATACTGGTCAGACATGTTAGTCAGAGTCAGGTAAAACATACTGAACAAGACCTTAACCTCGGCTTCCTCATAACCCTCCCTGAAAACGGGCTGTTTTCATGGCAGGCTGGCTAACGAGGCGAGGGATCGACGTGATCCCTGTAGTAGTGAGCAATACGCAGATGAAGCAATGCATAGCACAACCACCTGAAGGACTCCGTTCCACCTTCATCAGCACGCTCGGGATGTGAGGAAAGCCACTGCAACCCGCCACTTAACGTCCTTTTCAGGGCGTACAAAAGAGTAACCCACTCATTCTGGGCATTCGCATATAACACCCAGAGCACGTGCCTTATGAACCACCAGCGATTCATACTGATGACAAAAGAAACATAATTTTGGTTGGACTGTAATCGTACTGGATCAGTAGTCGTGAATTCAGTCCAATCAATTACCAATAGACGTCTAATGAGTTTATTCTCAAATGTATTCAATACAATTTCTGGATCAATATGCTGGTGCAATGCATGAAGATGCAGTCCAGCGACCCTTAAGCTAGCTGCTAGCGTCCGTCAGCGACAGCGACCCAAGGCTAGCTGCTAGTGTCCGTCAGGGCCAGCGACCCAAAACTGGGTGCTAGCGTCCGTCAGTGCCAGCGACCCAAAGCTGGGTGCTAGCGTCCGTCAGGACCAGCGACCCAAAGCTAGCTGCTAGCGTCCGTCAGGGCCAGCGACCCAAAGCTAGGTGCTAGAGTCCGTCAGTGCCAGCGACCCAAAGCTGGGTGCTAGCGTCCGTCAGGGACAGCGACCCAAAGCTGGGTGCTAGCGTCCGTCAGGGACAGCGACCCAAAGCTGGGTGCTAGCGTCCGTCAGGGCCAGCAGCCCAGAGCTGAGCAGTGCACGAGCTGCAGCGATCAGCGACCCAGAGCTGGCTGGTAGCGTCAGGGTCAGCGACTCAGAGCTGGCTGCTAGCGTCAGGGTCAGCGACTCAGAGCTGGCTGCTAGCGTCAGGGTCAGCGACCCAGAACTGCAAAGACCCGTCTACACCTCCACGTGGTGATCCTGGATAACAGACTGCAACAGAGCAGACTGGCTAAAGAGAAGGGCTCGAAGAGGGAAGGCTAACCCGGAATTCAAAAATACCTGCTGAAGTCGGATGTGTCGGACTGAAAGGTGCAAATATCGCTGTTGAGCTGTAAACTACGACACAACGTTTTGTCTGGACCACATCCTGCTACTTGCACAGCCCTTTTCAGAGCTTGGTAGCGGGAGTTAGGAAAAGAACGACAAAGAAGAAGAATCTATTCCCAAACGTATTTGTCATTTTCCAGCTATCACAGCCATATGTCAGCACTGAGACGACATTAGAGTTAGGTACACTGGCCATGAAACGTTTACTCAGTGGTGTAGATCTGAAATTCGTTAACTGGTTTGGCTTGGCTTGGCTTCATTCGTTCTCAATCTCCCACTACCAAATCCTGAAAGGGCTTAAGTAGCAGATTGTAGTCCAAATAACGGAATGCGTTGTGTCGTAGTTTACAGCTTGACTGCGATATTTGCACTTTTCGGTTTAACACACCCGACTTCAGCAAGCATTTATTGAGTACCGGGTTAGCATTCCCTCTTCGATCCCTTCTCCTTATCCAGCCTGCCCTGCTGCAGCCTGTTATCCAGGATCACCGCGTGGAGGTGTAGAAGGGTCTTGACAGCTCTGGTTCGCAGGCCCTGACGCTAGCAGTCAGCTATAGGTCGCTGACCACTGCAGCTCATGCAGTTCATTGGTTTAAGACATTTAAGGCTCAGGCGATTCAAGTGAGAATTGCCGGCATAGAATCCCCATTTTACTTCAGTTTACTGTCTAAATTATTGGTAAAATTTTCAGCTCTCTGTATCATTTGCTGATTGAGACTACAGAAGTGTTTTTTTTTAAATTTAATTTTGGTTATTTCTTTGGTGAAGGGTTGTATTGGCGTTTTGTTTTGATTTGTGTTTTTTTTTATTGATTTGTGTTGATCTACAATCATTGCCGATTTTAGTCTTCGAAATAATCATGGTTCATTTCAATGTCTTTAACGTTATCTTTATTGGTTTGTAGCTTAAAAACTCAATGAACGCGTGTTTCTGTTCGAATACATGAAGCTTCTGATCTCACTTTTGATGTAAGTAAATATAATAAAACCGCACTACATTTTTCGGTATAATCTTTTGAATGACATGTCCAGGATTCGTCAAAATGTGATAGACTAACAGGTCAGACTAGTAGAGGCCGTGTGCCCAATTTCAGCTCTTTAGGTTATAAGGAATTGGTTAAAATACGAGAAATAGAAATCCAATCAAACGAACATAATCTATGTCATTAATTAAAAACTTATCTTAGAAAGTCTTTAGACGATCCGTCAACATTTTATAGATGTATTGTATAGTTGTACTAGTATAGTTTGTGTACAGAATTTCAGCTCCATAAGTTATGGGGAAGAGTTGTATTCGGAATGTTGAAACCCATATGGAACTCCAAGGAAATAAGAAGGAAGACAAAAATAAGAATTTTCAATTCAAATGTGAAGCCAGTCCTGCTGTATGGAGCGAAAACATGGAGGATGACCAAAGGCAATGACAGGAGATTACAGGGTTGTCAACAGATGGCTGGAGGATGACCAAAGGCAATGACAGGAGACTGCAGGGTTTTGTCAACAGATGGCTGGAGGATGACCAAAGGCAATGACAGGAGACTGCAGGGTTGTCAACAGATGGCTGGAGGATGACCAAAGGCAATGATAGGAGACTGAAGGGTTTTGTCAACAGATGCCTGAGAAAGATTCTTGGTATAAAATGGTTTGACAAAGTTACAAACTGTGGGAGAGAGCAGGACAAGGTAAATTGGAACAGAAAATCTTAGGAAGAAAGTGGAGATGGATGAGTAATACATTATGTAAGCCCCAGGACAGTATCACCAGACAATCCTTGTCATGGAACCCGCAGGGAAAGAGAGGCACAGGCAGACCAAGGAATACATGGAGGCGAGATCTGGAGGCAGATTGAAAGAAAACAGGAAAAGGTTGGCAGGAAGTGGAAAATATTGAACAGGACAGAGCTGCTTGGTGATGACCTATTCACCCCTGAGTGATATAAGGTGAATTAGAGAGGTTATGCGGAAGTTTGTTAAAATAGGCGAAATAGAAATCCAATCAAACAGACACCAGCCATGTCATTAATTTAAAGCTTATCTTAGGAAGTCTTTGGAAGATCCCTCAACATTTTAAAGATCAACGGGTCGGACTATTATAGGCTATGTACCCAATTTCAGCTCTCTAGTTTATTTGCAAGTTGGTTAAAATAAGAGAAATAGAAGTACGCTAATAACTACCATACAGGATAAATAAAACCTCGTAAAAAGGAAGAAAATCAAATATATTTGTGAATGAAAACAACAATCCATATCTTACCTTGTTATGATTGTTCCATACGCTGCAATCATTGCAGCCCTAACAAATCCAAAAAATAATTTACGCAACGCCTCAATCATGAACCTCAAACTGAAAACAATCTAGTATTCCACAATAATAATCGTATCAATATGTTCCTTCCAGAGCTGTTGCATTCTACTCACGATCGAGAAGGCGGGTGTAGCCAATACTACAGCAGGATGAACTGACAGCTGTCCACTGGCAGCGGGCCTGGTTGTTGGGTATGGCTTTCGCGCGCGTGCATGCACTGGTCTCAGCTAGGGAGCGCGTGCGAATGGCGGAGTAATTTGAATGATATGCGAGAACCTAGTTATTGCAGTTATGATATCTGATAGAAAGTTGGTACTGGGTTTGAGGGTTATTGATAGGGTATAAAAAACCTGGCTCTGATCCAATATTGGAACAGAATCATGAAAGAAACTACGTTACCACCTAAAGATATGCATCAGGAACACGGGACAACGGACGCGAAAATAAACAGTCCACAAGTATAACGTTGAAGCGAACAAAAATTAAGAAAAATGTAGAACACGAAGGCGGGGAGGGGAGGGGGGGGGGGCGCGCTAAGTGGTATCGAGGTAAGATGTCCGACTCGGGTGTCGAAAGTTCGATTCACTATGGAGACCGAGATGTTTTCATGTGCATCCCTTCCTTACTGTTTTTAACCTTCCCCAACTCATACGTCAAGTACCTATTTACAGCTGGGTCGACTGGTGTAGCTGTGGTATCAAGCTCGAACCATGGTCCGGATTTTGTCCTATATGTCAATGAACTCGAACCCATGTCACGTTGTAATTCCCAGTCCCTGTCGACTAACCTAAACGCTCCACATGTTGCGAAACATCAACAATAAACAAAGAAAACGCGGCAAAGTTAACATCATTCCAAATGAAGTGCTATAGAAAGAAACTGAAATTATCGTGGATAGAAATAAAGACAATTTTGTAAAAACTGAGCAAATAAGAAATTAGGATTATAGACAACATCATCAGGTACCGTCTCAGCATCGGAGGTTGACGGTTAATGAATCTCCAGCATTTTATGTTCCGTGCTAGGTTGGCTGACGCAGTCAGATTGTGCCCCAACCACATCTAGATGGTGTCTGTCCATCTGTACCTCTGTCGTCGTCTTACACTTATGCTCACTGAACCGTATCGTTGTATTCCATTTGGACTGGTTAATTCGTCCGTTTTTTTTTGTGTTTTCTTCTCTCCTATTATCCTGGCCTGGACATCAGTTATATCTTCTTTCTTCTTCTTCTTCGTTCGTTCTCAATTTCCCGATACCAAACCCTGAAAGGGCTTAAGTAGCAGAATGTAGTCCAGAGAACGGAATGCGTTGTGTCGTAGCTTACAGCTTGGCTGCGATATTTGCACCTTTCGGTCCAACACATCCGACTTCAGCAACCATTTTTTTAGTACCGGTTTAGCATTCCCTCTTCGACCCCTTTTCCTTAGCCAGTCTGCCCTGCTGCAGCCCGTTATCCAGGATCACCACGTGGGGGTGTAGAAAAGTCTTGGCAGCTCTGGTTCGCTGGCCCTGACGCCAGCAGTCAGCTATAGGTCGCTGACCACTGCAGCATCTTGATCCCCATCAGCTATATGAATTAGCATTACGCTTAAACCCGTGTCGTACTTCACGGTCTAATTCACACGGCGGGATTTCACGAGATTAGCGCCCTTCGACCTAGCTACAGACGTCGGTTCTGGTGTGACTGTAAACTTTAGACGAGACTTTAATGGATTATAACACGGCCCGGGAGAGATACTCAACACATGACTCACACGCTGAGTAATGTCTCTACGACCTATTGCGGTCATGGGAATTGCACGACACACAACGATAGATCACATTCCCATCCGATACCTTGTTTACGGGAAAGGCTTCGGGAGTAAACCCATAGAAAAAATCTTCATCCTATGCTTTCTCCAGCCGTCTCGATAAATTCTTGCCACTGGTCAAATGTAGCTCAAGACCAGAGAGTGAGGTTGACAAAAGGCGCAGGTTTTGTCCTCACTTTAACACAAATCACAGCGAGTCACTCATTTCTGCGGACACATCAAGAGAAAAGACCTGTCCGCACGTCTGAACAAAGAGTGGTCATCATCACATGGGATGGGCGAACATCACCACCTCTGTCACTCTTAGGCTTTCCTGTCCTCTTCTGTTCCCTCCAATATATTTGAGTGTTATACTTTTCCTCTCCTTCCCGTGTCTTCTCCAGCTGGATATGTTCCAGCCCCTACATTTTCCTTTCTTTTCTAGATTATTGTCGGTCTTCTGAATACCTACATTTCAAAAGCTTCAATTCTCTAAAAGGGACAAAAATCGGTCCTGAAAGGGACACAAGTGGGTCCTGAAAGGGACACAAGTGAGTCCTGAAAGGGACAAAAGTGGGTCCTGAAAGGGACGCAAGTGGTTCCTGAAAAGGACAAAAGTGGGTCCTGAAAGGGACACGTGGGTCCTGAAAGGTACAAAAGTGAGTCCTGAAAGGGACACAAGTGGGTCCTGAAAGGGACACTAGTGGGTTCTGAAAAGGACAACAGTGGGTCCTGAAAGGGACAAAAGTGGGTCCTGAAAGGGACAAACGTGGGTCCTAAAAGGGAGATAAATTGTTCCTGAAAGGGACACAAGTGTGTCCTGAAAGGGACAAAAGTGGGTCCCGAAAGGGACAAAAGTGGGTCCTGAAAGGAACAAAAGTAGGTCCTGAAAGAGGCACAAGTGGGTCCTGAAAGAGGCACGTGCGTCCTGAAAGAGGCACAAGTGGGTCCTGAAAGAGGCACGTTTGTCCTGAAAGCGGCACGTGGGTCCTGAAAGGGGCACGTGTGTCCTGAAAGCGGCACGTGGGTCCTGAAAGGGGCACGTGTGTCCTGAAAGCGGCACGTGGGTCCTGAAAGGGGCACGTGTGTCCTGAAAGCGGCACGTGGGTCCTGAAAGGGGCACGTGTGTCCTGAAAGCGGCACGTGGGTCCTAAAAGGGGCACAAGTGGGTCCTGAAAGGGGCACAAGTGGGTCCTGAAAGAGGTACGTGGGTCCTGAAAGGGACAAAAGTGGATCCTGATAGGGACAAAAGTGGGTCCTGAAAGGAACAAAAGGGGGTCCTGAAAGAGGTACAAGTGGGTCCTGAAAGGGACAAAAGTGGGTCCTGAAAGAGATAAAAGTGGGTCCCGAAAGGGACAAAAGTGGGTCATGAAAAGGACATAAGTGGGTCCTGAAAGGGACAAAAGTGGGTCCTGAAAGGGACAAAAGTGGGTCCCGAAAGGGATAAAAGTGGGTCCTGAAAGGGACAAAAGTGGGTCCTGAAAGAGACAAAAGTGGGTCCTTAAAGGGACAAAAGTAGGTCCTGAAAGAGGCACAAGTGGGTCCTGAAAGAGGCACGTGCGTCCTGAAAGGGGCACAAGTGGGTCCTGAAAGGGGCACAAGTGGGTCCTGAAAGGGGCACAAGAGGGTCCTGAAAGGGACGCAAGTGGGTCCTGAAAGGGGCACAAGTGGGTCCTGAAAGGGACGCAAGTGGGTCCTGAAAGGGGCACAAGAGGGTCCTGAAAGGGGCAGGTGGGTCCTGAAAGGGGCACAAGTGGGTCCTGAAAGGGACGCAAGTGGGTCCTGAAAGGGGCACAAGTGGGTCCTGAAAGGGACGCAAGTGGGTCCTGAAAGGGGCACAAGTGGGTCCTGAAAGGGACGCAAGTGGGTCCTGAAAGGGGCACAAGTGGGTCCTGAAAGGGACGCAAGTGGGTCCTGAAAGGGGCACAAGTGGGTCCTGAAAGAGACGCAAGTGGGTCCTGAAAGAGGTACAAGTGGGTCCTGAAAGGGACAAAAGTGGGTCCTGAAAGAGACAAAAGTGGGTCCTGAAAGGGACAAAAGTGGGTCATGAAAAGGACATAAGTGGGTCCTGAAAGGGACAAAAGTGGGTCCTGAAAGGGACAAATGAAAATACAATGAAAACGCAAAGCTATTTCGATCTGATAAAAAAAACACGTTGGCCTGGAAAATAAGGGAACACACAGTTCCCTGGAAGACAGTGGAGAGAGAGACTGATAAGGGAACACACAGTCCCCATGTAGAAGGGGACGAGAGAGACCAAGAATATTCTGATATCGAAATATTACTGTCATTCATAAATGAATTTCTCACGTGGTAGACTATATAGGCACGCCAAGTAAGTGGTTGAATAGACACGATGCTTGTCTGCCGTCAAGGAGGGCAGCGGATAGAGTCTAGCGTAAGGCATATGTTGTTTTTCTGTTGGGGGTGAAATAAACAAATATATCCAGCACACGAAATGGCGACAGCACTGGCGAATCGCAGTAGCTATCAGTCTTTGAAACCCCTTGACTACCCCAGCAATGGGGGACGACGGAGAAATTTACGGCAGCCAAGAGTTCCCTTGGTTGACCGGACGCCTAGACGAAGAAGGGAAGTAATCAGTATTATGTTAATTAGTGCACTGCTTGCCGGAAGTCAGGTCCAAAATGAGGCGCGAGGTGTGCGCTCTAGCTCACTTGAACAAAAACGATTTTAAGGTGTAGCAGACAGGATTGTACACCAAAGGGGCTACAGACAAGCAAGTCAAAATCAGGGTCTCGGAGCCAGACTAATTTGCAGTCTAGGCAAGGCTAAGTATTTGCATCCTACATCCTCCCTCTCCTTAACCAAAAATGTTAATTTCTGGTTTACAAAAACAATGAGTTTAACAATAAGGTTAACAGAATAATTGTTGACAAAAAATGGAAAGCACAAAACATGAAGATACTCAATTTATTTTAGATTGGAAGAATAAATAATATCTCAATTTTAGATTAGAAGAATAAATAATATTTTAATTTTAGATTAGAAGAATAAATAATATCTTAATTTTAGATTAGAAGAATAAATAATATCTCAATTTTAGATTAGAAGAATAAATAATATCTTAATTTTAGATTAGAAGAATAAATAATATCTTAATTTTAGATTAGAAGAATAAATAATATCTTAATATTACATTGGAAGAATAGATATCTCGATTTTAGATTGGAACAATAAATAATATCTCAATTTTAGATTTGAAGAATTTATATCTTAATTTTAGATTGGAAAAATAAATATCCGAATTTTAGATAGGAAGAATAGATAATATCTACATGCCAGATTGGAAAATTGGTGTCTCAATTTGGGTTGAAAAAAATAAAATGATATCTCGATTTTAGATTGGAAAAACCTTTAATATCTCAATTGAAGATTGTTTTCAAATATCTTAATTTGAGATATGACGTGAAAACAACATCTAAATTTTAGAGTAGGAAAACCTATCTCAATTTTAGATTTGAAAAACGGATATCTAAATTTTAGTTTAGAACAATATGTAATCTCCCCATTTTAGATTGAAAAAATATATAATATTTCAATTTTAGATTGAACAACATTTATAATATCTAAATGTTAGATAGATATCTTAATTTTAGATTGGATGAGAATCTAATATTTCAATTTTAGAAGGAAGAATTTAATTCTCAATTTTCGATTGGATAGATAAATAATATATCAATGTTCAATTGGAAGAATAGATATTAAAATTTTAGATTGGAATAAAATATAGTATCTCAGAGAAAAGTGGTGGAAGGTATGGTGCCAGGCAAATGAGGAAGAGGTAGACAAAGAAGACGATGGCACCAAGATATCCAGGAATGCCTGAGTATGACCGGAGGCTGGAGTTTTGGCAAGGGAACGAGTTTCTTTCAGACAGACTGTGATCTGAGCGACGTTCAATGAAGGACATGCTACATGATGACCTCAGTTTTCCTGTAAATGAGCATAATATGGAGGTGCCCCTACACTCCGCTTGGAGCAGAAAGATAATCTACACATCCAATGTCCTCACAATGGTAGCTTTCGGGAATAGGATGCCATGACAGTAGCCAGATGGCAGAGGAAACACATTGCTTTCATCCTGATGAAAATACAGGCAATCAAGGTGGCAACTGAGAAACTGTTGAACACCAATGTCGGTCCACAACCTGTAGTATTTCTTACATATGCACAATCACCACTCCAAGCACTTAAATTTGAGAAACTGTCAGATCTACAGGCTCTACTGTCTGAACTGAGCAACCAGCGCAAGATTGTCATGCAGTGGATACCTTCTAATTGTGGAGTACCAGGAAACGAGAGAGCAGATCGACTGGCAAAGGAGGGTGCTGCGGACGAGCAACCAGATGTGACAGTTACATACCGACAGAAGATAAGGATGATCAAATCAATCAGAAAGCCACCAACAGAAGATACGGATGATCAAATCAATCAGAAAGCCACCAACAGAAGATAAGGATGATCAAATCAATCAGAAAGCCACCAACAGTAACACCAGACGATTACCATAACATGAACAGACAAGAGCAAACTGTTGTGTTGCACCTTAGAGCAGGACACAACCGACTCCGCAGCCACATGTACACAAAAATGAAGATTGGCAACTCAGCCATGTGTACATGCGGACAGGCGCCCCAGACAGCAGAGCACATACTACAAAACTGCCCCGAATATGATATACAGAGAAAATCTCACTGGCCCATAAACACAACACTGGAAGAGAAACTTTATGGACCTGTATGTGAACTACAAAAGACAGTGAATTTTATACAAGAGACAACATTGCAGATATAGACAATATTTTAAAGCGAACGAAAGAAGAATAAGAATCCTGATGAAACAGTTCGACATCTACCCATTGAGTGCAAAACGCTTGCAGACATGAGGAAAAGATTCTTACAAGAACTGCCGACCATTACCAACACACTGTACGGAGCAGTGAAACAACTGAAGAAGACCTGTATATATATTAGAATGGTATTGGGCTGTAAATAGCAGGCTTGCTCGGCAGATATTGGAAAATAACAACATAACAACATGTACAGATGGAAAAAGAGAGAGGAATTGAGACAGAGAGAGACAGAGACAGGGAGAAAAAAATAGAAAGTGAAAGAGAGAGTAGAGAGATAAACATATATGGAGCATTGCAAAATATCAGGGACTAATCTATTTGTACCACGCCCTGTTTGTATCACGCGTTGTTTGTCTTCCGTCAATTGTGAACAAAACACCAACAGCAGAAATATGTTAGCCAGGGTCACGTGTTCGGCACTCATCATTAGTGTCAGCTGGTTTTTTTCTGTCGCCTCAATCGATCCGATAACGAAAATAGCGATTCTCCCATCGATCTGTAGAAATCATCAATGGAATTCATTAGTGTGTGATATTGTTATTGGGAAAACCAGCTGTTGAGTTTGTAAGCTGTGTGTTCAAGAAGTGTTTGTTGCTCTTAATTCTGAGTTGATTCGTTAGATGTTCCAATGATACAGAGGGACATCAGAAGAGAATCGTTGTAATTATCGATGTGGTTTGTCATATCGATGAAAGAGATGATGCACGGGGATGACAGAGTCAAAAAAGTGTTTAGAACGATGAGTTCTCATATTTGGAAGTACTATTTTCTTCTTCGTCTTCTTCTTCTTCTTCTTCTTCTTCTTCTTCTTCTTCTTCTTCTTCTTCTTCTTCTTCTTCTTCGTCTTCTTCTACTACTACTACTTCTTCACTCTCAAACTGCGGTTGTCAATCCATGAAAGGGATCAAGATGCCGAGCAGCGTATGAGCTGCAGTGGTCAGCGATCCATAGGTGACTGCTAGCGTCAGGGCCAGCGAACCAGAGCTGCCAAGACCCTTCTTACACCTCCACGTGGTGATCCTGGATAACAGGCTGCAGCAGGGCAGACTGGCTAAGGAGAAGGGATCGAAGAGGGAATGCTAACCCGGTACTCAAAAATGCCTGCTGAAGTCGGATGTGTTGGACCGAATGGTGCAGATATCGCACTCAAGCTGTAAGCTACGACACAACGCATTCCTTTATCTGGACTACATTCTGCTACTTAAGCCCTTTTCAGTGTTTGGTAGCGGGAGATTTAGAACGAACGAAGCCAAAGCCAAGCCAATCCATGAAAAGGGCTTTGCAAGTGGCAGGATATAGTGTAGCAGAGTCCAGGTTTTCACTAGGGTTATTCTATCTAGATTGTTACCACACTCATCCACATCATTCACGACCACATACAGCAAATAACATAGCACGCAGCAGGTGGCAGATTTATTATATCATACTCGTACAACAACTATTAAAGTAAGTGCAATGAGATTACAAACAACACAAGAAATACATCTTTTCTAAATAGATACTCGGAGTCTATAAGCACAAGCTATTGATGCTGCTCCAGACTCGTCCAACCCAGTTCTAGCCGCACACTCCCCTCCCCTTATCTGCACCCTCAACACTCTCTCAAAAACTCGTCCTTATGTTTGTATTATGTGCATTCACTCACACTCAGATTCCCATCAGGTGGGTGATCTGGACATTACACATTCAATCTATTCAATGTATACTCACATATGATCACACACTCAATCGATCTGCGTATACACACACTCTGGAACATACATTGTTCTCTCGGTGTCCTTCACACACCACACACACATCCAGATCTCTCCTCTGCAATCTGTACACTCGTGTAACCATTCATGACATACATCGTTCACAAGGTGTCCTGCACGTACAACACACATTCAGATCTCTTCTAGACACAGTGCGCCTAAAACACCTTATAGAGCGACTGGCCAAGAATCAAAAGCGTTTGCTGGTTCAGCAATCTGTTCTATCTCACTAACATTCGTAAAATAGCATATCAATCGCTCTTTTATTAAGTCGGCGAGCTAGCTAAATTTTCTCTCTCTCTCTCTCTCTCTCTCTCTCTCTCTCTCTCTCTCTCTCTCCAGGGCCAGTCTGCTTGAGTTTAACTTTGTGTAGTGTTATATAGTCTCAAGCAGTATCAGAGCTGTCCAATGGCCCTCTATGGGATGTCTTGACCCAGCCTTCCTCTAGTTTGGATCTGCCTCCATTTAGTTGTTATTGGCATGAATCACTCCTAATTTCTGTCATTCAAAATGTCCCATCAAGCTCTGCTGGCCTCTGTCTGTCAGTAATCCCCCACTACTCAAATTGGAACGCCAGTGGTTAGCACCTAGCCTCCACCTGTACTAGACACATTCTTTCCCCCAACCCCGTTTTCCTTTGTTGACTTAGTGTCGAGACGGAGTGTGACCTTGGCGTGGTGTCGAGACGGCGAGTCGCACATTCTCAGGCACCTTTGTTCTCAGAGTCGCTGACATCACCTTTGCCCTAAACGCTCATGCTCCGGCTGGAACTGTTACAATCGTCCGAAGAACAGAATGCGTTTCGTCATAGTTTACAACTTGACTGCGATATTTGAACATATCAGTTCCACACATCTAACTTCAGCATCACTTCTTGTGTACTAGAATAGCCTAGATAAATTAAAGATAAACAACTTTCCCTCACCATAAAGGTCAGACTAATGCGCTCACTGGTTCTTCCGAAATCCAAATACGCCTGCGAAACATGGACGATTACAGCAGCCCTACAGAGATTAATCCAGGCCAAAGCTTTGGGTCGCTGCCCCAGACGCGAAGAATCAGCTTTGGGTCGCTGGCCCTGATGCGAGCAGTCAGCTTTGGGTCGCTGACCCTGATGCGAGCAGTCAGCTTTGGGTCGCTGGCTTTGACGCGAGGAGTAGCTTTGGGTCGCTGGCCCTTACGCGAGCAGTCAGCTTTGGGTCGCTGACCCTTACACGAACATGCAGTCGATGTCCCTGACGCGAGGAGTAGCTTTAGGTCGCTGGGCTGACGCTAGCAGTCAGCTACAGCCCTGCACTGCTCAAAATCTTAATAACAGGTACTTGGTTTAATAGCCATTCACGATACGCTCCAGTCTAGTGAGCTATAAAGTGACACCTGATGAAAGTTGGTCATGTTTAATCCCTATGATGAGTATGTTAACCCTGTCGTGAACCATGAAATTTGCCTGAAGTGGTGGGTTTCAGCAGCTCTCCTCCTATAGTGCAGCAGGGAAGATAATTCGCTTCAATTTTCACAATAGGAAGTCCGGGTAAAATTTTTACGACTTCACCAGTTAACTACTGTATTGATGAGAAGACGATACAATGGTTTGGCCATATGACACGGATTAAGTATGAACAAGCCAAAGGTGAAGGCCGCCGTCCATCGTAGACGATGACGGCATAATTAATTTTGCTAGCGCTATTTTTAGTAAGGTTTAACTGCGCTACTTTTTATCCTCACTCTCTCGTCTCGTGCAGCCCGACCGCAGTGGCAAGTATGATCAACCTGCAGCGAAATCATACCACATGGAAGTTTCAAGGCCACTGACAAGAGGTCGGCCACGACAATGATGGATAGAGAGGATACAAATAAACACTCCAAAAGTTCAACATGACGGCCGCACGTATCCCACCTAGCGGAAACCAGAAGGCCACGCATACTTCCGTTGTGACGCCACAAAATCAGAGCAGTAGGACAAAAGAAGAATAGGATGAAGTGGAATCCACATACCTGGATTAAAGATATTTGTTTGTTGTTTACATGCAGCGGGCGCTGAAAGATTAGGGTAGCGTGGGGTTGTGATGATATCTTCATGTGTGCCCCAACGATCTCATTGGTTACGAGATGACCTGACTTGTAAATTTACTCTTTTGAGCGCCCTGAAAAGGACGTTAAGTATCTGGTTGTAGTAGCTTTCTTCACATCCCGAGCGTGCTAATGAAGGCGGTTATGCTATGCTTTGCTTCATCTGCGTGGCGCTAACTACTACGGGGATCACATCGATCCACATCTCGTCAGTCAGGCTGTCTTGAAAACAGCAAACGCAATATGGAAGAGAAATTGTGGATTTGTTCTATGCGTTGTGCTTGACCCTGACGCGACGTCCTGGTCAGTTCCTGACTGGACCAGCGTCTCAGTTCTCCACATAAAACATGTTTTACGGTTAGTTTTGAGAAAATAGTAATTACTTAATAAAATGATCCTGTGGCATTACCACATTATATTTTGTATTTGTCCGTGGCAAGTGAAGTCTCGCTGTGAGTATCAACCCGTCCGCCGATGAAATTGATTTGTGTGTATTTACTGTCCATGATGCGCGTTCTAATCCCAGGTTAGTTTGCATAACACTGCTAGACTCACTTCCTAGTTGTATTTGCTTGATAAATGGATATTTGTTCTACGGATCTTGAACCGCTTGTACTCTCGCTCTCTTGCTCTCACACTCTCTTGCTCTCTCTCTCTCTCTCTCTCTCCGGATAGATCGGCTTGTCTGTTTATATATCTGGGTTTCTGTCAATCTATCTTCATCTATAGCAATGTCTGTCTGTCTGTTTGTCTATCTATATGTCGGTCTGTCTTTCAATCTCAGTTCCCACCATAAGTATTTTATCTATCTATCTATCTATCTATCTATCTATCTATCTATCTATCTATCTATCTATCTATCTATCTATCTATCTATCTATCTATCTATCTATCTATCTATCTATCTATCTATCTATCTATCTATCTATCTATCTATCTATCTATCTATCTATCTATCGTCTGTCTGTCTGTCTGTCTGTCTGTCTGCCTACCCACCCAAAACCCATCCATCCATCCAACGTATTGTACACACATCCATCTATCCATCGATCTATTTGTCTGTCTGTCTATATGTCTGCCTGTTCATCCGTTAGACAAATGCAAACCCTCAATTCCACACTCTTAAATTTCTATTATTCTCTCTATCTTTTTCTCTCTCTCATACTTCCATTACTTAACTCTCGTCCTCTCTCCGACTCTCCCTTCTCTATTTTCCTTAATGTTCTCTCTGTCTCTCACGCACTTCCGAGCTATACATGCACTTGCCTTCTTTGCATCTCAAACAAATTGTTTCAAACCAACCCCAGATTACATTAGTGCTGTCATCCAAAACCATCGAGGCGTAACAGTCTGTGACAGGATTTACAAACTTTCCGGGAACGGATTCTCAAAACAGGAAGTATCTACCCCAACGGAAAGTGAACACATAAAAAAGGGTACTGAAACCGGATGTTCTGTACTATTAAGCGCTAAACATAACAGCACCAACGCATAATAATAATGCTATTTGCTTAGGCGTCTGAGGCCCATTGCGTCGGTCGGCCACATCCATGACCCCAGCTGGTGCCTGGTTCCAGGCCTCGTCCAGGGCGGAGGGGGAGGCTGCTACTTGCTAGAGCCATACTGTTCGAGGATGGCCTCTTCTGCACCTCCAACCTGTCTAGGGAAGACTTTTGGCGCTGAGGAACAACATGTTTGATCAGTATATTTTGCCTGAGCCTGACTAACATGTTTGATCAGTATATTTTGCCTGAGCCTGACTACCATGTCTGATCAGTATATTTTGCCTGAGCCTGACTAACATGTCTGATCAGTATATTTTGCCTGAGCCTGACTAACATGTCTGATCAGTATATTTTGCCTGAGCCTGACTACCATGTCTGATCAGTATATTTTGCCTGAGCCTGACTAACATGTCTGATCAGTATATTTTGCCTGAACCTGACTAACATGTCTGATCAGTATATTTTGCCTGAGTCTGACTACCAGGTCTGATCAGTATATTTTGCATGACCAGAAGTTAGTCTTGCTTCCCCTGAGTATTGTAGTTTAAGCATTGCCAATACGCTTCTCGCGTCTATAAGACCTGGTAGACAATTTTGTGGTTGGCATTAATCTCTGGCCTAGGTAATATAAGAAGTGACATCATCGTACCAAAACTATCGACAACCATCCTACATTCGGGTCTTAACTTCATTCCAGCGCTATCAAACACTTCCACTTTATAGAGTCCGCGGACCGAGCTAATCAATGACTAGACTTGGTTATAAAGACGATTAGCATCAATGACGTGTGTACGGGCGGTTTATAGAAGCGAGTAATAAAGGTAGGACCAATTTGCCACAGAGGTCAGAAAAGGGTATACAAAATAGTGGGGAAAAACAAATGAAAAAAAATGTAAAAGTTGATAAAGTAGTAAAGTAAAGTAAAGCATTACTGCCGTAGGGGTGTGAGGTGTTAGCGATCTCACATTTCAAAGGCTCGGCTTTATGAGGGCGGTAGCCATCTCCTCTCCCTCGCCGCTATTACTTCCCGGACTGAACCGGTACCCATGTAAGGCTGGGTCGACCCGGGAGCCATTGCGGTCTAAAAAAAAAAAAAGTTGATAAGGGTTGAGTTTAATCAAAATTCAAAAATGAGTGTGGTCAGATACCGCACCGGGACGAGAACACAAACAAAACCTACTTTGCGACTAATAGGCCTTCATCGGGGACAATAAATAAGAATACTGAACTAACTAATCAACATATAAGGAAAATATAGTATACTTATCTGATAGTAGACCCAGTCTGCCCAAGCGATTGGTTGGGTCAGATGCTTGACTGAATATGAAGGGTGGCGGTCAAATAAGGTGGCCAGGAGATCATAAGAAGTGATGAGGAATGCGCCAGATAGGCTAGTGGTGGCCAAATATTGAAACTGCCAAATAGTGATCCAGGTGGGAGAATAAAAAGAAGGTGATATAAGCTGGGAGGGGGGTGAGATTAATATAGGAGGGGAGGGGGAGAGGACTGATAGAAGAAAGGGAGGGGCAAAGGAAGACAAATAAATAGGGACCAGAATGAGATTTTAAGAAACCAAATGGAAAATATTAATGCCGTGTGGTTGGAAACAACCCATGCTGGAGAATAGTCGAACTGTAACATGATAGGCTTGTCGTAATCGTCGAATAAGAAGGTCTGAACGTGCTGCCAGCTAAACCAATTTGTAGAAACGTGATCTAAGTTAACAAGCATAAACCTTTACGTCCTAGGGTAAAAGGGAAGCAATTAAGTTATCAAGTTACAGGAATTAAGTTCTCTTGCCCTTGTTTTTACAACACAGGCTGCAGAAACCACATCAGTGTATGCCTGGATTTGAACCAGTATACTACAGTACAAGACGCTCGTATACTAACAATTTGTTACAAAGTCCTTCACTTCGAACATCAAGTTCAAATGAATTGTCTAAATCCAATTCCGGTTTTTTGTTCGTTTGTCCAAACCGATTTGGTAATCGCGTTTTCCTTTGTGTTTCCATTTGCGGCTGGCGTCGGAGTTGGTTCCACAGAGAAATCGATTTGATTAGTGATCGATACCCAAGTAGACACTAATTGACAAGAAAGTCTAACAGATTGCGGGTGCGTTTAAGACAGGGGCGTTTCGCGTTTCTATACAAGCTGCTAGTAGCTTGGGCGTTCTGTCAAGGGCGCTACAGTCTAGCTTCACTAATAGGGTCAAACAGTTACTCTGATTTAGTCAACTGTGTTTTGTTATGGGATAGAGGCGGAGGTGGGGTGGGTTTGTGGGGGTCCTACAACACGTTAATTATGTATGTTTTTATCGAAGGGGGGGGGGGGGGGGCTAACGAGGTCTGGACTGGACGTCCCGTTCGTTCAAGGAAAGTGAAGCGTCTGATATAGCCTCTCCTTTCCAGGTGTAGAGATCGCCGCTGGATTCACTGTTCGGTTTGCAGTTCAGAAGTTTCCATGCCAATGCCCTCTCCTACATTATTGTGTCCCCAACAGCACCTTCATGAGGGGCAGCCAATCTAAGAGAAGGTCAACTCTGACTCTAAACCCGAGAAACCGAAGCTCGTTAGCCTGTTCAGGCAGTTTGCCTAGGAGAGGGGGAACTGATTTTAAACCCACAGGTGCCAGGAAGTTCTGGCTAGTCATGTGACGATGAGAGTATCATCAGATGTCTCGAGTAACTAGTATATGCAAGCAACGACTCCACGGCCGTGCGGAAACCTCGGGAGAGGGTAGGGCTACAGGAGTAAACCCAGACCTCAAATCCGGAGTGGTAGCACCTAAGACAGATGGTTTCAAAATTGCGAACTCCTTCCGGCAGCTCTTACAGCGGAGCTGGTGCAAAATTGGCATGATTTGCTTTCCTTTGGATTACACCAGCGAGGCCGAGAGGGGGATCCTGCAGTTTGGGCAGCCCAGGGTCTCCATATTTAGCGCCCGGAAGAGGCTACTCGTGGTCTACAGAGACTGAGATGTCCATGAATGAATGAATGAATGAATGAATGAATATCGGTAACATCCTTCCCACGTTCCATCCTCCAGGCGGCATGTGTGTTCATTCTATCAATAACTTGGCTCAGTCTCCCAAGAATCGCGTGTAATTTCTCAACAATCCTGTCTAGTCTCCTAGAAATAACTTACCTTAGCTTAATTAACGTCCTTATACTTAACTTAACTTACCTTATCTTAACGTCCTTATACTTAACTTAACTTAACTTACCTTAGCTTAACGTCCTTATACTTAACTTAACTTAACTTACCTTAGCTTAACGTCCTTATACTTAACTTAACTTACCTTAGCTTAACGTCCTTATACTTAACTTAACTTAACGTCCTTATACTGGTTTAGAAGACCCTGCAGAGTCTGTATACAACCAGTTACATTGACATCACCTTGCTCTAAAAGCTATGCGCATCCAGTTTATTCTTAAATGCATAAACTGTCCCTGCCTCCACTACCTCCCCTGGCAATGTATTCCAAGCAGACACCACTCTCTGACTAAAAAAATATTTCCTAATATCTAACCTGGACCTCTCTTTAGTCAGCTTGTAGCTATGCCCTCGTGTTATTGTAGGTGGCTGTATTTTTAAAAAACTTGTTATAGTCTAATTTATCGATTCCTCTGATCATCTTATAAACCTGTATTAAGTCACCACGAATTCTTCTCTCTTCGAGACACTGTAGGCCGGTTTTTCTGAGTCGTTCCTCATAACTGTAATTCTGGAATCCCACTATCATCTTTGTCGCTCTTTTTTGTATTCTTTCTAGCATGTTTATGTCCCCTCTATGATAAGGACTTCACAGCTGTACAAGGTACTCCAATCTAGGTCTAACTAAACTTTATACAGTTTGACGATCACTTCCTTGCTCCTATGTTTAATATTTCTTTTTATCATACCTAACATTGCATTTGCCTTTTTCACTGCTACCTGGACTTGCTCACTCACCTTTCCTCTATGATCTATTATAACCCCTAGGTCCCTTGATACTGGTTTATAAGACTCCAGATATCCTGTACACATCCAGTTTCTTGGAGGGTGGTTTAACCGATGTGCGAGTCCATCTTAATAGACTCAAACACTAGAACTAAGTAGACCCGCAGCCAGTTAGGGACCATCTAAAGCTGCTCTTAACAAACCAGCTAGAGACAGGTACACATGACTTGGATACATTTTTAACTTGCATTTTGTCAGGGCAGCGGCCGTTAAGACTGCTCTTTTCGATTTCAAACTGCCAATAGATTGTTAACTTGCTCAACACTGCACACGGGATTCCGATCTCACTACACAGTGATTAGGGGCATTTTTACCAGAATATTCACGTGAAAAAATACCGGTCTCCACCGTGAGTCGAACCCGCGATCTCTGGCATTCGAGATGGACAGCTTACCTCGAGACCACTGAGTCCTAATCATATTTAATCTCTCACCAAACGTATTTAATCTCTCAACAAACGTATTTAATCTATCAACAAACGTATTTAAACTCTCAACAAACGTATTTAATCTCTCAACAGACGTATTTAATCTCTCAACAAACGTGTTTAATCTCTCAACAAACAAAAAAGATTAGTGATACAAGTATCACTATTGTGCGCTGACCACAAATACTTCTGCGCCGCATTTTCGGCTTTGAACTAGGTTTCATAGAAAAACAGAACTGTATGACCTAATATCAGTACTCTGTCAACTATGCCAGCAGTTCAAACCCCGAAGAGTCGTGGTACAGTGGGTCCCATCCCACTGTAACATTCAAGGCAACGATTTAGCAAACAGACTGGCGAAAGAACGTGCAAGGTTACCACAACCAGATTCTAGTGTGACCTACGAAGAGTCCAAAAGGTTTATTAGAGCCAGATACATAAAAAAATGGGAAACAGACCATACTGGCTACACAAGAAATGTTCCTTATTATCAGTTGAACAGAAGAGGTACACAAGAAACGATGCCTATTACCAGTTGAACAGAAGAGAGCAGGTCGTGGTCTTCGGACTTCGCACTGGCCACAATAGACTCAGGTACCCCCTATTCAACAAATTGAAGATAGGTGGCACTGACGAATGCCCGTGTGGTACCGGGAAAATGACCGTTGAGCATTTGCTGCAAAACTGCCCGACATACGAGGATCAGAGAGAGCAGATGTGGCCATCATCAGTGGCAACACTAGACAAGCTCTATGGCAGTGTCGACAGCCTCATGATGACCGCTGCTTTTTTTCGAAAAAATAAAGGTTGATGTCGGACTGCGTACGATGAAGAAGAAGAAGAACAGAAGAGGGCAGGTCGTGGTCTTTAGACTCAGCCTTGCAGATAGGCTGGGGACAGCCAAAGGCTAAGGAGGGCATCCCTACAGAAACGCCTGTTGAAATCGGATGCACGGGGCCGCAAGCCTAACAAAACAGTGCAACGTAAATCACAGTATGATGGCAGTACAACCTATTAGAAAAACGTATGGCGCTCATCCTGAGGAGTCCCGCCAGGCAGCGATAGTGCCGGGCCCCACGCCTCGAAGGGGCCCACCCTTGACTACTGGTGGTCACCCACCCATGTGTCGTGGAGTCAAGGCACATGGCTATGGGGCAACGTCTATTGGCCAAAACCTCAAGACCCTCAAAATACTACAGTGGAATGCGGAGGGAGTCATTAACAAAAAACTTTCCCTAACACACCACCTGCATGAAGGTAAGATTGACGTGGCATGTATCCAGGAAACGCTCCTCAACAATAACCATAAATTCTCAATCAGAGGATATCAGACCTTCCGTCTAGATAGAGAAGGCCACAAAGGAGGGGTCCTGATACTGACCAGAAACAGCATACCGAGTAGCGCGGTACCTGTCAATCACACCGGACAAGCAGAAATTGTAGGAGTTGACATAATGGCTAAAGAGACGAAGCTCCGCATTTTCAATCTGTACGGACCACCAAATAGAGACCTATCGCTCTCGAGTATGGAGGTCAGAGACTCCAACTGCATAGTAGTTGGAGATTTCAACAGCCACTCGGAGAGATGGGGATACTCTGACACAGACAGTAGAGGTGACGAAGTGGAAGATTGGGAGAAAGATGCAAATCTCTCCCTAATCAATAGGCCGGAGGATAGCCCTAGCTTCTATTCAAGAACATGGCATACCACCTCGACTCCAGATTTGGCCTTCTCCACACAGGACATACACTATAAAATAGACCGCCAGGTGCTAAACCAACTGGCAGGTAGCGACCACAGGCCGATCAGGCTAACCATTGACATGGAAGTAAGCCCACAGGAAACAAAACCGCTCCCACGTTGGAATTACAAACGAGCCGACTGGGACAGATTTGCAATCCTGACAGATGGGCTGTGTGAAACCATCAACACACGAAACACCAAAATGAAGCCCATGGTGGAGAGCCTAAGCAAGGCAATAATGCAAGCCGCCACTGAAACCATCCCAAGAGGAGCTAGGAAAAACTATAAGCCCTACTGGAATGATGAGTTACAGAAAGTGGAAGATGCAGTAACAAATGCTAGGAACATGGCAGAACGAGAAAAATCCATGGAGGCAAACATCGCCCTCAAAGCCGCCGCGGCGAAGTACAAACACACTCTCAAGCAAACAGCAAGAGAAAGTTGGAAAAATAAAACGGAAAGTCTGAACCTGGACAAAGACGGGAACAAGCTATGGAAGCTAGTCAGAGCCATGAACGACGAAACCCCGTCAAATAAACAAATTACTATCAAGCAGGGCGAGAACTTGATCACAGGTAAGAAAGCCGCAAACGCCTTTGTCGATCACTATGCCAGAGCAAACCACATCGAGGTCCCTGCAGATAAGCATACAGACATTAGCGAAGAGCTAAAGGGACACGAAAACATAAATACGGCTCCTGAAGAGCACATGATGGCCAAACTAACAATGCGCGAAATGGAAGAGGCTATGAGTACACTAAAGAAAAGGAAATCTCCCGGAAAAGACGGGATAACAAACGAAATGCTGATGGGGCTGGGCCAAACAGCGAAGAAGAAACTACTATCAGTCCTGAACCAAAGCTGGAAAAGGGGTATTGTACCCCAGGCATGGAAAGATGCAATACTGGTACCAGTACCAAAAACAGGGAAGGACAAAACAGATCCAAATGGATACAGGCCCATAAGCCTACTGAGCTGTGTTGGCAAGCTGATGGAACGGATGATAAACACCAGACTGATGTGGCATCTGGAAGAAAAACGAATACTAATTCCACAGCAAGCCGGCTTTAGACAGCACAGATCCACTGAGGACCAGGTCATCCTCATAGCCCAGGAGATAGAAGATGCCTACCAGGCACAGAAACACACAGTAGCTGTTTGGGTGGATCTGGAAAAGGCATTTGACAAAGTCTGGAAGGATGGACTTAGAGTCAAGCTAAGAAGAAGTGATGTCTGTGGGAAAATGTACAAGTGGATCAACCACTACCTCAAACAAAGAACGGCCAGAGTCCAAGTACAAGGGCAGATGAGCAAAAAGGTGACACTCGAGCAGGGAGTACCCCAAGGGGGAGTATTGTCACCCACACTCTTCCTGGTATATATAAACGATATTACAGAGAATATACCAAGAAGAGTCCATAGCTCAATGTTTGCAGACGATCTGGCTATGTGGACCTCTGAAAAGAATCTCACAATAGCAAGAAATCGGATGCAGACGGCCCTAACATCGCTGGAAGAGTGGGCCAACTCATGGCTGGTCAAAATAAACGAGGAGAAAACCACGTGCACAATATTCTCGCTCTCATTAAAACCCCAAAGTACCAAGTTAAGTCTGAATGGCAAAATCCTGCAGCCAAACGACAACCCAACCTATCTGGGAGTCACATTTGATCGGCGCATGACATGGAAAAATCAGACTGCAATCCATGACCGATAGAAGAGACTGCAGAGCCCAGCTGCAGTCAGAGAAACTCAGAAGACTGACGGACCATCCAATGTACCAGATACTAAACAATTTGGGAAATGGGAAACTAAAGCGGAGAAACTTTGCAGAAATAGCCAAAGCAAAGATGCACGAAGATCCCATAAACGCACTAACAACACCAAAACCCATCACTACTGTACGAAAACCTACTTGGAGGCAGGATATATTTCCAGAGGTGGTAGAAAATATACCAGGTATTGCAAACAAAAACTGCCAGAGTGAAAAAGAAAGGAGAGACACTACCCTAAGCTTCATAACGAAAAGCTACCCAAGCATAGACTGGACCCATGCATACACCGATGGTTCTGTAACAAACACTACACAGAACGGAGGGGCAGGAGCATTCCTGAACCTACCAAATGGCAGAAAAATAACACTGTCATTCGCTACTGGTAAGTACACAAGCAATTTCAGAGCAGAGGCAGAGGCACTGAGGGCGGCAGTGGAAGAAATGGTAACACACAGTGAAAATGAGAGCCATATAGTCCTGCTGACAGATGCTCTCGAAGTAGTCACAGCGCTAAAAAGCCAGAAAAACACTGAGCTTAATGACTTAAGAGCAGCACTCTGCAAACTGTGCCAGCAGTCCGCACCAAAAAGGGTAGTGGTACAGTGGGTTCCGTCACACTGCAACATCCAAGGCAACGAGGAGGCAGACAGACTGGCAAAAGAAGGTGCAAGGCTACCACAAGCAGATACCAGTATGACGTACGAAGAGTCAAAACGGCTTATCAAAGCCAGATACATGACCAAATGGGAAACCGAACATACTGGTTACACCAAAAACGATGCCTATTACCAGTTGAACCGAAGAGAGCAGGTCGTCGTCTTCAGACTTCGCACTGGCCACAACAGACTGAGGTACCACCTATTCAACAAATTGAAGATAGGGTGTACCGACGAATGCCCGTGCGGTACTGGTAAAATGACCACTGAACATCTGCTGCAGAACTGCCCGACATACGAGGATCAGAGAGAGCAGATGTGGCCATTGCCAGTGGAACTGCAAGACAAGCTCTATGGTAGTGGCGAGAGTCTCAGGATGACCGCCGCTTTTTTCGAGAAAATAATGGTTACTGTCTGACTGCGTACGCAGAAGAAGAAGAAGACTCAGCACAAAAAACTGATGTGCCATTTTTTTTGTCCAGTAAACTGAAGATATGTGTTATTGACGAATGCACCTGTGGTACAGACAAAATGACCGCTGAATACCTGCTGCAAAATTGTCCGACATAATAGGACCACCAAAGAAAGTACACGTGGTCATCACCAGTGCCATCACTAGACGAGATCTTTATTAGTGTCGGTAGCCTCAGGATGACCGCTGTTTTCTTTGAAAAAAATGTAATCGACTTCTGAAAGCGTACGAAGAAGAAGAAGAAATTGAAGAAGAGGAGAAAGAAGAAAAAGAGGGGGAGGAGCTGAAAGAGGAAGAAGACGAAGCAGAATAAGAAGACGATGATTACGATGAAGAGAAGGAAGAGGATTAAGTGGACGAAGAGGATGAAGACGAGAAAGGGGAAGTAGAGGAACAATCAGGTTTGATATTAAACTCTTAAAAATGTATGGATTGAAAATCCATGGATTGCACCATCGATATAGAACAGTTTGCCTATTAACTGATTCTCCTATCCACACAAAAAATGACTTAAGTTATGGTTCTTTAGAAAACCGGATGTAAGCTCTTTCGTTGCTAGGAGACTTAACGTGAGCAGAACAGATGACCCACGCAAAAGTAGGTACTCTATTCATGCTATATTGTTGTTGTTGATTTTGTTGTTACAGCTATGAGGAAAGACTCGAAAAAACTGGACTGCATAGTCTAGAAAACAGAAGAATTCAACGTGACAATACAGGTTTATAAGATGATCAAAGAACAGAATATATTAGACTATAACAAGTTTTTACAACCACAAACGAGAACAAGAGGGCACAGCTACAAATTCGCTAAAGAGAGGTCCAGATTAGATATTGGGGAAAAAACATGAAAAAAAACTAGTAAAAGTTGATTAAGGTTGAGCTTAATCAAAATTTAAAAATGGGTATGGTCAGATACCGCACCGAGACGAGAACACAAACAAAACCTACGATACGACCAATAGGCCTTCATCAGGGACAACAACACTGAACTAACAAATCAACATATAAGAAAAAATGGTCAACTCATCTGTTTCAGGTAGGAGACGCTTTCTGTCTAAGCGACCGGTCGTGCCAAGTACTCGATAGAAACTGAAATAGGAGCGGTCAAACAAAAAGTGGCGGAATATGCCTGATAAGCCAAGCGTGGCCAAATAGTGGTCCAGATAGGAGAACAATGAGAAGGCAATATAAGCCGGGAGGGCGTGATATTGATATAAGAGAGGGGGGAAGAGAACTGATGGAAGAATGGGGGGGGGGGGGCAAGGAAGACAATAGATGGGGGCCAGTGTGAGGGTTTAAGAAAAAGTATGGAAGATATTAATACCATGTGGTTGGAGACAGCCCATACTCGAGATAAGTCTGTTCTCAAGGGCGAATCGATGACGATCGTCAGAGAAGCACGAATCTAGACCAGTGACACTGACGTCAGCCATACCCCGGTGCTCAGGACCATTGAAGTGACTGGCAATTGGGGAACCAGTGCGGTTGCGGATGTCGTTGAGGTGTCGGCGGAAACGCTCCCGTAGTTCCATACCAGTTTCCCCAATGTAAGTCATACCACACTGGCAGCAGATGATGGAATAGATGAGGTTACAAGATTTGCATGTGAACCCCTCTTTGATAAAGAATTCAGCCTTAGGAAAGGTAATGGAGCGAAAAATGATGACATGAGGGCAGGTAACACAGCCACGTGCATTTTTGCACGGCCTGGTGCCTGGGAGGCTATGAGGGCTGGTGGTTTGTAGGCGACTACTGACCAGCAAGTCCCTCAGGTTCCTGTCACGCTTGTAGGCGACAAGGGGAGGATCGGGAAAAACTTTGCGAGTGGCAGGATCAGAGTGAAGGATAGGGAGATGGCGGAATAGGATATCCCGGACAGAGACGCTGTGAGGGTGATAGGTGAGGACGAGTTTCACACGGTCAGAGGGAGGACGGCGGGTGGGAGTGAGGGAGTCTTGGCGGGAGATAAGAAGAACCCGCTGAAGGGCGGAGGAGAGAGTGGTCTCAGGGTAGAGTCGCTTGCGGAAGAAGTCAAGCATCTCGTGGGCCCTGAGAAGGAAGTCGTCGTGATCCTGACATAGGCGTCGGAGGCGGAGGAGTTGGGAGAAAGGAAGCGAATCGCGGCAGGATAGGGGATGGGAGAAAGTGTAGAGAAGGTAGTTGTGGGCGTCAGTGGGTTTGTAGTAGACAGTGGTGGAGAGGCCTGAAGGGCAGATAGAGACAGTGATGTCCAGAAAGTGGACAGACGTGAGGGAAATGCCAGACGTGAACTTGATCGAGGGATGGAAGTTGTTGACAAAGTCGATAAAGTTTAGGAGATCCTTCTCCGACATGTCAGTAATACCAATCCCATCGTCGATGTATCGATAATACATCAAAGGAAAGGGACCCTGGAATTGAAGCCAGATCAAGTGTTCCAGGAGACCCATGAACAGGCATGCGTAGCTGGGGCCCATTCTGGTGCACATAGCCCCACCACTGATCTGGTCGAAGAACTGGCCATTGAATTCAAAGGTATTGAGAGTAAGAACAAGTTCTGATAGACGGACGATGGCAGACGTGGAGATGGATGGGTTAACCCTTCGGTAAAGGAAGAAACGGAGGGCTAATAAACCATCAGGGTGGGGGATCGAGGTGTACAGTGAACAGACATCAAGTAGGAAGAGACGATAGGTTTGGTCGGGGGAGAGGACAGATTAGATATTACGAAGTATTTTATTAGTCAGACAGTGGTAAATGCTTGGAATGCATTGCCACAGGAATTAGTGGAGGCAGGGACAATTAATGCATTTAAGAATAGATTTAACAACATGGACAATGCATTTTTATCCAGACAATTAACAAATACACTAAAAATTAGAGTCATAAGGTGTTATATATATTCGCCTTTGCTCCATGGAGAAGAAACATGGATAATGAGCTATCAGCTTGTGGATAAAGTGGATATGGGGTTTCAAGATGCAGCGGTCAGCTACCCTAAGCTGCCTACTGGTGTCATGGCCAGCGAACCAGAGCTGAAAAAACCTTTCTCGACCTCCACGCGGGGATCCTGGATAACAGACTGCAACAGAGCAGACTGGCTAAGGAGAAGGGATCGAAGAGGGAAGGATAACAAAGCACTCAAAAATTCTTGCTGAAGTCGGATGTGTCAGACTTAAATGTGCAAATATCGCAGTCAACCTGTAAACTACGACATATTGCATTCCGTTCTATTACAACATAATTCTATTTGCAAAGCCATTTTCAAGGCTTGGTAGTGGTAGAGAACAAACAAAGAATAAAAAGAAGAAGAAGAAAAAGAAGAAGAAGAGTAGGAGGAGGAGAAGGAAGAGGAAGAAAAATAAGAGGAGGAAAAAGAAGAGGAGGAAGAAGAAGAAGAAGAAGAAGAAGAGAAAGAAAAAGCAGAGAAGGAAAACGAGGAAAAAGAAGAAGAGGAAGAAGAAGAAGAGGACGAAGAGGAAAAAGAGAAGGAAGGAAGAAGAAGATGAGGAAGATGAAGAGGAGGGGGAAGAAGAAGAGGAAGAAGAAGAAGAAGAAGGAGAAGAAGGAGGAAGAAGAAGAATAATAAGAAGAAGAAGAGGAAGAAGAAGAGGAGGAAGATGAAGAAGAGGAAGAAGAAAAAGAGGAGGAGGAAGAAGAAGAAGATGAAGAAGAGGAGGAAGAAGAAGAAGAACAAGAAGAGAAAGAAAAAGCAGAGAAGGAAGACGAAGAGGAGGAAATAGAAGAAGAGGAAAAATAAGAAGAGGACGAAGAAGAAAAGAGGAGGAAGAAAAAAGAAGAGGAGCAAGATGAAGAGGAGGAGGAAGAAGAAGAGGAAGAAGAAAAAGAGGAGGAATGAAGAAGAAGAGGAAGAAGAGGAAGGCGAGGAAGAAGAAGAGGAGGAAGATGAAAAAGAGGAGGAAGAAGAAGAAGAAGATGAAGAAGAGGAGGAAGATGAAGAAGAGGAGGAAAAAGAAGAAGAGGAGGAAGAAGAAGAGGAGGAAGAAGAAGAGGACGAAGAAGAAGAAGAGGAGGAAGAAGAAGAGGAGGAAGATGAAGAGGACGAAGAAGAAGAAGAGGAGGAAGAAGAAGAGAAAGGCGACTAAGAAGAAAAGGAGGAAAAAGAAGAAGAGGAGGAAGAAGAAGAGGAGGACGATGAAGAAGAGGAAGAAGAAGAAGTGGAGGAAGAAGAAGAGGACGAAGAAGAAGAAGAGGAGGAAGAAGAAGAGGAGGAAGATGAAGAAGAGAAAGAAGAAGAAGTGGAGGAAGAAGAAGAGGACGAAGAAGAAGAAGAGGAGGAAGAAGAAGAGGAGGAAGAAGAGGAGGAAGAAGAAGAGGAGGAAGAAGAAGAGGAGTAAGAGGAAGGAGAGGAAGAAGAAGAAGAGGAAGAGGAAGAGAAAGGCGACTAAGAAGAAGAGGAGGAAGATGAAGAAGAGGAGGAAGAAGAAGGCGGAAGAAGACGAAGAGGAAGAAGAAGAGGAGGAAGAAGAAGAGAAAGGCGACTAGGAAGAAGAGGAGGAAGATGAAGAAGAGGAGGAAGAAGGAGGAGGAAGAAGAAGAAGAGGAAGAAGAAGAGGAAGAAGAGGAAGGAAGAAGAGTAATGAAGAAGAAGAGGAGGAAGAAGAGGAGGAAGAAGAGGAATGAAGAAGAAGAGGAAGAAGAAGAAGAGGAGGAAGAAGAAGAGGAAGAAGAAGAGGAGGAAGAAGAGGAGGAAGAAGAAGAGGAGGAAGAAGAAGAGGAGGAAGAAGAAGAGGAGGAATAAGAAGAGGAAGAAAAGGAATGAAGAAGAAGAGGAGGAAGAAGAGGAGGAAGAAGAAGAGGAGAAAGAAGAGGAGGAAGAAGAAGAGGAGGAAGAGGAGGTAGAAGAGGAGGAAGAAGAAGAGGAGGAAGAAGAAGAGGAGGAAGAAGAAGAGGAGGAAGAAGAGGAGAAAGAAGAAGAGGAAGAAGAAGAAGAGGAGGAAGAAGAAGAGGAGGAAGATGAGGAATGAAGAAGAAGAGGAGGAGGAAGAAGAAGAGGAGGAAGAGGAAGAAGAGGAAGAAGAAGAGGAGGAAGAAGAGGAGGAGGAAGAGGAGGAAGAAGAAGAGGAGGAAGAAGAAGAGGAGGAAGAAGAAGAGGAGGAGGAAGAAGAGGAGGAAGAAGAAGAGGAAGAAGAAGAAGAGGAGGAAGAAGAATAGGAGAAAGAAGAGGAGGAAGATGAGGAATGAAGAAGAAGAGGAGGAAGAAGAGGAGGAAGAAGAAGAGGAGGAAGACGAAGAAGAAGAGGAAGAAGAAGAGGAGGAAGAAGAGGAGGAGGAAGAGGAGGAAGAAGAAGAGGAGGAAGAAGAAGAGGAGGAAGAAGAAGAGGAGGAAGAAGAGGAGGAAGAAGAAGAGGAGGAAGAAGAGGAGGAAGAAGAAGAGGAGGAAGAAGAGGAGGAAGAACTGGGAGTGGAGGAAGAAGAAGAGGAGGAAGACGAGGATGAAGAAGAAGACCAAAAAGAGGAGGAAGAAGAGAACAAAGAAGAAGAGGAAGAAGAAGAGGATGAAGAAGAAGAGGAGGAAGAAGAGGAGAAAGAAGAAGAGGAGGAAGAAGAGGAGGAAGAAAAGGAAGAAGAAAAGGAGGAAGGAGAGGGAGGCGAGGAAGAAGAGGAAGAAGAGGAAGAAGAGGAAGAAGAAGAGGAGGAAGAAGAGGGAGGTGAGGAAGAAGAGGGAGGTGAGGAAGAAGAGGAAGAAGAAGAGGAAGAAGAGGTAAGATGGATACACAGAAAGACGGACAGCATCTCATGGAAAAGAAAGCGCATAGAGATGGGAGTCGAGAAGTGATTGGCAAGAGAAATACAGAAGGAGAAACACACCAAGTAAATAGATGTCGGTGACTCTTACAGAGATATGACGCAATGCTGAGATCAGGACTGGAGTCAGCGGGCAAACGGAAGGTAGGAATACAACGTCAAGGGATGGACTGATAAGTCTGACGGAGGATACAATCACGGCATTATACCTCACCATCATCATCATCACCATCATCACCATCATCAACACCATCATCATCCCCATCATCATCACCATCATCAACACCATCATCATCCCCATCATCATCACCATCATCACCACAATCACCATCACCACCACCAAAACCATCATCACCCTCACCACCACCACCACCACAATCACCACCACCACTGCCACCACCACCACCCTCATCATCACCCTCACCACCACCACTACCACCACCACCACCACTACCACCACCACAACCACCACCACCACCACTACCACCACCACCCTCACCACCACCCTCACCACCACCACTACCACCACCACAACCCCCACCACCACCACAACCACCACCACCCTCCCCACCACCACTACCACCACCACAACCACCACCACCACCACAACCACCACCACCCTCACCACCACCACTACCACCACCACAACCACCACCATCACCACCACCACCCTCACCATTACCACTACCACCACAACAACCACTCCCATCACACTCTGTTACCTGACTGTACGCTTTGCAGGATTCTAGGAAATCTTTCGACGGTCATTAGACTCTGGTCTGCCTGATTAAATAACAGAATAACATTATTCCATTTCTGCTATCCAACCATGCCGTGTACATCCCGTATGTGTCCTCCAAATCATGTTTTGAGTGTCAGATGTAATTACCTTCCAGGTTAATGAGGTCTCGAATAGCCATGTCGGTTGGTTGTGGAATAGTTGGTCCTTGAAGATGTACATGGATAGCAAATAATTCGTCGCTGGATATGGATTGTACTATTTACATATTAAGAACAGTTTCTGGTGATATGAACAAAATGCACCCTTGATTTGGGCCTTAGAGGGAATGAGAAAGAGAGAGTTGTTGTTTGCGAATGGCCATAAAGAGTAGGTTTACTCTTTTGTGCGTCCTGAAACGGGACGTTAAGTGGCGGGTTGAAGTAGTTTTCCTTACATCACGAACGTGCTGATAAAGGTGAACCGGGGTCCTCCAGGCGTTTGTCTTATGCTTGGCTTTATCTGCATTTCACTCGCTACTATAGAGATCACGTTAATCCCTCGTCGTTTGCCAGGCTGCCATGAGAACAGTCCGTTTCTAGGGAGGGCTACTAGGAAGGTGAGGGCCTTGGCCAGTATATTTTGCCTGACCAGATGTTTAGCTTCCTCTCCGAGAAAAAGAGAGAGAGAGGGAGAAAGAGAGAGAGGGAGAAAGAGAGAGACAGAGAGAGAGAGAAAAAGAGACAGAGAGAGAGAGAGAGATACATTTTGCGAATAACAATATAGACTGGTTTGAAGATCATGATTCAGAGCAGGGTGTACTGTAACCGGCATCAGAAAGATAATCTTGGGCGTATCTCTGTTGAAACTATTAATGTTGTGGTGGTCACTGTAAGCCTGAACTTACCCAAAGATGCCAACCACCAATTTCATCCCGTTAAAAATAATTTTGCAATGGTTAACTTGTCACTCAAATACACCTGACAATGACAAGGCAGACAGACTGGCTAAGAAGGGATCAAGTCACGAACAACAATACACACCAGCAACCCTACAGACAGTCAAACAACTACTGAAGACTGCTGACAAAGAGGACTGGATGAATAGATGGGCAATGGGTAATACTGGAAGAGAAATCTACAAACATGTGGTCATCCCAAATCTCAAAGACAACATCAACCTCTTGAACAGGAGAGATCGAAGCACCATTTTCCGTCATGGCACTGAACACACACAACTTAACAGCCACCTGAACAGAATCCAACCACGACCTCCCACTCAACACACACAACTTAACAGCCACCTGAACAGAATCCAACCACAACCTCCCACTCAACACACACAACTTAACAGCCACCTGAACAGAATCCAACCACGACCTCCCACTCAACACACACAACTTAACAGCCACCTGAACAGAATCCAACCACGACTTCCCACTCAACACAAATAACTTAACAGCCACCTGATCAGAATCCAACCACGACCTCCCACGCTACACACACAACTTAACAGCCACCTGAACAGAATCCAACCAGAGCATGCTCCACAATGCTGGCTGTGCACACATCCCTGTGAATAAGTTGAACATCATCTTTTTGAGTGTCCGGCGCTTGCCGGTGTTAGGAAAGAGCTTCTTCCTCTGGGAAGCAAATGAAACATTATGTACGGAACTAAACAACAGCTAACAAACACTTGCAGACAAAAATATATAGCATTGGGCCAAGGGCAGGAGTCCACATACTGCTGGATCAATAACCAACCAACCAATCAATCAACAAACCAACTAACCAACCAACCAACCAACCTACCAACCAACCAACCAACCAAACAACCTACTAACCAACCAACTATGTTGGAGCCAAAGACGCAACAATGAAGAGCTGACAGTAGCCAGCGACTCATAACTAGTTGTTTGCGTCAAGGTCAGCGACTCATAACTGGTTCTTTGCGTCAGGGTCAGCGACTCAAAACTGGTTCTTTGCGTCAGGGTCAGCGACTCATAACTGGTTGTTTGCATCTGTGTCAGCGACTCATAACTGGTTGTTTGCATCTGTGTCAGCGACTCATAACTGGTTGTTTGCGTCAGGGTCAGCGACTCATAACTGGCTGTTTGCGTTAGTATTAGCTACTCTAAACTGGTTGTCCGCGTCAAGGTCAGCTACTCTAAACTGGTTGTTTGCGTCAAGGTCAGCGAATTATAACTGGTTGTTTCACGGTCAGCGACTCATAACTTGCTAAGAACATATCGAACCTTCAAGTGGTGGCCCTGGAAACTGGCTCCTCCCATGTAGTCTGTTTGAGAGAATAGGGATCCTAGACGGACGACAAACCAGACGCCCCCTCACCCCGACCCGCCCTTCCCCCCCCCCCTCCCCAAATCGCTGAAAGCGTGTCTGCCAGACCTAAAGACGGAAATATCGAAGTCTCTCTGTTATCTATCAAACAGTGTAGTAAAAAGTTATCTTCAGTGTTAACCCAGAAGAGGAAGAAAAAGAAGAGGTGATTGCGTCTTAGTTCACCCCAAACAAAATATATAAATAAAGCACCAGATTTGAGGAAGAGATGTCACGCAATAGTCCACGTTTTAATTGTTGGGTGTGTCATACAATCTACGAGAATAGATATGAATTTCTGGTCATTCTTGCCGTCTTAGCAATCAATTTCTTTCGTTATGGTTAGGAATAGGATTTGGATTAGGGTTAGGATTAGGGTTAGGATTAGGGTTAGTATTAGGGTTAGGATTAGGGTTAGGATTAGGGTTAGGATTAGGGTTAGTATTAGGGTTAGGATTAGGGTTAGGATTAGGGTTAGTATTAGGGTTAGTATAGGGTTAGTATTTGGGTTAGGATTAGAGTTAGGATTAGGGTTAGTATTACGGTTAGGATTAGGGTTAGGATTAGAGTTAGTATTAGGGTTAGGGTTAGGGTTAGGGTTAGGATTAGAGTTAGGATTAGGATTAGGGTTAGAATTAGGGTTAGGATTAGGGTTATGATTAGGGTTAGGATTAGAGTTAGGATTAGGATTAGGGTTAGAATTAGGGTTAGGATTAAGATTATTGTTAGCATATTTCTTGCTCTTCTATCATTTATCAAAATATTTACTTATTTATTAAAAGTAAAATGATATCGACCAGTCCATCCCTAAACTCGAAATAGAATACCGCGTTACTGTCATCAGCTGTCAAAAACATATATTGAGAACCTCTAGAACTCAATTTTGGGTGAATTAAGACACAAGTACCAAAGATGAAGAAGAAAAAGAAGAAGAAGAAGAAGAAGAAGAAGAAGAAGAAGAAGAAAGAAAAGAAGAAGGAAAAGAAGAAGTAGATATTGTTGTTGAAGCTGAATGTCCTCAATGAGTAGGTTTACTCTTTTGTGCGCCCTAAAAAGGACGTTAAGTGGTGGGTTGAAGTAGCTTTCCTCACATCCCCCGCGTGCTGATGAAGGTGGGCCGGGGTCCTCCATGCGGTTGTGCTATTTTTGATTTCATCTGCGTTCTTCTGATTATTATGGAGATCCTGTCGATTCCTCATCAAGTTAGCCATGCTTCCACGAAAACAGCCCTTTTCCAGGAAGGGCCTCTAGGAAGCCGAGGAAAGGGTCTTGGCCAGTATATCTTGCCTGATCCTGACTACCATATCAGATCAGTATATTTTGCCTGACCAGACGTTACTCTTGCTTCCCGAGAAGAAGAAGTAGAAGAAGAAGAAGAAGAAGAAAAAGAAGAAGAAGAATGGGAAGACGAAACAGAAGATAAAAAAGATGACGAACAAGAATCATTGATGTGTATGTCGAACGACAGCGAAGAACATATTAAAATGCCATTCTTATGCTCTCACACTTAATGGAAAAACTCTAGGAACCATAGGAGATATTAATACGGAACCCGCAAGAACAGGAAACGCCTATAACCGACGCTTGCTAATTAGGTCAGCCACAATGACAGACATTCTGAGATTTATCCCTGCCTCTCAGAGATCCAGAGCCAAATCGGATGTCTTAATGTACGCTCAGCTTGGGGCACGCTGCCACATTCAAACTTCGCTTTCGATTTTGTTCTTAATGATTCGGCTATATTATATAGATGTTATATTTATTATTATTATATTTAGTTATATTTATCAGAGCTGGTCCAGAATTGGAACTGTCATGGCTTTATGCCGACATGATATGTACCTGTTCGTGTTAGAATGAATGTGTGTGTGTGTGTGTGTGTTTGTTTGTATTTGCATGTGTACATGATGTGCGCGTATTTCTGTTTGTGCAAAGGGGTGTTCAAATCAAACCGGAAATTCTTGTTCTAGTTCTACCTGAATGGGTTAAAGCCTGCTGGATCTATCAATAGTTAGGGGTATTTGTGTTCTATTACTGCTAGGTAGAACACTTGCCATGGGCCAGTCAGGGCACAAATTTAAATTGTGGACAACCCTTTGGTGATTGCATGGAACAATGTGTTGTGATAAATATTTTGTTAAAGAATTCGTGAAACCTGCGGACATTTACGGAAAACTGCAACCACAATACGGCTATGAGACGCGGAGCCGAAGTAAGACATTTGATTGGTGTAAACGTTTTTGAGAAGGTCGTACATCCGTGAGCGACGATAACGTCCGAAGTGATTCTCCACACCAGTCATTTCTGTAAATATCCAGATTGTGGAACGCCTTATCCTCGAAAATCGACGCATAACCTGTCGCGAAATTGCATTTTAAGTGATATACATAACCGTCTCCGGAAAAAGGTCTTGTTTGATCACAAAGGGCGTGCTGCTTCTGCAAGATAGCACTCGACTTCATTCGGCTCACCACATTTTGTGCCATCTGCAGCAACTCGGCTGCGAAGTATTGCCACATCTACCTTGCTTCAAGCGATTTGTACCTGTTTAGACCCCTAATGGAATTCCTGGTAGGTCAGCATCTCAGTATTGATGACGTAGTGAAGCAGACTGTCCTGGATTGGTTCCGACATCCTGACAAATCCTTCCTCGCTGAGGCTTTTCAAACATAATTTGAAAGCTGGGATAAGTGTAAAAACGTTGCATTTTGACTACTTGACAATTGTTTTTCTTTACAAAATAAAGTCCCGGTTTGACTTGAACGTCCCTGGAACATATATGCACACAGGTTTGAGTTTTTCTTTGTGTATAGTGTGTGTGCGTGTTTGTGTACATGCGTATGTCTCAGTTTACATTATGTATTTCCTTCTCATCACCCAAAAAGAAAACATTATGTAACATAATTATATGGCTGTGCAACACAATGTTAAGGTCCTCGCATGATGCCTGGCTTCATGACAAGGCGGTGGAGATTCAAAGGTGTGCTGATGTATATGGCTCTGTGCGATTTTATTGTCAGCTGAAGGCTGTCTACAACTCAATCACAGGATGTCTCTCTGCTGCCAATCGCAGACAAAATTATGGTCCGAGTCCTGCTCAACCACCTAGCAGGGTCTACTCCCTGACCGTCTGTGTGGTTTTCGTGCGGGTGGTGGGACAGTTGACATGGTGGTGGGACAGTTGACATGGTGGTGGGACAGTTGACATGGTGGTGGGACAGTTTACATGGTGGTGAGACAGTTGACATGGTGGTGGGACAGTTGACATGGTGGTGGAACAGTTGACATGGTGGTGAGACAGTTGACATGGTGGTGGGACAGTTGACATGGCGGTGGGACAGTTGACATGGTGGGACAGTTGATATGGTGGTGGGACAGTTGACATGGTGGTGAGACAGTTGACATGGTGGGACAGTTGACATGGTGGTGGGACAGTTGACATGGTGGTGAGACAGTTGACATGGTGGTGGGACAGTTGACATGGTGGTGGGACAGTTGACATGGTGGGACAGTTGACTTGGTGGGACAGTTGACATGATGGTGGGACAGTTGACATAGTGGTGAGACAGTTGACATGGTGGTGAGACAGTTGACATGGTGGCGGGACAGTTGACATGATGGTGGGACAGTTGATATGGGGGGACAGTTGACATGGTGGGACAGTTGACATGGTGGGACAGTTGACATGATGGTGGGACAGTTGACATGATGGTGGGACAGTTGACATGGTGGGACAATTGACATGCTGGGACAGTTGACATGATGGTGAGACAGTTGACATGGTGGGACAGTTGACATGGTGGTGGGGCAGTTGACATGGTGGGACAATTGATATTGTCGTTTGAAAGTTGACATGGTAGTGGGACAGTTGACATGATAGTGGGGCAGTTGACATGGTGGGACAGTTGACATGATGGTGGGACAGTTGACTTGATGGTGGGACAGTTGACTTGATGGTGTGACCGTTGACATGGTGGTGGGACAGTTGGCATGGTGGGACAATTGACATTGTCGTTTAAAAGTTGACATGGAGGTGGGATAGTTGACATGGTGGGACAATTGACATTGTCGTTTGAAAGTTGACATGGAGGTGGGACAGTTGACATGGTGGTGGGACAGTTGACATGGAAGTGGGACAGTTGATATGGTGGTGTGACAGTTGATATAGTGGGACAATTGACATGGTGGTGGGACAACTGACATGGTGAGACAGTTGACATGGTGGTGAGACAGTTGACACGGTGGTGGGACAGTTGACATGGTGGGACAGTTGACATGGTGATGGGACAGTTGACATAATGGTGTGACAGTTGACATGGTGGTGGGACAGGTGACATGGTAGTGGGACAAGTGACATGTGGTGGGACAGGTGACATGATATTTGCTGCACGTCAAATGCAAGAGCTACGTTAAGAACAGAATTGTGACATGTACACATTTTCTGTCGATCTGACCAAAGACTTTGCCAACGTCAATGGGGATAGGCTGTTGCAAATCGTAGCGAAGTTTGAGTTAAGTCTCATCAGGTTCATTGTGGTTGTCCACCAAAATGGCTAAAGTACTGCACGAGGGAGGATTTTCTGCAGCCTTCCCAGTTGTCAATCAGGATTGTGCTGGTACCGTCGCCAGATCTTTGTGGCAATGATCACCGATACTGTCCATGGCGCTGCTACTGCCTTTTGTCAACTTCCCTCTCTCGACATGAGCTGCCTTCTGCAAATGGCAAGACATTATCGAAACGACTGGATATCTTCAGTCGTCTCGATAATGTCTTGCCACTGGCCAAAGGTAGCTTAGGACGAGAGAGTAAGGTTGACGAAAGGTGCACAGAATGCCGATTTTTCTTTAGGATTTACTTCCGAGGTCTCTCCGGTAAGGGTACTGTCAAGGTAGGTGAAGCTATGGTCTACCTTTTTTGTTCGTTAAAGGGGTGCCTCTCTGTATTCTACTGGCGGAGGCACGGCTTTTTCCACCCGGGACAGGTCTCTGATGCGACATATTAACCAGTGCATTGGATGCATGTGTGCGTCTGTTTGTACATATTTTATTGTTATTGTTTTTTTTTTGGCGTTCGCCTTATTTCTCTAATCCCCAAGGCGGTGTGCGTTGCACTGTGGATTTTATTTTGTACTTGTCAGCCCAGTGCATCCGACTTCAGCATGCATTTTATGTAAGGGTCTGCTTTCTCCTGCATTTTCTAAGGGTTTGCTTCACCGGGGTAACGGCCGATGCTGTGATGGGGATCGAACCCAGCACCTTCGGTTTGTGAGCCGTGCCACTTAACCAGTAGCCCCCGCCGTCCATTTGTATGTAACTGATAGTTAGGGGATCTAAGTGATCAACCCCACCCAAAGTGCAATGGAAGGGACTTACCCTGCCAGAGAGCAATGACGTCATTTCCTGTAAGAACAGGATAGAGGAAAGGTCTGACGGGTATTGTTATATCCAATCGTAGTTGAGTCAGGTACGCTTGACGGCATTTTCGGTGACTGGTTACAGTCGTTCTTCTCTTATCAAGAGGAGTATTTGTGAAGGTTCGCAGGGGTGATTCTTGCTGTAGTGCAATGCGATGTTCCTCGGTAAGCACACCTCTATAGTGTCGATTCCACGAGGCTGCCGTGAAACAGCCTGTTTTCAGAGAGAGCTTCATGAGAGTGTGGTGGGGTCGGTTAATATATTCCCCTTGACCCTGACTAAGACTGTCTGATCAGGGTGTTTCACCTTGACCCTGACTAACACTGTCTGGTCAATATGTTTCACCTTGACCCTGACTAACACTGTCTGATCAGTATGTTTCACCTTGACCCTGACTAACGCTGTCTGATCAGTATGTTTCACCTTGACCCTGACTAGCATAACCTGATATGTTTCTCCTGACCCTGACTAACATAGCCGGACCAGTACTCTTCTCCTGAGCCTGACTAACATAGCCTGACCAGTACGCTTCCACTGGCCTTGACTAATATAGCCTGACCAGTATGTTTCTCCTGACCCTGACTAACATAGCCTGATCAGAACGCCTCTCCTGACTAACAAAAACTGATCGGTACGTTTCTTCTGACCAGACGTCAGTCACCTCTCCCTGTGGGTATTGATAAACGCATGCAAAAGTATTGGCTAATGTAATGAGAACTGGCAGGAACAGAGCGAGCCATCTCACATACACAAGTCTCTAGACTAGAATGACCCTGAAGACATGATCAGAAGACACAGGAGCTCGGTATAAACGTAGATTTGTGGCTCACACAGATAATAGCGATATTGATAGCCAGAAGGATATAAAGAAACATTCTTGGCACTGTCATCATAAATGAGGTTCACGTAGATCTAAAAACGAAAACTGGTCTGGTTAATTACCTTAGATATTAACAAGATCGCTGAGAAGGTTCCAAATGGAGCGTAGAATCATCATATCAAGCCGGTTGACTCTTCTTTTCTGGAGTACTCTCGGTTTCTGGGCCCGTCTATTTCTCCGTAGTTGTCAGCTACTTGAAAGGACAACACTGGTTTGGCTAAGACTTTTTAAATGAGTCTTGCTGTAGTTGTACTCTTATACTTTCCTGGAGTAAGAAACGAAACATATTGTGCATGCAGTAAAGTTTTCATGGATTGATGAACTCAAGAGTTGGACAGTTAAAATCTTCATGTCTTGTGTTGTCTTGTGTTGTCTTGTGTTGTCTTGTGTTGTCTTGAAGTCTTTTCTTGCTTTCTTGTCTTGTCTTGTGTCTTGTGGTCATGTCTTGTCTTGTGTCTTGTCTTGTGTCTTGTGTCTTGTCTTGTCTTGTGTCTTGTCTTGTGTCTTGTGGTCATGTCTTGTCTTGTGTCTTGTGTCTTGTGTCTTGTGGTCTTGTCTTGTCTTGTGTCTTGTCTTGTGTCTTGTGTCTTGTGGTCATGTCTTGTCTTGTGTCTTGTGTCTTGTGTCTTGTGTCTTGTCTTGTGTCTTGTGTCTTGTCTTGTCTTGTGTCTTGTCTTGTGTCTTGTGGTCATGTCTTGTCTTGTGTCTTGTGTCTTGTGTCTTGTGGTCTTGTGGTCTTGTGGTCATGTCTTGTCTTGTGTCTTGTGTCTTGTGGTCTTGTGGTCTTGTCTTGTCTTGTGGTCTTGTGGTCTTGTCTTGTCTTGTGTCTTGTGGTCTTGTCTTGTCTTGTGTCTTGTGTCTTGTGTCTTGTGTCTTGTGTCTTGTGGTCTTGTGGTCTTGTCTTGTCTTGTGTCTTGTGTCTTGTGTCTTGTGTCTTGTGTCTTGTGGTCTTGTGGTCTTGTCTTGTCTTGTGGTCTTGTGGTCTTGTCTTGTCTTGTGTCTTGTGGTCTTGTCTTGTCTTGTGTCTTGTGTCTTGTGTCTTGTGGTCTTGTCTTGTGTCTTGTGGTCTTGTCTTGTCTTGTGTCTTGTGGTCTTGTCTTGTCTTGTGTCTTGTGTCTTGTGTCTTGTGGTCTTGTCTTGTCTTGTGTCTTGTGGTCTTGTCTTGTCTTGTGTCTTGTGTCTTGTGGTCTTGTGGTCTTGTCTTGTCTTGTGTCTTGTGTCTTGTGTCTTGTGGTCTTGTCTTGTCTTGTGGTCTTGTGGTCTTGTCTTGTCTTGTGTCTTGTGGTCTTGAGGTCTTGTGGTCTTGTCTTGTGTCTTGTGTCTTGTGGTCTTGTGGTCTTGTCTTGTCTTGTGTCTTGTGGTCTTGTGGTCTTGTCTTGTCTTGTGTCTTGTGTCTTGTGGTCTTGTCTTGTCTTGTGTCTTGTGGTCTTGTGGTCTTGTCTTGTCTTGTCTTGTCTTGTGTCTTGTGGTCTTGTCTTGTGTCTTGTGTCTTGTGGTCTTGTCTTGTCTTGTGTCTTGTGGTCTTGTGGTCTTGTCTTGTCTTGTGTCTTGTGTCTTGTGGTCTTGTCTTGTCTTGTGTCTTGTGGTCTTGTGGTCTTGTCTTGTCTTGTGTCTTGTGGTCTTGTGGTCTTGTCTTGTCTTGTGGTCTTGTCTTGTCTTGTCTTGTCTTGTGGTCTTGTCTTGTCTTGTCTTGTCTTGTCTTGTGGTCTTGTCTTGTCTTGTCTTGTCTTGTGGTCTTGTCTTGTCTTGTCTTGTCTTGTCTTGTGTCTTGTGGTCTTGTGGTCTTGTCTTGTCTTGTGTCTTGTGGTCTTGTCTTGTCTTGTGTCTTGTGTCTTGTGGTCTTGTCTTGTCTTGTCTTGTCTTGTGGTCTTGTCTTGTCTTGTCTTGTCTTGTCTTGTGGTCTTGTCTTGTGGTCTTGTCTTGTCTTGTGTCTTGTGGTCTTGTCTTGTCTTGTCTTGTCTTGTCTTGTGGTCTTGTCTTGTGGTCTTGTCTTGTCTTGTGTCTTGTGGTCTTGTCTTGTCTTGTCTTGTCTTGTCTTGTGTCTTGTGGTCTTGTCTTGTGGTCTTGTGGTCTTGTCTTGTCTTGTCTTGTCTTGTCTTGTGTCTTGTGTCTTGTGTCTTGTGTCTTGTGGTCTTGTGGTCTTGTCTTGTCTTGTGTCTTGTGTCTTGTGGTCTTGTCTTGTCTTGTGTCTTGTGTCTTGTGTCTTGTGTCTTGTGGTCTTGTGGTCTTGTCTTGTCTTGTGTCTTGTGTCTTGTGGTCTTGTCTTGTCTTGTGTCTTGTGTCTTGTGTCTTGTGTCTTGTGGTCTTGTGGTCTTGTCTTGTCTTGTGTCTTGTGTCTTGTGGTCTTGTCTTGTCTTGTGTCTTGTGGTCTTGTGGTCTTGTCTTGTCTTGTGTCTTGTGGTCTTGTGGTCTTGTCTTGTCTTGTGTCTTGTGTCTTGTGGTCTTGTCTTGTCTTGTGTCTTGTGGTCTTGTGGTCTTGTCTTGTCTTGTGTCTTGTGGTCTTGTGGTCTTGTCTTGTCTTGTGTCTTGTGTCTTGTGGTCTTGTCTTGTCTTGTGTCTTGTGGTCTTGTGGTCTTGTCTTGTCTTGTGTCTTGTGGTCTTGTGGTCTTGTCTTGTGTCTTGTGGTCTTGTCTTGTGGTCTTGTGGTCTTGTCTTGTCTTGTCTTGTCTTGTCTTGTGTCTTGTGTCTTGTGTCTTGTGTCTTGTGGTCTTGTGGTCTTGTCTTGTCTTGTGTCTTGTGTCTTGTGGTCTTGTCTTGTCTTGTGTCTTGTGTCTTGTGTCTTGTGTCTTGTGGTCTTGTGGTCTTGTCTTGTCTTGTGTCTTGTGTCTTGTGGTCTTGTCTTGTCTTGTGTCTTGTGTCTTGTGTCTTGTGTCTTGTGGTCTTGTGGTCTTGTCTTGTCTTGTGTCTTGTGTCTTGTGGTCTTGTCTTGTCTTGTGTCTTGTGGTCTTGTGGTCTTGTCTTGTCTTGTCTTGTGGTCTTGTCTTGTCTTGTCTTGTCTTGTGGTCTTGTCTTGTCTTGTGGTCTTGTCTTGTCTTGTGTCTTGTGGTCTTGTGGTCTTGTCTTGTCTTGTGTCTTGTGTCTTGTGGTCTTGTCTTGTCTTGTGTCTTGTGGTCTTGTGGTCTTGTCTTGTCTTGTGTCTTGTGTCTTGTGGTCTTGTCTTGTCTTGTGTCTTGTGGTCTTGTGGTCTTGTCTTGTCTTGTGTCTTGTGTCTTGTGGTCTTGTCTTGTCTTGTCTTGTGATCTTGTGGTCTTGTCTTGTCTTGTGTCTTGTGGTCTTGTGGTCTTGTCTTGTCTTGTGTCTTGTGTCTTGTGGTCTTGTCTTGTCTTGTGTCTTGTGGTCTTGTGGTCTTGTCTTGTCTTGTGTCTTGTGTCTTGTGGTCTTGTCTTGTCTTGTCTTGTGTCTTGTGGTCTTGTCTTGTCTTGTGTCTTGTGTCTTGTGGTCTTGTCTTGTCTTGTGTCTTGTGGTCTTGTGGTCTTGTCTTGTCTTGTCTTGTGGTCTTGTCTTGTCTTGTCTTGTCTTGTGGTCTTGTCTTGTCTTGTGGTCTTGTCTTGTCTTGTGTCTTGTGGTCTTGTCTTGTCTTGTCTTGTCTTGTCTTGTGTCTTGTGGTCTTGTCTTGTCTTGTCTTGTGTCCTGTGTCTTGTGGTCTTGTCTTGTCTTGTGGTCTTGTCCTGTGTCTTGTGGTCTTGTGGTCTTGTCTTGTCTTGTCTTGTCTTGTGTCTTGTGGTCTTGTCTTGTCTTGTCTTGTCTTGTGTCTTGTGTCTTGTGTCTTGTGTCTTGTGTCTTGTGGTCTTGTCTTGTCTTGTCTTGTCTTGTGTCTTGTGTCTTGTGTCTTGTGTCTTGTGTCTTGTGTCTTGTGGTCTTGTGGTCTTGTCTTGTCTTGTGGTCTTGTCTTGTCTTGTGGTCTTGTCTTGTCTTGTGTCTTGTGGTCTTGTCTTGTCTTGTGTCTTGTGTCTTGTCTTGTCTTGTGTCTTGTGTCTTGTGGTCTTGTCTTGTCTTGTGTCTTGTGTCTTGTGGTCTTGTCTTGTCTTGTGTCTTGTGGTCTTGTCTTGTCTTGTGTCTTGTGTCTTGTCTTGTCTTGTGTCTTGTGTCTTGTGGTCTTGTCTTGTCTTGTGTCTTGTGGTCTTGTCTTGTCTTGTGTCTTGTGTCTTGTGTCTTGTGGTCTTGTCTTGTCTTGTGTCTTGTGTCTTGTGTCTTGTGTCTTGTCTTGTCTTGTGTCTTGTGTCTTGTGGTCTTGTCTTGTCTTGTGTCTTGTGTCTTGTGGTCTTGTGGTCTTGTGTCTTGTGTCTTGTGGTCTTGTCTTGTCTTGTGTCTTGTGTCTTGTGTCTTGTGTCTTGTCTTGTCTTGTGTCTTGTGTCTTGTGGTCTTGTGGTCTTGTGTCTTGTGGTCTTGTCTTGTCTTGTGTCTTGTGTCTTGTGTCTTGTGGTCTTGTCTTGTCTTGTGTCTTGTGTCTTGTGTCTTGTGGTCTTGTGGTCTTGTCTTGTGTCTTGTGGTCTTGTCTTGTCTTGTGTCTTGTGGTCTTGTCTTGTCTTGTGTCTTGTGTCTTGTGGTCTTGTGGTCTTGTGGTCTTGTGGTCTTGTGGTCTTGTGGTCTTGTCTTGTCTTGTGTCTTGTGTCTTGTGTCTTGTGGTCTTGTGGTCTTGTCTTGTCTTGTGTCTTGTGTCTTGTGTCTTGTGGTCTTGTGGTCTTGTCTTGTCTTGTGTCTTGTGTCTTGTGTCTTGTGGTCTTGTGGTCTTGTCTTGTGTCTTGTGTCTTGTGTCTTGTGTCTTGTGGTCTTGTCTTGTCTTGTCTTGTGTCTTGTGGTCTTGTCTTGTCTTGTCTTGTGGTCTTGTGGTCTTGTCTTGTCTTGTGTCTTGTGGTCTTGTCTTGTGTCTTGTGGTCTTGTGGTCTTGTCTTGTCTTGTGTCTTGTGTCTTGTGGTCTTGTCTTGTCTTGTGTCTTGTGTCTTGTGTCTTGTGGTCTTGTGGTCTTGTCTTGTCTTGTGTCTTGTGTCTTGTCTTGTGTCTTGTGGTCTTGTCTTGTCTTGTCTTGTCTTGTGTCTTGTGTCTTGTGGTCTTGTCTTGTCTTGTGTCTTGTGTCTTGTGTCTTGTGGTCTTGTGGTCTTGTCTTGTCTTGTGTCTTGTGTCTTGTGTCTTGTGGTCTTGTGGTCTTGTCTTGTCTTGTGGTCTTGTGGTCTTGTCTTGTCTTGTCTTGTGTCTTGTGTCTTGTGGTCTTGTCTTGTCTTGTCTTGTGTCTTGTGGTCTTGTCTTGTCTTGTCTTGTGTCTTGTGTCTTGTGGTCTTGTCTTGTCTTGTCTTGTGTCTTGTGGTCTTGTGGTCTTGTCTTGTCTTGTCTTGTGTCTTGTGTCTTGTGTCTTGTGTCTTGTGGTCTTGTGTCTTGTGTCTTGTGGTCTTGTGGTCTTGTCTTGTCTTGTGTCTTGTGGTCTTGTCTTGTCTTGTCTTGTGTCTTGTGGTCTTGTCTTGTCTTGTCTTGTGTCTTGTGTCTTGTCTTGTCTTGTCTTGTGTCTTGTGTCTTGTGGTCTTGTCTTGTCTTGTCTTGTGTCTTGTGGTCTTGTCTTGTCTTGTCTTGTGTCTTGTGGTCTTGTCTTGTCTTGTCTTGTGTCTTGTGGTCTTGTCTTGTCTTGTCTTGTCTTGTGTCTTGTGTCTTGTGGTCTTGTCTTGTCTTGTCTTGTCTTGTCTTGTGTCTTGTGGTCTTGTCTTGTCTTGTCTTGTGTCTTGTGTCTTGTGGTCTTGTCTTGTCTTGTGGTCTTGTGGTCTTGTCTTGTCTTGTGTCTTGTGTCTTGTGGTCTTGTCTTGTCTTGTGGTCTTGTGGTCTTGTCTTGTCTTGTGTCTTGTGTCTTGTGGTCTTGTGGTCTTGTGGTCTTGTGGTCTTGTCTTGTCTTGTCTTGTCTTGTCTTGTGTCTTGTGGTCTTGTCTTGTCTTGTCTTGTCTTGTGTCTTGTGGTCTTGTCTTGTCTTGTCTTGTCTTGTGTCTTGTGGTCTTGTCTTGTCTTGTCTTGTGTCTTGTGTCTTGTGTCTTGTGTCTTGTGTCTTGTGTCTTGTGGTCTTGTCTTGTCTTGTCTTGTCTTGTGTCTTGTCTTGTCTTGTCTTGTGTCTTGTGTCTTGTGGTCTTGTGGTCTTGTGGTCTTGTCTTGTCTTGTGTCTTGTGGTCTTGTCTTGTGGTCTTGTCTTGTCTTGTGTCTTGTGTCTTGTGGTCTTGTGGTCTTGTGGTCTTGTGGTCTTGTCTTGTCTTGTCTTGTCTTGTGGTCTTGTCTTGTCTTGTCTTGTGTCTTGTGGTCTTGTGGTCTTGTGGTCTTGTGGTCTTGTGGTCTTGTCTTGTCTTGTGGTCTTGTCTTGTCTTGTCTTGTCTTGTGTCTTGTGGTCTTGTCTTGTCTTGTGGTCTTGTGGTCTTGTCTTGTCTTGTGTCTTGTGGTCTTGTCTTGTCTTGTGTCTTGTGGTCTTGTCTTGTGTCTTGTGTCTTGTGTCTTGTGTCTTGTGGTCTTGTGGTCTTGTCTTGTCTTGTCTTGTGTCTTGTGGTCTTGTCTTGTGTCTTGTGTCTTGTGTCTTGTGTCTTGTGGTCTTGTGGTCTTGTCTTGTCTTGTCTTGTGTCTTGTGGTCTTGTCTTGTCTTGTCTTGTGTCTTGTGTCTTGTGGTCTTGTCTTGTCTTGTCTTGTGTCTTGTGGTCTTGTCTTGTCTTGTCTTGTCTTGTGTCTTGTGGTCTTGTGTCTTGTGTCTTGTGTCTTGTCTTGTCTTGTCTTGTGTCTTGTGGTCTTGTGTCTTGTGTCTTGTGTCTTGTGGTCTTGTCTTGTCTTGTCTTGTGTCTTGTGGTCTTGTCTTGTCTTGTCTTGTGTCTTGTGGTCTTGTCTTGTCTTGTCTTGTCTTGTCTTGTGTCTTGTGGTCTTGTCTTGTCTTGTCTTGTCTTGTCTTGTGTCTTGTGTCTTGTGGTCTTGTCTTGTCTTGTCTTGTCTTGTCTTGTCTTGTCTTGTGTCTTGTGTCTTGTGGTCTTGTCTTGTCTTGTCTTGTCTTGTCTTGTCTTGTCTTGTCTTGTCTTGTGTCTTGTGGTCTTGTCTTGTCTTGTGTCTTGTGTCTTGTGGTCTTGTCTTGTCTTGTGTCTTGTGGTCTTGTCTTGTCTTGTCTTGTGTCTTGTGGTCTTGTCTTGTGGTCTTGTGGTCTTGTCTTGTCTTGTCTTGTGTCTTGTGGTCTTGTCTTGTCTTGTGTCTTGTGTCTTGTGGTCTTGTCTTGTCTTGTGTCTTGTGGTCTTGTCTTGTCTTGTCTTGTGTCTTGTGGTCTTGTCTTGTGGTCTTGTGGTCTTGTCTTGTCTTGTCTTGTGTCTTGTGTCTTGTGTCTTGTGGTCTTGTGGTCTTGTCTTGTCTTGTCTTGTCTTGTCTTGTGTCTTGTGTCTTGTGGTCTTGTGGTCTTGTCTTGTCTTGTCTTGTGTCTTGTGTCTTGTGTCTTGTGTCTTGTGGTCTTGTGGTCTTGTCTTGTCTTGTCTTGTCTTGTCTTGTGGTCTTGTGGTCTTGTCTTGTCTTGTCTTGTCTTGTCTTGTCTTGTCTTGTGTCTTGTGTCTTGTGGTCTTGTGGTCTTGTCTTGTCTTGTCTTGTGTCTTGTGTCTTGTGTCTTGTGTCTTGTGGTCTTGTGGTCTTGTCTTGTCTTGTCTTGTCTTGTCTTGTCTTGTGTCTTGTGGTCTTGTGGTCTTGTCTTGTCTTGTGTCTTGTGTCTTGTGGTCTTGTCTTGTCTTGTCTTGTGTCTTGTGTCTTGTGGTCTTGTCTTGTCTTGTCTTGTGTCTTGTGTCTTGTGTCTTGTGGTCTTGTCTTGTCTTGTCTTGTCTTGTCTTGTCTTGTGTCTTGTGTCTTGTGGTCTTGTCTTGTCTTGTGTCTTGTGTCTTGTGTCTTGTGGTCTTGTGGTCTTGTCTTGTCTTGTGTCTTGTGTCTTGTGGTCTTGTGGTCTTGTCTTGTCTTGTGTCTTGTGTCTTGTGTCTTGTGTCTTGTGGTCTTGTGGTCTTGTCTTGTCTTGTGTCTTGTGTCTTGTGTCTTGTGTCTTGTGTCTTGTGGTCTTGTCTTGTGTCTTGTGGTCTTGTCTTGTCTTGTCTTGTGTCTTGTGTCTTGTGGTCTTGTCTTGTGTCTTGTGGTCTTGTCTTGTCTTGTCTTGTGTCTTGTGTCTTGTGGTCTTGTCTTGTCTTGTCTTGTGTCTTGTGGTCTTGTCTTGTCTTGTCTTGTGTCTTGTGGTCTTGTCTTGTCTTGTGTCTTGTGGTCTTGTCTTGTCTTGTCTTGTCTTGTGGTCTTGTGGTCTTGTGGTCTTGTGGTCTTGTGGTCTTGTGGTCTTGTCTTGTCTTGTGTCTTGTGTCTTGGTGTCTTGTGGTCTTGTGGTCTTGTGGTCTTGTGGTCTTGTGTCTTGTGTCTTGTGGTCTTGTCTTGTCTTGTGTCTTGTGTCTTGTGTCTTGTGGTCTTGTGGTCTTGTGGTCTTGTGGTCTTGTGGTCTTGTCTTGTCTTGTGTCTTGTGTCTTGGTGTCTTGTGGTCTTGTGGTCTTGTGGTCTTGTGGTCTTGTGTCTTGTGTCTTGTGGTCTTGTGGTCTTGTCTTGTCTTGTCTTGTGGTCTTGTCTTGTCTTGTCTTGTGTCTTGTGTCTTGTGGTCTTGTGGTCATGTCTTGTCTTGTGTCCTGTGTCTTGCAGTCTTGTCTTGTCTTGTGGTCTTGTCTTGTCTTGTCTTGTGGTCTTGTGGTCTTGTGGTCTTGTGTCTTGTGTCTTGTGTCTTGTGGTCTTGTCTTGTCTTGTCTTGTGGTCTTGTCTTGTCTTGTCTTGTGTCTTGTGTCTTGTGGTCTTGTGGTCATGTCTTGTCTTGTGTCCTGTGTCTTGCAGTCTTGTCTTGTCTTGTGGTCTTGTCTTGTCTTGTCTTGTGTCTTGTGGTCTTGTGGTCTTGTCTTGTGTCTTGTGTCCTGTGGTTTTGTCTTGTCTTGTGTCTTGTGTCTTGTGGTCTTGTGTCTTGTGTCTTGTGGTCTTGTGTCTTGTAGTCTTGTGTCTTGCGGTCTTGTCGTGTAGTCTTGTATGTCTATCTATCTATCTATCTATCTATCTATCTATCTATCTATTTATCTATTTATCTGTCTGTCTATCTGTCTTACTATCTATCTATCTATCTATATATCTATCTATCTATCTATCCATCTATAAATCTATCTATATATCTATCTTTCCATCTAAATATATGTATGTATACATGTCTATCTGAGAGTTCCCTGAGTCCCCATTATACATATTTGATAGCTGATGATTGTACCGGGACATTCCATCTCTGGTTACCGAGAGGACAGGTCGATTTTATTTTATTTTTCAAAAATAAGTAATAACTTATGCAAATACTTTGGTCACACCAAGAGACACAACAGTCTTGAGAGAACAGTGATGGAAGGTATGGTGTCAGGCAAAAGAGGAAGAGGTAGACCAAGAAGACGATGGCACCAAGATATCCAGGAATGCCTGAGTATGGCTGTGGCGGAGGCTGGAGTTTTGGCAAGAGAACGAGTTTTTTTCAGACAGACTGTGATGGGAGCGACGTTCCACAAAGGACATGCTACATGATGAAGTAATAACTTAGATAACGATAGATGAGTAGAAGAGATGGTTATATTCAGTTGCTAAAGTGAATGCATGTAGCTCTTGAGACGAGCAGCATACACACTCAATGATCTTCCTGTGGGCTATGTGTGAGCCTTGTAGCCAAGTGCCTTATCTCACAGGGATGTCCAAGCGACATTGTACCTGTTGACATCTACATCTATCCTGCAGTTCGTTCAAGGACAACACCAGAAGAGGATGGATAAAGCCAAGCTGCTGTAGAAAGTGGATGCTTCTCTCCTTATCATGGATCTACGTTGACAGATTCCAGATATTCATCGCTGATTTCAAATACGATGGCAGGAACAAACGGAAGCAGAAGCAAAAGCAGAAATTCACAGAAGCTGAATATTTGACACCCCCAACAGTTAAAATGTGGACTATTCTGTGACGTTACTACCCCAAATACGGTGCAAAAAATAAATATCCGGTGCTAAAAAAATTTATTTCATTAATTTGTGATGAATTAAAGGACAGTTACAGCTGACCTTCAGCGAAGGATACAGGCCTTAGAGATGAGATGTTTCCGAAGACTTTTAAACGTCACGTACAAAGATTGAGTTACAAATGAGGAAATACGAGATAGAATTACAACAGCAATATGGCATTTTGAAGACCTCTTGGCAACTGTCAAAAGAAGGAAACTCACTTGGTACGGTCACATATCGAGATCAAATGGTCTTGCAAATACGTACCTCCACGTAAAGGTGCAAAGCAGACGACGAAGAGGCCGTCCCCAAAAGAGGTGGGAGGACAACATAAAAGAATGGACCAATCTCCGACCAAAGAGGCACAGGCAGCGGCCGCTGACAGAGAAAGATTGCATGGGTTTATGAGGATGTCTTCATGTGTGCCCCCACGCCCTCACCGGTTACGGGATGACCTGACCTAACCTGACCTGAATGAAAGGAAAAGTACTTCCATTCTCTCATTCCCTTTAACAACACAAAACCACAACTCACTAGACACAATATATGAGATTCAATCCTGCAGACTTCATTGCTGGAATTTCCCAAAAGTGCGTGGTAAGATAACTACTGCCTTCATCTGTATCTAATCATCTCTATCTTCAGTCCACTTATGTCGTTAGACGTCGTGGTAGGTGTGACCTCCTTTGTTTTATATTTTTTTGGCAGGTTCAAAACCCATTGGTGACTTGGCAAGTCAATCCCAGCATCTGTTACAAACCGTTCGGTTGGTAAGCCACTGGAATATACGATCGCCTATTTTTGAGACTGATGCTGGTGGAAGCCTATAGCAAGCTAGACCCGCAAGCTATGCCGCTCAGTTAACCACATAACTTCATTCAGGCTTTTCAGTTCGTTATTGCTTACGCGTGATTCTTGCATCGTTTATATCATGCAGGTTTTAAGATAGTCCAGTCAGCATGGTACGGACATTCTGGCATCGCTTATATCATGCAGGTTTTCAGATAGTCCAGTCAGCATGGTACAGACAGCAGCCCAGTCAGCAATGGTACAGACAGCAGCCCAGTCAGCATGGTACAGACAGCAGCCCAGTCAGCAATGGTACGGACATTCCAACATCCCAGTGTAACTGCTGATGCGCTTGTGTCGACACCACAGGGTGAAACTGGAAGGCCATTCCAGGTCATAAGTTTGGGCTTTCCTTCTATGGAGAACAAGCTGTTGTCCGTACAGCAGGTCCCCCCTCTCCACACAACTAATTGATCCAGGGGACCAGCATTAACCGATACAGCCTAGAATCAGCGACGTCGCAGTAGTTGCTACAATAACAATGGAACCACTACTAGACTGCCTTAGGGACACCAGCTCCGGTTTATTCCTCAGGGTTTACTCCCGAAGCCTTACCTGTAAACAGATATCCCACAAGGAACTTTGTGACATTTTCTATTTTGTGCGAGAATCCTTATAATAATTTGAATATTTTTTAACTTCAATTTTGCCCGAGAAGATTGTAAAATCCAAACCATCCGTAACTCTGAAATAACTAAAGAGCACAAGATGGGGGCACGACTCTTAGAAAGATAGCACATCACGTCAGACGGGAGATCACACAATTTGAAAAGCCAACTAAAGATAAGGTGACTTCTAAAAAATCAGAGCATTGTCCCCAGGGTTTTCTGAATGGCTCCAAACGAATTAAGAATTGTTGAGAGTTCATTGCTGTGACTTAACTGACACTCGACGGACGGAATGGATGGACCTGGAGTATGGGGGAAGTGAGCGCAATCATGGACGAGGTCAGGCTGGTAAGGTGTGGAGTAGCACTCAGGTCATGAATGTCTTCAGGCGTTGGCGATAAGGATCCTTGAAATGTATGAGAAGTGGACAGTTGGTGTACTTGGCTCTCTTTGAATTTGTCTTCGTGTTTCTTTCTCACTCTCCCCGTAACTCTTCCTCTGTGACTCTCTGTCTGCTTGATATACTGTCTGAATCTCACTCTATGACTGTTTACCCTCGTATCTGCGCCTCTGTCTCTTCCTGTCTTTCTTCCTCTTCATGTTTCTCTAAATGTTTTTCTTTGTATCTGTACCTCTGTTTCTCCCTGTCTTTCTTCCTCGTTCCCTCTCTGCACTTTTCTCAGTTTCTCTTTGGATCTATGCCTCTGTTTCTCCCTGCCTTTCTCTATTTCTCTCTCTCTCTCTCTCTCTCTGTACTTTTCTGTTTCTCGGTGGATCTATGCCTCTGTTTCTTCCTGCCTTTCTCTATTTCTCTCTCCCTCTTTCTCTCTCTCTGCGCGTTTCTCTGTTTCTCTTTGTATCTGCTCCTTCTATTTCTCCCTATCGTTCTCTCTCTGCACGTTTCTCTGGTTCTCATTGTATTTGCGCCTCTGTTTCTCTGTGCCTTTCCCTCTCTGCACGTTTCTCTCTCTCTGTTTCTCTTTGTATCTGCGCTTCTGTTTCTCTATGCCTCTCTCTCTCTCTCTCTCTCTCTCTCTCTCTCTTTCCCTCCCTGCACGTTTCTCTGTCTGTTTCTCTGTGTATCTGCGCCTTTGTTTCTCCCTGCCTTTCTCTCTTTTTCTCTGTTTATCTTCATTTATAACTCCACATTTTTATATTTCTCTCACAGCTTCTACTCTCATCTCTCTTGCTGGCTCTCTCCCTCCCCCCTTTCTCTCTCTCTCTCTCTCTGTTTGTCTGTCTCTTAGTCTTCACTGTCACATACACTGCATGGACGAACTGCATAGCTCTGGAGAACGCGAGATCTGAGCTCAAATAAGGATTATATCAACTTCCACAAGAGAAGAGCCACTCTCACCTCAGGATTATCTCCAAGCCTGGGCAGTAACGAGTCTTGATTTGTCTGTTTGGATTGGTCTGTTGCTCTACATATTCTACGCTCTGTGTTTGTATATTTATTTTTCTCTGTTAGCTAGGTCTGTCAGTCTGTCTCTGTGCTGTGTCCAGTCTGTCTGTCAGTATGCCCGCAAGACTCTTTCTGTCTTTGAATCAGTGTAATGTTAAGAACCTATAATTGTCTACTTTTGTGAACGCCTGGATATATGTATGCTTGTCTATATCTGTCACTCTATGTGTTTATCTCTGTCACTCTTTCTGTCTATCTCTGTCACTCTCTCTGTCTATCTCTGTCACTCTATCTGTCTATATATGTCACTCTATATGTCTATATGTCACTCTATCCGTCTATCTCTGTCACTCTCTCTGTCACTCTCTCTGTCACTCTCTCTGTCTATATGTCACTCTTTCTGTCTATCTCTGTCACTCTCTGTCACTCTCTCTGTCACTCTCTCTGTCACTCTCTCTGTCTATATGTCACTCTTTCTGTCTATCTCTGTCACTGTCTATCTCTGTCACTCTCTATCTCTATCACTCTTTCTGTCTATGTCTGTAACTCTCTGTGAATCTCTGTCACTCTCTGTCTATCTCTGTCACTCCCTCTGTCTATCTTTGTCACTCTCTATCTCTCTCTATCACTCTTTCTGTCTCTGTCACACTCTCTGTCTATCTATGTCACTCTCTGTCTATCTCTGTCACTCCCTCTATCTATCTTTGCCATTTTCTATCTTTCTTTATCACTCTCTCTCTGTTTATCTCTGCCACTCTCTGTCTATCACTGTCGCTCTATCTATCTATCTGTGTCCTCTCTCTCTCTATCTGCCTGTGTCACTCTCTGGCTATCTCTGTCACTCTATCTGCATCTCTGTCATTGTGTCTCTGTCTTACTGTGACTCTATCTATCCCTATCACTCTCTCTCTGTCTATGTCACTGCTTCTCTCTGTCTATCTGTCACTGTCTATCTCTGTCACTTTCTCTCTCTGTCTATCTCTGTCACTCTCTCTCTCACCCCACTCTTTATATCTCTGTCACTGTCTCTCTGTCTGTCTCTGTCACTCTCTGTGTCTCTGTCAATCTGTCTATCTCTGTCACTGTCTCTCTGTCTATCTGTCACTCTCTGTCTATCTCTGTCTATTTCTGTCGCTCTGTGTCTCTCTCCCTCTGTCTATCTCTGTCACTCTCTGTCTATCTCTGTCTATTTCTGTCGCTCTGTGTCTCTCTCTCTCTCTGTCTATCTCTGTCACTCTCTATCTATCTATCTGTCTATCTCTGTCACTCTCTGTCTATCTCTCTATCTCTCTATGTCTGTCTCTGTCACTCTCTGCCTATTTCTGTCACTCTGTCTATCTCTGTCACTGATGGCAGCAAAAAGGAACAATTTAATCATCGAGTACCATACAGAGAAATCAAGAACATCATCAGAAATCAGTATACACACCAATGGAGAGAAGGCAGAAACATAAGCAGTACACCAGACCCAATTCATCAACTTAAAAGAAATCAACAAACTACCTTATTTCGCCTGAGAACTGGACACTGCAGACCACTAGAACATCTTTACCGGCTGAAGATCTCACACACCGATGAGTGCCCATGTGGAACAAGATGCCAGAACCCTGAGCATGTTCTACAGGAATGCCCAATCTATAGGGAAATGAGATGCCAGACCTGGCCAGAGGGTGCGGAGCTGAGACAAAAGCTGTGGGGCAGCCGCTCCAACCTGGTGAAGACTACAGACTTCATCATGGCGACTGGCCTGCAGTTATAGCATGACCAAAAGATCCTGAACGCAAAGATGAAGAAGAAGAAGACGAAGATGATTGTAGGAAAGCAGAACAGGATAATAGATTAGATAATTGTGAGAAAAGAGTGAAATAAGAAATAAGATTATTTTGAGAAAAGAGAGTAAGATAAGAGATTAGATATTTGTGAGAAAATGAAATGAAATAAGAGATTATATTATTGTGGGAAAAGAGAATGAGATAAGAGATTGAATGGTTTTAAAAAAAGGAAATGAGATTAGAGATTAGCTGATTGTGAGAAAAGAGAGTGAGATAAAAGAATAGATAATTGAGAGAAAATAGAGTGAGATAACGAAATAGATAATTGGCAGAAAAGAGAATGAGATAATAATGTAGATGATTTTAAGATTGGCAGAAAAGAGAATGAGATAAAAATGTAGATGATTTTAAGATTGGCAGAAAAGAGAATGAGATAAAAATGTAGATGATTTTAAGATTGGCAGAAAAGAGAATGAGATAAAAATGTAGATGATTTTAAGATTGGCAGAAAAGAGAATGAGATAAAAATGTAGATGATTTTAAGATGATTATGAGATAAGGCAATTGATTGTAAGAAGAGGAAATACGATAAAAGAATATATTATTTCAAATGAGATAAGAGATTCGATGACTCTGCGAAGACTTTCATTTCAAGTAAGGTACTGTTAAAACAGCAATAGAAGCACGTCGCTGACAGTTTCTTGAGCAATGGAGGAGGCTAGTTTTATAAGGATTGACAAGGAGTGTATGGGGATTGATTAGCAAACGTGGGATTAACAGCTGGGAGAAAGGGAGGGTCAAAGACAGGTGTGAAAGAGAGATACTGATTAAAGAGGACAAATGGAATATTTTGTGAGGACGTCTTTTCATTTTAAAGAAGAACAGAGGAAGAAATAAATGGGCACAGCTTTGTGAATAGCGAGAAGGAGGAGTTATTGTATAAAGAGAGACAGAGGAGAGGTGATTTCCGTTGACAAATTATGGGATGCTTGTCTGGTGATAATCGTTAGAGTGGTCGGGGCTGGTGGTCTTTGGTTTGAGGCAGGAGTTTAATTTGTTGAGTGATGATGGAGAGAAGAGGGGATGAATAAATTGAGAGGGATAAGGGGATATATAATATGAGTAATTGAGAGAGGAGGAGAGAGAGAGGAAGAGAGAAAGGAAGAGAGAGAGAGATGAAGAGAGAGATAAAGAGACAGATAAAGAGACAGAGGAGGAGAGAGAGGAAAAGAGAGGAAGAGAGAGAGGAAGAGAGAGAGAGGAAGAGATAAAGAGAGAAAGAGGAAGAGATAGAGGAAGAGAGAGAGGTAGGAAGAGATAGAAGAAAGAGAGAGAGGAAGAGAGAGAGTGAGGAAAAAGAGAGAGAGGAAGAGAGAGATAGAGAAAGAGAAAGAGAGAGAGGAACAGAGAGAGACGAAGAGAAAGAGAGACAGAGGAAGAGAGAGAGAGAGATGTTCATAACCGGAAGGAAGTACAGAGAAGTGTGTATATGTATCAGGACAAAATGGGTGGTTAGATCAATGGATGGATGGGGTGGTTGGATCAATGGATGGATGGGGTGGTTGGATCAATGGATGGATGGGGTGGTTGGATCAATGGATGGATGGGGTGGTTGGATCAATGGATGGATGGGGTGGTTGGATCAATGGATGGATGGGGTGGTTGGATCAATGGATGGATGGGGTGGTTGGATCAATGGATGGATGGGGTGGTTGGATCAATGGACAAAATTGGTGGCTAGATCAATGGATGGATGGGGTCGTTGGGTCAATGGACAAAATGGGAGGTTAGATCAATGGATGGATGGGGTGGTTGGATCAATTAACAAAATGGGTGGTTAGATCAATGGATGGATGGGGTGGTTGGATCAATGGATGGATGGGGTGGTTGGATCAATGGACAAAATGGGTGGCTCTATCAATGGATGGATGGGGTGGTTGGATCAATGGACAAAATTGGTGGCTAGATCAATGGATGGATGGGGTCGTTGGGTCAATGGACAAAATTGGTGGTTAGATCAATGGACAAAATTGGTGGCTAGATCAATCGATGGATGGGGTGGTTGAATCAATGGACAAAATGGGTGGTTAGATCAATGGATGGATGGGGTGGTTGGATCAATGGATGGATGGGGTGGTTAGATCAATGGATGGATGGGGTGGTTGGATCAATGGACCAAATGGGTGGTTAGATCAATGGATGGATGGGGTGGTTGGATCAATGGACAAAATGGGTGGTTAGATCAATGGATCGATGGGGTGGTTGAATCAATGGACAAAATCGGTGGTTAGATCAATGGACAAAATTGGTGGTTATATCAATGGATCGATGGGGTGGTTGGATCAATGGACAAAATGGGTGGATATATTAATGGATACAATTGTTGGTTAGATCAATGCATGGATGGGGTGGTCCGATCAATGGATAAAATGGGTGGTTTGATCTATGGACAAAATTGATGATTAGATCTATGGATGGATGGGGTGGTTGGAAGTGTTTGATAAATTGATGAATGGAAGGGTTGGGTCAGTGGGTGAATGGAAAGGTAGGGTCAATGGGTCGGTCAGGTTAATGGGTGAATGAAAGGGTTTGTTCAATGGATGAATGGAACGGTTGGGTCAATGGATGAATGGAACGGTTGGGTCAATGAGTGAATGGAAGGGTTGGGTCAATGGATGGATGGGTGGGTTGGATCAATGGACGATTGGGTGCTTCTTTCGAACGATGTATAAGTATTTTGGTGTTAGATGGATGAAATGCTGGATATATGAGAGAGTGGGTGTTTGGGTGGGTCAATGGATAGATTGACTGATTGATGAGTGGATGAATTGATGGATATTTGATGGGTTGATTAAACTATTTCCCTGATAAACATAGAAGTCAGTAGGCTTGGGCATTATTATATAATGGCACAGCAAGAAATGTTGAATCTTTTACAAACGTTGGCAGCAACACAGACATAGTAGCAGGTACAGCAACAGAGAAATAGTAGGAGGTACAGCAACATAGACATAGTAGGAGGTACAGCAACATAGACATAGTAGGAAGTACAGCAATATAGACATAGTAGGAGGTACAGCAACATAGACATGGTAGGAGGTACAGCAACATAGACATGGGAGGAGGTACAGCGACATAGACATAGTAGGAGGTACAGCAACATAGACATAGTAGGAGGTACAGCAACATAGACATGTGTACGAGGAGTTTCAGTCAAAGCAAGAAATTCTCGCGGTGGCACTCGACCTGGAAGACGCATACAACCGTGTCGATTTTGGGACCTTAATTACCTGTCTCCAGCAGTGTGGTTCAAACCGATGGCTAGTTAGTTGGATATCAGCTGCCCTGATGGAAAGAACAGTTGCGCTACGCAAGAGATCGTGGACATCAGAACCGAGGCGAATATGTCCAGGACTGCCTCAAGGGTCTCCGCTCTTACCGGTGCTGTTCAACATTTACACAATAAAAGTGGCCAATATTCAACCCACAGGGACAGGGCGAACATTGACATTTGCCTATGACATCCTAACGTACAGGACCGGCTCAGACAGACAAGAGTTGGTCAAAGACATCCAGGAAACCTTGCAAGGAATCTCACAGTGGTGCAGCAACTCAAGCTCCAAGATCAATCCGAACAAGGCCTGCATGATGTGGTGCTCTTTGAATAATTCCATAGTAAAGGCTGAGCTCCCGGGCATCACTCTTGATGGTTGCACCATTGACAGGTGTGACAGGTTGAAATACCTCGGAGTGACTTTTGATCGCAGTTTTTCCTATAACTGCCATGTTGACCACGTCGTACAAAGATGCAAGATATGGTTAGGAGCACTCAAGACCATGGCTGCTGCCGTGTTGGAACAACGCCTCCTGTTCATCCTATTTGGTGAGGTCGTGTTGTCTGTTATCGATTACGGCTAGGCATCCTCACACTATCAAGAACACTGTGTGAAAGGTTGGACCGCATCCACAATGAAGGTATGCGACTAGTTCTGGGTGCACTAGAGATACCCCGATTGTGATGATGCGGTACATGTTGGGATTGTTATCGGTGACATCCAGACATAAACTGGCACAAGTCAAAGCCTATATGCGTGTCACCACAGTCCCGCGGCACCCTCTGCACGGTAGTATCTCAAACAACAAGAGATCAATAGAGGGTCGTCATGGATGGAACAGACTGAGACAACAATCGGACACGTCGCTGAGACGATAGCCAAAGGGGAAGAATGGGTCCACACTGGTGATGGAATGATAGAGTACCAGAGAGTCATCATAACCTGAGGCTAGGAATGTAAACCTATCGAAGAGGGCCACATTGTCAGCTGTCGATCCTGGAGTGGGTTCCTAGGTGGCTGATCAAAGCAATCGGAGCCCGAAAGCGTCTGTCACACTGAGTGCAGAGAAACACTGTCTGACCGTCAGACGGAGGCAACTCGTCTCTTGTTTTTCGTGTCGCTCGTCTCCATGTAGTTCCTGTGATTCTTGTCTCCTCTATATGTGTCGTGCCAGAAAAAGTTTTACTAGCCAGGCAGAGCGATCAGCAGCAATGTTCTCCCAGTTATCTGGGTCAATGTCGCAGATCGTCAGTGAGGCTCCCAGATTGTCTTTGTAACGTTTTATTTGGCCACCGCGAGCTCGCTTGCCTGACTCAGGCTCGCCATAGAATATTTTCTTTGGAAGCCGCTTATCTGACATATGAACAACATGGCCAGTCCATCTAAGCTGGGATTTACACATAGTTGTGTGGATGCTTCTCATGGCAACCCGCGAAAGAACTTCTACATCTGTGAATATATCTTGCCATTTTATGTTCAGCAGTTTCCTTAGGCAGCCAAGATGAAAGTGGCAAAGCTTCTTCGCATGTCAATTACACAGTCCAGGTTTCACAGGCGTACAGAAGAGCTGGTATAAGGACTGTCGCATAAACTTCAATTTGGTTATAGGAGAATATACACAGATTATACACAGATTATACACAGATTACATACAGATTATACACAGATTACATACAGATTATACACAGATTATACACAGATTATACACAGATTATATACAGATTATACACAGATTATACACAGATTATATACAGACTATACACAGATTATACACAGATTATATACAGATTATACACAGATTATATACAGATTATTCACATATTATACACAGATTATACACAGATTATATACAGATTATACACATATTATATACAGATTATACACAGATTATACACAGATTATACACAGATTATATATAGATTATACACAGATTATACACAGATTATACACAGATTATACACAGATTATATACAGATTATACACAGATTATATTATGTTCGGTCCAACACATCCGACTTCAGCAAGAATTTTTTTAGTACCGGTTAGCATTCCCACTTTGATCAATTTTCCTTAGCCAGTCTGCCCTGCTGCAGCCTGTTATCCAGGATCACCGCGTGGAGGCGTAGAAGGGTCTTGGCAGCTATGGTTCGCTGGCCCTGACGCTAGCAGTCAGCTATGGGTCGCTGACCACTCCAGCTCATGCGCTGCTCAACATCTTGATCCCTGTTAACAAAATGATGATTCGACCAGTTCATAACGTGACACAAGGGTCCCATCTTCAGCGAAGTTCTTGCAATTGCGAATGTGCTAATCAGTAAAGGTGCAAAGGCGGAAAAAAATGTATGTTTATCCCAAATTGCATTATACGCTCCAAAACGTCTTGTATTTAAAGTTTCCCCCCCCCCACCCTTTTTTCAAATTACTCCCACCCCCACCCCCCCCCCCCTCTCTTCCTCAAACCCCCAATTATTAAATTTCAATAAACACCAAAAAAACAATTTCTCCAAATAAGTACACTCCTGTATCCCTCTCTCCTAACCTCCTTCAATAAATATAAGCTGAAATCGGATGTGTCAAGCCGAAAGGGACAGATATCGCCGACGCGCTGTAAACTACCACACAGCGTCACAACATCCTTATAACTAACTTTCCAGACGAACATTAAAGAGGATTTTAATTGTTTTACAACAGAAACAGAAAACCAGAAGCTGCAGCAAATATGTTTTCAATGCTAGCAACTGTACTCAGCTCAAAATCAATTACATTAAAAGGCTAAACGATTTTGATTTATAAATATTAATCAAGTCAAAAACAGTTTATATTTTCTGGCCATGATACTGCCGTTTGACTGTTTTTTTAAAGATTTTGTTGTTAGATTTTCGCAATCTAGAAGTAAGTCGATGGAAAATGAATAAAAGATATTGATTTGTTCACATAGATCTGCTTCTTCTTGATCAATCAACTGATGCCATGCTTCTAGTCCAGTGAGGTTCACGATCAACTGATGCTGTGCTTCTAGTCTAGCGAGGTTCACGATCAACTGATGCTTTGCTTCTAGTCCAGCGAGGCTCACGATCAACTGATGCTAGGCTTCTAGTCCAGCGAGGTTCACGATCAACTGATGCTATGCTTCTAGTCCAGCGAGGTTCACGATCAACTGATGCTATGCTTCTAGTCTGGTGAGGTTCACGATCAACTGATGCTATGCTTCTAGTCCAGTGAGGTTCACGATCAGCTGATGCTATGCTTCTAGTCTAGCGAGGTTCACGATCAACTGATGCTATGCTTCTAGTCCAGTGAGGTTCACGATCAACTGATGCTATGCTTCTAGTCCAGCGAGGTTCATGATCAACTGATGCTATGCTTCTAGTCCAGCGAGGTTCACGATCAACTGATGCTAGGCTTCTAGTCCAGTGAGGTTCATGATCAACTGATGCTATGCTTCTAGTCCAGCGAGGTTCACGATCAACTGATGCTATGCTTCTAGTCCAGCGAGGTTCACGATCAACTGATGCTATGCTTCTAGTCCAGCGAGGTTCACGATCAACTGATGCTATGCTTCTAGTCTGGTGAGGTTCACGATCAACTGATGCTATGCTTCTAGTCCAGTGAGGTTCACGATCAACTGATGCTATGCTTCTAGTCCAGTGAGGTTCACGATCAACTGATGCTATGCTTCTAGTCTGGTGAGGTTCACGATCAACTGATGCTATGCTTCTAGTCCAGTGAGGTTCACGATCAACTGATGCTATGCTTCTAGTCTGGTGAGGTTCACGATCAACTGATGCTATGCTTCTAGTCCAGTGAGGTTCACGATCAGCTGATGCTATGCTTCTAGTCCAGCGAGGTTCACGATCAACTGATGCTATGCTTCTAGTCCAGCGAGGTTCACGATCAACTGATGCTAGGCTTCTAGTCCAGCGAGGTTCACGATCAACTGATGCTATGCTTCTAGTCCAGCGAGGTTCACGATCAACTGATGCTATGCTTCTAGTCTGGTGAGGTTCACGATCAACTGATGCTAGGCTTCTAGTCCAGCGAGGTTCACGATCAACTGATGCTAGGCTTCTAGTCTGGTGAGGTTCACGATCAACTGATGCTATGCTTCTAGTCTGGTGAGGTTCACGATCAACTGATGCTAGGCTTCTAGTCCAGCGAGGTTCACGATCAACTGATGCTATGCTTCTAGTCCAGCGAGGTTCACGATCAACTGATGCTAGGCTTCTAGTCCAGCGAGGTTCACGATCAACTGATGCTGTGCTTCTAGTCCAGCGATGTTCATGATCAACTGATGCTGTGCTTCTAGTCCAGCGAGGTTTACGAAGGAGACTCCGTTTCTGGTCTTCTCCGGTCCCTTTCAGCTATGCGAGCATGGTCGCTTCCCCAGGCCAGACTGACTCTCTTTTGTAGGGCAGTCGTGCAGAATATTTTCTGGTGTTTGCTTGGGTGCTCCACAATCGCATGTGGAGGTGTCTCTGGGATCCATTTGTGGAGGTGGGCCTTGAGTCTGCAATGTCCCGTTCTGAGTCTGAAGATCTTTGTCTGCCCATCTCTGCCAAGTTTGTCTATGCTGTCATTTTCTAGTTTGTATTCTTTGTGCTGGTTTCTCCAATCTGTCTTCATGGATTGTTTGATGAGTGTATTTCTTTTTTTTTATAGCTCCGTGGATTGAGAGTCTGCGTGCCGCCACTTCCGGCTTTTGCGAGATCTTTATTCTCATTTCCAAGGAACGCACAGTGGGCCGAGATCCACTGTTTTACTAAATCTGTTTTTTTTTAGACAACAATCCTGTGTTTTTATTTTAATTTGGTGAGAGTCTATCTTGTTTGGGGCTTCGGATGACTTTGAGTACACTCCTAGAGTCTATCTTATTTTGGGCTTCAGATGACTTTGAGTATACTCCTGGAGTCTATCTTGTTTGGGGCTTCAGATGACTTTGAGTGCACTCCTGAAGAGTCTATCTTGTTTGGGGCTTGGGATGGATTGGAGTACACTCGCATAAATCAGAGAGAGTTGATCACTAAAAGTATCGAAGTCTTCGAAATGGGGGAATACAGAAGATTGGGAATTCGGAAAAATAAATGTGGAGGTATTGAAAAAGTTATGGGGTAAAAGAAAATTAATTACCTATATCAAGGATAAGTTCAGATCATCAAACAAAAATGATATATTTTTGTTGGTAGGGCCATCAACAACATTGTCACTGCCTACGTAATTAAAACCACCTTGCAATGGATCTCTGGACATAGCGGGCTACTAGGGAACGATATGGCTGACAGAATAGCAAAAGTAGGAGAATCCAAACGACAATTTGAGAGACCTTGCAGTTGTAACAGTTCCAGCCGGCGCATGAGCGTTTAGAGCAGGGTTGATGGGGTCAGCGACTCTGAGAACAAAGGCAGCTGAATGAGTGTCAAGGTCACTCACCGTCTCGACGCTAAGTCAACAAAGAAAAATTTTGAGATTGGAGGGAAAGAATGTGTCTAGTACAGGTAAGGGATGTGAGCTGACCACTCTTGATTTCAGTTTTGGGTAGCGGGGGGCGGGGGGGGGGGAGGGTTAGTGACAGACAGAAGTCATCCGGGCTTGCTGCGACATTTTGAGTGACAGGAATTCAGAGTGATTAGTGCCAATAACAACTAAATGGAGGTAGATCCAAACTAAAGAGTGGCTGCGTCAGGCATACCACTGAGACCATTGGACAGCTCTGATACTGCTTGTGACTATATAATACTGGGAAAAGTTAACTCACGCAGGCTGGCCATGGAGAGAGAGAAAGAGAGAGAGAGAGAGAAATTAGCTAGTGGTCTGTTTAGCTCGCCGACTTTATAGAAGAGCGATTGATAGGCTGTTTGAGGAATGTTAGAGCGATAAAATTAATTTCAGCGTGACTGAAACAGCATACGCCTTTGAGTCTTGGCCAGTTGCTCTATGATGTGTGTGTTGGGCACCCTGTGTCTAGAAGAGAGCTGAATATGTGTTGTACGTGCAGGTCACCTTGTGAACGATGTATGTTCTGAACGATCACACGAGTGTACAGATCGCCTAAGATCGAGAGCTGAATGTGTGTTATATGTGCAAGACACCTCGTGGACGGTGTATGTTTTGAATTGTTACACGAGTGTGAAGATCGCCTGAATACGTGATCTGATTATATGTGAGCGTCCAGATTCGTCTGAGTACGTAATATGATCGTAAGGACGAGTTTGTGATTGTGTGTTGAGGGTCCAGATAAGAAAGTGGGGGGGGGGGGGGGGGGAGTGTGCGGCTAGAACAGAACTGGGTTGGATTAGTTGGGGGCGTTATTCAATATCTTTTGCTTACAACTCCGCGAAGATATTAATAATATTGTTTATGTTCATTAATAATATTGATTTTGCTGTTTTGTTTGTTAAATGTTGGTTTTGTTGATATTCGTGTAATACATCTATTACATGCTGTTTGATATGTTATTTGCTGTATGTGGTAACATTCTAGATAGAAAAACTCCAGTGAAAACCTTAACTCTGCCACACAGTAGCCACACAGTAAAACGAATTATAAAGAAAAAAAACCAGGGAAATCTGGATGAACAGGTCGGTGACGAGAACAACAGGTCGCAGTGCATTTAGCGAAATATCCCAGCCAAAAAGTAACGATGACATAGATAAACTACGTAGAAGTGATCAAATTCACGTCTTTCAGTTCCGAACAGGACATACCAGAGTCAATAGCCACTTGAACCACATCGATCCCCAGCACCTGCCCTTGTGCAGACATTGCTCTCATCCTGATGAAACAGTTCGACATCTACTCATTGGGTGCAAGGCGCGTGCGGACAGGAGGAAAAGATTCTTACAAGAACTGCCGACAATAACAAACACACTGAACGGAGCAGTGAAGCAACTGAAGATGACCTGGACCTATACAAGAATGGCATAGGGCTGATAAGAGCTAGCTTGTTCAGCAGCTATGGGACAATAACAACAAGTGTCAAAATATGTTGGCCCAATAACAGGACGTACCTCCATGTTGAAGACTTGCTACAGTGTAGGGTGGAAGGCAGTCGTTCAAGAGGCAGACAAGGTGATTAATTGACGGATAACATCAGCAGATGGACTGGAAAAAACCTGTCAGATTGCAACATTACCGCAGCAAGAGAGTACACTGCAGATCCATTGCAGCGGACTTCGATGAGGAGATGGGACTTGAACTGAACTTCGATGAGGAGATGGGACTTGAACTGAACTTCGATGAGGAGATGGGACTTGAACTGAACTTCGATGAGGAGATGGGACTTGAACTGAACTTCGATGAGGAGATGGCACTTGAACTGAACTTCGATGAGGAGATGGGACTTGAACTGAACTTCGATGAGAACAAGGTACTTGAACTGACCTTCGATGAGGAGAAGGTACTCGAACTGAACTTCGATGAGGAGATGGTACTTGAACTGAACTTCGATGAAGAGAAGGTACTTGAACTGAACTTCGGTGAAGAGAAGGTACTTGAAATGAAATTCGATGAGGAGAAGGTACTTGAACTGAACGTCGATGAGGAGAAGGTACTTGAACTGAACTTCGATGAGGAGAAGGTACTTGAACTGAACTTCGATGAGGAGAAGGTAGTTGAACTGAACTTCGATGAGGAGAAGGTACTTGAACTGAACTTCGATGAGGAGATGGTACTTGAACTGAACTTCGATGAGGAGATGGTACTTGAACTGAACTTCGATGAGGAGAAGGTACTTGAACTGAACTTCGATGAGGAGAAGGTAGTTGAACTGAATTTCGATGAGGAGAAGGTACTTGAACTGAACTTCGATGAGGAGATGGTACTTGAACTGAACTTCGATGAGGAGAAGGTACTTGAACTGAACTTCGATGAGGAGAAGGTACTTGAACTGAACTTCGATGAGGAGAAGGTACTTGAACTGAACTTCGATGAGGAGATGGGACTTGAACTGAACTTCGATGAGGAGATGGGACTTGAACTGAACTTCGATGAGGAGATGGGACTTGAACTGAACTTCGATGAGGAGATGGGACTTGAACTGAACTTCGATGAGGAGATGGCACTTGAACTGAACTTCGATGAGGAGAAGGTACTTGAACTGAACTTCGATGAGGAGAAGGTACTTGAACTGAACTTCGATGAGGAGAAGGTACTTGAACTGAACTTCGATGAGGAGAAGGTAGTTGAACTGAACTTCGATGAGGAGAAGTTACTTGAACTGAACTTGGATGAGGAGATGGTACTTGAACTGAACTTCGATGAGGAGATGGTACTTGAACTGAAGATAACAACGATAACAATAACTATAAGACCAGATGGAGAAATTGTAAAGCAAATGAAACAGTTGAACGAGCATTTAGCCAAGAACGATGGACATTAGTCAAGTTCGTAGAGAACATCAGGGAGATAAAAAAGAGAAGAAACGAAGTATGATGAGATCAACAAAGGACTGAGTTGACAGAGATGAACTATGAGAAGATCAACAAAGGACTGAGTTCACAGAGATGAACTTTGACAAGATCAACAAAGGACTGAGTTCACAGAGATGAACTATGAGAAGATCAACAAAGGACTGAGTTCACAGAGATGAACTATGAGAAGATCAACAAAGGACTGAGTTCACAGAGATGAACTATGAGAAGATCAACAAAGGACTGAGGTCACAGAGATGAACTATGAGAAGATCAACAAAGGACTGAGTTCACAGAGATGAGCTATGAGAAGATCAACAAAGGACTGAGTTCACAGAGATGAAACAAAGGATAAGAAAACACACAAAGGACTGAGCTCACACAGAAAGTGAGGACTACTAACAATCAGAGAAAACTAACGACAGAAAAATAAGACAACCCCTCTCTTACATGATTCATTACCTATTTTAAGCAGACAATTCTTTAACTAAATAGCTGTAATATTTTCTTCCTATTCTTTGACGTTATTCCTGAAATAAACGTTGTCACATTACGTTGTAGTTTACGCTATCATCATCATCATCATGTAGCATTGCCTTATCAGAACGTCGCTCTCATAACAGCCTGTCTGTAGGAAACTCTGTCTTCCGCCAGTCTTCCGGCCTGCTCCAAGGTCAAATCTAGCGTCACTTTGATGTCCCGAGTCCATCGTCTTCTCGGTCGATCCCTGCTTCTCTTTCCAATGACCATGCCTTCCATAACCGCTCTCTCCAGTCCGCTGTCGTTTGACGTGTCCAAAAAAAACCTCAATTTTCGGGTCATTGCATCTTTTATGAATCGATTCTCCACCACATTCAGGTCAAGCCGGATGGATTTGTTTGTTTCCTTCTTTGTCCACGAGATATTTAGGACTCTTCTGTAGCACTGTGTCTTAAAAACACCGATCTTCACTCTTCATTCATTGACTGTTTTAGTCTTGTCAGACGATAGTAATTTTGATTTTAGCACAAAGCCCAGGCGTAAATATAGAGACCAATGCAGTATGGTCCCTCTCTCGGTCTGCCTTGTTTGCTCCAAAGGAAAAGTGATACCAATACATTTGGAACAAGGCAAGCTGCAGAAGCTGCCGGATCAGCAGAGCGATGCTTATCTGTTGGCTTGTCGGGGCTTTACTCCTAGACCAGCCGCTAACCAAGGCTAAGAGTCTGTTCTGCCCTACCACAACACTCAGCTGAGGTTGCCTTTCCTCGCTCTAAGATAAGGCCTTGTATCCTTTTGCGTGTGCTCCTTCGCACATCGTAGGTTGTCAGGTTTGGTAGATGATGACCAACTTTCAGAGTTATCAGAAAACAGGTTACACAGCCATATCTGACAAAACCCGACAAGATACGCCAGTATCTTATCTGCAAGGCGTCAGATGGTTTGAAATAAGAGTTTTTCTTTTCCTAGATGTGCTGTCTTCCTTGTCATTCGAACCTCATTATTCCTAAACTACTGGTTTTAGGGAGCCAGTGGCTCGCCTTCCTCCTCTTCTCCTGTTAGTCAAAACAGTTCCGCCTCGCGAAGGCCAGGAGATGGACTTTGTTGCCAGAGACTATATGAGACGCATGCCATGGGAGCATGTAGATGGTATTATGAGTTCATCCTCAACCGCACCCCGGTTATAAGAACATTTATAACTCTTGGTGCTTTTGTAATCGTCCATGTTTCACATCCATAGGTTGCCACATGAAGTAGTTTACAGCTGATGTATTTTTGCAAAATGACGCACACGTACTATTAAAATGATACATTTTACTGGCCATGTTAAACAAATAGTGCTCAAATATTTTCAAAATGTCACGACGGCAAGGCTTCGTCTGCAGATTTACCAGACACGGCTGAATTACTCAGAGGTAATAGTAGAAATCACAAGTGAAGGTCGAGAGCTATCGAACACATATAAAATAATGCAATGCAGTATTAGATTTCGCTTCCATGGACGCAGAAATTGCAGCGATTGTCTTGAAAAAGGTCAAATTGTTTTGATTAATTCATGAGCCAATTTACCACACAGTTTCTCGATTGTATTCAATCCAAAATGCCAAGTCGGTACACATGTAATTATACATGGTGGTCCAACAGCCGCGCTGACATTACAAAAACTGAATAACATTTGTATATTATTTTTTTTTTAAAAGAACGTTTCTATAAATGGCAGTCAATATGATATTTGTTAATGTTGATGTGAAAGATTGTCTTCATTTGGCGCCTTAGAAGGTTTTTTTTCGGTGACATCGGACAGCGTGTTGAGTCCGAGTGCATGAATGTCTGTTGGAATGTTTTCCTTCAGCTGCTGGATATTGTTGGGTTTGGTAACCATTTTGTTTGAATGTTTTCCTTCAGCTGCTGGATATTGTTGGGTTTGGTAACCATTTTGTTGGAATGTTTTCCTTCAGCTGCTGGATATTGTTGGGTTTGGTAACCATTTGTTGGAATGTTTTCCTTCACCTGCTGGATATTGTTGGGTTTGGTAACCATTTTGTTGGAATGTTTTCCCTCAGCTGCTGGATATTGTTGGGTTTGGTAACCATTTTGTTGGAATGCTTTCCTTCAGCTGCTGGATATTGTTGGGTTTGGTAACCATTTTGTTGGAATGTTTTCCCTCAGCTGCTGGATATTGTTGGGTTTGGTAACCATTTTGTTGGAATGTTTTCCCTCAGCTGCTGGATATTGTTGGGTTTGGTAATCATTTTCAGTTCAGGCTAATCTTGCCGATTAGTATCTTTCAGTCGAGATCAAAAGGTCAGAATTATATGTGTCCATTTTTTTTCTTCAATATACGTCGTTATTTTTAAGTAAATGGAACTAAAATTATGATCTAAACATTGTGAGACACATAATTATACTGTCTATGACATGAAGGAGGCTGCGTGGCCTAGGAGTGAAACTCGCTTGTTGTTCACAATCCCAACGTTCCGGGCTCGATTCCCACTTGTGTCCAGTTTGGCAGACACTGGGTTTTTTTTCTCGGGCGAATGCTCCTCCACGTACGGAAAGTAATGGCAACCTACCGTACTGCACACTTGCCAAGAAACTTATAACAGCCAAATAGGTGGCGGATGTAAGAAGCTACTTTCAGTAGCTACTTTCAATCTATTGGTCTTAGATTCATGATGTTCACAATCTATTGACCTTAGATTCATGATGTTCACAATCTATTGACCTTAGATTCATGATGTTCACAATCTATTGACATTAAATTCACGATGTTCACAATCTATTGACATTAGATTCATTATGTTCACAATCTATTGACATTAGATTCATGATGTTCACAGTCTATTGAAATTAGACTCCTGAAGTTCACAATCTATTGATCTTAGATTCATGATCTTCACAATCTATTGATCTTAGATTCATGATCTTCACAATCTATTGAACATTAAACTCATGATACGTGCATCTTCATCATATTTACATACGACTCCGGTTTATGTAAAACACATAACAGCTTATATTAACAAGTATGCAGGCGTTTATAAAACAGATTGCAATGTTAATCCAACACTTTATGAGATTGGACATAATGTATTATTCATGGACACTGTCGTAAGCTTAAACACAGATCACAATGAATAAGAGAAGGTTTACGCTGTGAAAATACACCCACTGAGTTTATAGATTCAATAACAGAAAATGTTAATGTTTCTTTATGACAATATATGTTTTTCTCAATTATTTCAGCTATTAAAGCCATGTATAGAACTAATTGAAGCATACGTATCTGAAGATTGTGTTCATTGTTTGTATTTTTGTTTGTTCTCATAGTTTTCTTAATCTGTTTTTAAAACTATTTTTGAAGACCCAGTTCTGGAATATGTTATTGTCTGCCAGAATATGATTAACATTAACAATAGCAAAACTCCTTCAGTTTTCCTTTAGTAATTCTGGTCAGTTAGTAGGAATCAGGGACTAATACAAGGGGCCTGTCATAAGTCATTACCCTATGAAGAAGTAGGAGGAGAAAGTTGAAATGTGGCACATATGTAGTTCATTCAATTTGTACTGGACTTGAGAAGTATGAATTTCTCTCTGACAGGTTTACCCGGTATGATGCATGGCGCAACACACTTTATTGATCGGATCTGCTACTCTAACGGTTTGTCAGACCAATGGAGAAATCAGAGGCCAGAACTATGATTGAATTCTTGATGTTGCAGGGGAAAATACCTACAGAAATACACAAGGAGATGGAACCAGTGTTTCGTGAATTCTGTCCTTCGTATGCTTCTGTAAAAAACTGGTGTAAGCAGTTTAAGTGTGGCCGTTTCCATATTGCTGATCTTCTAAGATCAGGAAGACCATCCTCAGAGTGCAGCGATGAAATGCTGCAAGAGTGAAGAAAATCATTGACCAGGATAGGACAATAACACTTGCAAAGATATCTAGATCAGCAAAACTGAATGAAAGTACAGATTTTAGAATTTTACACAACAGACTGAACATGAGAAAAGTGTGTACCCAATGAATCCCGCGTCTGCTGACATGTGAACAGAAACCAACGAGGGTTGATTGATGTGGCCAGTTGCTCAAAATGTGTTGGTCGAAAAACATGTTGCCGACCATGGTGACAGTAGATGAGACTTGGGTTCACCATTATGACCCAGAATCCAGAATTTCCAGCATGCAGGGGAAAACCCCGGGCTCACCAACACATGTCAAGCCAAGAGCACAGAAATCTGCAAGAAAAGTGATGCTGACTATTTTTTGGGGACGTCAAAGGTGTCATATTAAAAGATTACCTGCCTCATAGCAACATGGTTAATGGGCAATATTATGCAAAAATCCTTACCAAACTAAGAAAGACTGACCAGAAAACCACGAATAGCGCACACTCAAATTCTGTCTTTGCTTCCAGACAACGCGCCCTCCCATAAAGCAAGGCTTGTGCTGCAAACAGCCAACGATTTGAATATTGATATTCTTCCACACCCACCATATTCTCCGGATTTAGCTCCATCAGACTTTTTTCTTTTCTCAAAACTTAAAAAATAGCTGAAAGGAAATCATGTTAACAGTGACGAAGATGTCACACTGGCTTGTGATAACTGGTTTAGTTTGAAAAATAGGTTACTTTATTCTGAAGGTCTTTTCAAGGTCACGCAGAGATGGCAGAAATGTATAAATTCATGTAGTGGCTGCATTGAGAAGAAATAAGCACTGTGCCAAATTTCAACTTTCTCGTCCTACTCGTTCATTGTCAGGGTAAACACTTATGACAAGCTCCTTAAATAAGGAGTAATACGTAATATAATATTTACTAAGTAAAGTAAGAAGTTACAAGTAACATTAAAAGTAGTAAATAATGTAAAGAGTAATAGTAAGTAGTATTTTCTTTACAGAAAGATGCTTCTTACAACCACGAACCTATTTGGCTGGTATACATTTCTTGACAGTTGTGCAGTACGGTAGGTTGGCATTACTTTCCGTAAATGAGTAATAAGTAATATTAAAATTAGTAAGAAATGCAAGGAATAATAAGTAATACTAAAAGGAGTAGGTAATATATGGAGTAATAAGTAATATTAACAGTAGTAAGTAAAGTAAGGAGTAGCAGTAATTTTAATATTAGTAAGTAGCACATAGATAGTAAGAAGCATATCCTTTACAGAACGTAGCCTCTTCCAACCGTCAACCTGTTTGGCTGTTATCTGTTTCTCGACAAGTCTACAGCACGGTAAGTTCCCATTACTTTCCGTACGTGGAGAAGCGAGAAAACGCCATATCTAGCAAACTTGACACGACCGTGATTTGAACCGGGTGCGTTGGGAATGTGTAGCGGACGCTTTCACGCTTAAAGCACGTAGCCTCCAAAATATATAGAATAATAAGTACTATTAAAATTAGTAAGTAATATAGGTAGTAGTAGTAATATTAAAATTGTAAGTAATGTAGGTAATAGGAGTAATATTAAAATTGTAAGTAATGTAGGTAATAGGAGTAATATTAAAATTGTAAGTAATGTAAGTAGTAGTAGTAATATTACAATTGTAAGTAATGTAGGTGGTAGTAGTAATATAAACATTATTAAGTAATGTAGGTAGTAGTAGTAGTAATATAAACATTATTAAGTAATGTAGGGGGTAGTAGTAATATAAACATTATTAAGTAATGTAGGTAGTAGTAGTAATATAAACATTATTAAGTAATATAGGTAGTAGTAGTAATATTACAATTATTAAGTAATGTTGAGACTAGTAGTAATATTAAAATTAGTAAGTAATGTAGGTAGTAGTAGTAATATTACAATTATTAAGTAATGTAGGGAGTAGTAGTAATATTAAAATTAGCAAGTAATGTAGAAAGTACTATTAAATGTAATGAGTATTTAGTTCTTAGTTGACCTGTACTTCTACAGGTGCAGATGCCGCTGTGCATCTGCCAGCTCTGGTATGAGCTGGATGTTGCCAGGAGATGGGTTTCATGCTTAGCAGGCTAGGCTCGAGCAGCTTAATACTCCGCTGCGTTGGAACAATCGCTTACGGAGGGTGGTTAACCGATGTGCGAATCCATCTTAATATACTCAGAAACTAGAGCGAAGTAGACCGGCAGCCTGTTAGGCGCCATCTATGCTGTTCTTAATAAACCACCTAAGCCAAGGCCAGTGTTATGTTATGATTACTGCAGTATGTAATCAATAATATTAAAAGTAATAAATTATGTAAGAAGTATAAATGTAAATAAAGTACAAAATAATGTAAAATGTAATAAGTAATATTTAAAGTAAAACAAAACATACAAAACAGTGAGTAATATAAGATGAACTAAGCAGTTTTAGAAGTAATAAGTTATGTAAGGAAGAATATCAAATTTTAAAAGTAATATGTATTAAAGTGTGAAATAAGTATTAGTAAACGTTATGCGTAATATAATGTGTAGCAAGTAATGTAAAGAGTAATGAGTAATGTGAAGAGTAATTAGTAATATTAAACTTGACAGCAATTTAGTCCTTTACAGTCCTACCTAAATTTATAAGATTCATGTTTTAACAGTCACAGTCCGGTCTAAATTTATTACATTCGTGTTTAACCCTTACAGTCCTGTCTAAATTTATTAGATTCGTGTTCAACCCTTAGAATTATTTCCAAATTTATTAGATTCGTGCTTAATCCTTACAGTCCTGTCTAAATTTATTAGATTCGTGTTTAACCCTTACAGTCCTGCCAAAAGCTATTAGATTCGTGTTTAACCCTTTCAGTTCTGTCTAAATTTATTAGATTCATGTTTTAACCGTCACAGTCCGGTCTAAATTTATTACATTCGTGTTTAACCCTTACAGTCCTGTCTAAATTTATTATATTCGTGTTTAACCCTTACAGTCCTGTCTAAATTTATTAGATTCGTGTTCAACCCTTAGAATTATGTCCACATTTATTAGATTCGTGCTTAATCCTTACGGTCCTGTCTAAATTTATTAGATTCGAGTTTAACCCTTACAGTCCTGTCTAAATTTATTAGATTCGTGTTTAACCCTTACAGTCCTGCTAAATTTATTAGATTCATGTTCAACCCTTAGAATTATGTCAAAATTTATTAGATTCGTGCTTAACCCTTACAGTTCTGTCTAAATGTATTAGATTCATGTTTGTTTTAACCGCCACAGTCCAGAGTAAATTCATAAGATTCGGATTTTAACCCTTTACAGTCCCACCAAACTGATTAGATTCGTTTCGTAATCTTTTACAGTCCGACCTTATTAATAAGACTCATATCTTAAGAAATGTAATCAATTTGGATGGACTGTAAAGGGTTAAGGAGCAATAATAGGTAATAGATGTGTTATCAGAGGTGGACAGTAAAGCATGGTAGACAGTGAGCTGGCTTACTAGACAGAGATTACAGGGCGACAGGGGTTCGAATTCACAAACGTTCATAAAATAAATTTGGGCCATGCTTTGTGTTTGGTACGAATGCTCCTCAAATCGACCCAGTTTTAAATTGGCACATGACCTAAGAGTTGGGGAAGATAAAAACAGCAAGTAAGGAAAGTGGCTACTTCATCTCATGCGCCATTTGTCTTCCCTTGCCCCCCCCCCTATCCTGCCATCAGTCCTGTCTTCCTCCCCCCTTCCTATATTAATCTCACCCCCTCCCGGCTTATATCACCTTCGTTTTGTTCTCCCAATTGGATCACTATTTGACCACTCCTTCATATTCAGTCAAGCATCTGACCCAACAAGTCGCTTAGACAGACTTAGTCCGTCAAGATTTATCTTCATCCCCGACGGACGGTCATCGCTGTATAGAACTGATCTTTATCGTTTATATCATACATAACATCTTCTTCTTCTTTCGTCCGCTCACGTTCTACCGGGAAGTAGCCCAGTGTCGTGGTATGTATTTGTCTTTCGCCTCTCTCGTGGCCCGAGTAACATTTTTCTACATTTTACGGCATGTCTCGTTTACTCTGTCTAGTCACAGGTGATGCAAAGAATAATAAGTAATATTTGAAATGATAAGTAATATTTGAAATGATAAGTGATATTTGAAATGATAAGTAATATTTGGAATGATAAGTAATATTTGAAATGATAAGTAATATTTGAAATTATAAGTGATATTTTAAATGATAAGTAATATTTTAAATGATAAGTGATATTTGAAATGATAAGTAATATTTGGAATGATAAGTAATATTTGAAATGATAAGTAATATTTGAAATGATAAGTAATATTTGTAATGATAAGTAATATTTGAAATGATAAGTAATATTTGAAATGATAAGTAATATTTGAAATGATAAGTAATATTTGAAATGATAAGTAATATTTGAAATGATAAGTAATATTTGAAATGATAAGTAATATTTGAAATGATAAGTAATATTTGAAATGATAAGTAATATTTGAAATTATAAGTGCTATTTTAAATGATACGTAATATTTGAAATTATAAGTGATATTTGAAATGATAAGTGATATTTGAAATGATAAGTGATATTTGGAATGATAAGTGATATTTGAAATGACAAGTGATATTTTAAATGAAAAGTAATATATTAAGTAATAATTCGTTTACTGTGAGTCATCAGAAGAACTATGGGTTTTATTTTTTGTTTCAAAGGATTCTCAATCTCTCCGTATTCCATCAATCATTTGTTCCATCTGCCATCTGCTAGCTTGTGCCCTGGCGAAGTACATCGGGCACTGGTTCGTTACTGGCGCCTTAGAAGAAAACAATAAATCAAGGGACAGACAGCCAGGGATTATCCTGGCTTCAAACCTAGGACATCCTACGTGGATGTCTCCTGAAAAGTTTGTCAATATTACAATCTAATGCTGGAGTCTCAAGCATGCGGCTAGCGGACGACATGCGGCATCCACGCTTTACTATGTGGCTACTATAGGTATCCGTGTAGTTTAGCTGTAACGCGCACGTTCCTCAACAAACAAAGGCATGAAACGATAGAGTCATTTGTCCAACAAGTTCCAAACGCGCTTTGTTGTTAACGTAAGGTGAGATCTAGTACTAGTTATTTCATAGATGAACCATAAACTTTGGAGGCCCCGTTTACGTATTATATCTCTTTCGCATTTGCAGCCGTTAGCTGTGTAAAATTAGAAATTTGAAAAAGGAATGAAATTCTAAATCAATGCGCCACCTAGGCATGCAAAGTAGTCCAGGAGTAATACAGACCAAGCTACATGTGCATCCCATTCTTCATTCAGTCTTCTCAACTACCATCCCTTGCCTAGATAAATGTACAATCATCCACATGGGTAGATCCAATATGGAACATAATTACAGAATGGTCAGGTCAGGTCAGGTCATCCCGTAACCGGTGAGGTCGTTAGGGCACACATGAAGACATCCTCACAACTCCACGCCATCCCTCTCTGTCATAAGCCGCTGCCTGTGACTCTTCTGGTCGGAGACTGGTCCATTCGTTTATGTTGTCTTCCCATCTCTTTTTGGGCCGGCCTCTTCGTCGTCTGCCATGCACCTTCCCGTGGAGGATTGTGTTTGCAAGACCATTTGATCTCGATATGTGACCGTACCAAGTCCTCATGTGAATCTTGGGCGATTCTCTCTTGGCGGAGCCCATCTCCTCTCCAAGCCGGTGCGAGCCAACATCTGCATCTGACCTAGAGGAGCCCATCTCCCCAGGCGAGCCATTGCCTCGTTTGCCTACAGCCTCGCGGCCATAGTTTCCCAGTGTGCACCACTTGGAGGTGAGGTTGACTTGTGTGTTCGCTTTATCGGCAGGCTACTCATTTCACTTTTTACCCCTCAGAAGAAGGACTAGCCGACCCCGACATCGCTGGTTTGCGATGCCGAGCGCAAAACACACCATTGCACACTACAGAATGGGCGAGAACAATATTAGAACGATAGATAAGGAAGGAGACCTAGTGGTTATAATAGATCATACAGGTAAGGTAAGTGAGCTAGTCCAAGTAACAGTGAATAAGGCAAATGTTAGGTATGATACAAATAAACATTAATCATAGGAGTAAAGAAGGGATAGTCAAACTGTATAAAGCTTGGTTAGACCTAGATTAGAGTATTGTGTTCAGGTCTGCAGTCCGTATCATAAAGGGGATATAAACGTGCTGGAAAGAATACAAAAAAGAGCGACATAGCTGATAGTGGGATTCCAGAATTACAGTTATGAGGAAAGACTCAGAAAAACTGGCTTAAAGTGTCTAGAAAAGAGAAGAAATCGAGGTGACTTAATATAGGTTTATAAGATAATCACAGGAAAAGTTAAATTAGACTATAACAAGTTTATCAAAATACAATCACTTACGAGAACAAGAGAGCACAGATATAAATTAACAAAAGAAAGTTCCAGATTGGATATAAGGAAATATTTTTTTTTAGTCAGAGAGAGGTGATTGATTTGAATGCATTGCCTCACGAGGTGGTGGAGGCAAGGACAGTTAATGCATTTAAGAATATATTAAATACGCATAACTTTTAGAGCAGGGTAATGCAACTGTAACTGGTTGTAAACAGAATCTGATGAGTCATCAAAACCAGTATAAAAACGTCAAGTTAATTTAAGTTGAGTTCACACAGTAAATAACACAGTAAACACTATCCTGTCGTAACACATACCTTATCATTTATTAATTGTTAAAACAAAGCAATATTAACAAAAAAGAACAATGTACATCTAAACTTAAATAATCATTATATATATACACATATATATATATTGAACTACATAAAAGGTTTTTGAGCACTAGCTTTTGATGTTTCCCCCAAATTACATAACCCATGCTCTTGCTCCTGTGCTTCCCTTATCTGTTCACTCAACACACAATTACCAACTCGTCCTCACGATTGGATTACGTACTCAGTCGTTCTGTGCTTTCAGATATAATCAGATCACCTTCAATCGGTGATCTGTACATCCATATGCAATCGGTTCACGTATGCTCAGGCGATATGTGCATACATATGTAATTAAATCACGTCACTTATAGTTGGATCACGTACTCACTTGTGATCACATACTCAGTCGATCTGTGCATACACATATATTCAAAACACACATCGTTCACAAAGTGTCTTGCACATACCACACACCTTCAGTTCTCGTCCTTATGCGATCTGTACATTTACATCCAATCAGATCACTTACAATCAGGCAATCTGTATATTCACAATTACTTAGATTATTTCACGTATTCACACGAATCTGTAGATTTATATGTAATTAGATCACGCATTATTCACTAGGTATCCTGCACGTACGACATACATTCAGATCTCTTACTGTTCACATGGTGTCCAAAATAAACACATGTAGATCGACTGGCCAAATCTCAAGGTGTATGCTGGTTCAATCACCCTGCAAACTCACTCACTCTGACTCCAGACAGCCTCTCAGCTTTCTTCCCAGCCAGTCCCTCAGCTACTCTCCTAGCCAGTCTCTTTGTATTCATCTTTGCAGAGTATTTTATAGTCTCAAGCAACAACATGGCTGTCCAATGGTCTGCTGTTGTCTGTCTCACTTAGCCATCACTCTAATTTGGAACTATGCCCAATTAATTGTTATTGGATGACTATCCCCGAATGCCTGTCACTCTAAATGTCGTAGCCGATCGTTGCTACATTTGATTGTCACCAACCCCAGGCCCCCCCCCCCCTGCCCCCCCCCCCCCCAACTACGCTAATTCGATACGCAGGACTGGTCAGCTACAAACCCCCACCTCAGCTCCGAACACCCCTCCCCCTCCACCCTTTTGTACCAAACAAAGTCTTTCACCTAAATCTCTCATTTCCTTTGTCGACCTAGTGTCGAGACGGTGATTGACCGTGGCAGGCATTCAGGCAACCTTTGTTCCCAAAGACGCTAGCTCAGTCTCTCTCCCCTGCCCTAAACGCCCATGCTCTAGCTGGAACTGTCACAATATCTTTGATTCTCTGTGTACACCTTTTGAAGTGGCACAGTGGCTCAGCGATTGCTTCTATCGACAAATTCACAGGGTTCATCTTGTTTATAAACACGCTCTAGTAGAACCAGGTGTAAATGATTACCCGGCTTACAGTTCAGGATGAAAAGAAAACCGAGGAAGGAAACTGGCCTTCCCAGCTCAGAGAAAGTGTAAATCTAGTGCAATGTTTCCTTTAACATGTAATCTCCAATAACACTAGCAGCTGTAAGAATTCGTTTGCCTTTAACCCTCCTCTTAACCATCGATTGAAATTCTTCCACAGCGATGTCACACAAAGAAAAAGAGAAAAAAAAAATGATTTATAGGAAATTAAATTAAGAAACAAAACTTTAAGAGAAACACGGTTGATTAAAATATATTTAGACGAAGATCAATAAATCAATCAAGTGTTTTACCGAAGATGGGAAGGTGAATGCGCTGACGCAGCCAGCGACTCGCAATTGGATTTTTACAGCAGGGTCAACCGGGACTCTTAGGTGGCTTATTGCGTCAGGATCAGGGACATAGCTGGTTTATTATGTCAGGGTCAGGGACATAGCTGGCTTATTGCGTCAATGTCAGGGACTCACAGCTGGCTTATTGCGTTAGGGTCAGCGACAAATGTGGCTTATTGCGTCAGGATCAGCGACAAATGCGGCTTATTGCGTCAGGGTCAATGACTCACAGCTGGCTATTGCGTTATGGTAAAGAACATTGCTGGCTTATTGCGTCATGGTCAGTGACTCATAGTTTATTTATTGCGTCAGTTTTAGCGACTCATAGCTGGATATTGCGTCAGGGTCAGAGACTCATAGCTGGGTTTTTGTGTCAGAGTCAGCGAATCAGAGCTGGTATCTTGCGTCAGGGTCTTAAAAATTAAAGCAGAGTCTGAGATGAGAATTTGAAATACAAATTTCGTACTGCACGAAGAATATCTGTCGACCTGGGGAAGTGGATGGAGTTTGTTCCTGTCCCAAGAGACGCCATCCCACGTGAAGGTCACTGGTCACTTAGCCAGTCACTGACCACAGATCTTAGAAGAAGACTACCAAATTCGACATGCAATGACTGTACTAATCAATAAACTAACACATCCTGGATCATCGATACATCGAGAGAAAACGCAAGTTAAACAAAGGCGTCCTACGAGAGATTTGCTGTGATGAATTCTAACTTACTACAGCATGCGTTTCCTTACATAAACGATAGACGTTTAAGTCAAACCGGGACTTTTTGTTCTAGGTTTACCTTAATGAGTTATAGCGTGATTGAACTGCTACCATTAGGGACACGTGTGTGCTATTACTGCTAGATGACCCACTTGCCATGAGTCAGTCAACTTGACAGATAAATATATATGGCGAACAACACTGCTTGTGATTGCATGGGACAGTGTGTTGTGATGAAGTTTCTTGTGAAAGGAGGCGTGAAACCTGCTGAAAGTTACAGAATACTGCAATCACAGTACGGTGATGAGACACTCAGCCGCAGTAAGACATCTGAATGGTGTAAACGTTTTAGAGAAGGCCGTATATCCGTGAGTGGTGACCCCGGACGTGGTGGCTCTCAACCCGCCACAGTCATTCCTGTAAATATTCATTTTCTGGAACGCCTTTTCCTGGAAAATCGACGCCTAACCTGTCGCGAAATTGCACAAGCGACAAGTCTTTCTATAGGTACGGGGAACACTATTATCCATGAACATTTGCATTTTCGGAAAGTTAATGTACGTTGGGTGTCAACAAAGCGTCCACTGTTGACCGGTACAGAAAAGTTCGAGCCTGACATGAATTGATGGAACGTTTTGACATGGAATGGCATGACTTATTGGATCGCTCAACCTTACAGCCCAGACCTTGCTACAAAAGATTTCCACTTGTTTGGACCCTTTAAAATATTCCTGGGAGGTCAGTATTTCTGCACTGATGACGAGGTAAAACAGGCTGTCCTGGATTGATTCTGAAAAATCTGTCTAATCTGAAGCTTTTCAGGCATTACTTAAACGCTGAGATAAGTGCATAAACGTTGCAGGAGATTATATGGCAAAATGGGATCAAGATGCTGAGCAGCGCATGAGCTGCAGTGGTCAGCGACCCATAGCTGACTGCTAGTGTCAGGGCCAGCGAACCAGAGCTGCAAAGACCCTTCTACACCTCCACGCGATGATCCTGGATAACGGGCTGCAGCAGGGCAGACTGGCTAAGGAGAAGGGATCGAAGAGGGAATGCTAACCCGGTACTCAAAAAATGCTTGCTGAAATCGGATGTGCTGGATCGAAAGGTGCACATATCGCAGTCAAGCTGTAAACTACCACACAACGAATTCCGTTATCTGGACTACATTCTGCTACTTAAGCCCTTTCAGAGTTTTGTAGTGGGAGATTGAGAACAAATGAAGCCAAGCCATATCGAAAAATAAATGACATTTTGACTACGTGAAAAAAGAGATTTTCCTTAAAAAATAAAAGTTCCAGTTTGTCTTGACCGCCCTAGAATATTTATTGGTTGTAATATCTACACGGTGAAGAGTGCCGAGGAATATATTAAATTCCGAATACATAAGACATGAAATGCTTTCTTTGATTCGGGAGAATTCTGAAGATATAAGTATTTAGAGCCATAACGAAATTAAATGTCTTCAAGTCCAATTTGGTGTCTTGGTTCAGAGTCTTGGTTCAGAGTCGTGGTTCAGATTCTTGGTTCAGAGCCTTGGTTCAGATTCTTGGTTCAGAGTCTTCGTTTGGAGTCTTGGTTTAATCTTCGTTTGGAGTCTAGGTTTGGTGTCTTGGTTCAGAGTCTTGGTTTGGTGTCTTATTTCAAAGTCTTGGTTCATTGCCTTGGTTGAGAGTCTTGGTTGAGAGTCTTGGTTCAGAGTCTTGGTTCAGAGTCTTGGTTCAGAGTCTTGGTTCAGAGTCTTGGTTCAGAGTCTTGGTTCAGAGTCTTGGTTCAGAGTCTTGGTTCAGAGTCTTGGTTCAGTCTTCGTTTGGACTCTTGGTTTAGTCTTCGTTTGGTGTCTTGGTTCAGATTCTTCCTTATGAATCTTAGCTTTGAGTCTTGGCTCAAAGTCTGGGTTTAGTATCTTTGGTTCAGTCTTCGTTTGGAGTCTTGGTTCCAAGTCTTGGTTCGGCGTCTTGGTTAGAAGTCTTGGTTTGATGTCTTCGTTCAAAGTCTTGGTTCAGAATCTTGGTTCGGAGCCTTTGCTTCATGTCTTTGTTGGGAGTCTTGGTTCAGAGTTTTGGTACAGAGTCTTGGTGTATGACGAAGCAGACTGTGAGAAACTGTAAATGTTCATACAAATGGATGCTTGCGCAGGATCTGTACGACAAACACCACATCCGCAAATATAGCGAGGAACCGGCCAAGTATCAGGCGAACAAACTTGGCTTTCGGACTGGATAGGCCAAACGTTAAGACGAATGGCAGATAGCATTACCAGACTAGCTATCCTCTCGGTTTGGAAGAGTAAAAGGCGTCGGAAATGATCGAAACACGTCATGGTGGTAAGAGTTTAAGTCTAATATAATTAGGTCTGGAAAAACGTGGTCTGATGTGTGCACCGGGACAGATGGAATTGACGTTTCAAGATCTGTTCTTCATTGGAAGCTGAGCGGGTATTGATTGATTGATTGAAAATGTGACTTCAATAATTGATTGATTGATTGACTGAGAATGTGACTTGATTGATTAATTGATTGAATATTTGACTTCAATGATTGATTGATTGGCTGAAAATGTGACTTGATTGATTGATTGAATAGTTGACTTGATTGATTGATTGATTGGCTGAAAATGTGACGATTGATTTATTGAAAATTTGACTTGATTGATTGATTGCACATTTGACTTCATTGATTGATTGATTGACTAAAAATGTGAGTTCATTGATTTATTGCTTGACTTCATTAATTGATTCATTGAATGATTTATTGTTTTATTGACTGATTGATTGATTTGCTGATCGATTGTTTGAAAATGTTGCTTCATTGATTGATTGACTATTTGAATAATTGATTGGTCGATTGATTAGTTGATTGATTGTTTGATTAATCGATTGATGTATAGATTCAAAATTAAATCAGCTACTCTTTACAGCAAACATTATTTCTTGTAAGTATCTTACTAGGCATTGTTCTCCAAAAGTTGGGTTAGGCCTGAAGATCGCTTAGCCTGAATACTAAATATCGCGTATCCTGGCAGTGACTACGCAGTGTGCAGAGTAGATTTTTATTTCCCACATGATAAAAGACTCGAAGATTTCTACCGGGATTCGAATCCGCATCTTTCCTGCTCATCATTGGCGTCTCAGTCTTTGCAGACCATGCGTGAGACGCCCTGATAGTAGCCTCTTCATGGGGCATGCCTGGGCGCTGAATATGAAGAACAGGGGCTGCACAAACTACAGAATCCTCCTCTCGAACTCGCTATTGTAGACCAAAGGAATGAAGAGCTTGACAATTTGGCACCAGCTCAGCTGCAGGAGCTGCCGGAATGAGTTCGCAATTTTGAAACCATCTGCATTAGGTACTACCACTCCGGATTTCCTGTCTGGGTTTACTCCCGTAGCCCTACCCTCTCCCGAGGTTTCCACAAGACAGTGGAGTTGTCGCCCGCATATGCTAGTTACTCGAGACATCCTTCTTCTTCTTCTTCTTCTTCTTCTTCTTCTTCGTACGCAGTCAGACAGTAACCATTATTTTTTCGAAAAAGGCAGCGGTCATCCTGAGGCTGTCGACACTGCCATAGAGCTTGTCTAGTGTTGCCACTGGTGATGGCCACATCTGCTCTCTCTGATCCTCGTATGTCGGGCAGTTTTGCAGCAAATGCTCAGCGGTCATTTTCCCCGTACCACACGGGCATTCGTCGGTGCCACATATCTTCAATTTGTTGAATAGGTGGTACGTCAGTCTATTATGGCTAGTGCGAAGTCTGAAGACCACGACCTGCTCTCTTCTGTTCAACTGGTAATAGGCATCGTTTTTGGTGTAGCCAGTATGTTCGGTTTCCCATTTGGTCATGTATCTAGCTCTAATAAGCCGTTTTGACTCTTCGTATGTCATACTAGTATCTGGTTGTGGTAGTTTTGCACCTTCTTTTGCCAGTCTGTCTGCCTCCTCGTTGCCTTGGATGTTGCAGTGAGATGGAACCCTCTGCACCACTACCCTTTTTGGTGCGGACTGCTGGCATAGTTGACAGAGTACTGCTCTTAAATCATTAAGTTCAGTACTCGAGACATCCGATGATACTCTCATTGTCCCAGGACTAGCCAGCACTCCCTGGGACTTATGGGTTTAAAATCAGAGTTCCTCCTCTCCTAGGCGAACTGCCTGAACAGGCTAACGATCTTTGTCTACCAAGGTTTAGAGTCAGAGTTTACCTTCTCTTAGATTGACTGCCAACCAAGGCTAATGAGCCCAATCTGCCCGCCCAGTTATACCGCCGGGTACTCGTTCGCGCCCCACAGCAGGCTCTGTAAGAAACAGTGGACCCGTCATGAAGGTGCAGCTGGGGACACAATAATGTAAGAAAGGCCATTGGTATGGAAACTTATGAACGGTCAACCGAAATTTGATTCCGGCGGCGATCTCTACACCTGGAAAGGAGAGGCTTTAACAGATGCTTCACTTTCTTTTAACGAGCGCCACGTCCAGCCCAGACCTCGCTAACCGCCATCCTTTCTACCAGAACATCGGTATCGTAGCCTCTCGACCACCTGTTCCTCTAAAGAGTGAGAATATATCTCAATATTCACTCTCGTGAAGCGGTTGTTCACTTACAGGAAGATTTGGCAAACCCAATTAGTGTGCTCGGGCTGCTATGGTTTCAGTAGTAGCTTATTTACAAGATGGTCCTAGCTCCATTCACAAACCATCTTTCTTTGTCATTTAAGTAAGGTTTCCGTGGTTCTGTTCTCGAGCTTCCAAGCAACCACCCCCTGTGAAGAGAACATATTACAGAATCTGATCATCAGACGTTGACTTTTTTAAAGTATATGAGCTTTAGATAAACGTGTCTGCTGTAATGATTGCTGGAAATCTGCTTCAAAGTGCTTGACATTCGATGAACAGAGAAAGCACGCGTGGCCATCCCCAACACCATTCCAGGACAAGCTATACGTAATTACCTTCTTCTACTTCGTTTTTCGTTTTCAATATCTCGCTACCAAGCTCTGAAAAGAACTTTATAACAAGTAGGATGCAGTTCGGATAACGGAATACGTTGTGTCGTAGTTTACAGGTTGACTGCGATAATTGCACTTTTCGGTCCGAAACATCCGACATCAGCATGCATTTCTGGGTACCGAATTGTTGTTGTTCATTATGAATACCCATATTGAGTATATTTACTCTTTTGTGAGCCCGAAAAAAACGTTAAGTGGCGGGTTCCAGTAGTTTTCCTCACATCCAGAGCGTGCTGATGAAGGTGGACCAGGTCCTCCAGATTTTGCTATGTTTTACTTCATCTGCGTGTCATTCACTACTACAGGGATCACGTCGATTCCTCACCTCGTTAGCCAGTCTGCGATAAAAACAGCCCCTTCCCATGCAGTGCTACTAGGAAGTCGAGATGAGGGCCTTGTCTAGTACGTTTTGCGTGACCCTGACTAACATGTCTGACCAGTATATTTTACCTGACCCTGACTAACATGTCTGACCAGTATATTTTACCTGACCCTGACTAACATGTCTGACCAGTATATTTTACCTGACCCTGACTAACATGTTTGACCAGTATATTTTACCTGACCCTGACTAACATGTCTGACCAGTATATTTTACCTAACCCTGACTAACATGTCTGACCAGTATATTTTACCTGACCCTGACTAACATGTCTGACCAGTATATTTTATATGACCCTGACTAACATGTCTGATCAGTATATTTTGCCTGATCCTGACTAGCATGTCTAACCAGTATATTTTGCCTGACCCTGACTAACATGTGTGACCAGTATATTTTACCTGACCCTGACTAACATGTCTGACTAATATATTTTACCTGACCTTGACTAACATGTCTGACCAGTATATTTTACCTGACCTTGACTAACATGTCTGACCAGTATATTTTACCTGACCCTGACTAACATGTTTGACCAGTATATTTTACCTGACCTTGACTAACATGTCTGACCAGTATATTTTACCTGACCTTGACTAACATGTCTGACCAGTATATTTTACCTGACCCTGACTAACATGTTTGACCAGTATATTTTACCTGACCCTGACTAACATGTCTGACCAGTATATTTTACCTGACCCTGACTAACATGTCTGATCAGTATATTTTGCCTGACCCTGACTAACATGTATGACCAGTATATTTTGCCTGCTCCTGACTAACATGTCTGATCAGTATATTTTACCTGATCCTGACTAACATATATGACCAGTATATTTTGCCTGATCCTGACTAACATGTATGACCAGTATATTTTACCTGAGCCTGACTAACATGCCTGGTCGGTATATTGTGCTGACCATACGTTAAGTCTTCCTCGTCTGAGTACGGGGTTAGACTTCCCACTTTGATCCCTTCTTCTGAGTGGCTCTGTCCTCTTGCAGCATGTTATCCAGTATCACCACGAGGAGGTAGAGAAGAGACTTCGAATCTATGAAAGAGAACGGTGAACAGAAGAAGAAGAAGAAGAAGAAGAAGAAGAAGAAAAAGAAAAAGAAGACGAAGAACAAAAATAAAGAAGTGGATGATGATGAAGAACAAAAAAAAAGAAAAATAGAAAAATCTAAAAAATCAAGAAGAAAGCATAAAAAATATGATGATAGTGAAGAAGAAGAAAAAGAAGAAGAAGAAAGGAGAAGTGGAAGTAAAAAACCAAAACCTGTTCATCACGAAAGTGATTCTTACACTGATCTTCCCGGCACCCACCCAAATAGGAAAAACATTTCGCCCAGATTCCACGAGTGTCATCTTCGCATCTGATATATATTTGAGAAAAGACAGAGGATTTGAACTCTCGTCTCTTCCTGCAGCTCAATCGTTCTTGGGTCAATAAATGCCCAGAACATTATACATCCTCCAATCCCACTTCCCCAAACGGTTAATCTTTGTAATGACAGAAACACCGATATCCATTCAATGTCTGGACACCCTAACCTTAACACATCATCCTATATGTGCTACTCGCTAGTCTCTGTATGTCCTCCCTCAATCATATCCTCGCGTTTTTTTTGCGCAATGAGACTACTTCATTGATCATATACCAGTTTTAGTATCTTAACTTAACTTAACGTCTTTATACTGGTTTAGAAGACCCTGCAGAGTCTGTATACAACCAGTTACATTTACATCACCTTGCTCTAAAATCTATGCGCATCCAGTTTATTCTTAAACGCATTAACTGTCCCTGCCTCCACCACCTCCCCTGGCAATGCATTCCAAGCAGACACCACTCTCTGACTAAAAAAATATTTCCTAATATCTAACCTGGACCTCTCTTTAATCAGCTTGTAGCTATGCCCTCGTCTTATTGTGGGTGGCTGTATTTTTAAAAACTTGTTATAGTCTAATTTATCGATTCCTCTGATCGTCTTATAAACCTGTATTAAGTCACCACGAATTCTTCTCTCTTCGAGACACTGTAGGCCTGTTTTTCTGAGTCGTTCCTCATAACTGTAATTCTGGAATCCCACTATCATCTTTGTCGCTCTTTTTTGTATTCTTTCTAGCATGTTTATGTCCCCTCTATGATAAGGACTCCACACCTGTACACAGTACTCTAATCTAGGTCTAACTAAAGCTTTATACAGTTTGACGATCACTTCCTTGCTCCTATGTTTAATATTTCTTTTTATCATACCTAAATGCCACACTTTTATTTCTTCTGTAATAATTATTGATTGTAATTCTCATTTGGACTGACTGCCAGTTTCGGGGTGCAAACAGGGTGAGACAAAGGTATCTCTTTCATCTTTCCTGTTCTTTTTGGATATAGATTGGATAATGAAGACATCTACCGAGGGACAAAGAATTGGAATTCAGTGGACACTATTGTCACAATTGGAGGACCTGAACTAGACGGATGATCTTGTACTCTTGTCACACATCTATAGGCAAATGCAAAGACAAATTTAGTAGGGTGAAAGAACAATCGGCCAAACTGGGACTGAATAACATCAGGAAGAAGGGATCAAAACGCTGAGCAGCGCATGAGCTGAAGTGGTCAGCGACCCATAGCTGACTGCTAGCATCAGGGCCAGCGACCCATAGCTGACTGCTAGTGTCAGGGCCAGCGACCCATAGCTGACTGCTAGCGTCAGGGCCAGCGACCCATAGCTGACTGCTAGCGTCAGGGCCAGCGTCCCATAGCTGACTGCTAGCGTCAGGGCCAGTGACCCATAGCTGACTGCTAGCGTCAGGGCCAGTGACCCATAGCTGACTGCTAGCGTCAGGGCCAGCAGCCCATAGCTGACAAGACCCTTCTACACCTCCACGCGGTGATCTTGGATAACAGGCTGCAACAGAGCAGACTGGCTAAAGAGAAGCGATCGACGAGGGAATGCTAAATCGGTACTAAAAAATGCTTACTGAAGTCGGATGTGTTGGACCAAAAGGTGAAAATATCGCAGTCAAGCTGTAAACTACGACACGACACATTCCGTTCTCTGGACTACATTCTTCTACTTAAGCCCTTTCAAGGTTTGGTAGTTGGAGATTGAGAACGAACGAAGCTAAGCCAAGCCAAGTCAAGCCAACTTGAAGAAAACTAAGCCTCTTTAAGTCAACACGAACAGCAAAGAACAAATCATGCTGGAGGGAGAACAGTAGAAAGAAGTGGATACATCCACCTATTTGGATAACACAATAGATACATCAGAAGGTACACTTACAGATGTAAGGATCGGAATTTCGAAGACTAGATGGTATTCCTGACACTAAACAACATTTGGAGATCCAGAGAAATCAAGATTCACACCAAAATGAGAATATTCAACTCCAGTGTCAAGTCGGTGTTGCTGTATGGTTCGGAGATATGGAGAACAACGAAGGTCATACAGCAAACATACTGCAGTCCTTCGTTAACTGATGCCTACGAAGGGGCATAAAGTGGCAGGCTATGGTGAGAAATTAAGACCTATGGGAAAGGGAGCCAACAGCATACACTGGAACAACAATTAGGAGAAGAAAATGTGGCTGGATAGGATATACTTTGTGGAAGACACCGTCCCACATAGCCAGACAGGCTTTGAGAGGGAATCTTCAAGGGGAGATAGAGAGAGAGAGAGAGAGAATGTGAGAAGCAACTAATATTAAATGATTACACTTGGAGAAAGGTAGAACGAGCAACACGTGACAGTGCATAAACATTAGTGTTATTGTATAGGGACATTACTTTATAATGCGTTTATGTTCTAACAGCATCCATTTTAAAAGGCGTTAATTTCAGAAGGATGTTAATTTTATAGGGCGTTAATTTTATAGTGAGGTTCAATTAATACGGGCGTTAAATTTATATGAACGTATATTTGATAGGGACGTTAATTTAGAAGCATTTTAATTTGTATAGAGACGTTAATTCATAGGGTTGTTAATATTAAGGGATGTTAATTTATAAGGATGTTAATTCAACACTTTTCACATCAGGTGTCTGCTGCGTATATTGGGGATTGGGTTGCAAGAGAGAGAGTGTCACATAATACGGTAGTACAGAGAGCAAGCACTCACAACATGTACTCGATGTTGAGCCAGCGCCGTCTACGGTGGTTGGGACATGTTTATCGCATGGGAGACGAGAGGCTGCCAAAGGATATCCTTCATGGACAGTTAGCCATTGGAGTTAGAAGAATCGGCCGTCCCACACTGCGATTCCAGGACGTACGCAAGAGGGACATGAAGTCCTGAGACATCTCAGCTGAGAGCTGGAAAACAATTTCTCTTGATCGAGCTGTCTGGAGACGTGAGTTGGAAGGGGCATAATGGCTGCTGACGCTAGTAGAGATCTTCTGGCTGCAGAGAAAAGAGAAAGACTGAAGGGATCAAGGAACGGCCAGGCAAGCCAGCCTCCTCAGTATGGTTGTACGATCTGTGGCAGGGACTGTCACTCGTGGATCGGCCTTTGCACAGATAGCAAACAGTGTCGAAATACAGGAGACAGCTGGACAAGACTTACAGGGCGCCCCGCGCATGATCTACAGAGACTGAGACGCCTATGATGATGATGAAATTTATAAAGACGTTAATTTATAGGAATGTGCCTTTTATAGGAACGTTAATTACAGGGAAGTTAATCTTATAGGGACCTTAATTTCATAGGGATAATTATTTTATAGAGGCGTTAATTTATTTAGGATGAGAATTGTAAAGGGACGCTAATTTATTAAGGGCATTGTCTCTATAAAAACTAAAATCCGTATAAATTAACGTCCTTATAAAATATACGTTTTTATTAATTTAACGCCCCTATTCTTTAACCCTATAAAATTAACATCCTTCTGGAATTAACGCATTTTTAAAAAGTGTAACACTTATAATTGCGAAATTGTTAAAAACTCTTTCATTTTGACACTACACTCTGTGAACAAGTGTGTTCCCTAGGCGGCTGCCATGTTGCCCATCTGTTACCACCGGCCTTGCCTCTGACGTATCGCGATGATCGAACGCATACAATCTTCGTAGGTGGCCAAATCCAGGAATAAAGTGGAGTCAGTTAGAACAGATTGAACCAAACCCGTAGAGCGAAAGACAACGGAACATGATTTAGGGCCCGGTCTGGTTATGGACGACATCACGTAATGATGGCCATAACCAATTTAAAATTGCCTATTTATGAGTTCCAGTGATATTTCGTTGTATTATTTATCTCATTGTGTTGTACTTTACCGGAATTATTTGTGAGTATTATTGATAAACATAAATATCATTGGCGCGGTTTTACAATTCCCATGTCTGTTACTCGTCCCATTTTACAGCTAGAATGTCATTTTTTTTATTTTTTTTTTTGTGAAAGGGGGGGGGGAGGGGTTATATTCAGGTACACCTTCTCTTTAATAACTTTCTTCAATAGGTTTCTTTCATGATTTTCTTCATAAAAACGATTTTCTTCTACGACTTTTTAATTACTTTCTACAATCACTTTTTAACGACTTTTTTCGACGACTCTCTTCAACGACTTTTTAATGACTGTCTTCAACTACTTTCTTCAACGACTTTCTTCAACGACTTTCTTCAACGACTTTCTTCGACGACTTGTTAGTGACTTTCTTCAACGACTTTCTTTAACGACTTTCTTCAACGACTTTCTTCAACGACTTTCTCCAACGACTTTCTTCAATGACTGTCTTCAAAGACTTTTTAATATGACTTTTTTTCAACGACTTTGTAATATGGTTTTTTTCCACAACATTCTCCAAGGACCGTCTTCAACCACAGTACGTTTCACCTGATCCTAGCTAACATAATCTTATCAGTATGTTTCCCCTTAAACCTGACTAACATAGTCTGATCAGTATATTTCCCCTGACCTTAACTAACATAGTGAGATCAGTATATTTCACCTGACCCTGACTAACATAGTCTGATCAGTATGGTTCATTTAACCCTGACTAACATAGTCTGATCAGAATATTTCCCCTGACCCTGACTAACATAGTCTGATCAGTATGGTTCACTTAACACTGGCTAAAATAGTCTGATCAGTATGTTTCCTCTGACCCTGACTAACATAGTCTGATCAGTATGTTTCACTTAACCCTGGCTAACATAGTCTGATCAGTATATTTCCCCTGACCCTGACTAACATAGTCTGATCAGTATATTTCCCCTGACCCTGACTAACATAGTCTGATCAGTATATTTCCCCTGACCCTGACTAACATAGTCTGATCAGTATATTTCCCCTGACCCTGACTAACATAGTCTGGGGATCCATATTCCTATTGTATCTCCCCTTTACATTCTCCTCTTCAATCGACTTAAGTCACATATTCTCACGCACAAACCGTTCTTCGACCAAAACAACATTTGGCCCATCGCTTAAAAATAATTTTCAGCTCGGCTTTCCAAACTGGCAACCTCTTACTAGAAAGTGTGGGACGTTTTTTCACACTCTATCAACCTCAAACGACATTTCTTTGTCATTGATTGCTTTATCCTTCGTATTTACTCTTGTGTTTCAATTCGGCGCGGGAAATTGGCCATGTTTCGAAGCGTTGATTGTGTGTCTCTGAGTGGATGTGTATATGTGTTGCCTGTGTGGGCCTGATGTGTGTCTGTATGGTGTGGTGTGTATGACGTGTGTGTGTGTATTTGACACTTCCGTGCTTGTATCGTGTGTGTTTGTGTGTAGCTTGTGTGTGTGTAGCTTGTGTGTGTTGCGTGTGTATCTTGTATGTGTGTGTGAAGCTGAAAGCGTGCAGTGTTTTTTTTTGCCTTGTGCGTGTGTATGTGTGTGTGTGTGTGTGTGCGTGTGTGTGTGACGACTGGGTGTTTGGACTGTTTATGACACGTATGTCACTTGTCCATGGTTGGTATGCATGTATATGAGTTCCTGCATCCTGAGCTACCTCCAGTCATCTCGACTGATCTTCTTGCCACTGGTCCAAGGCAGCTCGAGACCAGAGAGTGAGGTTGATGACCAGCACCGTTACTTTCTCACTATAATTCGTAAAAAACCCAAGTTTCATCATCAAGATAAAGCCGTATAATGTCGTTAATTGTCATGTGTTTGGTTGATAATGTGTGTGTAATATTGATGGTCGACTAAGTCTAACATTACAGCAACAGTAGACAAATGGTCGCCGAAATCTAACGTTACAGATACAGAAGACAAATGGTCGCCGAAATCTAACGTTACAAATACAGAAGACAAATGGTCGCCGAAATCTAACGATAAAGCAATAGCAGACAAATGGTCGCCGAAATCTAACGTTACAGCAACAGCAGACAAATGGTCGCCGAAATCTAATGTTACAGATACAGAAGACAAATGGTCGCCGAAATCTAACGTTACAGATACAGAAGACAAATGGTCGCCGAAATCTAACGTTACAAATACAGAAGACAAATGGTCGCCGAAATGTAACGATAAAGCAATAGCAGACAAATGGTCGCCGAAATCGAACGTTACAGCAATAGTAGACAGATGGTCGCCGAAATCTAACGATAAAGCAATAGCAGACAAATGGTAGACGAAGCCTAACAATATGTCAATAGAAGACAAATAGTCGCCTACGCCTGTCAATATAGCACTTGAAGAGAAGTAGTACTAGACACCCCTGATTTGTTCAATCAAATTTATACTTTTTTCTCTCTCTGCGTGCTCTCTTTCATTCTGTCTCGCTCACTCCTCCTCTCTCTATTTGTATTTATGTGACCGATCGTTTACCGTTAGGGTTCTGGTCTTCTTGTCAGAAAAGGATAGGTTTGAAACCCTGTAAGGATATGACGTCTTTCTACTGAGTCTGAAACTTAGGTACGGGAATTTCCATGCCCGAAAAGTATCTTCACTGAAGATACCTTTCTGGACAGAGAGGCAGAATATGCAAATCACAAGGCAAAGATGGTGCACCAACAGTAAGCACTGATACTGAAACATTCAAGTGTCACTACGTGCACTAAACAGACGCTGATAAACACGTTGATCATGATTACGTAATGTTATTAGTGTTAAATGGGCATAAAGTGGCAGGGCATGGTGAGGAATGAAGAATTGTGGGAAAGGAGCCAACAACAGCCAATGGAACAACAGATTAAGCGAAGAAAATGGGGCTGGATAGGACATACGCTGCGGAAGGAATAGTCTGACATAGCCAGACAGGCTCTTACATGGAATCCTCAGGGGGAAAGAGAGAAAGGTAGCACGTTGTGAGGAGTGGTAGTGAGGTGAGCGGACAGCGACGGTTAACTACTATACTTAGTTCTTGGTTCTTCATAGTTCTTGGTTCTTTATAGTTCTTAGTTCATCATAGTTCTTAGTTCTTCATAGTTCTAAGTTCTTCATAATTCTTAGTTCTTAGTTCTTCAAAGTTCTTACTTCTTCATAGTTCTTGGTTCTTCATAGTTCGTGGTTCTTGATAGTTCTTAGTTCTTCATAGTGCTTACTTCTTCATAGTTCTTAGTTCTTCATAGTTATTAGTTCATTGTAGTGCTTAGTTCTTGGTTATTCCTAGTTCTTAGTTCTTGGCTCTTCATAGTTCTTAGTTCTTCAAAGTTATTAGTTCTTTATAGTTCTTCATAGTTCTTAGTTATTCATAGTTCTTAGTTATTCATAGTTCTTAGTTCCTTATAATTCTTAGTTATTCATAGTTCTTAGTTCGTCATAGTTCTTAGTTCTTCGTAGTTCTTATTTATTCATAGTTTTTAGTTCTTTGTAGTGCTTAGTTCTTGGTTATTCCTAGTTCTTAGTTCTTAGCTCTTCATAGTTCTTAGTTCTTCATAGTTATTAGTTCATTATAGTTCTTCATAGTTCTTAGTTCTTCGTAGTTGTTAGTTATTCATAGTTTTTAGTTCTTTGTAGTGCTTAGTTCTTAGTTATTCCTAGTTCTAAGTTCTTGGCTCTTCATTGCTCGTAGTTCTTCATAGTGTTTAGTTCTTCATAGTTCTTAGTTCTTCATAGTTATTAGTTCATTATAGTTCTTCATAGTTCTTAGATATTCATAGTTCTTAGTTCCTTATAATTGTTAGTTTTTCATAGTTCTTAGTTCGTCATAGTTCTTAGTTCTTCGTAGTTCTTATTTATTCATAGTTTTTAGTTCTTTGTAGTGCTTAGTTCTTGGTTATTCCTAGTTCTTAGTTCTTAGTTCTTCATAGTCATTAGTTCTTCATAATTCTTAGTTCTTCATAGTTCTTAGTTCTTCATAGTTCTTAGTTCTTCGTAGTTCCTAGTTATTCATAGTTTTTAGTTCTTAGTAGTGCTTAGTTCTTGGTTATTCCTAGTTCTTAGTTATTGGCTCTTCATAGTTCTTAGTTCTTCGTAGTTCTTAGTCAACCTGCACTTCTACAATGGCAGATGCACATGTCCAGGTGCCAGCTGTGGTATGTGACGTCTGTGTATGTGACGTCTTTGTATGTGACGTTTAGAAGTCTTCAGAAACATCTCATATCCAGGGCATTTAAACCCCGCTGGAGGGCAGCTGTAATTGTCGACAATCTATTCACCCATTCTCTATTTTCTTTGTCTCTCTCTTTTCAATCTCTCTTTCTCTACTGTTTTCTTTATTTTTTCTAATACATTATTCTCTATTCGATTATTTCTTTATCCTTCTTCTTTTCTTTCATTTCATGCCATTTCCTTTACCTTTATCTCTCTCTCTCTCTCTCTCTCTCTATTTATCTATCTCTATCTCTCTTGTATGTCTGAATTTATTTGTTCTTTCTCTACCTGTTTCATCCTATCTCTTTTTTGTTTTCCTCTGTATATGGCTCTCTCTCTCTATATATGTCAGTCTCTCTCTCTCTCTCTCTCTCTCTCTCTCTCTCTCTCGCAGATCTGTAGGGCATGAGATGTAGCGGGGACGGATCCATAGCTGACTGCTAGTGTCAGGGTTAGCGAACCAGAGCTGTCAAGACCCTTCTACACCTCCACGTGGTGATCCTGGATAACGGACTGCAATATAATAGACTGGCTAAGGACAATGGATCTAAGAGGGAATGCTAACCCGGTACTAAAAAAAATTCCTGCTGAAATCGGATGTGTCGGACCGAAAGGTAAATATATGCCAGTCAAGCTGTAAACTAGCGACACAACGCATTCCGTTCAATGGTCTACATTCTGCTACTTGAAAATCTATTTTTAAGGCTTGGTAGCGGGAGATTGAGAACGTTCAGGGCTTGGTAGAGGGAGATTGAGAACGTTCAGGGCTTGGTAGCGGGAGATTGAGAACGTTCAGGGCTTGGTAGGGAAAGATTTAGAACGTTCAGGGCTTGGTAGCGGGAGATTGAGAACGTTCAGGGCTTGGTAGGGAAAGATTTAGAACGTTCAGGGCTTGGTAGCGGGAGATTGAGGACGTTCAGGGCTTGGTAGGGAAAGATTTAGAACGTTCAGGACTTGGTAGCGGGAGATTGAGGACGTTCAGGGCTTGGTAGGGAAAGATTTAGAACGTTCAGGGCTTGGTAGCGGGAGATTGAGAACGTTCAGGGCTTGGTAGGGAAAGATTTAGAACGTTCAGGGCTTGGTAGCGGGAGATTGAGGACGTTCAGGGCTTGGTAGCGGGAGATTGAGAACGTTCAGGGCTTGGTAGTGGGAGATTGAGGACGTTCAGGGCTTGGTAGGGAAAGATTTAGAACGTTCAGGGCTTGGTAGCGGGAGATTGAGGACGAACGCAGAAGAGGAAGAAGAAGTATCTATATATTTCGTTCTTTGTTCTCTCTCTCCTTATTACACCCGATCTCTCTTTTTGTATCCCTTTGTATGTCTCTATTTCTCCCCCCCCCTTCTCTCTCTCTCTCTCTCTCTCTTTCTTTCTCTCACTCTCTCTCTCTTTCAGCATGTATGAATAGGTATAGTGTGACATCATTATTCACTTGACTTCTATTCAAAAACCATTCTCTTCATTCCCAAACGCGATCTACTCCGCAGTGAACACTTCATCTATTCACTTCCTTTTTGAATACCAGAACAAGCAAGGCAATGTCATGAAAACCTTACACATACTTTCTATATCTGACCTAGTTGGGCATCATAGAAACACAAACGCCAATGGATGTCTCTTGTTTATGACTTCATCTTGCGGGCATGTTGCCTGTTTGCTCTGCTAATGTCGTTAACCGATAGATGAAAGAGTTGATACAAAACAGACCGACTCCTAATACGAGGACATAGAGGAATTATTTCGTCATGTGATGTTATCAGAAAGTGCTCATGACACATCTCGGAACTGCTCCCTTAAGATTCAATAGCAGAAGAGAATTGAATTCTCTACGTCCATTCATATTTTTGGACCTTTGTGTAAATCTAAGGCCAACTGCTTTATTGGACCTGTGAATCTTTTTTTTTTTTTTTTCTGATTAGTGGATCAGTCGCTTTTTAGAGCAAATGTTCAGGATTCAGATCACGACACCGTAACGTTCCAGTCTACTCAGCTGTAAATGTATACCTAATTTACTGTTATAAAAGACAAATTAGCTACGGTCTCTAACACGTCATCCCCGATAGCACTGTTTGCTTTACGACAATCTTTACTTCTACCAAAATCCTACCCATTTTTCTCTCACCTTATCGGTTCATATCCAGAACATGTAATGTTGCTGTCTTGTTTCTACAATTGCGTTTGCCATATTGGACTGACTAACAGAGCGCAGTGGTTTGACATGATCAGCAGACTTCAACACGTCTCTAGACTGACTAACAGAGGGCAGTGGTGTGACATGGTCAGAATACTTCAACACCAGTCTCTGGACTGACTAACAGAGGACAGTGGTGTGACATGATCAGAAGACTTCAACACCAGTCTCTGGACTGACTAACAGAGGACAGTGGCGTGACATGATCAGAAGACTTCAACACGTCTCTAGACTTACTAACAGAGGACAGTGATGTGACATGATCAGAAGACTTCAACACGTCTCTAGACTTACTAACAGAGGACAGTGGTGTGACATGATCAGAAGACTTCAACACGTCTCTAGACTTACTAACAGAGGACAGTGGTGTGACATGATCAGAAGACTTCAACACGTCTCTAGACTTACTAACAGAGGACAGTGGTGTGACATGATCAGAAGACTTCAACACGTCTCTAGACTTACTAACAGAGGACAGTGGTGTGACATGATCAGAAGACTTCAACACGTCTCTAGACTGACTCACAGAGGACAGTGGCCTGACATAGTCAGAAGACTTCAACTCGTCTCTGGACTAACAGAGGACAGTGGTGTGACATGATCAGACAACCTCCACACGTCTTCTGACTGCCTATCCTCGTGATGACGATGCAAATAGTTTCATCCATCCCGTAGGATTATACAACAGGGCTCCTATCAGTGACGGTCTGCAGTCAGAATCACATACTATTAGCTACAATCCATGTTCCCGTACCATATACAATAACCACCTTCATCATTCACAAGATGTACACGGTAATTAGTAACATAACCTGTCGCATTATCCAAGAAGAATCCAAAATTACTCTGTTAAGCGACATTATCAAAAAGTGGTCTGGGCACAAAAAGAAGATATATTTGTCTGCTGATAATAGCAATCCCCGGTTTAATGGGCAATTTTCTCTCTAGCTGTTTGCAGACAGAGAGAGATGAATGATTTGCATCGTCATTGGACAGTTTCCCTGCCATCCGGGAAATAATTGGGGACAAATTCACTGGAACAAAAACATAAGGGTTGTTACTTCAGTGATTCACAAACTGTATTTGGCTGGGACACTGACATGTTTCATCTCACGAGGGGAAATAATTAGATAACATTTCCTGGTTGACAGCGGCAGTTTATAAATGTGGCGATTAATAAATCTACTGACAGATTCACTGTCGCACTGGAAATAAATTAGCAGTCCCGTCTGTGGTAGAGCACTTGCGTTTCACGTAAAAGGTGTAGAGTTCAACTCTCACAACCGTCACGCTTCAGTCGACCCAGCTGTAAGTGAATACGTGGCATGCGAGTAGTAAAGTAAAAGACAGCGAGGAAGGAACTGCCTACACTAACTCAATGAAACCTTGACTTAGTAGACTGAATTCTCTAACAACTTCTTTACCCGACAGTAGTGTAACTACTATGGAACAAAGCTTGACTTAGTAGACTGAATTCTCTAACAACTTCTTTACCCGACAGTAGTGTAACTACTATGGAACAAAGCTTGACTTAGTAGAATGAATTCTCTAACAACTTCTTTACCCGACAGTAGTGTAACTACTGTGGAACAAACCTTGACTTAGTAGACTGAATTCTCTAACAACTTCTTTACCCGACAGTAGTGTAACTACTATGGAACAAAACTTGACTTAGTAGACTGAATTCTCTAACAACTTCTTTACCCGACAGTAGTGTAACTACTATGGAACAAAGCTTGACTTAGTAGACTGAATTCTCTAACAACTTCTTTACCCGACAGTAGTGTAACTACGGTGGAACAAAGCTTGACTTAGTAGACTGAATTCTCTAACAACTTCTTTACCCGACAGTAGTGTAACTACTGTGGAACAAAGCTTGACTTAGTAGACTGAATTCTCTAACAACTTCTTTACCCGACAGTAGTGCAACTTCTATGGAACAAACCTTGACTTAGTAGACTGAATTCTCTAACAACTTCTTTACCCGACAGTAGTGTAACTACTATGGAACAAACCTTGACTTAGTAGACTGAATTCTCTAACAACTTCTTTACCCGACAGTAGAGTAACTACTGTGGAACAAAGCCTGACTTAGTAGACTGAATTCTCTAACAACTTCTTTACCCGACAGTAGTGTAACTACTATGGAACAAAGCTTGACTTAGTAGACTGAATTCTCTAACAACTTCTTTACCCGACAGTAGTGTAACTACTATGGAACAAAGCTTGACTTAGTAGACTGAATTCTCTAACAACTTCTTTACCCGACAGTAGTGTAACTACTATGGAACAAAGCTTGACTTAGTAGACTGAATTCTCTAACAACTTCTTTACCCGACAGTAGTGTAACTACTATGGAACAAAGCTTGACTTAGTAGACTGAATTCTCTTACAACTTCTTTACCCGACAGTAGTGTAACTACTATGGAACAAAGCTTGACTTAGTATACTGAATTCTCTAACAACTTCTTTACCCGACAGTAGTGTAACTACTATGGAACAAAGGTTGACTTAGTAGACTGAATTCTCTAACAACTTCTTTACCCGACAGTAGTGTAACTACTATGGGACAAAGCTTGACTTATTAGACTTAATTCTCTAACAACTTCTTTACCCGACAGTAGTGTAACTACTATGGAACAAAGCTTGACTTAGTAGACTGAATTCTCTAACAACTTCTTTACCCGACAGTAGTGTAACTACTGTGGAACAAAGCTTGACTTAGTAGACTGAATTCTCTAACAACTTCTTTACCCGACATTAGTGTAACTACTGTGGAACAAAGCTTGACTTAGTAGACTGAATTCTCTAACAACTTCTTTACCCGACAGTAGTGTAACTTCTATGGAACAAACCTTGACTTAGTAGACTGAATTCTCTAACAACTTCTTTACCCGACAGTAGTGTAACTACTATGGAACAAACCTTGACTTAGTAGACTGAATTCTCTAACAACTTCTTTACCCGACAGTAGAGTAACTACTGTGGAACAAAGCCCGACTTAGTAGACTGAATTCTCTAACAACTTCTTTACCCGACAGTAGTGTAACTACTATGGAACAAAGATTGACTTAGTATACTGAATTCTCTAACAACTTCTTTAGCCGACAGTAGTGTAACTACTATGGAACAAAGCTTGACTTAGTAGACTGAATTCTCTAACAACTTCTTTACCCGACAGTAGTGTAACTACTATGGAACAAAGCTTGACTTAGTAGACTGAATTCTCTAACAACTTCTTTACCCGACAGTAGTGTAAATACTATGGAACAAAGCTTGACTTAGTAGACTGAATTCTCTAACAGCTTCTTTACCCGACAGTAGTGTAACTACTATGGAACAAAGCTTGACTTAGTAGACTGAATTCTCTTACAACTTCTTTACCCGACAGTAGTGTAACTACTATGGAACAAAGCTTGACTTAGTATACTGAATTCTCTAACAACTTCTTTACCCGACAGTAGTGTAACTACTATGGAACAAAGGTTGACTTAGTAGACTGAATTCTCTAACAACTTCTTTACCCGACAGTAGTGTAACTACCATGGGACAAAGCTTGACTTAGTAGACTGAATTCTCTAACAACTTCTTTACCCGACAGTAGTGTAACTACTATGGAACAAAGCTTGACTTAGTAGACTGAATTCTCTAACAACTTCTTTACCCGACAGTAGTGTAACTACTGTGGAACAAAGCTTGACTTAGTAGACTGAATTCTCTAACAACTTCTTTACCCGACATTAGTGTAACTACTGTGGAACAAAGCTTGACTTAGTAGACTGAATTCTCTAACAACTTCTTTACCCGACAGTAGTGTAACTTCTATGGAACAAACCTTGACTTAGTAGACTGAATTCTCTAACAACTTCTTTACCCGACAGTAGTGTAACTACTATGGAACAAACCTTGACTTAGTAGACTGAATTCTCTAACAACTTCTTTACCCGACAGTAGAGTAACTACTGTGGAACAAAGCCTCACTTAGTAGACTGAATTCTCTAACAACTTCTTTACCCGACAGTAGTGTAACTACTATGGAACAAAGCTTGACTTAGTAGACTGAATTCTCTAACAACTTCTTTACCCGACAGTAGTGTAACTACAATGGAACAAAGCTTGACTTAGTAGACTGAATTCTCTTACAACTTCTTTACCCGACAGTAGTGTAACTACTATGGAACAAAGCTTGACTTAGTAGACTGAATTCTCTAACAACTTCTTTACCCGACAGTAGTGTAACTACTATGGAACAAAGCTTGACTTAGTAGACTGAATTCTCTAACAACTTCTTTACCCGACAGTAGTGTAACTACTATGGAACAAAGCTTGACTTAGTAGACTGAATTCTCTAACAACTTCTTTACCCGACAGTAGTGTAACTACTATGGAACAAAGCTTGACTTAGTAGACTGAATTCTCTAACAACTTCTTTACCCGACAGTAGTGTAACTACTATGGAACAAAGCTTGACTTAGTAGACTGAATTCTCTAACAACTTCTTTACCCGACAGTAGTGTAACTACTGTGGAACAAAGCCTGACTTAGTAGACTGAATTCTCTAACAACTTCTTTACCCGACAGTAGTGTAACTACTATGGAACAAAGCTTGACTTAGTAGACTGAATTCTCTAACAACTTCTTTACCCGACAGTAGTGTAACTACTATGGAACAAAGCTTGACTTAGTAGATTGAATTCTCTAACAACTTCTTTACCCGACAGTAGTGTAACTACTATGGAACAAAGCTTGACTTAGTAGACTGAATTCTCTAACAACATCTTTACCCGACAGTAGTGTAACTACTATGGAACAAAGCTTGACTTAGTAGACTGAATTCTCTAACAACTTCTTTACCCGACAGTAGTGTAACTACTATGGAACAAAGCTTGACTTAGTAGACGGAATTCTCTAACAACCTCTTTACCCGACAGTAGTGTAACTACGGTGGAACAAAGCTTGACTTAGTAGACTGAATTCTTTAACAACTTCTTTACCCGACAGTAGTGTAACTACTGTGGAACAAAGCTTGACTTAGTAGACTGAATTCTCTAACAACTTCTTTACCCGACAGTAGTGTAACTTCTATGGAACAAACCTTGACTTAGTAGACTGAATTCTCTAACAACTTCTTTACCCGACAGTAGTGTAACTACTATGGAACAAACCTTGACTTAGTAGACTGAATTCTCTAACAACTTCTTTACCCGACAGTAGAGTAACTACTGTGGAACAAAGCCTGACTTAGTAGACTGAATTCTCTAACAACTTCTTTACCCGACAGTAGTGTAACTACTATGGAACAAAGCTTGACTTAGTAGACTGAATTCTCTAACAACTTCTTTACCCGACAGTAGTGTAACTACTATGGAACAAAGCTTGACTTAGTAGACTGAATTCTCTAACAACTTCTTTACCCGACAGTAGTGTAACTACTATGGAACAAAGCTTGACTTAGTAGACTGAATTCTCTTACAACTTCTTTACCCGACAGTAGTGTAACTACTATGGAACAAAGCTTGACTTAGTATACTGAATTCTCTAACAACTTCTTTACCCGACAGTAGTGTAACTACTATGGAACAAAGGTTGACTTAGTAGACTGAATTCTCTAACAACTTCTTTACCCGACAGTAGTGTAACTACTATGGGACAAAGCTTGACTTATTAGACTTAATTCTCTAACAACTTCTTTACCCGACAGTAGTGTAACTACTATGGAACAAAGCTTGACTTAGTAGACTGAATTCTCTAACAACATCTTTACCCGACAGTAGTGTAACTACTATGGAACAAAGCTTGACTTAGTAGACTGAATTCTCTAACAACTTCTTTACCCGACAGTAGTGTAACTACTATGGAACAAAGCTTGACTTAGTAGACGGAATTCTCTAACAACTTCTTTACCCGACAGTAGTGTAACTACGGTGGAACAAAGCTTGACTTAGTAGACTGAATTCTTTAACAACTTCTTTACCCGACAGTAGTGTAACTACTGTGGAACAAAGCTTGACTTAGTAGACTGAATTCTCTAACAACTTCTTTACCCGACAGTAGTGTAACTTCTATGGAACAAACCTTGACTTAGTAGACTGAATTCTCTAACAACTTCTTTACCCGACAGTAGTGTAACTACTATGGAACAAACCTTGACTTAGTAGACTGAATTCTCTAACAACTTCTTTACCCGACAGTAGAGTAACTACTGTGGAACAAAGCTTGACTTAGTAGACTGAATTCTCTAACAACTTCTTTACCCGACATTAGTGTAACTACTGTGGAACAAAGCTTGACTTAGTAGACTGAATTCTCTAACAACTTCTTTACCCGACAGTAGTGTAACTTCTATGGAACAAACCTTGACTTAGTAGACTGAATTCTCTAACAACTTCTTTACCCGACAGTAGTGTAACTACTATGGAACAAAGCTTGACTTAGTAGACTGAATTCTCTAACAACTTCTTTACCCGACAGTAGAGTAACTACTGTGGAACAAAGCCTCACTTAGTAGACTGAATTCTCTAACAACTTCTTTACCCGAAAGTAGTGTAACTACTATGGAACAAAGCTTGACTTAGTAGAATGAATTCTCTAACAACTTCTTTACCCGACAGTAGTGTAACTACTATGGAACAAAGCTTGACTTAGTAGACTGAATTCTCTTACAACTTCTTTACCCGACAGTAGTGTAACTACTATGGAACAAAGCTTGACTTAGTAGACTGAATTCTCTAACAACTTCTTTACCCGACAGTAGTGTAACTACTATGGAACAAAGCTTGACTTAGTAGACTGAATTCTCTAACAACTTCTTTACCCGACAGTAGTGTAACTACTATGGAACAAAGCTTGACTTAGTAGACTGAATTCTCTAACAACTTCTTTACCCGACAGTAGTGTAACTACTATGGAACAAAGCTTGACTTAGTAGACTGAATTCTCTAACAACTTCTTTACCCGACAGTAGTGTAACTACTATGGAACAAAGCTTGACTTAGTAGACTGAATTCTCTAACAACTTCTTTACCCGACAGTAGTGTAACTACTGTGGAACAAAGCCTGACTTAGTAGACTGAATTCTCTAACAACTTCTTTACCCGACAGTAGTGTAACTACTATGGAACAAAGCTTGACTTAGTAGACTGAATTCTCTAACAACTTCTTTACCCGACAGTAGTGTAACTACTATGGAACAAAGCTTGACTTAGTAGATTGAATTCTCTAACAACTTCTTTACCCGACAGTAGTGTAACTACTATGGAACAAAGCTTGACTTAGTAGACTGAATTCTCTAACAACATCTTTACCCGACAGTAGTGTAACTACTATGGAACAAAGCTTGACTTAGTAGACTGAATTCTCTAACAACTTCTTTACCCGACAGTAGTGTAACTACTATGGAACAAAGCTTGACTTAGTAGACGGAATTCTCTAACAACTTCTTTACCCGACAGTAGTGTAACTACGGTGGAACAAAGCTTGACTTAGTAGACTGAATTCTCTAACAACTTCTTTACCCGACAGTAGTGTAACTACTGTGGAACAAAGCTTGACTTAGTAGACTGAATTCTCTAACAACTTCTTTACCCGACAGTAGTGTAACTTCTATGGAACAAACCTTGACTTAGTAGACTGAATTCTCTAACAACTTCTTTACCCGACAGTAGTGTAACTACTATGGAACAAACCTTGACTTAGTAGACTGAATTCTCTAACAACTTCTTTACCCGACAGTAGAGTAACTACTGTGGAACAAAGCCTGACTTAGTAGACTGAATTCTCTAACAACTTCTTTACCCGACAGTAGTGTAACTACTATGGCACAAAGCTTGACTTAGTAGACTGAATTCTCTAACAACTTCTTTACCCGACAGTAGTGTAACTACTATGGAACAAAGCTTGACTTAGTAGACTGAATTCTCTAACAACTTCTTTACCCGACAGTAGTGTAACTACTATGGAACAAAGCTTGACTTAGTAGACTGAATTCTCTAACAACTTCTTTACCCGACAGTAGTGTAACTACTATGGAACAAAGCTTGACTTAGTAGACTGAATTCTCTTACAACTTCTTTACCCGACAGTAGTGTAACTACTATGGAACAAAGCTTGACTTAGTATACTGAATTCTCTAACAACTTCTTTACCCGACAGTAGTGTAACTACTATGGAACAAAGGTTGACTTAGTAGACTGAATTCTCTAACTACTTCTTTACCCGACAGTAGTGTAACTACTATGGGACAAAGCTTGACTTATTAGACTTAATTCTCTAACAACTTCTTTACCCGACAGTAGTGTAACTACTATGGAACAAAGCTTGACTTAGTAGACTGAATTCTCTAACAACTTCTTTACCCGACAGTAGTGTAACTACTGTGGAACAAAGCTTGACTTAGTAGACTGAATTCTCTAACAACTTCTTTACCCGACATTAGTGTAACTACTGTGGAACAAAGCTTGACTTAGTAGACTGAATTCTCTAACAACTTCTTTACCCGACAGTAGTGTAACTTCTATGGAACAAACCTTGACTTAGTAGACTGAATTCTCTAACAACTTCTTTACCCGACAGTAGTGTAACTACTATGGAACAAACCTTGACTTAGTAGACTGAATTCTCCAACAACTTCTTTACCCGACAGTAGAGTAACTACTGTGGAACAAAGCCCGACTTAGTAGACTGAATTCTCTAACAACTTCTTTACCCGACAGTAGTGTAACTACTATGGAACAAAGATTGACTTAGTATACTGAATTCTCTAACAACTTCTTTACCCGACAGTAGTGTAACTACTATGGAACAAAGCTTTACTTAGTAGACTGAATTCTCTAACAACTTCTTTACCTGACAGTAGTGTAACTACTATGGAACAAAGCTTGACTTAGTAGACTGAATTCTCTAACAACTTCTTTACCCGACAGTAGTGTAACTACTATGGAACAAAGCTTGACTTAGTAGACTGAATTCTCTAACAACTTCTTTACCCGACAGTAGTGTAACTACTATGGAACAAAGCTTGACTTAGTAGACTGAATTCTCTTACAACTTCTTTACCCGACAGTAGTGTAACTACTATGGAACAAAGCTTGACTTAGTATACTGAATTCTCTAACAACTTCTTTACCCGACAGTAGTGTAACTACTATGGAACAAAGGTTGACTTAGTAGACTGAATTCTCTAACAACTTCTTTACCCGACAGTAGTGTAACTACTATGGGACAAAGCTTGACTTAGTAGACTGAATTCTCTAACAACTTCTTTACCCGACAGTAGTGTAACTACTATGGAACAAAGCTTGACTTAGTAGACTGAATTCTCTAACAACTTCTTTACCCGACAGTAGTGTAACTGCTGTGGAACAAAGCTTGACTTAGTAGACTGAATTCTCTAACAACTTCTTTACCCGACATTAGTGTAACTACTGTGGAACAAAGCTTGACTTAGTAGACTGAATTCTCTAACAACTTCTTTACCCGACAGTAGTGTAACTTCTATGGAACAAACCTTGACTTAGTAGACTGAATTCTCTAACAACTTCTTTACCCGACAGTAGTGTAACTACTATGGAACAAAGCTTGACTTAGTAGACTGAATTCTCTAACAACTTCTTTACCCGACAGTAGTGTAACTACTGTGGAACAAAGCTTGACTTAGTAGACTGAATTCTCTAACAACTTCTTTACCCGACATTAGTGTAACTACTGTGGAACAAAGCTTGACTTAGTAGACTGAATTCTCTAACAACTTCTTTACCCGACAGTAGTGTAACTTCTATGGAACAAACCTTGACTTAGTAGACTGAATTCTCTAACAACTTCTTTACCCGACAGTAGTGTAACTACTATGGAACAAACCTTGACTTAGTAGACTGAATTCTCTAACAACTTCTTTACCCGACAGTAGAGTAACTACTGTGGAACAAAGCCTCACATAGTAGACTGAATTCTCTAACAACTTCTTTACCCGACAGTAGTGTAACTACTATGGAACAAAGCTTGACTTAGTAGACTGAATTCTCTAACAACTTCTTTACCCGACAGTAGTGTAACTACTATGGAACAAAGCTTGACTTAGTAGACTGAATTCTCTTACAACTTCTTTACCCGACAGTAGTGTAACTACTATGGAACAAAGCTTGACTTAGTAGACTGAATTCTCTAACAACTTCTTTACCCGACAGTAGTGTAACTACTATGGAACAAAGGTTGACTTAGTAGACTGAATTCTCTAACAACTTCTTTACCCGACAGTAGTGTAACTACTATGGGACAAAGCTTGACTTATTAGACTTAATTCTCTAACAACTTCTTTACCCGACAGTAGTGTAACTTCTATGGAACAAACCTTGACTTAGTAGACTGAATTCTCTAACAACTTCTTTACCCGACAGTAGTGTAACTACTATGGAACAAACCTTGACTTAGTAGACTGAATTCTCTAACAACTTCTTTACCCGACAGTAGAGTAACTACTGTGGAACAAAGCTTGACTTAGTAGACTGAATTCTCTAACAACTTCTTTACCCGACAGTAGTGTAACTACTGTGGAACAAAGCTTGACTTAGTAGACTGAATTCTCTAACAACTTCTTTACCCGACATTAGTGTAACTACTGTGGAACAAAGCTTGACTTAGTAGACTGAATTCTCTAACAACTTCTTTACCCGACAGTAGTGTAACTACTATGGAACAAAGCTTGACTTAGTAGACTGAATTCTCTTACAACTTCTTTACCCGACAGTAGTGTAACTACTATGGAACAAAGCTTGACTTAGTATACTGAATTCTCTAACAACTTCTTTACCCGACAGTAGTGTAACTACTATGGAACAAAGGTTGACTTAGTAGACTGAATTCTCTAACTACTTCTTTACCCGACAGTAGTGTAACTACTATGGGACAAAGCTTGACTTATTAGACTTAATTCTCTAACAACTTCTTTACCCGACAGTAGTGTAACTACTATGGAACAAAGCTTGACTTAGTAGACTGAATTCTCTAACAACTTCTTTACCCGACAGTAGTGTAACTACTGTGGAACAAAGCTTGACTTAGTAGACTGAATTCTCTAACAACTTCTTTACCCGACATTAGTGTAACTACTGTGGAACAAAGCTTGACTTAGTAGACTGAATTCTCTAACAACTTCTTTACCCGACAGTAGTGTAACTTCTATGGAACAAACCTTGACTTAGTAGACTGAATTCTCTAACAACTTCTTTACCCGACAGTAGTGTAACTACTATGGAACAAACCTTGACTTAGTAGACTGAATTCTCCAACAACTTCTTTACCCGACAGTAGAGTAACTACTGTGGAACAAAGCCCGACTTAGTAGACTGAATTCTCTAACAACTTCTTTACCCGACAGTAGTGTAACTACTATGGAACAAAGATTGACTTAGTATACTGAATTCTCTAACAACTTCTTTACCCGACAGTAGTGTAACTACTATGGAACAAAGCTTTACTTAGTAGACTGAATTCTCTAACAACTTCTTTACCTGACAGTAGTGTAACTACTATGGAACAAAGCTTGACTTAGTAGACTGAATTCTCTAACAACTTCTTTACCCGACAGTAGTGTAACTACTATGGAACAAAGCTTGACTTAGTAGACTGAATTCTCTAACAACTTCTTTACCCGACAGTAGTGTAACTACTATGGAACAAAGCTTGACTTAGTAGACTGAATTCTCTTACAACTTCTTTACCCGACAGTAGTGTAACTACTATGGAACAAAGCTTGACTTAGTATACTGAATTCTCTAACAACTTCTTTACCCGACAGTAGTGTAACTACTATGGAACAAAGGTTGACTTAGTAGACTGAATTCTCTAACAACTTCTTTACCCGACAGTAGTGTAACTACTATGGGACAAAGCTTGACTTAGTAGACTGAATTCTCTAACAACTTCTTTACCCGACAGTAGTGTAACTACTATGGAACAAAGCTTGACTTAGTAGACTGAATTCTCTAACAACTTCTTTACCCGACAGTAGTGTAACTGCTGTGGAACAAAGCTTGACTTAGTAGACTGAATTCTCTAACAACTTCTTTACCCGACATTAGTGTAACTACTGTGGAACAAAGCTTGACTTAGTAGACTGAATTCTCTAACAACTTCTTTACCCGACAGTAGTGTAACTTCTATGGAACAAACCTTGACTTAGTAGACTGAATTCTCTAACAACTTCTTTACCCGACAGTAGTGTAACTACTATGGAACAAAGCTTGACTTAGTAGACTGAATTCTCTAACAACTTCTTTACCCGACAGTAGTGTAACTACTGTGGAACAAAGCTTGACTTAGTAGACTGAATTCTCTAACAACTTCTTTACCCGACATTAGTGTAACTACTGTGGAACAAAGCTTGACTTAGTAGACTGAATTCTCTAACAACTTCTTTACCCGACAGTAGTGTAACTTCTATGGAACAAACCTTGACTTAGTAGACTGAATTCTCTAACAACTTCTTTACCCGACAGTAGTGTAACTACTATGGAACAAACCTTGACTTAGTAGACTGAATTCTCTAACAACTTCTTTACCCGACAGTAGAGTAACTACTGTGGAACAAAGCCTCACATAGTAGACTGAATTCTCTAACAACTTCTTTACCCGACAGTAGTGTAACTACTATGGAACAAAGCTTGACTTAGTAGACTGAATTCTCTAACAACTTCTTTACCCGACAGTAGTGTAACTACTATGGAACAAAGCTTGACTTAGTAGACTGAATTCTCTTACAACTTCTTTACCCGACAGTAGTGTAACTACTATGGAACAAAGCTTGACTTAGTAGACTGAATTCTCTAACAACTTCTTTACCCGACAGTAGTGTAACTACTATGGAACAAAGGTTGACTTAGTAGACTGAATTCTCTAACAACTTCTTTACCCGACAGTAGTGTAACTACTATGGGACAAAGCTTGACTTATTAGACTTAATTCTCTAACAACTTCTTTACCCGACAGTAGTGTAACTTCTATGGAACAAACCTTGACTTAGTAGACTGAATTCTCTAACAACTTCTTTACCCGACAGTAGTGTAACTACTATGGAACAAAGCTTGACTTAGTAGACTGAATTCTCTAACAACTTCTTTACCCGACAGTAGTGTAACTACTATGGAACAAAGCTTGACTTAGTAGACTGAATTCTCTAACAACTTCTTTACCCGACAGTAGTGTAACTACTATGGAACAAAGCTTGACTTAGTAGACTGAATTCTCTAACAACTTCTTTACCCGACAGTAGTGTAACTACTATGGAACAAAGCTTGACTTAGTAGACTGAATTCTCTAACAACTTCTTTACCCGACAGTAGTGTAACTACTGTGGAACAAAGCCTGACTTAGTAGACTGAATTCTCTAACAACTTCTTTACCCGACAGTAGTGTAACTACTATGGAACAAAGCTTGACTTAGTAGACTGAATTCTCTAACAACTTCTTTACCCGACAGTAGTGTAACTACTATGGAACAAAGCTTGACTTAGTAGATTGAATTCTCTAACAACTTCTTTACCCGACAGTAGTGTAACTACTATGGAACAAAGCTTGACTTAGTAGACTGAATTCTCTAACAACATCTTTACCCGACAGTAGTGTAACTACTATGGAACAAAGCTTGACTTAGTAGACTGAATTCTCTAACAACTTCTTTACCCGACAGTAGTGTAACTACTATGGAACAAAGCTTGACTTAGTAGACGGAATTCTCTAACAACTTCTTTACCCGACAGTAGTGTAACTACGGTGGAACAAAGCTTGACTTAGTAGACTGAATTCTTTAACAACTTCTTTACCCGACAGTAGTGTAACTACTGTGGAACAAAGCTTGACTTAGTAGACTGAATTCTCTAACAACTTCTTTACCCGACAGTAGTGTAACTTCTATGGAACAAACCTTGACTTAGTAGACTGAATTCTCTAACAACTTCTTTACCCGACAGTAGTGTAACTACTATGGAACAAACCTTGACTTAGTAGACTGAATTCTCTAACAACTTCTTTACCCGACAGTAGAGTAACTACTGTGGAACAAAGCCTGACTTAGTAGACTGAATTCTCTAACAACTTCTTTACCCGACAGTAGTGTAACTACTATGGAACAAAGCTTGACTTAGTAGACTGAATTCTCTAACAACTTCTTTACCCGACAGTAGTGTAACTACTATGGAACAAAGCTTGACTTAGTAGACTGAATTCTCTAACAACTTCTTTACCCGACAGTAGTGTAACTACTATGGAACAAAGCTTGACTTAGTAGACTGAATTCTCTTACAACTTCTTTACCCGACAGTAGTGTAACTACTATGGAACAAAGCTTGACTTAGTATACTGAATTCTCTAACAACTTCTTTACCCGACAGTAGTGTAACTACTATGGAACAAAGGTTGACTTAGTAGACTGAATTCTCTAACAACTTCTTTACCCGACAGTAGTGTAACTACTATGGGACAAAGCTTGACTTATTAGACTTAATTCTCTAACAACTTCTTTACCCGACAGTAGTGTAACTACTATGGAACAAAGCTTGACTTAGTAGACTGAATTCTCTAACAACATCTTTACCCGACAGTAGTGTAACTACTATGGAACAAAGCTTGACTTAGTAGACTGAATTCTCTAACAACTTCTTTACCCGACAGTAGTGTAACTACTATGGAACAAAGCTTGACTTAGTAGACGGAATTCTCTAACAACTTCTTTACCCGACAGTAGTGTAACTACGGTGGAACAAAGCTTGACTTAGTAGACTGAATTCTTTAACAACTTCTTTACCCGACAGTAGTGTAACTACTGTGGAACAAAGCTTGACTTAGTAGACTGAATTCTCTAACAACTTCTTTACCCGACAGTAGTGTAACTTCTATGGAACAAACCTTGACTTAGTAGACTGAATTCTCTAACAACTTCTTTACCCGACAGTAGTGTAACTACTATGGAACAAACCTTGACTTAGTAGACTGAATTCTCTAACAACTTCTTTACCCGACAGTAGAGTAACTACTGTGGAACAAAGCTTGACTTAGTAGACTGAATTCTCTAACAACTTCTTTACCCGACATTAGTGTAACTACTGTGGAACAAAGCTTGACTTAGTAGACTGAATTCTCTAACAACTTCTTTACCCGACAGTAGTGTAACTTCTATGGAACAAACCTTGACTTAGTAGACTGAATTCTCTAACAACTTCTTTACCCGACAGTAGTGTAACTACTATGGAACAAAGCTTGACTTAGTAGACTGAATTCTCTAACAACTTCTTTACCCGACAGTAGAGTAACTACTGTGGAACAAAGCCTCACTTAGTAGACTGAATTCTCTAACAACTTCTTTACCCGAAAGTAGTGTAACTACTATGGAACAAAGCTTGACTTAGTAGAATGAATTCTCTAACAACTTCTTTACCCGACAGTAGTGTAACTACTATGGAACAAAGCTTGACTTAGTAGACTGAATTCTCTTACAACTTCTTTACCCGACAGTAGTGTAACTACTATGGAACAAAGCTTGACTTAGTAGACTGAATTCTCTAACAACTTCTTTACCCGACAGTAGTGTAACTACTATGGAACAAAGCTTGACTTAGTAGACTGAATTCTCTAACAACTTCTTTACCCGACAGTAGTGTAACTACTATGGAACAAAGCTTGACTTAGTAGACTGAATTCTCTAACAACTTCTTTACCCGACAGTAGTGTAACTACTATGGAACAAAGCTTGACTTAGTAGACTGAATTCTCTAACTACTTCTTTACCCGACAGTAGTGTAACTACTATGGAACAAAGCTTGACTTAGTAGACTGAATTCTCTAACAACTTCTTTACCCGACAGTAGTGTAACTACTGTGGAACAAAGCCTGACTTAGTAGACTGAATTCTCTAACAACTTCTTTACCCGACAGTAGTGTAACTACTATGGAACAAAGCTTGACTTAGTAGACTGAATTCTCTAACAACTTCTTTACCCGACAGTAGTGTAACTACTATGGAACAAAGCTTGACTTAGTAGATTGAATTCTCTAACAACTTCTTTACCCGACAGTAGTGTAACTACTATGGAACAAAGCTTGACTTAGTAGACTGAATTCTCTAACAACATCTTTACCCGACAGTAGTGTAACTACTATGGAACAAAGCTTGACTTAGTAGACTGAATTCTCTAACAACTTCTTTACCCGACAGTAGTGTAACTACTATGGAACAAAGCTTGACTTAGTAGACGGAATTCTCTAACAACTTCTTTACCCGACAGTAGTGTAACTACGGTGGAACAAAGCTTGACTTAGTAGACTGAATTCTCTAACAACTTCTTTACCCGACAGTAGTGTAACTACTGTGGAACAAAGCTTGACTTAGTAGACTGAATTCTCTAACAACTTCTTTACCCGACAGTAGTGTAACTTCTATGGAACAAACCTTGACTTAGTAGACTGAATTCTCTAACAACTTCTTTACCCGACAGTAGTGTAACTACTATGGAACAAACCTTGACTTAGTAGACTGAATTCTCTAACAACTTCTTTACCCGACAGTAGAGTAACTACTGTGGAACAAAGCCTGACTTAGTAGACTGAATTCTCTAACAACTTCTTTACCCGACAGTAGTGTAACTACTATGGCACAAAGCTTGACTTAGTAGACTGAATTCTCTAACAACTTCTTTACCCGACAGTAGTGTAACTACTATGGAACAAAGCTTGACTTAGTAGACTGAATTCTCTAACAACTTCTTTACCCGACAGTAGTGTAACTACTATGGAACAAAGCTTGACTTAGTAGACTGAATTCTCTAACAACTTCTTTACCCGACAGTAGTGTAACTACTATGGAACAAAGCTTGACTTAGTAGACTGAATTCTCTTACAACTTCTTTACCCGACAGTAGTGTAACTACTATGGAACAAAGCATGACTTAGTATACTGAATTCTCTAACAACTTCTTTACCCGACAGTAGTGTAACTACTATGGAACAAAGGTTGACTTAGTAGACTGAATTCTCTAACTACTTCTTTACCCGACAGTAGTGTAACTACTATGGGACAAAGCTTGACTTATTAGACTTAATTCTCTAACAACTTCTTTACCCGACAGTAGTGTAACTACTATGGAACAAAGCTTGACTTAGTAGACTGAATTCTCTAACAACTTCTTTACCCGACAGTAGTGTAACTACTGTGGAACAAAGCTTGACTTAGTAGACTGAATTCTCTAACAACTTCTTTACCCGACATTAGTGTAACTACTGTGGAACAAAGCTTGACTTAGTAGACTGAATTCTCTAACAACTTCTTTACCCGACAGTAGTGTAACTTCTATGGAACAAACCTTGACTTAGTAGACTGAATTCTCTAACAACTTCTTTACCCGACAGTAGTGTAACTACTATGGAACAAACCTTGACTTAGTAGACTGAATTCTCCAACAACTTCTTTACCCGACAGTAGAGTAACTACTGTGGAACAAAGCCCGACTTAGTAGACTGAATTCTCTAACAACTTCTTTACCCGACAGTAGTGTAACTACTATGGAACAAAGATTGACTTAGTATACTGAATTCTCTAACAACTTCTTTACCCGACAGTAGTGTAACTACTATGGAACAAAGCTTTACTTAGTAGACTGAATTCTCTAACAACTTCTTTACCTGACAGTAGTGTAACTACTATGGAACAAAGCTTGACTTAGTAGACTGAATTCTCTAACAACTTCTTTACCCGACAGTAGTGTAACTACTATGGAACAAAGCTTGACTTAGTAGACTGAAGTCTCTAACAACTTCTTTACCCGACAGTAGTGTAACTACTATGGAACAAAGCTTGACTTAGTAGACTGAATTCTCTTACAACTTCTTTACCCGACAGTAGTGTAACTACTATGGAACAAAGCTTGACTTAGTATACTGAATTCTCTAACAACTTCTTTACCCGACAGTAGTGTAACTACTATGGAACAAAGGTTGACTTAGTAGACTGAATTCTCTAACAACTTCTTTACCCGACAGTAGTGTAACTACTATGGGACAAAGCTTGACTTAGTAGACTGAATTCTCTAACAACTTCTTTACCCGACAGTAGTGTAACTACTATGGAACAAAGCTTGACTTAGTAGACTGAATTCTCTAACAACTTCTTTACCCGACAGTAGTGTAACTGCTGTGGAACAAAGCTTGACTTAGTAGACTGAATTCTCTAACAACTTCTTTACCCGACATTAGTGTAACTACTGTGGAACAAAGCTTGACTTAGTAGACTGAATTCTCTAACAACTTCTTTACCCGACAGTAGTGTAACTTCTATGGAACAAACCTTGACTTAGTAGACTGATTTCTCTAACAACTTCTTTACCCGACAGTAGTGTAACTACTATGGAACAAAGCTTGACTTAGTAGACTGAATTCTCTAACAACTTCTTTACCCGACAGTAGTGTAACTACTGTGGAACAAAGCTTGACTTAGTAGACTGAATTCTCTAACAACTTCTTTACCCGACATTAGTGTAACTACTGTGGAACAAAGCTTGACTTAGTAGACTGAATTCTCTAACAACTTCTTTACCCGACAGTAGTGTAACTTCTATGGAACAAACCTTGACTTAGTAGACTGAATTCTCTAACAACTTCTTTACCCGACAGTAGTGTAACTACTATGGAACAAACCTTGACTTAGTAGACTGAATTCTCTAACAACTTCTTTACCCGACAGTAGAGTAACTACTGTGGAACAAAGCCTCACATAGTAGACTGAATTCTCTAACAACTTCTTTACCCGACAGTAGTGTAACTACTATGGAACAAAGCTTGACTTAGTAGACTGAATTCTCTAACAACTTCTTTACCCGACAGTAGTGTAACTACTATGGAACAAAGCTTGACTTAGTAGACTGAATTCTCTTACAACTTCTTTACCCGACAGTAGTGTAACTACTATGGAACAAAGCTTGACTTAGTAGACTGAATTCTCTAACAACTTCTTTACCCGACAGTAGTGTAACTACTATGGAACAAAGGTTGACTTAGTAGACTGAATTCTCTAACAACTTCTTTACCCGACAGTAGTGTAACTACTATGGGACAAAGCTTGACTTATTAGACTTAATTCTCTAACAACTTCTTTACCCGACAGTAGTGTAACTTCTATGGAACAAACCTTGACTTAGTAGACTGAATTCTCTAACAACTTCTTTACCCGACAGTAGTGTAACTACTATGGAACAAACCTTGACTTAGTAGACTGAATTCTCTAACAACTTCTTTACCCGACAGTAGAGTAACTACTGTGGAACAAAGCTTGACTTAGTAGACTGAATTCTCTAACAACTTCTTTACCCGACAGTAGTGTAACTACTGTGGAACAAAGCTTGACTTAGTAGACTGAATTCTCTAACAACTTCTTTACCCGACATTAGTGTAACTACTGTGGAACAAAGCTTGACTTAGTAGACTGAATTCTCTAACAACTTCTTTACCCGACAGTAGTGTAACTACTATGGAACAAAGCTTGACTTAGTAGACTGAATTCTCTAACAACTTCTTTACCCGACAGTAGTGTAACTACTATGGAACAAAGCTTGACTTAGTAGACTGAATTCTCTTACAACTTCTTTACCCGACAGTAGTGTAACTACTATGGAACAAAGCTTGACTTAGTATACTGAATTCTCTAACAACTTCTTTACCCGACAGTAGTGTAACTACTATGGAACAAAGGTTGACTTAGTAGACTGAATTCTCTAACAACTTCTTTACCCGACAGTAGTGTAACTACTATGGGACAAAGCTTGACTTAGTAGACTGAATTCTCTAACAACTTCTTTACCCGACAGTAGTGTAACTACTATGGAACAAAGCTTGACTTAGTAGACTGAATTCTCTAACAACTTCTTTACCCGACAGTAGTGTAACTGCTGTGGAACAAAGCTTGACTTAGTAGACTGAATTCTCTAACAACTTCTTTACCCGACATTAGTGTAACTACTGTGGAACAAAGCTTGACTTAGTAGACTGAATTCTCTAACAACTTCTTTACCCGACAGTAGTGTAACTTCTATGGAACAAACCTTGACTTAGTAGACTGAATTCTCTAACAACTTCTTTACCCGACAGTAGTGTAACTACTATGGAACAAAGCTTGACTTAGTAGACTGAATTCTCTAACAACTTCTTTACCCGACAGTAGTGTAACTACTGTGGAACAAAGCTTGACTTAGTAGACTGAATTCTCTAACAACTTCTTTACCCGACATTAGTGTAACTACTGTGGAACAAAGCTTGACTTAGTAGACTGAATTCTCTAACAACTTCTTTACCCGACAGTAGTGTAACTTCTATGGAACAAACCTTGACTTAGTAGACTGAATTCTCTAACAACTTCTTTACCCGACAGTAGTGTAACTACTATGGAACAAACCTTGACTTAGTAGACTGAATTCTCTAACAACTTCTTTACCCGACAGTAGAGTAACTACTGTGGAACAAAGCCTCACATAGTAGACTGAATTCTCTAACAACTTCTTTACCCGACAGTAGTGTAACTACTATGGAACAAAGCTTGACTTAGTAGACTGAATTCTCTAACAACTTCTTTACCCGACAGTAGTGTAACTACTATGGAACAAAGCTTGACTTAGTAGACTGAATTCTCTTACAACTTCTTTACCCGACAGTAGTGTAACTACTATGGAACAAAGCTTGACTTAGTAGACTGAATTCTCTAACAACTTCTTTACCCGACAGTAGTGTAACTACTATGGAACAAAGGTTGACTTAGTAGACTGAATTCTCTAACAACTTCTTTACCCGACAGTAGTGTAACTACTATGGGACAAAGCTTGACTTATTAGACTTAATTCTCTAACAACTTCTTTACCCGACAGTAGTGTAACTTCTATGGAACAAACCTTGACTTAGTAGACTGAATTCTCTAACAACTTCTTTACCCGACAGTAGTGTAACTACTATGGAACAAACCTTGACTTAGTAGACTGAATTCTCTAACAACTTCTTTACCCGACAGTAGAGTAACTACTGTGGAACAAAGCTTGACTTAGTAGACTGAATTCTCTAACAACTTCTTTACCCGACAGTAGTGTAACTACTGTGGAACAAAGCTTGACTTAGTAGACTGAATTCTCTAACAACTTCTTTACCCGACATTAGTGTAACTACTGTGGAACAAAGCTTGACTTAGTAGACTGAATTCTCTAACAACTTCTTTACCCGACAGTAGTGTAACTACTATGGAACAAACCTTGACTTAGTAGACTGAATTCTCTAACAACTTCTTTACCCGACAGTAGAGTAACTACTGTGGAACAAAGCCTCACTTAGTAGACTGAATTCTCTAACAACTTCTTTACCCGACAGTAGTGTAACTACGGTGGAACAAAGCTTGACTTAGTAGACTGAATTCTCTAACAACTTCTTTACCCGACAGTAGTGTAACTACTGTGGAACAAAGCTTGACTTAGTAGACTGAATTCTCTAACAACTTCTTTACCCGACAGTAGTGTAACTACTATGGAACAAAGCTTGACTTAGTAGACTGAATTCTCTAACAACTTCTTTACCCGACAGTAGTGTAACTACTATGGAACAAAGCTTGACTTAGTATACTGAATTCTCTAACAACTTCTTTACCCGACAGTAGTGTAACTTCTATGGAACAAACCTTGACTTAGTAGACTGAATTCTCTAACAACTTCTTTACCCGACAGTAGTGTAACTACTATGGAACAAAGCTTGACTTAGTAGACTGAATTCTCTAACAACTTCTTTACCCGACAGTAGAGTAACTACTGTGGAACAAAGCCTCACTTAGTAGACTGAATTCTCTAACAACTTCTTTACCCGAAAGTAGTGTAACTACTATGGAACAAAGCTTGACTTAGTAGACTGAATTCTCTAACAACTTCTTTACCCGACAGTAGTGTAACTACTATGGAACAAAGCTTGACTTAGTAGACTGAATTCTCTTACAACTTCTTTACCCGACAGTAGTGTAACTACTATGGAACAAAGCTTGACTTAGTAGACTGAATTCTCTAACAACTTCTTTACCCGACAGTAGTGTAACTACTATGGAACAAAGCTTGACTTAGTAGACTGAATTCTCTAACAACTTCTTTACCCGACAGTAGTGTAACTACTATGGAACAAAGCTTGACTTAGTAGACTGAATTCTCTAACAACTTCTTTACCCGACAGTAGTGTAACTACTATGGAACAAAGCTTGACTTAGTAGACTGAATTCTCTAACAACTTCTTTACCCGACAGTAGTGTAACTACTATGGAACAAAGCTTGACTTAGTAGACTGAATTCTCTAACAACTTCTTTACCCGACAGTAGTGTAACTACTGTGGAACAAAGCCTGACTTAGTAGACTGAATTCTCTAACAACTTCTTTACCCGACAGTAGTGTAACTACTATGGAACAAAGCTTGACTTAGTAGACTGAATTCTCTAACAACTTCTTTACCCGACAGTAGTGTAACTACTATGGAACAAAGCTTGACTTAGTAGATTGAATTCTCTAACAACTTCTTTACCCGACAGTAGTGTAACTACTATGGAACAAAGCTTGACTTAGTAGACTGAATTCTCTAACAACATCTTTACCCGACAGTAGTGTAACTACTATGGAACAAAGCTTGACTTAGTAGACTGAATTCTCTAACAACTTCTTTACCCGACAGTAGTGTAACTACTATGGAACAAAGCTTGACTTAGTAGACGGAATTCTCTAACAACTTCTTTACCCGACAGTAGTGTAACTACGGTGGAACAAAGCTTGACTTAGTAGACTGAATTCTCTAACAACTTCTTTACCCGACAGTAGTGTAACTACTGTGGAACAAAGCTTGACTTAGTAGACTGAATTCTCTAACAACTTCTTTACCCGACAGTAGTGTAACTTCTATGGAACAAACCTTGACTTAGTAGACTGAATTCTCTAACAACTTCTTTACCCGACAGTAGTGTAACTACTATGGAACAAACCTTGACTTAGTAGACTGAATTCTCTAACAACTTCTTTACCCGACAGTAGAGTAACTACTGTGGAACAAAGCCTGACTTAGTAGACTGAATTCTCTAACAACTTCTTTACACGACAGTAGTGTAACTACTATGGAACAAAGCTTGACTTAGTAGACTGAATTCTCTAACAACTTCTTTACCCGACAGTAGTGTAACTACTATGGAACAAAGCTTGACTTAGTAGACTGAATTCTCTAACAACTTCTTTACCCGACAGTAGTGTAACTACTATGGAACAAAGCTTGACTTAGTAGACTGAATTCTCTAACAACTTCTTTACCCGACAGTAGTGTAACTACTATGGAACAAAGCTTGACTTAGTAGACTGAATTCTCTTACAACTTCTTTACCCGACAGTAGTGTAACTACTATGGAACAAAGCTTGACTTAGTATACTGAATTCTCTAACAACTTCTTTACCCGACAGTAGTGTAACTACTATGGAACAAAGGTTGACTTAGTAGACTGAATTCTCTAACAACTTCTTTACCCGACAGTAGTGTAACTACTATGGGACAAAGCTTGACTTATTAGACTTAATTCTCTAACAACTTCTTTACCCGACAGTAGTGTAACTACTATGGAACAAAGCTTGACTTAGTAGACTGAATTCTCTAACAACTTCTTTACCCGACAGTAGTGTAACTACTGTGGAACAAAGCTTGACTTAGTAGACTGAATTCTCTAACAACTTCTTTACCCGACATTAGTGTAACTACTGTGGAACAAAGCTTGACTTAGTAGACTGAATTCTCTAACAACTTCTTTACCCGACAGTAGTGTAACTTCTATGGAACAAACCTTGACTTAGTAGACTGAATTCTCTTACAACTTCTTTACCCGACAGTAGTGTAACTACTATGGAACAAAGCTTGACTTAGTAGACTGAATTCTCTAACAACTTCTTTACCCGACAGTAGTGTAACTACTATGGAACAAAGCTTGACTTAGTAGACTGAATTCTCTAACAACTTCTTTACCCGACAGTAGTGTAACTACTATGGAACAAAGCTTGACTTAGTAGACTGAATTCTCTAACAACTTCTTTACCCGACAGTAGTGTAACTACTATGGAACAAAGCTTGACTTAGTAGACTGAATTCTCTAACAACTTCTTTACCCGACAGTAGTGTAACTACTATGGAACAAAGCTTGACTTAGTAGACTGAATTCTCTAACAACTTCTTTACCCGACAGTAGTGTAACTACTGTGGAACAAAGCCTGACTTAGTAGACTGAATTCTCTAACAACTTCTTTACCCGACAGTAGTGTAACTACTATGGAACAAAGCTTGACTTAGTAGACTGAATTCTCTAACAACTTCTTTACCCGACAGTAGTGTAACTACTATGGAACAAAGCTTGACTTAGTAGACTGAATTCTCTAACAACTTCTTTACCCGACAGTAGTGTAACTACTATGGAACAAAGCTTGACTTAGTAGACTGAATTCTCTAACAACATCTTTACCCGACAGTAGTGTAACTACTATGGAACAAAGCTTGACTTAGTAGACTGAATTCTCTAACAACTTCTTTACCCGACAGTAGTGTAACTACTATGGAACAAAGCTTGACTTAGTAGACGGAATTCTCTAACAACTTCTTTACCCGACAGTAGTGTAACTACGGTGGAACAAAGCTTGACTTAGTAGACTGAATTCTCTAACAACTTCTTTACCCGACAGTAGTGTAACTACTGTGGAACAAAGCTTGACTTAGTAGACTGAATTCTCTAACAACTTCTTTACCCGACAGTAGTGTAACTTCTATGGAACAAACCTTGACTTAGTAGACTGAATTCTCTAACAACTTCTTTACCCGACAGTAGTGTAACTACTATGGAACAAACCTTGACTTAGTAGACTGAATTCTCTAACAACTTCTTTACCCGACAGTAGAGTAACTACTGTGGAACAAAGCCTGACTTAGTAGACTGAATTCTCTAACAACTTCTTTACACGACAGTAGTGTAACTACTATGGAACAAAGCTTGACTTAGTAGACTGAATTCTCTAACAACTTCTTTACCCGACAGTAGTGTAACTACTATGGAACAAAGCTTGACTTAGTAGACTGAATTCTCTAACAACTTCTTTACCCGACAGTAGTGTAACTACTATGGAACAAAGCTTGACTTAGTAGACTGAATTCTCTAACAACTTCTTTACCCGACAGTAGTGTAACTACTATGGAACAAAGCTTGACTTAGTAGACTGAATTCTCTTACAACTTCTTTACCCGACAGTAGTGTAACTACTATGGAACAAAGCTTGACTTAGTATACTGAATTCTCTAACAACTTCTTTACCCGACAGTAGTGTAACTACTATGGAACAAAGGTTGACTTAGTAGACTGAATTCTCTAACAACTTCTTTACCCGACAGTAGTGTAACTACTATGGGACAAAGCTTGACTTATTAGACTTAATTCTCTAACAACTTCTTTACCCGACAGTAGTGTAACTACTATGGAACAAAGCTTGACTTAGTAGACTGAATTCTCTAACAACTTCTTTACCCGACAGTAGTGTAACTACTGTGGAACAAAGCTTGACTTAGTAGACTGAATTCTCTAACAACTTCTTTACCCGACATTAGTGTAACTACTGTGGAACAAAGCTTGACTTAGTAGACTGAATTCTCTAACAACTTCTTTACCCGACAGTAGTGTAACTTCTATGGAACAAACCTTGACTTAGTAGACTGAATTCTCTAACAACTTCTTTACCCGACAGTAGTGTAACTACTATGGAACAAACCTTGACTTAGTAGACTGAATTCTCCAACAACTTCTTTACCCGACAGTAGAGTAACTACTGTGGAACAAAGCCCGACTTAGTAGACTGAATTCTCTAACAACTTCTTTACCCGACAGTAGTGTAACTACTATGGAACAAAGATTGACTTAGTATACTGAATTCTCTAACAACTTCTTTACCCGACAGTAGTGTAACTACTATGGAACAAAGCTTTACTTAGTAGACTGAATTCTCTAACAACTTCTTTACCCGACAGTAGTGTAACTACTATGGAACAAAGCTTGACTTAGTAGACTGAATTCTCTAACAACTTCTTTACCCGACAGTAGTGTAACTACTATGGAACAAAGCTTGACTTAGTAGACTGAATTCTCTAACAACTTCTTTACCCGACAGTAGTGTAACTACTATGGAACAAAGCTTGACTTAGTAGACTGAATTCTCTTACAACTTCTTTACCCGACAGTAGTGTAACTACTATGGAACAAAGCTTGACTTAGTATACTGAATTCTCTAACAACTTCTTTACCCGACAGTAGTGTAACTACTATGGAACAAAGGTTGACTTAGTAGACTGAATTCTCTAACAACTTCTTTACCCGACAGTAGTGTAACTACTATGGGACAAAGCTTGACTTAGTAGACTGAATTCTCTAACAACTTCTTTACCCGACAGTAGTGTAACTACTATGGAACAAAGCTTGACTTAGTAGACTGAATTCTCTAACAACTTCTTTACCCAACAGTAGTGTAACTGCTGTGGAACAAAGCTTGACTTAGTAGACTGAATTCTCTAACAACTTCTTTACCCGACATTAGTGTAACTACTGTGGAACAAAGCTTGACTTAGTAGACTGAATTCTCTAACAACTTCTTTACCCGACAGTAGTGTAACTTCTATGGAACAAACCTTGACTTAGTAGACTGAATTCTCTAACAACTTCTTTACCCGACAGTAGTGTAACTACTATGGAACAAAGCTTGACTTAGTAGACTGAATTCTCTAACAACTTCTTTACCCGACAGTAGTGTAACTACTGTGGAACAAAGCTTGACTTAGTAGACTGAATTCTCTAACAACTTCTTTACCCGACATTAGTGTAACTACTGTGGAACAAAGCTTGACTTAGTAGACTGAATTCTCTAACAACTTCTTTACCCGACAGTAGTGTAACTACTATGGAACAAACCTTGACTTAGTAGACTGAATTCTCTAACAACTTCTTTACCCGACAGTAGAGTAACTACTGTGGAACAAAGCCTCACTTAGTAGACTGAATTCTCTAACAACTTCTTTACCCGACAGTAGTGTAACTACGGTGGAACAAAGCTTGACTTAGTAGACTGAATTCTCTAACAACTTCTTTACCCGACAGTAGTGTAACTACTGTGGAACAAAGCTTGACTTAGTAGACTGAATTCTCTAACAACTTCTTTACCCGACAGTAGTGTAACTTCTATGGAACAAACCTTGACTTAGTAGACTGAATTCTCTAACAACTTCTTTACCCGACAGTAGTGTAACTACTATGGAACAAACCTTGACTTAGTAGACTGAATTCTCTAACAACTTCTTTACCCGACAGTAGAGTAACTACTGTGGAACAAAGCCTGACTTAGTAGACTGAATTCTCTAACAACTTCTTTACCCGACATAAGTGTAACTACTATGGAACAAAGCTTGACTTAGTAGACTGAATTCTCTAACAACTTCTTTACCCGACAGTAGTGTAACTACTATGGAACAAAGCTTGACTTAGTAGACTGAATTCTCTAACAACTTCTTTACCCGACAGTAGTGTAACTACTATGGAACAAAGCTTGACTTAGTAGACTGAATTCTCTAACAACTTCTTTACCCGACAGTAGTGTAACTACTATGGAACAAAGCTTGACTTAGTAGACTGAATTCTCTTACAACTTCTTTACCCGACAGTAGTGTAACTACTATGGAACAAAGCTTGACTTAGTATACTGAATTCTCTAACAACTTCTTTACCCGACAGTAGTGTAACTACTATGGAACAAAGGTTGACTTAGTAGACTGAATTCTCTAACAACTTCTTTACCCGACAGTAGTGTAACTACTATGGGACAAAGCTTGACTTATTAGACTTAATTCTCTAACAACTTCTTTACCCGACAGTAGTGTAACTACTATGGAACAAAGCTTGACTTAGTAGACTGAATTCTCTAACAACTTCTTTACCCGACAGTGGTGTAACTACTGTGGAACAAAGCTTGACTTAGTAGACTGAATTCTCTAACAACTTCTTTACCCGACAGTAGTGTAACTACTATGGAACAAAGCTTGACTTAGTAGACTGAATTCTCTAACAACTTCTTTACCCGACAGTAGTGTAACTACTATGGAACAAAGCTTGACTTAGTAGACTGAATTCTCTAACAACTTCTTTACCCGACAGTAGTGTAACTACTATGGAACAAAGCTTGACTTAGTAGACTGAATTCTCTAACAACTTCTTTACCCGACAGTAGTGTAACTACTATGGAACAAAGCTTGACTTAGTAGACTGAATTCTCTAACAACTTCTTTACCCGACAGTAGTGTAACTACTGTGGAACAAAGCCTGACTTAGTAGACTGAATTCTCTAACAACTTCTTTACCCGACAGTAGTGTAACTACTATGGAACAAAGCTTGACTTAGTAGACTGAATTCTCTAACAACTTCTTTACCCGACAGTAGTGTAACTACTATGGAACAAAGCTTGACTTAGTAGATTGAATTCTCTAACAACTTCTTTACCCGACAGTAGTGTAACTACTATGGAACAAAGCTTGACTTAGTAGACTGAATTCTCTAACAACATCTTTACCCGACAGTAGTGTAACTACTATGGAACAAAGCTTGACTTAGTAGACTGAATTCTCTAACAACTTCTTTACCCGACAGTAGTGTAACTACTATGGAACAAAGCTTGACTTAGTAGACGGAATTCTCTAACAACTTCTTTACCCGACAGTAGTGTAACTACGGTGGAACAAAGCTTGACTTAGTAGACTGAATTCTCTAACAACTTCTTTACCCGACAGTAGTGTAACTACTGTGGAACAAAGCTTGACTTAGTAGACTGAATTCTCTAACAACTTCTTTACCCGACAGTAGTGTAACTTCTATGGAACAAACCTTGACTTAGTAGACTGAATTCTCTAACAACTTCTTTACCCGACAGTAGTGTAACTACTATGGAACAAACCTTGACTTAGTAGACTGAATTCTCTAACAACTTCTTTACCCGACAGTAGAGTAACTACTGTGGAACAAAGCCTGACTTAGTAGACTGAATTCTCTAACAACTTCTTTACACGACAGTAGTGTAACTACTATGGAACAAAGCTTGACTTAGTAGACTGAATTCTCTAACAACTTCTTTACCCGACAGTAGTGTAACTACTATGGAACAAAGCTTGACTTAGTAGACTGAATTCTCTAACAACTTCTTTACCCGACAGTAGTGTAACTACTATGGAACAAAGCTTGACTTAGTAGACTGAATTCTCTAACAACTTCTTTACCCGACAGTAGTGTAACTACTATGGAACAAAGCTTGACTTAGTAGACTGAATTCTCTTACAACTTCTTTACCCGACAGTAGTGTAACTACTATGGAACAAAGCTTGACTTAGTATACTGAATTCTCTAACAACTTCTTTACCCGACAGTAGTGTAACTACTATGGAACAAAGGTTGACTTAGTAGACTGAATTCTCTAACAACTTCTTTACCCGACAGTAGTGTAACTACTATGGGACAAAGCTTGACTTATTAGACTTAATTCTCTAACAACTTCTTTACCCGACAGTAGTGTAACTACTATGGAACAAAGCTTGACTTAGTAGACTGAATTCTCTAACAACTTCTTTACCCGACAGTAGTGTAACTACTGTGGAACAAAGCTTGACTTAGTAGACTGAATTCTCTAACAACTTCTTTACCCGACATTAGTGTAACTACTGTGGAACAAAGCTTGACTTAGTAGACTGAATTCTCTAACAACTTCTTTACCCGACAGTAGTGTAACTTCTATGGAACAAGCCTTGACTTAGTAGACTGAATTCTCTAACAACTTCTTTACCCGACAGTAGTGTAACTACTATGGAACAAACCTTGACTTAGTAGACTGAATTCTCCAACAACTTCTTTACCCGACAGTAGAGTAACTACTGTGGAACAAAGCCCGACTTAGTAGACTGAATTCTCTAACAACTTCTTTACCCGACAGTAGTGTAACTACTATGGAACAAAGATTGACTTAGTATACTGAATTCTCTAACAACTTCTTTACCCGACAGTAGTGTAACTACTATGGAACAAAGCTTTACTTAGTAGACTGAATTCTCTAACAACTTCTTTACCCGACAGTAGTGTAACTACTATGGAACAAAGCTTGACTTAGTAGACTGAATTCTCTAACAACTTCTTTACCCGACAGTAGTGTAACTACTATGGAACAAAGCTTGACTTAGTAGACTGAATTCTCTAACAACTTCTTTACCCGACAGTAGTGTAACTACTATGGAACAAAGCTTGACTTAGTAGACTGAATTCTCTTACAACTTCTTTACCCGACAGTAGTGTAACTACTATGGAACAAAGCTTGACTTAGTATACTGAATTCTCTAACAACTTCTTTACCCGACAGTAGTGTAACTACTATGGAACAAAGGTTGACTTAGTAGACTGAATTCTCTAACAACTTCTTTACCCGACAGTAGTGTAACTACTATGGGACAAAGCTTGACTTAGTAGACTGAATTCTCTAACAACTTCTTTACCCGACAGTAGTGTAACTACTATGGAACAAAGCTTGACTTAGTAGACTGAATTCTCTAACAACTTCTTTACCCGACAGTAGTGTAACTGCTGTGGAACAAAGCTTGACTTAGTAGACTGAATTCTCTAACAACTTCTTTACCCGACATTAGTGTAACTACTGTGGAACAAAGCTTGACTTAGTAGACTGAATTCTCTAACAACTTCTTTACCCGACAGTAGTGTAACTTCTATGGAACAAACCTTGACTTAGTAGACTGAATTCTCTAACAACTTCTTTACCCGACAGTAGTGTAACTACTATGGAACAAAGCTTGACTTAGTAGACTGAATTCTCTAACAACTTCTTTACCCGACAGTAGTGTAACTACTGTGGAACAAAGCTTGACTTAGTAGACTGAATTCTCTAACAACTTCTTTACCCGACATTAGTGTAACTACTGTGGAACAAAGCTTGACTTAGTAGACTGAATTCTCTAACAACTTCTTTACCCGACAGTAGTGTAACTACTATGGAACAAACCTTGACTTAGTAGACTGAATTCTCTAACAACTTCTTTACCCGACAGTAGAGTAACTACTGTGGAACAAAGCCTCACTTAGTAGACTGAATTCTCTAACAACTTCTTTACCCGACAGTAGTGTAACTACGGTGGAACAAAGCTTGACTTAGTAGACTGAATTCTCTAACAACTTCTTTACCCGACAGTAGTGTAACTACTGTGGAACAAAGCTTGACTTAGTAGACTGAATTCTCTAACAACTTCTTTACCCGACAGTAGTGTAACTTCTATGGAACAAACCTTGACTTAGTAGACTGAATTCTCTAACAACTTCTTTACCCGACAGTAGTGTAACTACTATGGAACAAACCTTGACTTAGTAGACTGAATTCTCTAACAACTTCTTTACCCGACAGTAGAGTAACTACTGTGGAACAAAGCCTGACTTAGTAGACTGAATTCTCTAACAACTTCTTTACCCGACATAAGTGTAACTACTATGGAACAAAGCTTGACTTAGTAGACTGAATTCTCTAACAACTTCTTTACCCGACAGTAGTGTAACTACTATGGAACAAAGCTTGACTTAGTAGACTGAATTCTCTAACAACTTCTTTACCCGACAGTAGTGTAACTACTATGGAACAAAGCTTGACTTAGTAGACTGAATTCTCTAACAACTTCTTTACCCGACAGTAGTGTAACTACTATGGAACAAAGCTTGACTTAGTAGACTGAATTCTCTTACAACTTCTTTACCCGACAGTAGTGTAACTACTATGGAACAAAGCTTGACTTAGTATACTGAATTCTCTAACAACTTCTTTACCCGACAGTAGTGTAACTACTATGGAACAAAGGTTGACTTAGTAGACTGAATTCTCTAACAACTTCTTTACCCGACAGTAGTGTAACTACTATGGGACAAAGCTTGACTTATTAGACTTAATTCTCTAACAACTTCTTTACCCGACAGTAGTGTAACTACTATGGAACAAAGCTTGACTTAGTAGACTGAATTCTCTAACAACTTCTTTACCCGACAGTGGTGTAACTACTGTGGAACAAAGCTTGACTTAGTAGACTGAATTCTCTAACAACTTCTTTACCCGACATTAGTGTAACTACTGTGGAACAAAGCTTGACTTAGTAGACTGAATTCTCTAACAACTTCTTTACCCGACAGTAGTGTAACTTCTATGGAACAAACCTTGACTTAGTAGACTGAATTCTCTAACAACTTCTTTACCCGACAGTAGTGTAACTACTATGGAACAAACCTTGACTTAGTAGACTGAATTCTCCAACAACTTCTTTACCCGACAGTAGAGTAACTACTGTGGAACAAAGCCCGACTTAGTAGACTGAATTCTCTAACAACTTCTTTACCCGACAGTAGTGTAACTACTATGGAACAAAGCTTGACTTAGTAGACTGAATTCTCTTACAACTTCTTTACCCGACAGTAGTGTAACTACTATGGAACAAAGCTTGACTTAGTATACTGAATTCTCTAACAACTTCTTTACCCGACAGTAGTGTAACTACTATGGAACAAAGGTTAACTTAGTAGACTGAATTCTCTAACAACTTCTTTACCCGACAGTAGTGTAACTACTATGGGACAAAGCTTGACTTAGTAGACTGAATTCTCTAACAACTTCTTTACCCGACAGTAGTGTAACTACTATGGAACAAAGCTTGACTTAGTAGACTGAATTCTCTAACAACTACTTTACCCGACAGTAGTGTAACTACTGTGGAACAAAGCTTGACTTAGTAGACTGAATTCTCTAACAACTTCTTTACCCGACATTAGTGTAACTACTGTGGAACAAAGCTTGACTTAGTAGACTGAATTCTCTAACAACTTCTTTACCCGACAGTAGTGTAACTTCTATGGAACAAACCTTGACTTAGTAGACTGAATTCTCTAACAACTTCTTTACCCGACAGTAGTGTAACTACTATGGAACAAAGCTTGACTTAGTAGACTGAATTCTCTAACAACTTCTTTACCCGACAGTAGTGTAACTACTGTGGAACAAAGCTTGACTTAGTAGACTGAATTCTCTAACAACTTCTTTACCCGACATTAGTGTAACTACTGTGGAACAAAGCTTGACTTAGTAGACTGAATTCTCTAACAACTTCTTTACCCGACAGTAGTGTAACTTCTATGGAACAAACCTTGACTTAGTAGACTGAATTCTCTAACAACTTCTTTACCCGACAGTAGTGTAACTACTATGGAACAAACCTTGACTTAGTAGACTGAATTCTCTAACAACTTCTTTACCCGACAGTAGAGTAACTACTGTGGAACAAAGCCTCACATAGTAGACTGAATTCTCTAACAACTTCTTTACCCGACAGTAGTGTAACTACTATGGAACAAAGCTTGACTTAGTAGACTGAATTCTCTTACAACTTCTTTACCCGACAGTAGTGTAACTACTATGGAACAAAGCTTGACTTAGTAGACTGAATTCTCTAACAACTTCTTTACCCGACAGTAGTGTAACTACTATGGAACAAAGGTTGACTTAGTAGACTGAATTCTCTAACAACTTCTTTACCCGACAGTAGTGTAACTACTATGGAACAAAGCTTGACTTAGTAGACTGAATTCTCTAACAACTTCTTTACCCGACAGTAGTGTAACTACTATGGAACAAAGCTTGACTTAGTAGACTGAATTCTCTAACAACTTCTTTACCCGACAGTAGTGTAACTACTATGGAACAAAGCTTGACTTAGTAGACTGAATTCTCTAACAACTTCTTTACCCGACAGTAGTGTAACTACTATGGAACAAAGCTTGACTTAGTAGACTGAATTCTCTTACAACTTCTTTACCCGACAGTAGTGTAACTACTATGGAACAAAGCTTGACTTAGTAGACTGAATTCTCTAACAACTTCTTTACCCGACAGTAGTGTAACTACTATGGAACAAAGGTTGACTTAGTAGACTGAATTCTCTAACAACTTCTTTACCCGACAGTAGTGTAACTACTATGGGACAAAGCTTGACTTAGTAGACTGAATTCTCTAACAACTTCTTTACCCGACAGTAGTTTAACTACTATGGGACAAAGCTTGACTTATTAGACTTAATTCTCTAACAACTTCTTTACCCGACAGTAGTGTAACTTCTATGGAACAAACCTTGACTTAGTAGACTGAATTCTCTAACAACTTCTTTACCCGACAGTAGTGTAACTACTATGGAACAAAGGTTGACTTAGTAGACTGAATTCTCTAACAACTTCTTTACCCGACAGTAGTGTAACTACTATGGGACAAAGCTTGACTTATTAGACTTAATTCTCTAACAACTTCTTTACCCGACAGTAGTGTAACTTCTATGGAACAAACCTTGACTTAGTAGACTGAATTCTCTAACAACTTCTTTACCCGACAGTAGTGTAACTTCTATGGAACAAACCTTGACTTAGTAGACTGAATTCTCTAACAACTTCTTTACCCGACAGTAGTGTAACTACTATGGAACAAACCTTGACTTAGTAGACTGAATTCTCTAACAACTTCTTTACCCGACAGTAGTGTAACTACTATGGAACAAAGATTGACTTAGTATACTGAATTCTCTAACAACTTCTTTACCCGACAGTAGTGTAACTACTATGGAACAAAGCTTGACTTAGTAGACTGAATTCTCTAACAACTTCTTTACCCGACAGTAGTGTAACTACTATGGAACAAAGCTTGACTTAGTAGACTGAATTCTCTAACAACTTCTTTACCCGACAGTAGTGTAACTACTATGGAACAAAGCTTGACTTAGTAGACTGAATTCTCTAACAACTTCTTTACCCGACAGTAGTGTAACTACTATGGAACAAAGCTTGACTTAGTAGACTGAATTCTCTAACAACTTCTTTACCCGACAGTAGTGTAACTACTATGGAACAAACCTTGACTTAGTAGACTGAATTCTCCAACAACTTCTTTACCCGACAGTAGAGTAACTACTGTGGAACAAAGCCCGACTTAGTAGACTGAATTCTCTAACAACTTCTTTACCCGACAGTAGTGTAACTACTATGGAACAAAGATTGACTTAGTATACTGAATTCTCTAACAACTTCTTTACCCGACAGTAGTGTAACTACTATGGAACAAAGCTTGACTTAGTAGACTGAATTCTCTAACAACTTCTTTACCCGACAGTAGTGTAACTACTATGGAACAAAGCTTGACTTAGTAGACTGAATTCTCTAACAACTTCTTTACCCGACAGTAGTGTAACTACTATGGAACAAAGCTTGACTTAGTAGACTGAATTCTCTAACAACTTCTTTACCCGACAGTAGTGTAACTACTATGGAACAAAGCTTTACTTAGTAGACTGAATTCTCTTACAACTTCTTTACCCGACAGTAGTGTAACTACTATGGAACAAAGCTTGACTTAGTATACTGAATTCTCTAACAACTTCTTTACCCGACAGTAGTGTAACTACTATGGAACAAAGGTTGACTTAGTAGACTGAATTCTCTAACAACTTCTTTACCCGACAGTAGTGTAACTACTATGGGACAAAGCTTGACTTAGTAGACTGAATTCTCTAACAACTTCTTTACCCGACAGTAGTGTAACTACTATGGAACAAAGCTTGACTTAGTAGACTGAATTCTCTAACAACTTCTTTACCCGACAGTAGTGTAACTACTGTGGAACAAAGATTGACTTAGTAGACTGAATTCTCTAACAACTTCTTTACCCGACATTAGTGTAACTACTGTGGAACAAAGCTTGACTTAGTAGACTGAATTCTCTAACAACTTCTTTACCCGACAGTAGTGTAACTTCTATGGAACAAACCTTGACTTAGTAGACTGAATTCTCTAACAACTTCTTTACCCGACAGTAGTGTAACTACTATGGAACAAAGCTTGACTTAGTAGACTGAATTCTCTAACAACTTCTTTACCCGACAGTAGAGTAACTACTGTGGAACAAAGCCTCACTTAGTAGACTGAATTCTCTAACAACTTCTTTACCCGACAGTAGTGTAACTACTGTGGAACAAAGCTTGACTTAGTAGACTGAATTCTCTAACAACTTCTTTACCCGACATTAGTGTAACTACTGTGGAACAAAGCTTGACTTAGTAGACTGAATTCTCTAACAACTTCTTTACCCGACAGTAGTGTAACTTCTATGGAACAAACCTTGACTTAGTAGACTGAATTCTCTAACAACTTCTTTACCCGACAGTAGTGTAACTACTATGGAACAAACCTTGACTTAGTAGACTGAATTCTCTAACAACTTCTTTACCCGACAGTAGAGTAACTACTGTGGAACAAAGCCTCACTTAGTAGACTGAATTCTCTAACAACTTCTTTACCCGACAGTAGTGTAACTACTATGGAACAAAGCTTGACTTAGTAGACTGAATTCTCTAACAACTTCTTTACCCGACAGTAGTGTAACTACTATGGAACAAAGCTTGACTTTATAGACTGAATTCTCTAACAACTTCTTTACCCGACAGTAGTGTAACTACTATGGAACAAAGCTTGACTTAGTAGACTGAATTCTCTAACAACTTCTTTACCCGACAGTAGTGTAACTACTATGGAACAAAGGTTGACTTAGTAGACTGAATTCTCTAACAACTTCTTTACCCGACAGTAGTGTAACTACTATGGGACAAAGCTTGACTTATTAGACTTAATTCTCTAACAACTTCTTTACCCGACAGTAGTGTAACTTCTATGGAACAAACCTTGACTTAGTAGACTGAATTCTCTAACAACTTCTTTACCCGACAGTAGTGTAACTACTATGGAACAAACCTTGACTTAGTAGACTGAATTCTCTAACGACTTCTTTACCCGACAGTAGAGTAACTACTGTGGAACAAAGCCCGACTTAGTAGACTGAATTCTCTAACAACTTCTTTACCCGACAGTAGTGTAACTACTATGGAACAAAGATTGACTTAGTATACTGAATTCTCTAACAACTTCTTTACCCGACATTAGTGTAACTACTGTGGAACAAAGCTTGACTTAGTAGACTGAATTCTCTAACAACTTCTTTACCCGACAGTAGTGTAACTTCTATGGAACAAACCTTGACTTAGTAGACTGAATTCTCTAACAACTTCTTTACCCGACAGTAGTGTAACTACTATGGAACAAACCTTGACTTAGTAGACTGAATTCTCTAACAACTTCTTTACCCGACAGTAGAGTAACTACTGTGGAACAAAGCCTCACTTAGTAGACTGAATTCTCTAACAACTTCTTTACCCGACAGTAGTGTAACTACTATGGAACAAAGCTTGACTTAGTAGACTGAATTCTCTAACAACTTCTTTACCCGACAGTAGTGTAACTACTATGGAACAAACCTTGACTTAGTAGACTGAATTCTCTAACAACTTCTTTACCCGACAGTAGTGTAACTACTATGGAACAAAGCTTGACTTAGTAGACTGAATTCTCTAACAACTTCTTTCCCCGACAGTAGTGTAACTACTATGGAACAAAGCTTGACTGAGTAGACTGAATTCTCTAACAACTTCTTTACCCGAAAGTAGTGTAACTACTATGGAACAAAGCTTGACTTAGTAGACTGAATTCTCTAACAACTTCTTTACCCGACAGTAGTGTAACTACTATGGAACAAAGCTTGACTTAGTAGACTGAATTCTCTAACAACTTCTTTGCCCGACAGTAGTGTAACTACTATGGAACAAAGCTTGACTTAGTAGACTGAATTCTCTAACAACTTCTTTACCCAACAGTAGTGTAACTACTATGGAACAAAGCTTGACTTAGTAGACTGAATTCTCTAACAACTTCTTTACCCGACAGTAGTGTAACTATTGTGGAACAAAGCCTGACTTAGTAGACTGAATTCTCTAACAACTTCTTTACCCGACAGTAGTGTAACTACTATGGAACAAAGCTTGACTTAGTAGACTGAATTCTCTAACAACTTCTTTACCCGACAGTAGTGTAACTACTATGGAATAAAGCTTGACTTAGTAGATTGAATTCTCTAACAACTTCTTTACCCGACAGTAGTGTAACTACTATGGAACAAAGCTTGACTTAGTAGACTGAATTCTCTAACAACATCTTTACCCGACAGTAGTGTAACTACTATGGAACAAACCTTGACTTAGTAGACTGAATTCTCTAACAACTTCTTTACCCGACAGTAGTGTAACTACTATGGAACAAAGCTTGACTTAGTAGACTGAATTCTCTAACAACTTCTTTACCCGACAGTAGTGTAACTACTATGGGACAAAGCTTGACTTAGTAGACTGAATTCTCTAACAACTTCTTTACCCGACAGTAGTGTAACTACTATGGAACAAAGCTTGACTTAGTAGACTGAAGTCTCTAACAATTTCATTCTCAGACAGAAGAAAAAGATAGAATAGATCCAAATGCATACAGGCTTATCAGTCTACTGGGCTGTGTAGGTAAACTGATCGAGCGTATGATAAACACCAGACTGATGTGGCACCTGGAAGAAAAACACATATCAATTCCACAGCAAGCAGGATTTAGACAACACAGATCCACTGAGGACCAGATCACTCTCATAGCACAGGAAATAGAGGATGCTTACCAAGAGAAAAAGCATACAGTAGTGGTTTGAGTGAATCTAGAGAAGGCATTTGACAAGGTGTGGAAAGAGTTACTTAAAGTCAAGCTACAAAAAAGTGAAGTATCAGCAAAAAAATGTACAGATGGATCAGCCACTACCTCAAAAACAGAACAGCCAGAGTGCAAGTACAAGGGCAGATGAGCAAAAAGGTGACACTGGAGCAAGGAGTACCCCAAGAGGGAGTATTGTCCCCCACACTTTTTCTGGTGTATATAAATACATCACAGAGAATATACCAAGAAGAGTCCACAGTTCCATGTTTGCAGACGATCTGGCAATGTGGACCTCTGAAATAAATCTCATCGTAGCAAACAATCGGATGCAGCAGGCCCTAACATCGTTGGAGGAGTGGGCGAAATCATGGCTGGTCAAAATAAAAAAAGAAAAACGATATTCTCGCTCTCAAATAAACCACAGAACACCAAAATAAGTCTTAACGGCAAATATCTGCGGCCAAACGATAACCCAAACTACTTGGGAGTCACATTTGATCAGCGCATGACATGGAAAAGTCAGATCGAAAGAAATCGAATGAAAGCCAGACAAAGAATGGCAATCATGAGTAAACTTGCTGGCACAAGCTGGGGAGCAGACGAAAGAATACTTAAGAAACTGTACACTGGAAGAGTGAGACCAGTTCTCGAGTATGGCATTGCGGCATGGACAACAGCGGCATAGGCGAACTTTGACAAAATTAGCAAACTTTAAAACCAAGCCATGAAGTTATAACAGGAGGCAGGAAGTCGACGCCAATTGTAGAACTTTAAAAGATTACAAATCTGCAATCCATGACTGCCAGAAGAGACTGCAGAGCCCAGCTGCAATCAGAGAAACTCCGAAGACTGACTGACCATCCAATGCACCAGAGACTAAACAATTTGGGAAATGGGAAACTAAAGCGGAGAAACTTTGCAGAAATAGCCAAAGCAAAGATGCACGAAGATCCCATAAACGCACTAAGAACACCAAAACCCATCACTACTGTACGAAAACCTACCTGGAGGCAGCATATATTTCCAGAGGTGGTAGAAAATATACCAGGTATTGGAAACAAAAACTGCCAGACTGAAAAAGAAAGAAGAGATACTACCCTGAGCTACATAACGGAAAACTACCCAATCATGGACTGGACCCATGCATACACCGACGGTTCTGTAACAAACACTACACAGAACGGAGGGGCAGGAGCATTTCTGAACCTACCAAATGGCATAAAAATAACAATGTCATCCGCTACTGAAAAATACACAAGCAATTTCAGAGCGGAGGCAGAGGCACTGAGGGCGGCAGTGGAAGAAATGGTGACAGGTAAAAGGAATGAAAGCCATATAGTCCTGCTCACAGATGCCTTGGCTGTAGTCACAGCGCTAAAAAGCCAGAAAAATACTGAACTTAATGATTTAAGAGCAGTACTCTGTCAACTATGCCAGCAGTCCGCACCAAAAAGGGTAGTGGTACAGTGGGTCCCATCCCACTGCAACATCCAAGGCAACGAGGAGGCAGACAGACTGGCAAAAAAAGGTGCAAGACTACCACAACCAGATACTAGTATGACGTACGAAGAGTCAAAACGGCTTATTAGAGCTAGATACATGACCAAATGGGAAACCGAACATACTGGCTACACCAAAAACGATGCCTATTACCAGTTGAACGGAAGAGAGCAGGTCGTGGTCTTCAGACTTCGCACTGGCCACAATAGACTGAGGTACCACCTATTCAACAAATTGAAGATAGGTGGCACCGACAAATGCCCGTGTTGTACCGGTAAAATGACCGCTGAGCATTTGCTGCAAAACTGCCCGACACACGAGGATCAGAGAGAGCAGATGTGGCCATCACCAGTGGCAACACTAGACAAGCTCTATGGCAGTGTCGACAGCCTCAGGATGACCGCTGCTTTTTTCGAAAAAATTAAGGTTGATGTCTGACTGCGTACGAAGAAGAAGAAGAAGAAGAAGTGTTGTCAAGAATCGATATCACTGCAATATTGGTAAGTTGATAGGTTCTCAGTTTCATCAAATGTTGAAGGTTAAAGGCGAGGGCTGGATTTCATTGCCCCTTCTTTCCCCATATGTCTCGGTGTCTCTCCACAGAACGGTATCCCCGCCCTATCAGAGCATCGCACGAAGCAGGAACTCCTTAGCTCCAGCTAGGAACTCAGGTGTGCACTCGCCGGATTGGTAGCTCGTTGATTTCCAGTTCAGATCATTAGTCGCCAGTTGATCGATTGCTAGTTCATTGATTGTCAATTTATTGATTGCCATTTCTATGATTGCCATTTTGTTTATTGTAAGTTCATTTTTTACCAGTTCATTGATAGCCAGCCCATTGATTGCAACCCATGTATGGCCAGCCCATAGATTTCCAGCCCATTGATTTCCAGCCCATTGATTGCAAGCCCATTGATTGCCAACTCATGCATGGCCAGCCCATTGATTGCCAGTTCATTGATTGCCAGCCCATTGATTGCAAACCCATGCATGGCCAGCCCATTGATTGCCAGCTCAAATATTGCCAGCCCATTGATTGCCAACTCATGCATGGCCAGCCCATTGATTGCCAGCTCATTGATTGCCAGCCCATTGATTGCCAACCCATGCATGGTCAGCCCATTGATTGCCAAACCATGCATGGCCAGCCCATTTATTGCCAGCCTATTGATTGCCAGCTCATTGATTGCCAGCCCATTGATTGCCAGTTCATTGATTGCCAGCCCATTGATCGCCAGCCCTTTGATTGTCAGCCTATTGATTACCAACCCATTCATGGCCAGCCCATTGATTGCCAGCCCATTGATTGCCAGCCCATTGATTGCCAGCCCATGCATGGCCAACCCATTGATTTCAGCTTATTGATGCCAACAAACATCGAAGAGCTAGCCATTGAACTACTTCAGAATCTCACCTCTGCCCATATTTCAACTCGCCCATATGGAAATCCTTGATGACACACGAACCCGAACATAACTAGGACATTAGATCCAGACTAGCTCTTACCAAAAACCTCTCGTCTTTGCTGGCTCTTAAGTCATAGAGTGCAGTCGGTACCTTCCGAAGCAATAGCTGAAAGTCGGATACCATCACTGCTTTGGTAAAGTGGTCCCTGATGTGGTCACTGCCTCATTTCTAATTCTTACGCTGGTGAGTCGAGCCGTGTACGTAAGTGACCTTACTTCTCACCCTAACAAGGAAACCCTATCTCGATCCATCAACCGGGAGCACTGATCCAGCGGAATACGAGGTATGATCAATAAATAACCCCCCTTATTTTGATTTAGCAGACCAGTAACTGCCCCTGAGCGGGCTAGCGGGGCGTTTTACTTGATATTTTTTGGGCATGCGTGATGTTTTAACAGACAGTACAGCACCCCTCCCTTCTACCCTCTGACTCTCAGTCGCTGCCAGGTGACGTGACAATTGCTGCTTCCTACCTGGTGACGTGACAATTGATGTCAGATGACGTGACAATTGATGTCGGGTGACGTGGAGGTTGATGCTCGCTACCAGGTGACGTGACAGTTACAGATCGCTACCAGATGACGTGACAGTTGCTGCTCGCTATCAGGTGACGTGACAATTGCTTCTCGCTACCAGATGACGTGACAGTTGCTGCTCGCTATCAGGTGACGTGACGGTTACAGCTTGCTACCAGATGACGTGACAGTTGCAGCTCGCTACCAGGTGACGTGACAGTTGCAGCTCGCTACCAGATGACGTGACAGTTGCAGCTCGCTACCAGATGACCTGACAATTGCTTCTCGCTACCAGATGACGTGACAGTTGCTGCTCGCTACCAGGTGACGTGACGGTTACAGCTTGCTACCAGATGACGTGACAGTTGCAGCTCGCTACCAGGTGACGTGACGGTTACAGCTCGCTACCAGGTGACGTGACGGTTACAGCTCGCTACCATGTGACGTGACAGTTGATCTCAGGTGTCGTTTTAGTCACTGCCAAGTGCCGTGAGGTCTGACAGACGGGAAAAAACCTGGCACAGTTAACTTGGGACATGATTTTAGCGCGTGTTTCTGTTGAAGACTTATGCTAAACGAAAGCTAAAAACATTTAATTGATTAATGGAAACTTTATCGCACACAGATTCTAAAAGCCTTATTAATATTAAGAATAGATCTAAATAGAAAGAACACAAACTTAATGAAGACAATAGATTGTATCCAATCCACCAGCTTTGTAGACAACAGCTAGACAAGTTATGTCTTCTAGGCACGGGCAGCTACAATCACATCCATATATCTACCACACGCGAATGTCCTTGTGAAACTGAAACCCTGACAAATCCACACATCCTCTAGAACTGTGTAGCCCCATCCTCTAGAACTGGGTAGCCTCATCCTCTAGAACTGGATAGCCTCGTTATCTAGAACTGGGTAGCCTCGTCATCTAGAACTGGGTAGCCTCATTATCTAGAACTGTGAAGCCTCATCCTCTAGAACTGTGTAGCCCCATCCTCTATAACTGTGTAGCCCCATCCACTAGAACTGTGTAGCCTCATCCTCTAGAACTGTGTAGCCTCATCCTCTAGAACTGTGTAGCCCCATCCTCTATAACTGTGAAGCCCCATCCTCTTGAACTGTGTAGCCCAATCCTCTAGAACTGTGTAGCCCCATCCTCTAGAACGGTGTAGCCCCATCCTCTACAACTGGGTAGCCTCATTATCTAGAACTGGGTAGCCTCATCATCTAGAACTGGGTAGCCTCATCATCTAGAACTGGGTAGCCTCATCATCTAGAACTGTGTAGCCCCCATCCTCTAGAACTACGTAGCACCATCCTCTAGAAGTACGTAGCCCCGTCCTCTAGAACTACGTAGCCCCATCCTTTAGAACTACGTAGCCTCATCCTCTAGAAATGTGTAGCCATATCCTCTAGAGCTTTTTAGCCCCATCCTTTAGAGCTGTGTAGCCCAATCCTCTAGAACTGTGTAGCCTGATCCTATAGATGTGTAGCCCCATCCTCTAAAACTGTAGCCAACGTTGACCTAAATGGGAGGCCAGGCGACGAGGTGCAGAGCTGAAGAGAAACTTTGGGCCCCCGCTTTGATTTACAACATATTGGGCCCACCGCTTTGATCTTAAACATATTGGACCCACCATTTTGATCTAAAACATATTGGGCCCACCACTTTGATCTAAGACATATTGGGCCCATCGCTTTGATATAAAACATATTGGGCCCACCGCTTTGATCTAAAACACATTGGGCCCACCCCTTTGATCTAAAACATATTGGGCCCACCCCTTTGATCTAAAACATATTGAAGCCTTCGTCATGGCCATGAACTTCCAGATCTAACATAGCCGATGGATATAAACGCAGAAGGTAGAAGAGAAGAAGAAGAAGAAGAAGAAGAAGAAGAAGAAGAAGAAGAAGAAGAAGAAGAAGATAAGAAGAATAAGAGGAAGAAGAAAAGGAAAAATGCGAAAAATGCTCTATTCGTGACGGCCCTGGAAACAGGCTGCACTAGTCACTAGTGTAGTCAGAACAAGGGATAGGTATCGCAGTGAGAAGGGAAACTCGATTATTAAAAAAAACAGATGAAATGGGAAAAGTCGACGCCAAATGTGCGGATATCGCATCCTCGCTGTAAACTACGACACATTGTCCCAACGTACTTATCAGGACGACGAGCGAAGAAAAAGAAGAAGAATAAGAAGACGAAAAAGAAGAAGAAGAAATGATCGATGGATTGAAAGAAGGATGATTAGATGGATGGATGTATGAATGGTTGGTGGGTTGAATGGATGAATTGATGGATATATGGATGGATGAATTAATCATGTGTGGTATATTGTAAAAGGAGATACTTGTGTGTGTAACCATTTGCAGCTGGATAGACAATAGCGTTCATCGACATGTGTTGGAACTTCATTCCTTCGCTGTGTCCAACACCCGCTATGACCACTCAGCCACTCAGAAGTCTACGTTCTTGTGGACACACCTAGTGCAATGTTAACACTCGTTGCCATGGGAAGCCTTGAGCGGAAACCAAAACAATCGGAGTCTGATGGCGGAACTGAAGAAGACGGTCCAAACAGAAATCAATAGAGAACAAGTGTTCTATTATTTGTTTCAGGGAAAGCAAAAATGGTGGTTGGATGGAGTATCGTATCTAACGTCTGTAGGACCCAGTGTGTACCTAATGTATGTAGGACCCAGTGTGTACCTCATGTCTGTAGAAGCTAGTGTGTACCTAGCGTCTGTAGGAACCAGTGTGTACCTAACGTCTGTAGGAGCCATTGTGTACATAACGTCTGTAGGAGCCATTGTGTACCTAACGTCTGTAGGAGCCATTGTGTATCTAACGTCTGTAGGAGCCATTGTGTACCTAACGTCTGTAGGAGCCATTGTGTACCTAACGTCTGTAGGAGCCATTGTGTACCTAACGTCTGTAGGACCCAGTGTGTACCTAATGTCTGGAGGAGCCAGTGTGTACCTAACGTCTGTATGAGCCATTGTGTACCTAACGTCTGTAGGAGCCATTGTGTACCTAACGTCTGTAGGAACAAGTGTGTACCTAGCATCTGTAGGGTTCAGTGTGCACCTAATGTATGTAGGAGCCATTGTGTACCTAACGTCTGTAGGACTCAGCGTGTACCTAATGTCTGGAGGAGCCAGTGTGTACCTAATATCTGTAGGACCCAGTGTGTACCTATCGTCTGTAGGGACCATTGCGTACCTAACGTCTGTTGGGCCAAATATGTATTGAATGTATGTAGGACCCGTTGTGTCACTAACGTCTGTAGGACCCAGTCTGGGCATAATGTCTGTAGGGCTACTGTGTACCTAATGTCTGTAGGGTCATTTGTGTACCTAACGTCTGTAGGGCCCAGTTAGTACATAATGTCTGTAGAGCCCGTTGTGTACCTAACGTCTGTTGGGCCCAGTTTGTACCTAATGTCTGTAGTGCCCGTTGTGTACCTAACGTCTGTTAGGCCCAGTCTGTACCTAATGTCTGTAGAGCCCGATGTGTAGCTAACGTCTGTTGGGCCCAGTCTGTACCTAATGTCTGTAGAGCCCGATGTGTAGCTAACGTATGTAGGGCCCAGTCTGTACCTAATGTCTGTAGAGCCCGATGTGTAGCTAACGTATGTAGGGCCCAGTCTGTACCTAATGTCTGTAGACCCCGATGTGTAGCTAACGTCTGTTGGGCCCAGTCTGTACCTAATGTCTGTAGAGCCCGATGTGTAGCTAACGTATGTAGGGCCCAGTCTGTACCTAACGTCTGTAGGGCTCAGTGGGAGTATTTTGTTGTGGGCGTCTCCTGCGTTAAAGGTAGCTGCACAAATTATCCCTCAGCACCTCCCGACTGTCACCCAGGGCACCAAGCCCCCAATCTTTTTAGTACGCCACTATTTCTATGAATAGATTGGTGGATTGATTGAATGAATGATAAATGCACAGATTGATGGACGGGTAAGATGAATGAAGTTTGATAGATGGATCGATGGATGGATGGATGAATTTCTTGATCGATAAATGGGTATGTACATGAGTGAATAGAATTATGATTGGATTGAAAGATGAATATTTGAATGATGGATGTCAGAAGATGAATAAATGAGAAAGGATCGCTGACGATGAGGAACGAATATGAAAAAAAAAGATAATGAAGAAGGAATAAAGAAGAAATAATGGCAAGAAAGAAGAGAAAGAAAGAAGGAGAATGAAGAATAAAAAAAGGAAAGAAGAAAGAAGAAGCCGATGATGAGGAAGAAGAAGAGGAAGAGGAAGAGGGAGAAGGATAAATAGAAGTAGATGATTTTGAAAGAAGAAAGAAGAAGAAAAAGAAGAGATATGAACAAATAGATTGATGTAAATATGACTGTATTCGCGGAAGTGTGGATAAATGATTAAATCGATTCATGGATGGCTGAGGTACTGGATTAATGAATATTGGATCGATTGTGCTGAAAAAGATTCTCTTTGTTTGGGGAATGATTGATATCTGAGCACTGGTTTTAATAGGAAGGACATTGATATCTCATAATGTGTCATCACTATAGCAACTGATATTACTGCTATCACAGATAGCTTCTCCTTCTTTGTCGATCATAATCAATTAGCCAAATCAATTTCCCTCATCAAATGGCGAGAAATCATCTTTAGCACAAATATCACCTTTACATCTGCCCCATCTACATTAACAGCTACCGAATTAACCTACAGCTTTCAAAATTACGACACTATCTATAAAAGCCTTTACAATTACCAAATTAACTCTTACAGCTTTCACAATTACCAAATTAACTGTTACAATCTTCACAATTACCAAATTAACTGTTACAATCTTCACAATTACCAAATTAACTGTTACAATCTTCACAATTACCAAATTAACTGTTACAATCTTCACAATTACCAAATTAACCGTTACAACCTTCACATCTACCAAATTAACCTTTACAGCTTTCACAATTACCAAATTAACCGTTACAACCTTCACAATTTCCAAATTAATTGTTAAAGCTTTCACAACTACCAAATTAACTCGTACAGCCTTCACAATTACCAAATTAATTATCACAACCTTTGCCACTATCGAATCAACTAATGCATTGCTTACAGCTATCCCATTACACTCCCCAAACTGAAAACTGCCTCATTGATCATTCATTAACATGGGAGATAATCTAGCAAGAGCGTCGATCTATCACACAGATATCCTCAATCGTCAGCCAATTCCCTTGTCTCGATCACTGTCATCTCCAGAACATCCTTGAGGTCGTGTGTCCATCGTCTCCCAGGTCTGCCTCTGCTTCCAGGTTCAGGTATTTTACAGTCTAATGTATTTGTTACAGAATATTTTGACGTTTCATGTCTCCAAAGTCATTAATAGTCCTGGACATGATTCTGCATATCAGTCCGTTTTTTAAATTTATACCCAGTTCTTTTAGGGGGTTTGTGTTTTCCATTTCTTTATTACTCATGACATAACCACCATATTTTTGAGGAGGTCAAAATATACTGATCAGACATGTTAGTCAGGGTCAGGCAAAGTATACTGATCAGACATGTTAGTAAGGGTCAGGTAAAGTATACTGATTGGACATGTTAGTCAGGGTCAGGCAAAGTATACTGATCAGATATGTTAGTCAAGGTCAGGCAAAATATACTGATCAGACATGTTAGTCAGGGTCAGGCAAAGTATACTGATCAGACATGTTAGTCAGGGTCAGGCAAAGTATACTGATCAGACATGTTAGTCAGGGTCAGGCAAAGTATACTGGGCAAGACCCTCTCCTTGGCTTCCAAGTAGAACTTCATTGTAACGAGCTGTTTGCATGGCAGCCTGGCTAACTAGGTGAGGGATCGATGTGATCTCCGTAGTAGGGAGTGACACGCAGATGAAGCCAATAATAGCATAACTGCCTGGAGGATCCTAGTTCAGCTTCATCAGCACGCTCGGGATGTGAGGACAGCTACTGCAAACCGCTACTTAACGTCCTTTTCAGGGATCACAAAAGAGCACACCTACTCATTGTGGGCATTCGCAAACAACAAACAACAACAACAACATTAATAATTGCAATCTAAATAGTTACAAAATTACTCGTTGCAATATTATTAGCTGGTACATTGCTCATTACAACTTACATAACTATAATATTGCTCATTATAACTATAATATTGATCATTACAATTTATATGAATATCACATTGCTGATTACAATTTTCATAACTATCATATTGCTGATTAAAATCTACATAACTATCATATTGCTCATTACAATCTACATAACTATCACATTGCTCATTACAATTTACATAACTGTCACATTGCTCATTGCAATCTACATAACTATCATATTGCTCATTACAATCTACATTATTACCCCACTACTCTCTAAAATCAAATAACTACCATATTACTAGCTATAATTCTATAAGCTTTACTGCTACATTACTCATTACAATCTCCATAACTGCCACATCGTCCATTACAATGCGACATGAATCACCACAGTTTACATGACTGCCACATTACCTACTACAACCTTCACAACTACTACATTTACCATAACATCTTCAGTAATCTACCACATCCCCTACGATAACATTCACAACCCTCCTGCTGCCCAATGTCAGATCCTCCCTTACAACATCAGCCTAACCAAGCTATACACCCCCCCCCCCCCCACCTCACCTCCAATTACACCCTTTCAAAGACACCCCCAATCTTAGTTTTCCCCCCCGCCCAGCACCCGTTCCTTACATCACCTCCAACAACCACGCCAACCCTTACACCCCCCCCCCCCCCAGTATACGCCCTACAATCGCCGACATCTTCTATATCTCTATTGATCTACGTTTTGACATTTAATAACCTCTGGTAATGCCCGCCTCCCCTGCGATCCCAATATTACATGTCGTCCTGATAGCCTGGGATATGTAACGTCTGCAATACATCACGAGGTGGCGCGAGAGGATTTCTCGAGAATACGAGAACATAGCGAGAACGATAATTAGAAGGGATACAAAGACGAAACATAAAGGAAATTATTCCAGATGAATGGGTCCCAAATTTTTTGATTTTCCCAGTTCCGCCTCAATGGATTGTTTTGCTGCTTTCAGGCTCCAGGAAGAGTACAAGGCGACAACTACTATTTCACCTCCTTTAAATAGCCTTTATCGTCGTCAACAGGTGACATGTATGTTGGCTTTGGGTGGATCTCCCGCCATTTCTATCACGTGTGTCGTTTACCAACTCTGTTGTTGATTGTCGCCCCTGCCATTATCTCAGGCTGTCCAACATCTTCTCTTTCTCTCTCTCTGCCTTCCTCTGTCTCTCAGGCTGTCCAACATCTTCTCTCTTTCTCTCTGCCTGATTCTGTTCAGCATTTCTGTCTTGGTCTTTCTCTGTCTCTCAGGCTGTCCAACATCTTCTCTATCTGCCTTCCGCTGTCTCTCAGGTTGTCCAACATCTTGTCTATCTCTCTTCCTTCCTTTGATCTCAGGCTGTCCAACATCGTCTCTCTCGGCCTTCCTCTGTTCCCCAGGCTGTCCGTGTTCTCTCTCTGCTTTCCTATGTCTCTCAGGTTGTCCATGTTATCTCTCTGCCTTCCTCTGTCTCTCAGGCTGTCCAACATCTTCTCTCTCGGCCTTCATCTGTCTCTGAGGCTGTCCAACATCTTCTCTCTCGGCCTTCCTCTGTCTCTCCGGCTGTCCAACATCTTCTCTCTCTCTGCCTTTCTCTGTCTCTCAGGCTGTCCAACATCTTCTCTCTCTCTGCCTTTCTCTGTCTCTCAGGCTGTCCAACATCTTCTCTGTCTCTGTCTTCATTTGATCTCAGGCTGTCCAACATCTTTTCTCTCGGCCTTCCTCTGTCTCTCAGGGTGTCCATGTTCTATCTGCATTCCCCTGTCTCTCAGGCTGTCCAACATCTTCTCTCTCGGCCTTCCTCTGTCTCTCAGGCTGTCCAACATCTTCTCTCTCGGCCTTCCTCTGTCTCTCAGGCTTTCCAACATCTTCTCTCTCTCTGCCTTTCTCTGTCTCTCAGGCTGTCCAACATCTTTTCTCTCTCTGCCTTTCTCTGTCTCTCAGGCTGTCCAACATCTTCTCTGTCTCTGTCTTCATTTGATCTCAGGCTGTCCAACATCTTCTCTGTCTCTGTCTTCATTTGATCTCAGGCTGTCCAACATCTTCTCTCTCGGCCTTCCTCTGTCTCTCAGGGTGTCCATGTTATCTCTCTGCATTCCTCTGTCTCTCAGGCTGTCCAGCATCTTCTCTCTCTGCCTTCCTCTGTCTCTCAGGGTGTCCATGATATCTCTCTGCCTTCCTCTGTCTCTCAGGCTGTCCAACATCTTCTCTCTCGGCCTTCCTCTGTCTCTCAGGCTGTCCAACATCTTCTCTCTCTGCCTTCCTCTGTCTCTCAGGCCGTCCAACATCTTCTCTCTCTGCCTTCCTCTGTCTCTCAGGCTGTCCAACATCTTCTCTCTCGGCCTTCCTCTGTCTCTCAGGCTGTCCAACATCTTCTCTCTCTGCCTTCCTCTGTCTCTCAGGCCGTCCAACATCTTCTCTCTCTGCCTTCCTCTGTCTCTCAGGCTGTCCAACATCTTCTCTCTCGGCCTTCCTCTGTCTCTCAGGCCGTCCAACATCTTCTCTCTCTGCCTTCCTCTGTCTCTCAGGTCGTCCAACATCTTCTCTCTCGGCCTTCCTCTGTCTCTCAGGCCGTCCAACATCTTCTCTTTCGGCCTTCCTCTGTCTCTCAGGTCGTCCAACATCTTCTCTCTCGGCCTTCCTCTGTCTCTCTTTCCTGCAATCTTTCCCGTTGTCACAACGTGCTCCCAGCAGCCTCTTCTCATGCCAGAAAAAAGATAACTGCATTGTTCTGATCCTTGCAACATGTTGTCTCCGTGTTTGTGCCTCCTCGAGTACTGTATCATTAGTCTTCCTTTGCAGTCCATGAGATCCGCAGCATTCTTCTATAAAAACCACATCTCCGTTGCTTCCAAAGAACTTAGCGCTTGCTTGCTATTTGTCCATGATTCACTGCCATATGTCTGTACTGGTTCCCCGTTGCATCAAAGTACATTCTTTTTAGGTTCCAGCGACAAGGTTTTCTTGCAATTAATTCTATTCATTTTCTGAAAGACAGATTTTGCCTACGCTTAAACATTTTTTGTGATTTTACAGCAGTATTTCTGATACGATGTAGGGTCGTACTCAAAAAGACTGTGAGATCACTCTGGACCACTTCTGATCTGTGAATGCTATTGCCGTCAGTATTAAATGCTAACTCTCCCACCCAACCTGAGAATCCTGCAGACATCATTATTAAAAGTTGATAGTATTTCACTAATGATCTGAGAATGTCTTTGTCGTCATTATTAAATTTGTAATCATTTTGATGAGCTTTCACTGCTATTATGAGAATGCAAAAGACGTTATTAGTACATTTTGATTATAAATAACCTCTAATCTGAGGACTTAATTTCTAAACGTTGATTCTCTGTCTGAGAATTGTAGCGATGCCGTTATTAAATATGATTTATTGATCACCTCTGTTGATGTTATTGGTTAATCCACTTACACGTTGACGGTGGTTTAGTGACAACTATATTATTAATAATATTTGTACTAAGAGTCCTGAACAGAAATTTTGTGTGTCTCATTTTAGGGCAAATTCCCATCGTGCCTGGCAGAAGGCTTTGTTTCCTTGCCCCCCTAGCTTGTGGATGCACTCTAGAAAAAAATGTCTTTTTGTGTGACTTTTAACTACACGGATATTCCCCATCCGATGGCAAGATCGTGTCACTGACATCGAGGTTCTCTTGAGGTCTGATATGGCCAGCATCCATGCACTGCACGGACATCTCGTCTGAATGTCAGACGAGCGACTTCCAAAAAAGCTTCTCTACGGCGAGCTGAGAGGGATGGCGCGAGAGAGGACGCCCAAAGAAACATTTTAAAGACGGTCTGAGGGACTCACTGAAAAGTTGCCAGATAGACATCGACACCTGGGAATGTCTTGCGCAAAACAGATTTGACTGGAGAAGAGCAGTCAAATCGGGTGTAGATACCGGCGAAGACGACTGTGTTGTGAAAGTCCAGAGCAGACGCGAGAGCCGGAAATCCAGAACAGCGGGAACACCATCACCTTCTACAATCCTCGTGTGCCCGATATGTAGCAGATGTTTTCGGGCCCGCATTGGCCTGTTCAGCCACATGCGCATCCACACCCAACAGGGAAATCTGTGACAAGGATGATGTCGGCGGTCCTCATCGACAACGATGGACAACTATTTTTATTATTATTATTATTATTAACCAAATGTGTACTGCCTCAATTATTTCGTTGTCCGTTGCCTTGGGACTCGTCTGTTACAGACTTTCCTATAACTGAGATAATCATGGACAATTTTTTGCATGACTCATGTGTTATTTCATCAATAGTGACTCGCCTGTTGCCACGGACTAGCTGGTTGATCTGCTGTTTCAGTGTGTCAGTTGCCGCGCTTGCTAGTCTCCTACACCGCAGTTCGTCAATGAAATTTTGTCTTCCGTTTTGAAATCTTTCTACCCATTCATTTACTCTCCTCTGGCTCCAACAACTGTCTCCATACTGAACTTTCATTCTTCTGTAGATTTCAGGTTTCACATCCTCTGGCTCAACAACTGTCTCCATACTGAATCTTCTTTCTTCTGTAGATTTCAGGTTTTCCATCCTCTGGCTCCAACAACTGTCTCCATACTGAACTTTCATTTTTCGGTAGATTTCAGGTTTCACATCCGCTGGCTCCAACAACTGTCTCCATACTGAATCTTCTTTCTTCGGTAGATTTCAGGTCTCACATCCGCTGGCTCCAACAACTGTCTCAATACTGAACTTTCATTCTTTTGTAGATTTCAGGTTTCACATCCTCTGACGACAACAAACGAATAACATATCCTTGTTCCTCCACGGAGCAAGTCGACATAAGCTTTCATTTTGTACGCTCTGTTGCGCATGTGCATATTGCTCGATGGTCACACTCCCTGCATGCAGTATTGATGAAGAGCCATTTTATGTCCTGGAATAAGATTGACCTTCAAACATACACTTTATAATAAAGTTCTGGCTACTTTTTGACTATCGCTTTTACATCCCGTTCATCAATTAGATATATCTTTTTCACGTATCTTCTTCTTCTTTTATTTCATCGTATATAATTCCCGTATTATGCATCGTTGCCATCTGTTCTATTACCAAACGTCTTGCTAATATCAATTAATATTTTGCATGTCACCACAAAGTACATATCCTTTTGTTCTCTTCTGTTTATTATGAAGTGGGTTATTGTCTTTCTTGTTCACTTCCGTTTATTCTGGAGTGGGTTGCTGTCCTTCTTGTCCACTTCCGTTTATTCTGGAGTGGGTTGCTGTCTTTCTTGTCCACTTCCGTTTATTCTGGAGTAGGTTGCTGTCTTTCTTGTCCACTTCCGTTTATTCTGGAGTGGGTTGCTGTCTTTCATGTCCACTTCCGTTTACTCTGGAGTGGGTTGCTGTCTTTCTTGTCCACTTCCGTTTACTCTGGAGTGGGTTGCTGTCTTTCTTGTCCACTTCCGTTTATTCTGGAGTGGGTTGCTGTCTTTCATGTCCACTTCCGTTTACTCTGGAGTGGGTTGCTGTCTTTCATGTCCACTTCCGTTTACTCTGGAGTGGGTTGCTGTCTTTTTTGTCCACTTCCGTTTATTCTGGAGTGGGTTGCTGTCTTTCATGTCCACTTCCGTTTACTCTGGAGTGGGTTTCTGTCTTTTCCTTACATTCACTTTGTTAGAGATGTCATCTATAATCTATTCTTGATATTATCTTCTTCTTTTTCTTCTTCTTCTTCTTCTTGCTCTTCTTATTCTTCTTCAATTTCTTCTTCTTCTTTGTCTTCTGCTTGTTCTTCTTCTTGTTCTTCTTCTTCTTGTAATTTTTCCCCTTCTTCTTCATCTTCTTCTTTTTCTTCTTCTTCTTCTTCTTCTACTTTTTCTTCTTCATCTTTTTATACTTCTTCTTCATCATCTTCTTCTACTTCTTTTTCTTCTTTTTCTTCTTCTCTTTTCACGCATAATGTTTTTGCCTTCAGCGTCAGGTCTTAAAGAGATCTTTAGAATGAGCTTTACTGTGTCCTTCATGCACAGTGGCATTCACTGCCTCAGATTTCTTCCCTAAACCACCTGTCTGTGCTCGGCCTTTGGTCGTGAATCCGTTATATCTAAATAGCATTGATTGTCGTAAATGTGGACAGCTCTCGGGTTAACATTCACTAGAAGTAAGTGACTATCACAGAACAGACGTACATTCTAAGTTATTTATTATATGAGTGATTACAATGGTCCCAGATTGGCATCAGCACATGAAAAGGTAATACCCAAAAACCGTTACTGGAGACGCGTATTCAGAGCAGGCGTAGATTCCAGCGAAGACCACCTTGTCCGGGCAGACCAGAGCAGACGCGAAAACCGGAAATTACGCACAGCTGGCTCACGGGCGCCATTCGTGGATTTTACGTGTTCGTCATGGAATACGGCTTGTTATGCCACATTGGTTTGATCGGTCGCTTGCGCACCCATTCGCTCCCGGATGTGCTAGGCAGGACCGATATAGCTCTGCCGCCGTTTTGGGCTCAAATGATTTGTTTCGCCCTTTATGTTTAATTGTAGATAATTAATTTTAAATATAATTTGAATTGAGGAAGATTAAATAACGTTTGGTCAGGCAAAACTTACTGGTCAGACAGGTTAGTCAGGGTCAGGTAAAACATACTGATCAGACATGTTAGTCAGGGTCAGGCAAAACATACTGATCAGACATGTTAGTCGGGGTCAGGTAAAACATACTGATCAGACATGTTACTCAGGGTCAGGCAAAACATACTGATCAGACATTTTAGTCAGGGTCAGGCACAACATACGGATCAGTCATGTTAGTCAGGGTCAGGTAAAACATACTGATCAGTGATTTTAGTCAGGGTCAGGCAAAACATACTGATCAGACATGTTAGTCAGGGTCAGGCACAACATACTGATCAGACATGTTACTCAGGGTCAGGCACAACATAATTATCCGACATATTAGTCAGGGGCAGGCTGGCCAAGACCCTCACCTAGACTTCCTTGTAGCCCTCCCTGGAAACGAGCTGTTTTCATGACAGCCTGGCTAGCGAGCAGAGGGATAGACTTAATCCCCGTAGTAGTGAGCGACACACAGATGAGGTCAAGTATAGCACAACCGCCTGGAGGACTCCGGTCCACCTTCATCAGCAAGCTCGGGATATGGCGAAAGCTACTGCAACACGCCACTTAACGCCCTTTTCAGGGCGCACAAAAGAGTAACCTACTCATTGTTGGCATTCGAAACGACGGAGGAACTTGAGAAATAGTAAAGTAGTCGTCTCTGAATATAAATTAGAAAAAGATTCATGGAAATGATATACCCTAGATTAAGCATATCTATCTTGAGATGGGGTGGACTGGACGTCTCGTTCTGATATAGCCTCTCCTTCCCAGGTGTAGAGATCGCCGCTGGAGTCAATTTTCGGCTTAGCATTTAGACGTTTCCATGCCAATGGCCTCTCCTACATTATTGTGTCCCCAGAAGCACCTTCATGAAGGGCCCCATGTTTCTTTCAGAGCCTGCTGTCGGGCACGAGCGAGTACCTGACGGTATAACCAGGCGGGCAAATTAGGCTTATTAGCCTTGGTTGTCAGCCAATCTAAGAGAAGGAAAACTCTGACTCTAAGTCCGGATAGATGAAGCTCACTAGCCTGTTCAGGCAGTTCGTATAGGAGAAGCGGAACTTTGATGTTAAGCCCACAAGTCACAGACAGTGCTGGCTAGTCTTGGGACGATGAGAGTATCATCGGATGTCTCGAGTAACTAGCATATGCGGGCAACGACTTCACTGCCTCGTGGAGACCTCGGAAATGGTAGGGCTACGGGAGTAAACCCAGACAGAAAATCCGAAGTGGTACCACCTAAAGCAGATGGTTTCAAAATCGGAAACTCATTCCATCAGCTCCTGCAGCTGAGCTGGTGCCAAATTGTCATGTTTTGCATTCTTTTCGATTACACCAGCGAGGCCGAGAGGAGGATCCTGCAGTTTTTGCAGCCATTGGTCTCCATTTTCAGCCCCAAGGGTCTCCATTTTCAGCATCTCATGGTTTCCATTTTCAGCTCCCCAGGGTCTCCATTTCAGGCCCGCAGGGTCTCCATTTTCAGCCCCCAGGGTCTCCATTTTCAGCCCCCATGGCCTCTATTTTCAGCCCACCCCCCCCCCCCCCACCCCCAAGGGTCTCAATTTTCAGTCCCCCCAGGGTTTCCATTTTCAGCCCATATGGTCTCCATTTTCAGCCTCCATGGTTCCCATTTTCAGCCCACAGGGTCTCCATCTTCAGCCCCCATGCTTGAGCCCTGAGAAACTACTCCCAGGGTGCCACGCGCATGGTCTGCGAAGACTGGGACGCCTATGATGATGAAAGATCTTTAGATATATTGAAGACGGTGTCTCAAAATGTATAGAAGAACACGATCAATTGAAATACCAAAATACTCCTCCCAGCCAGTACAACATTTTAAAATAATTACAGAAGTGGGGAAACCAACGATCATCCGAGTTAATGGTTCTCTGACCAGGAAAGAGGTGACAAATGGCAGCCCCCGATCCATCAGCTCAGATCCCTCTAGTAACAGCATGACTGAGCGGGGTTGACATCAGGTGACATGACCATCCCAATCGTCTGCTAGTCACTTTGTGACGAGTCTACTCGACTGGAATGAGAAACGGGAGGTCTACAGACTCTGCATAGTTTACTGGGGGTCGCTGTGGTAAAGAGGTCAGGCACTCGCCTCAAAGCGATTGTCGGAAACGGTGAACGATCAAATCCCGCAAGTTTTCAAGCAGATCCATTGTCTTAAGGAAGGTGAGACCAGTGTACCTGCATCCTGAGTTACCTCCAGTCGTCTTGATTTATGTCTTGCCACTGGTTCACGGTTGATCGAGACTAGAGATTAAAGTTGGTGACCAGCGCAGTTTCTTTCTCACAATAATCAAAATACAGCACGTTAAATCAACAAGACAAAACCGTCTGATGATGTCGGAATCATCGCTTGCAATGGGCAACTAACCAACTAACTAGCTTACTAACTAACTAACTTACTAACTAACTAACTAACTAACCAACTAGTTATTTCCCATCGCGAAACGACGATGGCCATAACACCAGACGGGTTTGTCTTAATAATGTGATGTGCGCTGTATTTAGATTATAGTGAGAGAGTTTATGCGCTGGTCATCAATCTAGCGCTTATCCCGAACTACCTTAGATCAGTGGCAAGACGATTGGTCGAGACGACTGGGGGTAACTCGGGATTCAGGCACTCTGGTCTTACATCCCGTGAGACCAGGGGTCGCTTGAAACTTGCGGGATTTGATCGCCCACATTTTCCGTTCATCATTGTGAGAGGTGAGTACCTGACCTCTTGGCTACAGCGACCCCCTACTAACTAACCAACCAACTAACTAACCAATTAATTAACTAACCAACCATCCAACCAACTAACCAACCAACTTACCAACCGAATCAACTAACCAACTAACTAACAAACCAAAAACAACAACTAATCAACCATTTAACCAACTAATCAACCAATCAACTAACCAACCAACCAACCAACGAATCAACTAACCAACCAACCAACGAATCACCTAACAAACCAACAGACCAAACAACAAACGAATCAAGTAACCAACCAACCAACGAATCACCTAACAAATCAACCAACCAACGAATCAACTAACCAACCATCCAATCAACTAACCAACCAACCAACTAACAACTTAACTAACTAACCAGCCAACCAACAAATTAACCAACCAATCAGCCAGCCTGCCAGCCAGCCAGCCAGCCACCCCACCAACCAACGAATCAACCAACCAACTAATCAACTAACCAAACACCAATCAGCCAACCAACTAATCAACAAAACACAAATTCAACCAAACAACCAAGCAACCCTTCCACCCAATCATACCTACCAACCTACCAACCCACCAATCAATCAACCAACCAACCAACCAACCCACCAACCAACCAATCAATCAACCAACCAACCCACCAACCAATCAATCAACCAACCAACTAACTAACATACCATTAAGAAAACGCTTGAGAACTTGTAAAGACAAAGAACCAGTTACGTTAAAATGTAAATGACGTATATTTTACAACTACTTTCTCTAGATATCTTTCAATCTTTGTCTGAAATTATACGCTGAGGAGGAGGACATGCAATATCAAATCCCTTTCTTGAATACACATCTTCAATGTTGCTTTCAACTATCGACCGCCGAACCCTTGTTATACATCCATCTTACCTATGCCCATAATTCAACCTTCTATTTTAATACAGCGTTTTTATGCTCTGGATGATCTGAATAAGCTGACATTATTGAATTCTCAAGCCCAGACCTCACTCGTAAATCGCCAGCTAGACGCAGACTCCTAGCTTAAAAATCTCTGTCCTTTAGAAGAGGTCCGCCATGTTTGTTTCTCTAAAAAGGGTTTTTCTGTACAGATTCCTACATTTGGAAAGGGCGCTGAAAGAATTGATAGCATTGAGATGTCAAAGGTCACGCTAAAGGATGCTGTTTATAATGTTTAAGATTGATCGCTTGTCAGCGTGATTGATTGATTGATTGAGTTTGAGGAATTCGGGAAATATATCTTTGATGTGTTGATTCCGGCCCTGTTGTCGTTTTGCAGTAATGAGAAACGTAGGATTAGACGGGATTCCGAAATATGAATACAATAGCGTACCGCTCACACAGCTGGGTTAAGTTGAGATCACTGCCGAATTGCGGAAATCGCCGAGTTGTGGATCAAAGCTATCTTTCATCTGTGATGCACACGAATGGATAATACATCAGCACTTCGAAATAATTTCATTTGCGACATTTCCCTAGAAGTGCCACCGTATCTCGACTTTTCGAAAGCCACTACACTAAAAACGAGGCTTTTGCGACATGTCAGTACCGGTTTAGTGGGTTCAGATGGCGTTTGTATATTTAGAAAAAAACGCTTGATCTGTAAGTTTTGACTGGCTTAGAAGACTGTACAGAGCCTGTATACAACCAGTTTCTTTTATTTCCGTTGATTTAAAGCTAACTTTGCTCATCTAATTTATTCTTCCACGCATTTATTGACCCTGCTTCCCCTATTTCTTGTGCCACTGAATTCCAAGCGTTCACCACTCTCTTAACTAAAAGTAGGGTGTAGCCTAGTGGACAATGAGTTATAAAAGTAGGGTGTAGCCTAGTTGTCAGGGAGCTGTAAATGTAGGGTGTAGCCTAGTCATCAGTGAGCTGTACACGTAGGGTGTAGCCTAGTGGGCTGTGAGCTATAAGAGTAGGGTGTAGCCTAGTCGTCAGTGAGCTATAAAAGTAGGGTGTAGCCTAGTCGTCAGTGAGCTATAAAAGTAGGGTGTAGCCTAGTCGTCAGTGAGCTATAAAGGTAGGGTGTAGCCTAGTCATCAGTGAGCTGGCTTGATAAGACTGGGATTACAGCCTACCAGAGTTTGAAATCCCGGTCGGACAAAACACAATCCGGGTGTGATCCGTTCCTAGTACGACCGCTTCTCCAGTCAACCCAGCTTTAAATGTGTACCTGACGTACGAGTTGGGGATTGTATAAACAGCAAGGAAGCGAACTGGCCACCTCAGCTCACATTGGCTGCGGCTTAGTCCATGAAGAGTTATCTTCATCACCGAAGACAATTGTTGCCATGAGACTCATAAAAAAACATTTCCTAGAACCTAATCTGGGCCTTTAAACATTTCCTAGAACCTAATCTGGGCCTTTAAACATTTCCTAGAACCTAATCTGGGCCTTTAAACATTTCCTAGAACCTAATCTGGGCCTTTCAACATTTCCTAGAACCTAATCTGGGCCTTTCAACATTTCATAGAACCTAATCTGGGCCTTTCAACATTTCCTAGAACCTAATCTGGGCCTTTAAACATTTCCTAGAACCTAATCTGGGCCTTTCAACATTTCCTAGAACCTAATCTGGGCCTTTAAACATTTCCTAGAACCTAATCTGGGCCTTTAAACATTTCCTAGAACCTAATCTGGGCCTTTAAACATTTCCTAGAACCTAATCTGGGCCTTTAAACATTTACTAGAACCTAATCTGGGCCTTTCATTACTTTGTTGCTGCGCGCTTGTTCTTGTAGCCGGGTGTTACTTTGAAAAACTTGCAATAATCTCATTTAGCCGTTGCGTTGATTATCTTATAACCCTGTATTAAATCAACTCGAATTATTCTAACAATTCTCATTTTCAATTTATTGTTTATTTGTTTGGATGTCAGTATGTGTCGTATGTTGATGAATACCATATAGGCCATACCTATTCTCTTTCTGATTTCTTTTTGACAGATGCCTTTTTCAGTTTTTATATGGTATAGATAGAAGAAACTGTACTTGTTCAAGTATTTGATCTTTTATTTGTATCTGCATACATGGTTTGTTTTTTTCACTTTTATCAATTATCGTAGTCTTTGTTTTCTTATGTTTAGGTAAGAGGTGCGACCAAGTCAAACCACGACCTTTTTTTTTTTTTTCCTTTATTTTTTTTGTTTTTTTGTTTTTTTTTGTGTGTAAAGAACTAACAAACTTTCAAGTAGTCAAAATGTAATGTATTTTTCGATTTAATCTCCTGCAACGTTTATGCACTTATCCCAGCGTTTTAAGTAATGCTTGAAAATCCTCAGCGCAGATGGATTTGTCAGAATGTCTAAATCAATCCAGGACAGCCTGTTTCACTTCGTCCTCAGTGCTGAAATGCTGACTTCGGAAATGCGAAATTCTGTTAGGGGTCCAAGCAGAGGTCTGGGCTGTAAGGTGGATGGGGCAATACCTCCCAGCCGTGTTGCTGCAGAACGCACATAGTGCGGTGAGCTGCATGAGGTCAAGCATTTTCCTGTAGGATCAGGACGCCCGCCCTTCGTGATCAAACCCAACGTGCACGAACCTTCCTAAAATGTAAATATCCATGAATAATAGTGTTCACCGCACCCAGATTTTCAAGGATAATGTGTTCCACAATCTGGATATTCACAAGAATGACTGGTGGGTTAAACGCCACCACGAACGGGATCATCCCTTACTGATGTGCTGCCTTATACCTGTCACCAAAGACACGCGGCACCCTCTGTACAGTAGTATCTTAGACAACAAGGGATTAGGAATCAAGAGAGGGGCGTCATGGATGGCACAGGCAGAGACAACAATCGGACACGTCGCTCCAGCTGAGACGATAGCCAAAGGGGAAGAATGGGTCCACACTGGTAATAGAATGATAGAGTACCAGAGTCATCATAACCTTAGGCAAGGAATGCAGAGAAAGGAACAACGAGAGAGCAGAGCACGAGGTCAATCAGCTGATAACTGAGAAGACACAGGAGAGTGATGCTGTCATATACACCGACGGATGAGGCTGGTGCTTCTCGGCTAAAGGGGGAGAGGACAGGTCATTGCTGAGCAGAGTGGGGCATACATGTCAACAACCTCCAGTTTGAGAATGGAGATGGAATCAAGAAGGTTAGATAGAAACTGAAGTATCGAGACCCATTGTGAACACCTTCCGATACTTCAGTTTCTTTCACTATTTGAACTGTGAATTCCTCTGCTAGCAAACGTAAGCTCCGGCGACGGTCCACCCGAATTGTTGCCTCAGTTTTGGCGATGGTATCTTCTGACGCAACAATATGCGCCTGACCTGGTCTCGGAAGATCTTTCGTTAACTCGCGTCCTTCCTTAAACCATCGTGTTCAGTTCTTCACTGTTGTCTTCGACACGCTTTTGTCACCATACACTGCCTGCATTATGTGATGAATGTCAACTGGTCGACATCCTTCAGCTGTTAGAAACCGAATCACCGCTCGCTGATCAACTCTGGACGGATTCCTTATCACACCCGCAATGTTTTCAACGGTCTGCTTAGAAAATGATGAGTCGGAGGATAATCAAATTTAACAAACTTGACAGTTGGTATATGCTGTTTACACCAGAAGTGACGTCATCATACGCATCGTTCGTATGTTCCCTTGGTACCGTTAGGTCCAATTTCATTTGAGCACGCCTTGTATGTTTGTAACACAAGCATGTCGCACATGAGAGATATATCCGTAACATTGTCAAATTTCATTTTACCGGTGAGTTGCCGTGCCAGAAAAAGTTATAACAAACAAAGAGAAGGCCTTCAATATACATCTTTTTCTTTAATACATGTTTTCTGTACAATTTCCTAGTTTGGAAAGGGCGCTGAAAGAGTTGATATCATTGAGATGCCAAAGGTCACGATTAAGGAGGCTGTTTATAATGTTTAAGATTGATCGCTTGTCAGCGTGATTGATTGATTGAGTGTGAGGTATTTGGAAAATTGATCATTGATGTGTTGATTCCGGCAGCCCGGTCAAGGATCGAAATGCAGGAATGAGAAATATAGAATTAGAACGAGAAATGATTCCGAAAATTAACACAAATAGGGTTTCTGATATGGCTGGCTTGATTGAAATCACTGCCGATAAACGAAAATCGCCGAAAAGTGGATTATAGCCGTCTTTTATTTACGAAAGCATAAACATGGCCTAACACAGCAATAGCCCGCTTTGTGAACTTTTTACTCGTGTGACAATTTTATTATGCCGATATTTCCCGCGTTTGTCAAAGACGATTAGCCTATACCACACTTTTCCAACGTGTCAATACCGTTCAGCCGCCCAGATAACGTCAGTTTGTTCACGAATGACTTGATTTGGCTTCTTTCGTTCTCAATCTCCCGCTACCAAACCCTAAAAAAAGGCTTATCTAGCAAAATGTAGTCCAGAGAACGGAATGCGTTGTGTCGTAGTTTCACTGCGATATTTACACCTCTCGGTCCAATACATCCGACTTAAGCAAACATGTTATTAGTACCGTGTTAGCATTCCTTCTACAATCCCTTCTCCTTAGCCAGTCTGCCCTGCTGCAGCCTGTTATCCATGATCTCCGCGTGGTGGTGTAGAAGGGTCTTGGCAGCTCTGGTTAGCTGGCCCTGACGCTAGCAGTCAGCTCTGGTTCGCTGGTCCTGACGCTAGCAGTCAGCTATGGATCGCTGGTCCTGACGCTAGCAGTCAGCTCTGGTTCGCTGGTCCTGACGCTAGCAGTCAGCTCTGGTTCGCTGGTCCTGACGCTAGCAGTCAGCTCTGGTTCGCTGGTCCTGACGCTAGCAGTCAGCTATGGATCGTTAACCGCTGCAGCTCATGCGCTGCTCAGCAACTTGATCCTATTCACAAGTAAGGGTCCTGGGGGTAACTTTATTATGCGAGACCTTGTAATTCGACGAAATGTAATCAGGGTCAAGGTGAAACATACTATCAAAACTCATCTCAGGTCTTCGTGTGTCCTCCTGGATGTGTCATTGCAATATGGCCAAAGAGGTGGGTATCGACATGGCTATCCCCTTAAAGGGAAGCTTACTGGTGTGTCTCGCATTTCACTACAGCTAGGATGTTCCTGGTCCACCGTTTCATCATGTCTCGCATTTCACTACAGCTAGGATGTTCCTGGTCCACCGTTTCATCATCAGCATCAACAACAATAGGAACAACAACAAAAATAACAACAGCTTCAACAACAAGAACAACACCATGTGCAACAGCATCAACAACATCAACAACATCAACAACATCAACAACATCAACAACATCAACAACATCAACAACATCAACAACATCAACAACACCAACAGCATCAACAACATCAACAACATCAACAACATCAACAACATCAACAACACCAAAGGCATCAACAACATCAACAACATCAACAACAGCCTCAACAACACCAACAGCATCAACAACATCAACAACATCAACAACATCAACAACATCAACAACATCAACAACATCAACAACATCGACAACATCAACAACATCGACAACATCAACAACATCAACAACATCAACAACATCAACAACATCGACAACATCAACAACATCAACAACATCAACAACAGCCTCAACAACACCAACAGCATCAACAACATCAACAACATCAACAACATTAACAACATCAACAACATCGACAACATCAACAACATCAACAACATCAACAACAGCCTCAACAACATCAACAGCATCAACAACATCGACAACATCAACAACATCGACAACATCAACAACATCAACAACATCAACAACATCAACAACAGCCTCAACAACACCAACAGCATCAACAACATCGACAACATCAACAACATCAACAACAACATCAACAACATCGACAACAGCCTCAACAACACCAACAACAGCCTCAACAACAACAACAATATCGACAATAGTATCAACAACAACATCAACAACCGCATCAACAACATCAACAACATCAACAACAGCATCAACAAGTTCAACAACAGCATCAACAACATCAACATTAACAACAGCATCAACAACATCAACATCAACAACAGCGTCAACAACACCAACAACAGCATCAACAACAACATCAACAACATCGACAACAGCCTCAACAACAACAACAATATCGACAATAGTATCAACAACAACATCAACAACAGCATCAACAACATCGACAAGAGCCTCAACAACACCAACAACAGCATCAACAACATTATCAAAAACAACAATATCGACAATAGTATCAACAACAACATCAACAACAGCATCAACAACATCAACAACATCAACAACAACATCAACAACATCAACAACAACAACAACAGCATCAACAACAGCATCAACAACATCAACAACAATATCAACATCAACAACAGCATCAACAACAACAGCATCAACAACAACAGCATCAACAACAACAGCATCAACAACAACAGCATCAACAACATCATCAGCAACAATAACAGGAACAACAACAGCATTAACAACAACAAAAACAGGACTGATTGTAAGATTGTCTGAGCATATCTCACAATTTGACTCAATCCTCTGTATAAGGGATCAAGATGCTGAGCAGCGTATGAACTGCAGTGGTCAGCGACCCATAGCTGACTGCTAGCGTCAGGGCCAGCGAACCAAAGCTGCCAAGACCCTTCTACACCTCCACGCGGTGATCCTGGATGACAGGCTGCAGTAGGGCAGACTGGCTAAGGAGAAGGGATCGAAGAGGGAATGCTAACGCGGTACTAAAAAAAATGCTTGCTGAAGTCGGATGTGTTGGACCGAAAGGTGCAAATATCGCAGTCAATCTGTAAACTACGACACAACGCATTCCGTTCTCTGGACTACATTCTGCTACTTAAGCCCTTTCAGGGATTGGTAGTGGGAGATTGAGAACGAACGAAGCCAAGCCAAGCCCTTGTATATCTATTCATGTCAGCATGTTCGCACGTTAATATCCCTCCATGCCTGAAATGTAAAGGCCAGTCTTGATACTCCTGTTCCTGGTCTCCTGTGGGTCTATCCCTTTAGTATCGTCTGTTGAAGACTTTTATGTCACCTATATTATATCCCAGCCAAGTCAATCTTCGCTTTCTTTTTTTAATCACTTTAAATGTCTTTGCGCTCCAACCTCAGTGAGTACATTGTTATTGGATCTTCTTTCTGCCCAACTCCCTATTTCCATTCTACGGTACATTTCAAACGCTTCCGAGATTTTTCCATCGTTCTCTGCAAGAGTCCATATGTAAGTCCCATACAGTGTAACTGGCCATATTAATGGCGATTATTCTTATTTTCAGTTCTAATGTTCTTTGAGGTTACCAATTTCTGTTTTTCTCTGAAGCTCTTTTTTTTTTCAAATGTATCCTTGTCTTCATGTCCTTTTCAGTGCGGGCATCGTCTGTTATTGTTTGCCCTAAATACGTAAACTTCAGTACTTGGCTTATCTTTCTTGTGCATGTTTTACAAGTGCCTATTATATATATTTCTTCACCATTTTTATCGCTGCTTCGTCTACAGTGTAGCGAATAATTTGAATATTGAAGAAAAATTTGAAGAGAGTGTGCGAAGAGACGGACAACAAGAACAAACTATACTTGAAGCGAAAGAATGTGAAATGATGGAATGAAAGATAACGTACGATTGACTGATTTGCCTAAATAATAAAAAGTAATGCGAAAGGAGAAAGAAAGAAAAATCAAAGAATGATTATAAAATTGCGTGTTTGTTTAAAAAACAAATAATCTCTCTTTCGTTATCTCATTTCTACCTTTTTATGGACATCGAAACCAGAGAGATTATTAGGAGAGAAGGGTTAAAGGTGGATAATGCCAAACGGACACTTGTTGGAAGAGGGGAGAGGAAATCTTGAAATGGGGATAAAATGAAGTGGAGACGAAATAAGAGGGAAGAACTGGAAAGAGAAGTAGACAGTAGTAGGATACGGAAGGAAATGGAATATGAATAAGTGAAAGGAATAAGAAATGATGACGGATAAGGAAAAGGAATAAGTGAAAGAGAATGAGAAATAATGAAAGAGAGATAATTGGAATAAGTGGTGAAAAGGAATGAGGAATTATGAAAGAGAAGTAATAGGAATACGTGAAATAGAATGAGGAATAATGAAGGAGAAGGAATAGGAAAAACTGAAAGGAAATAGGAGAAATGAATCATGAAAAGAAGGAATAGGAATAAGTGGTGAAAATGACTGAGGAATAATGAAGGAGATGGAATAGGAATAATGAAGGAGATGGAATAGGAATAATGAAGGAGAAGGAATAGGAATAATGAAGGAGATGGAATAGGAATAATAAAGGAGATGGAATAGGAATAATGAAGGGGATGGAATAGGAATAATGAAGGGGATGGAATAGGAATAATGAAGGAGACGGATTAGGGATAATGAAGGAGATGGAATAGGAATAATGAAGGAGAAGGAATAGGAATAATGAAGGAGATGGAATAGGAATAATGAAGGAGAAGGAATAGGAATAATGAAGGAGATGGAATAGGAATAGTTGAAAGGAATAATGAATAATGAATAATGAAGGAGAAGGAATGTGAATAAGTGAAGGAAATGAGGAATAATTACGGTGAATGAATAAAAATAAGGGAAAGAAATGAGGTATAAAAGAAGAGGACATATTAATAACTGAAAGGAATGAAGAATAATGAAGTGGAGGGAATAAGAATAAGAAAGAAAAATTAGGAGTAGTGAAGGAGAAGGAATTGGAATAAGTGAAAGGAATTTGGAATAATGAAGGGCAAGGAAAGGAATAAGTGAAAGGAATTGGGAATTCGGGAAGGAATTGGAATAAATGAGAGATAATTCGGGATAAATGAGAAGGAAAAGCATGAGATGAATAAATTATAAATAATGAAAGAGAAGGAATATGAAAAAGTGAACATGAAGATGGAATAAAGAAGGAGAAGCAGTCAGCGCAAGAAAGTTAATGAGAAGGATGAAGAAATAGGCAAAAGGAACAGAAAAAAAAAAGAAAAAGAATCTGGGAAGAAAAAGAAGAATGAGGAAGAAGGACGATTAAAGGACAAGGTAGAATTGAAGAAGTAAAAGAAAGCAATTTGAAGAAAGAGAAAAGGAGAAGAATTAAATGCAGTGAAAGAAAACTGAAGTAAAGGAAAAATAAGGATGGCAAGGAAGACAGAAGTGGAAGCATGCGTTAAACATCGACGATTGGAGGAATGAAATATTAGGGATTTGAAGGAGGAAAAGAGAAGAAGAAATAACAAAATATAGGAGAGGATTATAGAAGAAGAAGAAGAAGAAGAGAAGAAGAAGGAAACGAAAAAGAAAACGAATAATGAGAAGAAAGGGAAGAAGAAGAAAAAAAAGAAGAAGAACAAGAAATTAGAAGAAGAAAAAGAAAAAGAAAATAAAAGAAAGAAGAAGAAGAAGAAGAGGAAGAACAAGAAGAAGCAGAAGAAAAAGAAAAAGAAGAAGGAGGAGGAGGGGGAGGAGGAAGAGAAGGAAATATTAGAAAGAAAGAAGAAAATATGATAGGGTAGTGTAAAGAAGAAGGAAGATTGACACGAGAGAAGAACTGATGATAAATTCCTAATCAAGAGAAGGGAGGAAGAATAAATAAGGAAGAAGAATTGCTTAATGAAGAAATGGAGGGACGAGCAGCAGAAGCAATAAAATGAAGAGAGAGAAGAAAGGTGAAGTGGGGAGATGGAAGAATGGAGAAGTGGAGAGACGGAAGAATGGAGAAGTGGGGAGATGGAAGAATGGAGAAGTGGGGAGACGGAAGATATGAGAAGTGGAGAGATGGAAGAATGGAGAAGTGGATGGAAGAATTGAGAAGTGGAGAGATGGATAAATGGAGAAGTGGAGAGATGGAAGAATGGAGAAGTGGGGAGATGGAAGAATGGAGAAGTGGAGATATGGAAGAATGGAGAAGTGGGGAGATGGAAGAATGGAGAAGTGGGGAGATGGAAGAATTGAGAAGTGGAGAGATGGAAGAATGGAGAAGTGGATGGAAGAATTGAGAAGTGGAGAGATGGAAGAATGGAGAAGTGGATGGAAGAATTGAGAAGTGGAGAGATGGAAGAATGGAGAAGTGGAGAGATGGAAGAATGGAGAAGTGGAGAGATGGAAGAATGGAGAAGTGGGGAGATGGAAGAATGGAGAAGTGGGGAGATGGAAGAATGGAGAAGTGCATGTAAGAATGGAGATGTGGATGGAAGAATGGAGAAGCGGATGGAAGAATGAAGATGTGGATGGGAAAATGGAGTTGTGGATGGAAGAATGGACAAGTGGATGGAAGAATGGACAAGTGGATGGAAGAATGGAGAAGGGGAGAGATGGAAGAATGGAGAAGTGGATGGAGGAATGGAGATGTGGATGGAAGAATGGAGAAGTGGAGAGATGGAAGAATGGAGAAGTGGGGAGATGGAAGAATGGAGAAGTGGATGGAAGAATGGAGATGTGGATCGAAGAATGGAGAAGTGGATGGACGAATGGAGATATGGATGGAAGAATGGAGATGTGGATGGAAGAATGGACAAGTGGATGGAAGAATGGAGAAGTGGAGAGATAGAAGAATGGAGAAGTGGATGGAAGAATGGAGATGTGGAGAGATGGAAGAATGGAGAAGTGGATGGAATAATGGAGAAGTGGAGAGATGGAAGAATGGAGAAGTGGAGAGATTGAAGAATGGAGAAGTGGATGGAAGAATGGAGAAGTGGAGAGATGGAAGAATGAAGAAGTGGATGGAAGAATGGAGAAGTGTGTGGAAGAATGGAGAAGTGTGTGGAAGAAGGGAGAAGTGTGTGGAAGAATGGAGAAGTGGATGGAAGAAGAGAGAAGTGTGTGGAAGAAGGGAGAAGTGTGTGGAAGAAGAGAGAAGTGTGTGGAAGAATGGATATGTGGAGAGATTGAAGAATGAATAAGTGGATGAAAGAATGGAGAAGTGGAGAGATGGAAGAATAGAGAAGTGGAGAGATTGAAGAATGGAGAAGTGGATGGAAGAATGGAGAAGTGAATGGAAGAATAGAGAAGTGTGTGGAAGAATGGAGAAGTGTGTGGAAGAAGGGAGAAGTGTGTGGAAGAATGGAGAAGTGGATGGAAGAATAGAGAAGTGTGTGGAAGAATGGAGAAGTGGAGAGATGGAAGAATGGAGAAGTGGATGGAAGAATGGAGAAGTGGATGTTAGAATGGAGAAGTGTGTGGAAGAATGGAGAAGTGTGTGGAAGAAGGGAGAAGTGTGTGGAAGAATGGAGAAGTGGATTGAAGAAGGGAGAAGTGTGTGGAAGAATGGAGAAGTGGATGGAAGAATAGAGAAGTGTGTGGAAGAAGGGAGAAGTGTGTTGAAGAAGAGAGAAGTGTGTGGAAGAATGGAGATGTGGAGAGATTGAAGAATGAATAAGTGGATGGAAGAATGGAGAAGTGGAGAGATGGAAGAATGGAGAAGTGGATGGAAGAATGGAGAAGTGGATGTTAGAATGGAGAAGTGTGTGGAAGAATGGAGAAGTGTGTGGAAGAAGGGAGAAGTGTGTGGAAGAATGGAGAAGTGGATGGAAGAAGGGAGAAGTGTGTGGAAGAATGGAGAAGTGGATGGAAGAATAGAGAAGTGTGTGGAAGAAGGGAGAAGTGTGTGGAAGAAGAGAGAAGTGTGTGGACGAATGGTGATGTGGAGAGTTTTAAGAATAAATAAGTGGATGGAAGAATGGAAAAGTGGAGAGATGGAAGAATGGAGAAGTGAAGAGATGGAAGAATGGAGAAGTGGAGAGATGGAAGAATGAAGAAGTGGATAGAAGAATGGAGAAGTGGAAAGATGGAAGAATGAAGAAGTGGATGGAAGAATGGAGAAGCGGAGAGATGGAAGAATGGAGAAGTGGATGGAAGAATGGAGAAGTGGAGAGATGGAAGAATGAAGAAGTGGATGGAAGAATGGAGAAGTGTGTAGAAGAAGGGAGAAGTGTGTGGAAGAAGGGAGAAGTGGATGGAAGAATGGAGAAGTGGATGGAAGAATGGAGAAGTGTGTGGAAGAAGGGAGAAGTGTGTGGAAGAATGGAGAAGTGGATGGAAAAATGGAGAAGTGGAGAGATGGAAGAATGGAGAAGTCTAGAGATGGAAGAATGGAGAAGTGGATGGAAGAATAAAGAAGTGGATGGAAGAAGGGAGAAGTGGAGAGATGGAAGAATGAAGAAGTGGATGGAAGAATAAAGAAGTGGATGGAAGAATGGAGAAGTGGATGAAAGAATGGAGAAGTGTGTGGAAGAAGGGAGAAGTGTGTGGAAGAAGGGAGAAGTGTGTGGAAGAATGGAGAAATGGATGGAAGAATAGATAAGTGTGTGGAAGAATGGAGAAGTGGAGAGATGGAAGAATGGAGAAGTGGAGGGCAGAATGGAGAAGTGGATGGAAGAATGGAGAAGTGTGTGGAACAATGGAGAAGTTTGTGGAAGAAGGGAGAAGTGTGTGGAAGAATGGAGAAGTGGATGGAAGAATAGAGAAATGTGTGGAAGAAGGGAGAAGTGTGTGGAAGAAGAGAGAAGTGTGTGGAAGAATGGTGATGTGGAGAGATTGAAGAATAAATAAGTGGATGGAAGAATGGAGAAGTGGAGAGATGGAAGAATGGAGAAGTGAAGAGATGGAAGAATGGAGAAGTGGAGAGATGGAAGAATGAAGAAGTGGATGGAAGAATGGAGAAGTGGAAAGATGGAAGAATAAAGAAGTGGATGGAAGAATGGAGAAGTGTGTATAAGAAGTGAGAAGTGTGTGGAAGAAGGGAGAAGTGTGTGGAAGAATGGAGAAGTGGAGAGATGGAAGAATGAAGAAGTGGATGGAAGAATGGAGAAGTGGAGAAACGGAAGAATGGAGAAGTGGATGGAAGAATGGAGAAGTGGAGAGATGGAAGAATGAAGAAGTGGATGGAAGAATGGAGAAGTGGAGAGATGGAAGAATGGAGAAGTGGATGGAAGAATGGAGAAGTGGAGAGATGGAAGAATGAAGAATTGGATGGAAGAATGGAGAACTGGAGAGATTAAAGAATGGAGAAGTGGAGAGATGGAAGAATGAAGAAGTGGATGGAAAAATGGAGAAGTGTGTGGAAGAAGGGAGAAGTGTGTGGAAGAAGGGAGAAGTGGATGGAAGAATGGATAAGTGTGTGGAAGAATGAAGAAGTGGAGAGATGGAAGAATGGAGAAGTGTGTGGAAGAAGGGAGAAGTGTGTGGAAGAAGGGAGAAGTGGATGGAAGAATGGATAAGTGTGTGGAAGAATGGAGAAGTGTGTGGAAGAAGGGAGAAGTGTGTGGAAGAAGGGAGAAGTGGAGAGATGGAAGAATGAAGAAGTGGATGGAAGAATAAAGAAGTGGATGGAAGAATGGAGAAGTGGATTGAGGATAGAGAAGTGTGTGGAAGAATGGAGAAATGAATGGAAGAAGGGAGAAGTGTGTGGAAGAATGGAGAAGTGGATGGAAGAAGAGAGAAGTGTGTGGAAGAATGGAGATGTGGAGAGATGGAAGAATGGAGAAGTGGATGGAAGAAGAGATAAGTGTGTGGAAGAATGGAGAAGTGGAGAGATGGAAGAATGGAGAAGTGGATGGAAGAATAGAGAAGTGTGTGGAAGAATGGAGAAGTGTGTGGAAGAAGGGAGAAGTGTGTGGAAGAATGGAGAAGTGGATGGAAGAAGAGAGAAGTGTGTGGAAGAATGGAGATGTGGAGAGATGGAAGAATGAAGCAGTGGATGGAAGAATGGAGAAGCGGAGAGATGGAAGAATGGAGAAGTGGAGAGATGGAAGAATGGGGAAGTGGAGAGATAAAAGAATGGAGAAGTGGATGGAAGAATGGAGAAGTGGAGAGATGGAAGAATGGAGAAGTGGATGGAAGAATGGAGAAGTGGAGAGATGGAAGAATGAAGAAGTGGATGGAAGAATGGAAAAGTGGAGAGATGGAAGAATGGAGAAGTGGAGAGATGGAAGAATGAAGAAGTGGATGGAAGAATGGAGAAGTGTGTGGAAGAAGGGAGAAGTGTGTGGAAGAAGGGAGAAGTGGATGGAAGAATGGATAAGTGTGTGGAAGAATGGAGAAGTGTGTGGAAGAAGGGAGAAGTGTGTGGAAAAAGGGAGAAGTGGAGAGATGGAAGAATGAAGAAGTGGATGGAAGAATGAAGAAGTGGATGGAAGAATTGAGAAGTGGGTGGAAGAATGGAGAAGTGTAGAGATGGAAGAATGGAGAAGTGGATGGAAGAATGGAGAAGTGGGGAGATGGAAGAATGGAGAAGTGGATGGAAGAATGGAGAAGTGGAGAGATGGAAGAATGGAGAAGTGGAGAGATGGAAGAATGGAGAAGTGGAGAGATGAAAGAATGGAGAAGTGGGGAGATGGAAGAATGGAGAAGTGGATGGAAGAATGGAGAAGTGGAGAGATGGAAGAATGAAGAAGTGGATGGAAGAATGGAAAAGTGTGTGGAAGAATGGAGAAGTGGATGGAAGAATAGAGAAGTGTGTGGAAGAATGGAGAAGTGTGTGGAAGAAGGGAGAAGTGTGTGGAAGAATGGAGAAGTGGATGGAAGAATTGAGAAGTGGAGAGATGGAAGAATGGAGAAGTGGGGAGATGGAAGAATGGAGAAGTGGAGAGATGGAAGAATGAAGAAGTGGATGGAAGAATGGAGAAGTGGAGAGATGGAAAAATGAAGAAGTGGATGGAAGAATGGAGAAGTGTGTGGAAGAAGTGAAAAGTGTGTGGAAGAAGGGAGAAGTGTGTGGAAGAATGGAGAAGTGGAGAGATGGAAGAATGAAGAAGTGGATGGAAGAATGGAGAAGTTGAGAGATGGAAGAATGGAGAAGTGGATGGAAGAATGGAGAAGTGGAGAGATGGAAGATTGAAGAAGTGGATGGAAGAATGGAGAAGTGGAGAGATTTAAGAATGGAGAAGTGGATGGAAGAATGGAAAAGTGGAGAGATGGAAGAATGAAGAAGTGGATGGAAGAATGGAGAAGTGGAGAGATTAAAGAATGGACAAGTGGAGAGATGGAAGAATGAAGAAGTGGATGGAAGAATGGAGAAGTGTGTGGAAGAAGGGAGAAGTGTGTGGAAGAAGGGAGAAGTGTGTGGAAGAATGGAGAAGTGTGTGGAAGAATGAAGAAGGGGATGGAACAATGGAGAAGTGGAGAGATTAAAGAATGGAGAAGTGGAGAGATGGAAGAATGAAGAAGTGGATGGAAGAATGGAGAAGTGTGTGGAAGAATGAAGAAGTGGATGGAAGAATGGAGAAGTGTGTGAAAGAAGGGAGAAGTGTGTGGAAGAATGGAGAAGTGTGTGGAAGAATGGAGAAGTGGATGGAATAATAGAGAAGTGTGTGGAAGAAGGGAGAAGTGTGTTGAAGAAGAGAGAAGTGTGTGGAAGAATGGAGAAGTGGAGATATGGAAGAATGGAGAAGTGGAGATATGAAAGAATGAAGAAGTTGATGGAAGAATGGAGAAGTGGAGAGATGGAAGAATGGAGAAGTGGATGGAAGAATGGAGAAGTGGAGAGATGGAAGAATGAAGAAGTGGATGGAAGAATGGAGAAGTGTGTGGAAGAAGGGAGAAGTGGATGGAAGAATGGATAAGTGTGTGGAAGAATGAAGAAGTGGATGGAAGAAGGGACAAGTGTGTGGAAGAAGGGAGAAGTGGAGAGATGGAAGAATGAAGAAGTGGATGGAAGAATGAAGAAGTGGATGGAAGAATTGAGAAGTGGATGGAAGAATGGAGAAGTGGGGAGATGGAAGAATGGAGAAGTGGATGGAATAATGGAGAAGTGGAGAGATGGAAGAATGGAGAAGTGGGGAGATGGAAGAATGGAGAAGTGGGGAGATGGAAGAATGGAGAAGTGGAGAGATGGAAGAATGAAGAAGTGGATGGAAGAATGGAGAAGTGGAGAGATGGAAAAATGAAGAAGTGGATGGAAGAATGGAGAAGTGTGTGGAAGAAGTGAAAAGTGTGTGGAAGAAGGGAGAAGTGTGTGGAAGAATGGAGAAGTGGAGAGATGGAAGAATGAAGAAGTGGATGGAAGAATGGAGAAGTGGAGAGATGGAAGAATGGAGAAGTGGATGGAAGAATGGAGAAGTGGAGAGATGGAAGAATGAAGAAGTGGATGGAAGAATGTAGAAGTGGAGAGATTTAAGAATGGAGAAGTGGATGGAAGAATGGAAAAGTGGAGAGATGGAAGAATGAAGAAGTGGATGGAAGAATGGAGAAGTGGAGAGATTAAAGAATGGAAAAGTGGAGAGATGGAAGAATGAAGAAGTGGATGGAAGAATGGAGAAGTGGAGAGATTAAAGAATGGAGAAGTGGAGAGATGGAAGAATGAAGAAGTGGATGGAAGAATGGAGAAGTGGAGAGATTAAAGAATGGAGAAGTGGAGAGATGGAAGAATGAAGAAGTGGATGAAAGAATGGAGAAGTGTGTGGAAGAAGGGAGAAGTGGATGGAAGAATGAAGAAGTGGATGGAAGAATTGAGAAGTGGATGGAAGAATGGAGAAGTGTAGAGATGGAAGAATGGAGAAGTGCATGGAAGAATGGAGAAGTGGATGGAAGAATGGAGAAGTGGAGAGATGGAAGAATGGAGAAGTGGAGAGATGGAAGAATGGAGAAGTGGAGAGATGGAAGAATGGAGAAGTGGGGAGATGGAAGAATGATAAGTGGAGATATGGAAGAATGGAGAAGTGGAGATATGAAAGAATGAAGAAGTTGATGGAAGAATGGAGAAGTGGAGAGATGGAAGAATGGAGAAGTAGATGGAAGAATGGAGAAGTGGAGAGATGGAAGAATGAAGAAGTGGATGGAAGATAGGAAAAGTGTGTGGAAGAATGGAGAAGTGGATGGAAGAATTGAGAAGTGTGTGGAAGAAGGGAGAAGTGTGTGGAAGAATGGAGAAGTGGATGGAAGAATTGAGAAGTGGAGAGATGGAAGAATGGAGAAGTGGGGAGATGGAAGAAAGGAGAAGTGGAGAGATGGAAGAATGAAGAAGTGGATGGAAGAATGGAGAAGTGGAGAGATGGAAAAATGAAGAAGTGGATGGAAGAATGGAGAAGTGGATGGAAGAATGGAAAAGTGGAGAGATGGTAGAATGAAGAAGTGGATGGAAGAATGGAGAAGTGGAGAGATTAAAGAATGGAGAAGTGGAGAGATGGAAGAATGAAGAAGTGGATGGAAGAATGGAGAAGTGTGTGGAAGAAGGGAGAAGTGTGTGGAAGAAGGGAGAAGTGGATGGAAGAATGGATAAGTGTGTGGAAGAATGAAGAAGTGGATGGAAGAATGGAGAAGTGTGTGGAAGAAGGGAGAAGTGTGTGGAAGAATGGAGAAGTGGAGAGATGGAAGAATGGAGAAGTGGAGAGATGGAAGAATGAAGAAGTGGATGGAAGAATGGAGAAGTGTGTGGAAGAATGGAGAAGTGTGTGAAAGAATGGAGAAGTGTGTGGAAGAATGGAGAAGTAGATGGAAGAATAGAGAAGTGTGTGGAAGAATGGAGAAGTGTGTGGAAGTAGGGAGAAGTGTGTGGAAGAATGGAGAAGTGGATGGAAGAATAGAGAAGTGTGTGGAAGAAGGGAGAAGTGTGTGGAAGAATGGAGATGTGGAGAGATTGAAGAATGAATAAGTGGATTGAAGAAGGGAGAAGTGGAGAGATGGAAGAATGGAGAAGTGGAAGAATGGAGAAGTGGAGAGATGGAAGAATGAAGAAGTGGATGGAAGAATGGAGAAGTGGAGATATGGAAGAATGGAGAAGTGGAGATATGAAAGAATGAAGAAGTTGATGGAAGAATGGAGAAGTGGAGAGATGGAAGAATGGTGAAGTGGATGGAAGAATGGAGAAGTGGAGAGATGGAAGAATGAAGAAGTGGATGGAAGAATGGAGAAGTGTGTGGAAGAAGGGAGAAGTGGATGGAAGAATGTATAAGTGTGTGGAAGAATGAAGAAGTGGATGGAAGAATGGATAAGTGTGTGGAAGAAGGGAGAAGTGTGTGGAAGAAGGGAGAAGTGGAGAGATGGAAGAATGAAGAAGTGGATGGAAGAATGAAGAAGTGGATGGAAGAATTGAGAAGTGGATGGAAGAATGGAGAAGTGTAGAGATGGAAGAATGGAGAAGTGGATGGAAGAATGGAGAAGTGGGGAGATGGAAGAATGGAGAAGTCGATGGAAAAATGGAGAAGTGGAGAGATGGAAGAATGGAGAAGTGGAGAGATGGAAGAATGGAGAAGTGGAGAGATGGAAGAATGGAGAAGTGGGGAGTTGGAAGAATGGAGAAGTGGAGATATGGAAGAATGGAGAAGTGGAGATATGAAAGAATGAAGAAGTTGATGGAAGAATGGAGAAGTGGAGAGATGGAATAATGGAGATGTGGATGGAAGAATGGAGAAGTGGAGAGATGGAAGAATGAAGAAGTGGATGGAAGAGTGGAAAAGTGTGTGGAAGAATGGAGAAGTGGATCGAAGAATAGAGAAGTGTGTGGAAGAATGGAGAAGTGTGTGGAAGAAGGGAGAAGTGTGTGGAAGAATGGAGAAGTGGATGGAAGAATTGAGAAGTGGAGAGATGGAAGAATGAAGAAGTGGGGAGATGGAAGAATGAAGAAGTAGATGGAAGAATGGAGAAGTGTGTGGAAGAAGTGAAAAGTGTGTGGAAGAAGGGAGAAGTGTGTGGAAGAATGGAGAAGTGGAGAGATGGAAGAATGAAGACGTGGATGGAAGAATGGAGAAGTGGAGAGATGGAAGAATGGAGAAGTGGATGGAAAAATGGAGAAGTGGAGAGATGGAAAAATGAAGAAGTGGATGGAAGAATGGAGAAGTGTGTGGAAGAAGTGAAAAGTGTGTGGAAGAAGGGAGAAGTGTGTGGAAGAATGGAGAAGTGGATGGAAGAATGAAGAAGTGGATGGAAGAATGGAGAAGTGGAGAGATGGAAGAATGGAGAAGTGGATGGAAGTATGGAGAAGTGGAGAGATGGAAGAATGGAGAAGTGGATGGAAGAATGGAGAAGTGGAGAGATGGAAGAATGAAGAAGTGGATGGAAGAATGGAGAAGTGGAGAGATTAAAGAATGGAGAAGTGGAGAGATGGAAGAATGAAGAAGTGGATGGAAGAATGGAGAAGTGGAGAGATTAAAGAATGGAGAAGTGGAGAGATGGAAGAATGAAGAAGTGGATGGAAGAATGGAGAAGTGTGTGGAAGAAGAGAGAAGTGTGTGGAAGAAGGGAGAAGTGGATGGAAGAATGAAGAAGTGGATGGAAGAATTGAGAAGTGGATGGAAGAATGGAGAAGTGTAGAGATGGAAGAATGGAGAAGTGGATGGAAGAATGGAGAAGTGGATGGAAGAATGGAGAAGTGGAGAGATGGAAGAATGCAGAAGTGAAGAGATGGAAGAATGGAGAAGTGGAGAGATGGAAGAATGGAGAAGTGGGGAGATGGAAGAATGATAAGTGGAGATATGGAAGAATGGAGAAGAGGAGATATGAAAGAATGAAGAAGTTGATGGAAGAATGGAGAAGTGGAGAGATGGAAGAATGGAGAAGTGGATGGAAGAATGGAGAAGTGGAGAGATGGAAGAAGGGAGAAGTGGATGGAAGAATGAAGAAGTGGATGGAAGAATAGAGAAGTGGATTGAAGAATGGAGAAGTGGATGTAAGAATAGAGAAGTGTGTGGAAGAATGGAGAAGTGTGATGAAGAAGGGAGAAGTGTGTGGAAGAATGGAGAAGTGGATGGAAGAATTGAGAAGTGGAGAGATGGAAGAATGGAGAAGTGGGGAGATGGAAGAATGGAGAAGTGGAGAGATGGAAGAATGAAGAAGTGGATGGAAGAATGGAGAAGTGGAGAGATGGAAGAATGGAGAAGTGGATGGAAGAATGGAGAAGTGGAGAGATGGAAGAATGAAGAAGTGGATGGAAGAATGGAGAAGTGGAGAGATTTAAGAATAGAGAAGTGGATGGAAGAATGGAAAAGTGGAGAGATGGAAGAATGAAGAAGTGGATTGAAGAATGGAGAAGTGGAGAGATTAAAGAATGGAAAAGTGGAGAGATGGAAGAATGAAGAAGTGGATGGAAGAATGGAGAAGTGGAGAGATTAAAGAATGGAGAAGTGGAGAGATGGAAGAATGAAGAAGTGGATGGAAGAATGGAGAAGTGTGTGGAAGAAGGGAGAAGTGTGTGGAAGAAGGGAGAAGTGGATGGAAGAATGAAGAAGTGGATGGAAGAATTGAGAAGTGGATGGAAGAATGGAGAAGTGTAGAGATGGAAGAATGGAGAAGGGGATGGAAGAATGGAGAAGTGGATGTAAGAATGGAGAAGTGGAGAGATGGAAGAATGGAGAAGTGGAGAGATGGAAGAATGGAGAAGTGGAGAGATGGAAGAATGGAGAAGTGGGGAGATGGAAGAATGATAAGTGGAGATATGGAAGAATGGAGAAGTGGAGATATGAAAGAATGAAGAAGTTGATGGAAGAATGGAGAAGTGGAGAGATGGAAGAATGGAGAAGTGGATGGAAGAATGGAGAAGTGGAGAGATGGAAGAATGAAGAAGTGGATGGAAGAATGGAAAAGTGTGTGGAAGAATGGAGAAGTGGATGGAAGAATAGAGAAGTGTGTGGAAGAATGGAGAAGTGTGTGGAAGAAGGGAGAAGTGTGTGGAAGAATGGAGAAGTGGATGGAAGAATTGAGAAGTGGAGAGATGGAAGAATGGAGAAGTGGGGAGATGGAAGAATGGAGAAGTGGAGAGATGGAAGAATGAAGAAGTGGATGGAAGAATGGAGAAGTGGAGAGATGGAAAAATGAAGAAGTGGATGGAAGAATGGAGAAGTGTGTGGAAGAAGTGAAAAGTGTGTGGAAGAAGGGAGAAGTGTGTGGAAGAATGGAGAAGTGGAGAGATGGAAGAATGAAGAAGTGGATGGAAGAATGGAGAAGTGGAGAGATGGAAGAATGGAGAAGTGGATGGAAGAATGGAGAAGTGGAGAGATGGAAGAATGAAGAAGTGGATGGAAGAATGGAGAAGTGGAGAGATTTAAGAATGGAGAAGTGGATGGAAGAATGGAAAAGTGAAGAGATGGAAGAATGGAGAAGTGGAGAGATGGAAGAATGGAGAAGTGGAGAGATGGAAGAATGGAGAAGTGGGGAGATGGAAGAATGGAGAAGTGGATATATGGAAGAATGGAGAAGTGGAGATATGAAAGAATGAAGAAGTTGATGGAAGAATGGAGAAGTGGAGAGATGGAAGAATGGATAAGTGCGTGGAAGAAGGGAGAAGTGTCTGGAAGAATGGAGAAGTGGATGGAAGAATAGAGAAGTGTGTGGAAGAATGGAGAAGTGTGTGGAAGAAGGGAGTTGTGTGTGGAAGAATGGAGAAGTGGATGGAAGAATAGAGAAGTGTGTGGAAGAAGGGAGAAGTGTGTGGAAGAAGGGAGAAGTGTGTGGAAGAATGGAGATGTGGAGAGATTGAAGAATGAATAAGTGGATGGAAGAATGGAGAAGTAGAGAGATGGAAGAATGGAGAAGTGTAAGAATGGAGAAGTGGAGAGATGGAAGAATGAAGAAGTGGATGGAAGAATGGAGAAGTGGAGATATGGAAGAATGGAGAAGTGGAGATATGAAAGAATGAAGAAGTTGATGGAAGAATGGAGAAGTGGAGAGATGGAAGAATGGAGAAGTGGATGGAAGAATGGAGAAGTGGAGAGATGGAAGAATGAAGAAGTGGATGGAAGAATGGAAAAGTGTGTGGAAGAATGGAGAAGTGGATGGAAGAATAGAGAAGTGTGTGGAAGAATGGAGAAGTGTGTGGAAGAAGGGAGAAGTGTGTGGAAGAAGGGAGAAGTGTGTGGAAGAATGGAGAAGTAGATGGACGAATTGAGAAGTGGAGAGATGGAAGAATGGAGAAGTGGGGAGATGGAAGAATGGAGAAGTGGAGAGATGGAAGAATGAAGAAGTGGATGGAAGAATGGAGAAGTGGAGAGATGGAAGAATGGAGAAGTGGATGGAAGAATGGAGAAGTGGAGAGATGGAAGAATGAAGAAGTGGATATATGGAAGAATGGAGAAGTGGAGAGATTTAAGAATGGAGAAGTGTGTGGAAGAAGTGAAAAGTGTGTGGAAGAAGGGAGAAGTGTGTGGAAGAATGGAGAAGTGGAGAGATGGAAGAATGAAGAAGTGGATGGAAGAATGGAGAAGTGGAGAGATGGAAGAATGGAGAAGTGGATGGAAGAATGGAAAAGTGGAGAGATGGAAGAATGAAGAAGTGGATGGAAGAATGGAGAATTTGAGAGATTAAAGAATGGAGAAGTGGAGAGATGGAAGAATGAAGAAGTGGATGGAAGAATGGAGAAGTGTGTGGAAGAAGGGAGAAGTGTGTGGAAGAAGGGAGAAGTGGATGGAAGAATAGAGAATTGGAGAGATGGAAGAATGAAGAAGTGGATGGAAGAATGGAGAAATGGATGGAAGAATAGAGAAGTGTGTGGAAGAATGGAGAAGTGGAGATATGGAAGAATGGAGAAGTGGATGGAAAAATGGAGAAGTGGAGAGATGGAAGAATGAAGAAGTGGATGGAAGAATGGAGAAGTGTGTGGAAGAATGGAGAAATGGATGGAAGAATAGAGAAGTGTGTGGAAGAATGGAGAAGTGGATGGAAGAATGGAGAAGTGTGTGGAAGAATGGAGAAGTGGATGGAAGAATAGAGAAGTGGAGAGATGGAAGAATGAAGAAGTGGATGGAAGAATGGAGAAGTGGAGAGATGGAAGAATGGAGAAGTGGATGGAAGAAAGGAGAAGTGGAGAGATGGAAGAATGGAGAAGTGGATGGAAGAATGGAGAAGTGGAGAGATGGAAGAATGAAGAAGTGGATGGAAGAATGGAGAAGTGTGTGAAAGAAGGGAGAAGTGTGTGGAAGAATGGAGAAGTGGATGGAAGAATAGAGAAGTGGAGAGATGGAAGAATGAAGAACTGGATGGAAGAATGGAGAAGTGGAGAGATGGAAGAATGAAGAAGTGGATGGAAGAATGGAGAAGTGTGTGAAAGAAGGGAGAAGTGTGTGGAAGAATGGAGAAGTGGATGGAAGAATAGAGAAGTGTGTGGAAGAATGGAGTTGTGTGTGGAAGAAGGGAGAAGTGTGTGGAAGAATGGAGAAGTGGATGGAAGAATAGAGAAGTGTGTGGAAGAAGGGAGAAGTGTGTGGAAGAAGAGAGAAGTGTGTGGAAGAATGGAGTTGTGTGTGGAAGAAGGGAGAAGTGTGTGGAAGAATGGAGAAGTGGATGGAAGAATAGAGAAGTGTGTGGAAGAAGGGAGAAGTGTGTGGAAGAAGAGAGAAGTGTGTGGAAGAATGGAGATGTGGAGAGATTGAAGAATGAATAAGTGGATGGAAGAATGGAGAAGTGGAGAGATGGAAGAATGAAGAAGTGGATGGAAGAATGGAGAAGTGGAGAGATGGAAGAATCTAGAAGTGGATGGAAGAATGGAGAAGTGGAGAGATGGAAGAATGGAGAAGTGGATGGACGAATGGAGAAGTGGAGAGATGGAAGAATGGAGAAGTGGATGGAAGAATGGAGAAGTGGAGAGATGGAAGAATGGAGAAGTGGATGGAAGAATGGAGAAGTGGAGAGATGGAAGAATGGAGAAGTGGATGGAAGAGTGGAGAAGTGCAGAGATGGAAGAATGAAGAAGTGGATGGAAGAATGGATAAGTGTGTGGAAGAAGGGAGAAGTGTGTGGAAGAAGAGAGAAGTGGATGGAAGAATGGATAAGTGTGTGGAAGAAGGGAGAAGTGTGTGGAAGAAGGGAGAAGTGGAGAGATGGAAGAATGAAGAAGTGGATGGAAGAATTAAGAAGTGGATGGAAGAATGGAGAAGTGGATGGAAGAATGGAGAAGTGGAGAGATGGAAGAATGGAGAAGTGGATGGAAGAATGGAGAAGTGGAGAGATGGAAGAATGGAGAAGTGGATGGAAGAATGGAGCAGTGAAGAGATGGAAGAATGGAGAATTGGAGAGAAATAAACATATAAAACTAAGCGAAAGGACAAACTGTGTTAATATCAGCTGAACAAAATGATTATAGAACAAGGATGAGATAGGACAAAGATATGCTCAAGAAAATAACAAAAAAAATATAATTTTTTTTTTTAACCTACCGAAATAAACAAGAGAAACACCGACAGCATTTCAGGGATAAACTTTCGAAATTGTAGAAGACAATGAAAGAAACCAAAAATGGAATGGATTGACCGCTAAGGGATATCATAAACTTCAATGAAGTTGAATTTTATGATAAAACAGATTCACCCGTTTCTAAGATTTTCAAAAAATAATTTTATTACCACAAATGGGGAAAATGGTGCAGGGGAAAAGATGAAGAATGAGTAAAGGAAATGGTGTGTCAGGATAAATAAACATGCACTGTAGCCAATGCGTCCGTCGCTAACAAAGAGAGTTTAGCGAGGTCTTTGTGAGAATGTCTGGTTGAGTCTTTCCAAATGTCCAGGCGGTTATGAAGGATTTTTGATGAAATGTATAGGGCATGAGTCTCAAGCTAAGACTCGTCCGAGGACCGTATAAAGGGAAGGTAAATTTTTTTTTAATTTCTTTTTTTTTTTTTGCGTTCGTCTTATTTCTCTAATCCCAAGGCGATGTGCGTTGCACTGTGGTTTTTATTTTGCGCCTGTCGGGCCAGTGCATCCGACTTCAGCATGCATTTTATGTAAGGGTCTGCTTCCTCCTGCATTTTCTAAGGGTTTCCTTCCCCGGGGATAACGGCCAGAGCTGTGAAGGGGATCGAACCCAGCACCAAGGCAACGAGGAGGCAGACAGACTGGCAAAAGAAGGTGCAAGACTACCACAAACAGATACCAGTATGACGTACGAAGAATCAAAACGGCTTATCAAAGCCAGATACATGACCAAATGGGAAACCGAACATACTGGTTACACCAAAAACGATGCCTATTACCAGTTGAACCGAAGAGAGCAGGTCGTTGTCTTCAGACTTCGCACTGGCCACAACAGACTGAGGTACCACCTATTCAACAAATTGAAGATAGGGTGTACCGACGAATGCCCGTGCGGTACTGGTAAAATGACCACTGAACATCTGCTGCAGAACTGCCCGACATACGAGGATCAGAGAGAGCAGATGTGGCCATTACCAGTGGAACTGCAAGACAAGCTCTATGGCAGTGGCGAGAGCCTCAGGATGACCGCCGCTTTTTTCGAAAAAATAATGGTTACTGTCTGACTGTGTACGAAGAAGAAGAAGAAGAAGAAGACTTCGCACTGGCCACAATAGACTGAGGTACCACCTATTCAACAAATTGAAGATAGGTGGTACCGACGAATGCCCGTGCGGTACTGGTAAAATGACCGCTGAACAAATGCTGCAGAACTGCCCGACATACGAGGATCAGAGAGAGCAGATGTGGCCATCACCAGTGGAACCACAAGAAAAGCTTTATGGCAGTGTCGACAGCCTCAGGATGACCGCTGCTCTTTTCGAAAAAATAATGGTTACTGTCTGACTGCGTACGAAGAAGAAGAAGAAGAAGAACCCAGCACCTTCTGGTTGTGAGTCATGTCACTTAACCACTTACCCACGCCGTCCCCGAAAAGGTTAATGAGTTATGGATTGCACTTTATGAAAGTATATACTTTCTGTTGTCTTATGCACCGTAAAAATTATGTTTCATTCCTATAGATTGCGTTATACACACTAAACCCACGCTCAATATATGTGCATGCAATGGAAGGATGGTAATAGTATTAAAATAATGGTCGCCTGTACATCTAAGGCCCGTTGCGTCGGTTGACGACAACCATGTCCAGCTGCTGAGGCTTGTAGCAAAAACCTCGTTCAATGCCCAAGGAGGGACTGCTATCTGCCGGAGCCATGTAGAACGGGGGCGGCCCCTCCCACGCCTCCAGCCGACCGGTGGGAGACCGTTGTTACACATAGTTGAAAGAAACATGATCTGATGAGCCGGAACTTCCTGGTCTAGTCGAAACACATGACGAACACAGACAGGCGGCGGCGGACCAGAGTGTCCAAGATGGAGGGAAGACTCGTTTTTGCAGAGGCCTCGACATTACCGTCGAGATCGAACCACTGAATACTAAGGATGCGTCGCTGGTTGTGCATGTGAAAGACATCCAGTCTTGATATGTCCTGTTTAAGTAGAGTTCGTCTGTAGACCATACAGAAGGATTATAGAAGACCTTGATTTCGTAGATGACCTAGCCTTCTTGAATGCCCCAATAAGCACAGAATAAGTTGAATTGACTATGACGCCTTAAAGTAAGTAGCATGTCCTATAACAGAACGTAGCTTCTTACAACCGCCTCCTATTTGGCTGTTATAAGTTTCTTGGTAGGTTGCCATTACTTTCTGTACGTGGAGGAGCATTCGCCTGAGAAAAAAAAACCCAGTGTCTTCCAAACTGGACACAAGTGGGGATCGAACCCAGGACGTTGGGATTGTTAAAACCGAGCGAGTTTCACCCCTAGGCCACCCATCGGAACAAATATAACTTCAATCATAGCGATTTAAAAAGTGTTGGCTTTGAGAAGATAATTTCATAGATGTGCAAGATTCACATATAAGCTAACCATTTTCTTAAAGGTTGGAATGTCGTTTAAGTGATGTGTCATTATGTGTCAAGGTAATCCCTATCCTGGCACGCACACGAACGCCAGACTAGATGTTGCGTCCCGTCCAGGGAAAAATGAGACGTCTTCCTGACACACCTGCTGTCGGCTCGGCACTATTTTAAATCCGATGTCAGCATGCGAGGGACCCATCTCACACTTCCCTATACGCAAGGGACCCATCTCGCACACACTTCCCTATACACAAGGGATCCATCTCGCTCACACTTTCCCATATCCAAGGGCCCCATCTCACTCACACTTTCCTATACCTAAGGGACCCATTTCGCACACACTTTCTTATACCCAAGGGACCCATCTCGCACAAACTTCCCTATTCCCAAGCAGGGTATAGGGAATGGATAATGTGGTGGACTCGCCCAATCGAAATCATAAACATTTCGTCAATTTTTATCTGCTTGACAGAGCTATTGACAGGAATCAGTTCATTCACGCAAACTTGGTGTTATGCAGCCACAGCTGTGATCGGTTGTCATCTGCGACTCTTGTCATGTAGGTTCGTCATGGCTGGATTGTCGACCTTTACGGTCCATGCCCACTTCCTGACCGTACTGACATCCACACAAGCACCAACATTTACCGCAGTCATTCGTCTATGAATAGCAATGGACACATACGATTCTGCTTGAAGAATTCATCAACCGTATTTACACGTAGGCCGCCATTTTACTGTTTGCTGTGCGCATACATCACGTTCTAGGTGAATGCCACAACATGCCCCTGGTGTCACCACATGCCCCTACATTCCACTACATGCCCCTATAGTCACTTCATGCCCCTGCATGCCCCTACATTCCACTACATGCCCCTATAGTCACTTCATGTCCCTTCATGCCCCTACATTCCACTACATGCTCCTATCACTTCATGCCACTATAATCACTTCATGCCACTTAGTGCCCCTATATTCACTTCTTGTCACTGCATGACCCTATAATCACTTCATGCCACTGCATGGCCCTATAGTCACTTCATGTCACTGCATGCCCATATAATCACGTCATGGCACTACATACCCCTATAGTCACTTCATGTCACTGCATGCCCCTATAGTCACTTCATGTCACTACATGTCCATATAGGTACTTCATGTCACTACATGCCCCTATAGTCATTTCATGTCACTACATGTCCCTATAGTCACTTCATGTCACTACATGTCCCTATAGTCACTTCATGTCACTACATGTCCCTATAGTCACTTCATGTCACTACATGTCCCTATAGTCACTTTATGTCACTACATGCCCCTATAGTCACTTCATGTCACTGCATGACCCTATAGTCACTTCATTTCATTGCATACTCCTGTATTCACTTCATTAACGAATATTTTTACATTGGAGTGAGGTGGCTGTGAGCACTGCCGTCATAGTTATGGCGCTGAGGATAAAACCGTTCAAATCGCTTTCGTACTTACTTGCTCTTAAAGAGTTGGACCTATGTTCCCCCTTTTAAGGTCACAGAAACATTATGCGATATTTTTCATGATATGATTGCTTCTTCCAATTGTAAATTAGTAATGTCGGTTAATATTTCCCCTGATCTAATAGTAGTGAGATTAGATACCCGTGTGCCTTGGCGCGCACGTTATAAACACCTTAGCAGTTAAAAATCGAAAAGAGTCGGCCTAACGGCCGATGCTCGGGCAAAATTCAAGTTAAAAATGTACTCAAATTATTCTAGGGATTCTCGCACCACAGAGAATATGTCGCAAAAAGAGAACTGTGCGGCTATAACATCAGGTCTTGGTTATGTGGTTAGCGGAGCGGCTTAGATGGCGCCTGACAGGCTGCGGGTCTACCTTGCTCTAAATTTACTCTTCCACCTCCATCATCATGTAGCATGTCCTTTATAGAACGTCGCTCCCATCACAGTCTGTCTGAAAGAAACTCGTTCCCTTGCCAAAACTCCAGCCTCCGCCTAGTCATACTCAGGCATTCATGGATATCTTGGTGCCATCGTCTTCTTGGTCTACGCCTTCCTCTTTTGCCTGGCACCATACCTTCCATCACTGTTCTCTCGAGACCGTTGTGTCTCTTCATGTGACCAAAGTATTTACACTTTCTAGCCGAAATGGAATTGATAAACCAGTTCTCCTCTATGCTCAACTCTTGCCGAATGTCTACATGTGTTTTTTTCTCTGTCCAGGGTATTCTGAGGATCTTTCTGTAACATTTTGACTTGAAGGATTCGATTCCTTGTCTAGAAGTTTTGGTAATCGTCCATGATTCACGTCCATAAGCGGCCACAAGAAAAACACAGGCTCTCCTTTTATCATTCTGTTGGTACTCTGCCATAATTTCTTCCGGCTGTTCAGTATCTGCATTGCCATAGCTAGTCTTCTTCTGATTTCTTTCGAGCAGTCGTCACTTTTGTCAATTCTGGAGCCCAGATATTCACAATGTATGACCTGATCTATTTCCTTACCATCCACTGTAAATTTATGTTGACATTGTGTTTTGTCGGTGGTCATTATCTTTGTTTTATTTATGTTTATGAACAGGTTTTGATCTTTACTATGTCCACCTCCACCAGTCTCAAAAATAAGCGATCGCATATTACAGAGGCTAACAGATGTTGGGATTGACTTGGCAAGTTACCAGGTGATTTTCGCCTGCCAACAAAAAAAATAAAATTGAAACGAAGGTGGTCGCATCTCCTTACGACGACTAACGACATATGTGGATTGAAAACAGATAGACAGATCGGTGTTACCAGGAACGACAGAATTGTGCAGAATACATTTCCAGGCACACGATAATTTGGGTTTGTCATCTCATGAGAGTACACCTTCATAACCTTCCACTGCTGGCTTACAGAGCTGGTAGATCTGGCAACAGGGCAAGGTGGCGGCCACAAGGCAGGTGGCTAGATGACATTAGAGAGATGGTGCAGCGACATGGGCGTACATTGATCGACGCAACGCACTTGGCGCAGGACATACAACTTACCCCACGATGTGTAACGGCATAAGGGGAAAGAAACTTTAAAAATATACTTGGTCCGTATAGGACTGCCCATTGCGCGTTTGAGAACCCCTGGTTTGTAAGGTATCAATTCAGTTTTATGTTTGAGAATGTTGTACAAGGCAAGACAGCGACCCACTCTGTGGAAATAGGAAGCGTCTCATATTTGCGGTGGTATTGATGAGGAAATACATTTCACAATTATGGATTTATCTAGAAAGATTGACTCGAATATTGGGTAATGATTTTTTTCCTGGACGTATCTTTTTCTAAACTATCATTTTGTAACCTATTTGAATTACACACCATTATATAATATATATATATATAAACATGATATATAATAATGTAGCAATATGTAGCATTATGTAGCATTGTATATCCTATGTTAGCATGATATAGCATTATTTAGCATTATGTAGCATTATATAGCATTATGTAGCGTTATATTACATGTCTAAGCATAATATAGCAGTATGTAGCGTTTTATAGCATTATATAGGATTATAAAACCTATCTAAGCATGATATTGCACTATGAAGCATTATGTAGCATTATGTAGCATTATATATCATTATGTAACATTATTTATCCTATCTGAGTTTGATATAGCATAATGTAGTATTACGTAGCATAATATCGCATTATATAGCGTTATACGGTATTGTATAGCATTATATAGCATTATAAAGCTTTATATTGCATTACATAACCTATCTGAGTATTAGATATCATTATATAACCTATATGTATATATATATATATAATAACATTTGTATAATAATAATTAATATTCAGCACAAGCGATGATGGCCATAACATCAGGTGGGATGTCATAACAATGTGATGTGCGCTGTATTTGGGTTATAGTGAGGGAGTGAATGCGCTGGTCATCAATCTCACTTTCTTATCCCGAGTTACCTTGGATCAGTGGCAAGACTATTGGACGAGACGACTGGAGGTAACTCGGGATGCAGACACTCTGGTATTACCTTCCGTGAGACTAGGGCTGGCTTGAAATTTGGGGGACTCAACAGCACACCATTCCCGTTCAGCGCTGTGAAAGACGAGTGCTTTAACCTATTGACTACAACGACCCTTTATTCTCGGTATCTAAACCATACATATATATGGTATCTGTCACATATCTATGCCAGTCAATAAATAGGTCACACATAGTTATTTAAGAAGAAAGTAAATAAGATAAGAGCTTGAACGCCATTTATAAACACGCATGCACTGCACACTGCTCGCAACATAAGTACCAGAAGCTCTGATATACTCTGGGGATCAAGATGCTGACCAGTGCATGGAATGTAGTTGTCAGTGACCTATAGCTGCCTACTAGTGTCCAGGCTAGCTGGCCGAAACCCGTCTACACCTCCCTATGGTAATTCTGGATAACAGACTGCAACAGAACATGCTGGCTAAGAAGAAAGAGGGAAGGCTAACCCGATCCGGGCTCCAACAGGGGAGGCTGGCTAAGGAGAAGGGGTCGAAGAGGGAAGGCTAACCTGATCCGGGCTCCAACAGGGGAGGCTGGCTAAGAAGGGGTCGAAGAGGGAAGGCTAACACGATACCCCAAAAATGCGATACTGAAGTTGGATGTGTCGGACCGAAAGGCGCAATTATCGCAGTCAAGCTGTAAACTACTGCACAACTCATTCTGGTCTTCAGACTTCACCAATATACTTGCATAGCCTTTTTTCAAGACTTTGTAGTGGGAGATTGAGAACGAAGAAGACGATGAAGAAGAAGAAGAAAAAGAAGATTATAATACACTCATCAGATCACTTTATTAATGTAAGAACAGGCCCGTTCAGTTCACGTCGTCTTTGTCCGTCAGTTGTCTGGGTAAACACCGCTAGAACTCTTTCAGAAAACGCAAACAACCATGCATTATACTGTATAGTAAACCATGCAAACGTTTTACAGCTACACTGTCTACCGTTACTCGCCTGTCAGCCGAAATCCCCACCCCATTCCACCCGCTGCACAGCAGATTCTGTTTGCAATCTGAACAGGACGACCAGGTAGGACATCACAAACACGTTTTTAGCTTTCATGAGATAATTTGTATCCACCGGTTTACGCGGAAAGCTTTGATTCCCATTCCCTTAAGAATATCTTTTGGAGAAAATCATTTTCTCCTACCGTCCCTCCATCCAATAAACCGAACCACCCCCCCCCCCCCGCACACACACAAACACAAACAAGGCACAACAGTAAGCTGTTTTGTTTATTGTACACTCTGTGCGTCATTGTGTATCTGTACTGCGTACGTGCATGTCACACCTAGCTTTGGCTACTTACAGTAATCACACAGCTGGATGTTGATGCCACATAATGACACGTTTACAAGCTTTATTTTATTTAGCTATATCATAACAGTTTGTGACTTATTTACTGACTCACTTTCTCAGTTTATACATACCACGGTACCTTTAATGTCAAATCTTCTTTACGATTTGCTTGGCAGGTTACAACGCTAATTTTATTTTCTTTCCTTTCGGACCCCAAGTAACGCACGAACGTATAGTATTACGCAAATTGTATATTTCAAATTCAACGTACGAGAGATGTTCAAGTCAAACCGGGACTTTTTGTTATTAGGAAAGAAAAATGTTCAAGTAGTCAAAATGCCATTTATTTTTCGAAATAATCTCCTGCAACGTTTATGCACTTATCCAAGCGTTTGAGTAATGCTTGAAAAGCTTCAGGGTTGAAAGATTTGTAAGTATTTTTGAACCAAACCAGGACAGCCTGTTTCACTTCGTCACCAGGGCTGAAATGCTGACCATCCAGGAATTGTGTTAGGGGTCATAACCGGTGGCAATCGCTTGGAGCGAGGTTTGAGTTATAAGGTGGATGTGGCAATCCCTCCCGGTCGAGTTGCTGTGAGCGGTGAGCGGTGAGCAGTTTAAGGTCGAACAGACTTGAACTCTTCTTTGCCGGTAAAAAGCGGAAAGTTGTCTTGGCAACAAACGTGCACTTAGTTTAGTTACTTTTCTTTCCACTTGAGCCGTTTAGCGTCGTGGGGAGCTTGAGTCGTCTATCCTGCGGCAAGTGCGTTGCGTCGGTCTATGTAAGCCTTTGTCGTTGCACAATCACTCTAATGTCATATAGCCACCGTGCACTTACCTTCCGAAAATGAAAAAGTTAATTAATAATAGTGTTCACCGTACCCAGAGAAAGACTTGCCTCTTGTGTAATATCGCGATAGGTTATGCGTCGATTTTCCAGAATAAGGCGTTCCACAATCTGAATATTCCGAGGAGTGACTGTGATGGGTTGAGAGCCACTTCGGCCGGGATCATCACTCACGGATGTACGGCCTTCTCTAAAACGTTTGCACCATTCAAATATCTTACTACGGCTGAGTGTTTCATCACAAAATTTTGATTGCAGTCTTTTGTAAATTCCTGCAGGTTTCACGCCTTCTCTCACAAGAAACTTTATCACAACACGATGTTCGTTGCAAGCACTAACAGTTTTGTCCGCCATTTGTATGTATATGTTTCGTGGCTGGTGCATGGCAAGTGGGCCACCTGGCAGTAATAGAACACAAGTTCCCCTAACTAATGATAGAAGTTCCAGCACGCTATAACCTATTCTGGTAGAACCCGTTTTGATTTGAACGTCCCTGGTATATACAAAATACATAGGTGCACGTTTGTGCTAGGAACATAACAGTTGTTGCGCAGCGAAGTTAGTTCTTCCTAACGAATGCACTAACGGATTAACATGGTGGAGCTTTGCTTGTTAATACGGAGGTAAGTTGTATCATTAGGTAGATCTATTCTAACAATATATTTTTAAATAAACAGATAAGTGAACGGGCGGTGAAGGAAACAGACAGACAGACATTCTGGAAGTAATAGAATTAGTGTTATTAATTAAATGTATCAAATTAATTATTTCAATAATGTTTTGGGTCCCATTTTTTTCACAAATGTTGATAATTGTTATCTCTTATCTGCAAGGATAACCAAATAAAGGGAGTTAGACCTGGGGGAGCGGCCATGCTCGAAAACCTGTGGGGGACCGGCGAAGACCTGAATCGCACAGTCTCCTTCGTGAACCTCACCAGACTAGCAGCACAGCACCAGTTGATCGTGAACATTACCGGACTAGACGTGAACCTCACCAGACTACAAGCATAGCATCAGTTGATCGTGAACATAACCGGACTAGACGTGAACCTCACCAGACTAGAAGCATAGCATCAGTTGATCGTGAACATAACCGGACTAGACGTGAACCTCACCAGACTAGAAGCATAGCATCAGTTGATCGTGAACATAACCGGACTAGACGTGAACCTCACCAGACTAGAAGCATAGTATCAGTTGATCGTGAACATAACAGGACTAGACGTGAACCTCGCCAGACTAGACGTGAACCTCACCAGACTAGAAACATAGCATCAGTTGATCGTGAACATAACCGGACTAGACGTGAACCTCACCGGACTAGACGTGAACCTCACCAGACTAGAAGCATAGCATCAGTTGATCGTGAACATAACCGGACTAGACGTGAACCTCACCGGACTAGACGTGAACCTCACCAGACTAGAAGCATAGCATCAGTTGATCAATGAAAAAAGAAGTTCTCTCTTAGATAGTAAGTAAAATACAAATCCTGGTAATGTGTGTGTAAAATAAGGCGAGGCTGCGGTGGTACAGTGGATTGAAATGAAATGTCCAAAAATATGTTTAGGTATGGTTCAGGTAGGAAACGCAACAAGAAAGAGAGAAAGAGGTGAAAGGAAAAGCAATTGAGAAATTAAAAGAGCGAAGAAAAATGTCAGAAGGAAATTGGAAATGAGAAGAGAAAGAGCGAGTAGAAAAGGGGGAGAGGAAATAAAGGATAGGGAAAAAGAGAAGGAAGAGAGGGGAGGAAAGATAGAGAAAATGGAGGGAGAAATGAAAGACGGTGAAGGTGGAGGTGAGGATGGTGAAGGGAAGGTGAGGAGAGGAAGGGGAGAGGGACAGAGGAAGAAGTGAAGATGAGGTATGGAGGGAGGAAGACTGACGAGAGAGGAGGGAGAGGTGTAGAGGAAGAAAAAGGATATGAAGATGTAGAAGATGGACGTTAGAAGAAGAACGGAAAGGTGAGAATTTGAAATGAGTATGTGGGGAGGGAGTGTGGTAGGTGAGGAGATGAAGGTGAGGATGGGAGGGAGGGTGGAAGGTGAGAATAAGGAGGTGAGGGAGGGAGTGCGGAAGGTAAGGAGAAGGAGGTGAGGATGTGGTGAGGGGGTGTAGAAGGTGAGGAGAAGGAGGTGAGGGTGTGGGGAGGGGGTGGGGGGAGGGGGTGTAGAGAGGGGGTGTGGAAGGTGAGGAGAAGGAGATGAGAATGTGAGGGAGGGTGTGTTGGAGGTGAAGAGAAGGAGGTGAGGATATGGAGTAAGCAAAAGAATAATCAGAAGGGGAAGAAGAAAAAGAAGAAAGAAGACAAAAAAGAATAAGCAGAAGAGGAAGAAGAAGAAGAATTAGAAGCAGAATTAGAAAAAGAGGAAGAAGAAGAAGACGAAGAAGAAGAAGAAGAAGAAGAAGAAGAAGAAAAAGAAGAAGAAGAAAAAGCAGAAGAAAAAGAAGGAAAAAAAGAAAAAGAAGAAGAAGAAGAAGAAGAAGAAGAAGAAGAAGAAGAAGAAGAAGAAGAAGAAGAAGAAGAAGAAGAAGAAGAAGAAGAAGAAGAAGAAGAAGAAGAAGAAGAAGCAGAAGAAGGAGGAGAAGAAGAAGAAGAAGAAGAAGAAGAAGAAGAAGAAGAAGAAGAAGGAGAAGAAGAAGAAGAAGAAGCAGCATATCTCAGTACAACTTGTATGCTGGCAGAAACTGAAAACATTGTTAGTCTCCAACGGGAAGTCCATTCTAAAGATGAAACATTTGTAAGGAGCTCAAAACTGAATAACAGAAATAATGATTTCCTCCCCTTTTGTCCAGGCCTTTAACCGGAAGGAACACCATTTTGTCTGGTCTAAATGGGATCTGAAACATGGACCTTGCTTCAACCTTAATCCGGTTAGATTCCGTTGGAAGCAGTGCCGACTAATAACTCGTTTTTCTCGGCTTTCCGTTATCGTCTTTGAAAGCAGATGAACCAAGAGACAGATCGCGTACGCTAGGGGAATCCCTGGACAATGGTTTCTAATGGAGTCGTGGATGTCTCCAATATGTCTCTGTCTATGCCTGGTTTACAACGCATGGCGAGATAATGCGCACAGCGAAGATAAATGAGACAGAAAGTACAGACAGCTTTCTATGTAAATACGAAGGCGAGCAAGTAAATAGCTCACGCCTTATTTGAGGCCTCTGTGGTTGAGAGGTAACGCACTCGCCTCTGAAAGCGATGAACGGAAACGGTAGACAATCGAATCCCACAATTTTGGAAGCTACCCCTGGTCTAGAGTGCCTTCATCTTGAGTTACCTCTAGTCGGCTTGGCATGTCTTGCCACTGGTTCAAGATAGCTCGGGACATGAAAGTGAGGTTGGTGACCAATGTAGTTTTCCTTCCTCGCTATAATCAAAATACATCACAAGTTACATCATCCAAACAAAACCATCTGATGATGGCAGCATCAGTGCCTGCAAAGGGCAACTAACTAACTAGTTCACAAATTAATATTTAGAAAATGTAATTTCTTCTTTTCTTTGCGTTCGATTATGCTCGTTTTGTGCCACCAGCTGGGCCGCCTCCATGAAGTTACACGTCAGTTGCAGGTCCTCAATGGTTCTCCACAGTTTGTCTTGTATGTTTCTTTCCTCGGGCCAGGTCTTCTCACTGGATCTTTGGCGCAGTGGACACGTTTGCAGGATGTGTTCTGGAGTCTGGGGTCCTCTCTGACATGTGCATTGTGCAGTCTGTGCTGCTTTCATTTTATGCATGTGTGCATTTAGTATGCAATGACCTGTTCTGAGACGGAAAATTGTGGTATACTGTTTCCTATTCAGTCTATTGATTGGGTCCTGTGGGTATTTGCTGTTTGTTCTCTCTATCCACTGTTTTTTTTAAATATTTTTTGGGATCTGTGCCTTTCTGTTTCTAAGATTCGACGTCACTGCACTCCGGGTATACACATATGTGCTCAGTCTCTCTCATCAAATGGCGTAGGGTATGGATGCTGATGGTCCCTGTAGCTCGCTGGTTGTACACTCTCATGCTCCGTCCTATCATGCGCCCCACTCCACTCGAACCTCGTTTAACAGCGAAACTTTGCAGTCTGTGGATTGCTGCTTCATCTATTGCGGTGTCCTCATCCAGCAGGCGGTCATTGATTGATTTCAAAATGTCACTTATATCCAACACTAATGTGCCCATGATGGGAGCTTGTGACGCCGTGATGTCAGCTCTTTCATTGCCCTGAACCCGGGCATGAGCAGGACAATAGCTCCAGATCAACGCCTGGAGGTTTGAGGCCTCAGCAGCTGCTAGTAACTCGTACCTAAGCCATCCCTTCTGTACCTTCTAACGTACGGCTTGCGCGTCTGTTACGATGACTGCCCTTGTTATAGAAGTCCCAGATATACATTTGTGTGCTGAGGTCACTGCTTCCGTCTCCATTCTCAGACTGGAGGTTGTTGACATGTATACCCTACTTCGCTCAGCAACGACCTCTCCTCTCACTCTAGCCGAGAAACCCCACTGCGCACGACTGATCCGTCGGTGTATATGACAGCGTCACTCTCCTGGGTGTTCTCAGTTATCAGCTGATTTACCTCGTGCTCTGCTCTCCCGTTGTTCTGTTCTCTGTATTCCTTTCCTAAGGTTATGATAACTCTCTGGTACTCTATCATTCTATCACCAATGTGGACCCATGGCTTGACTTCTGGTAGTGACACTGTGTGGGTGAATTGTTTTCTATGTCTTCCCTCCCTGGCCAGACTGTCGGCCAATTCATTCCCAGGTGTGCCGCAGTGAGCTGGAATCCACTGGAGGGTGATTTTATTGTGGTCTGAGAGTTTGTTTAGCTGGCATATCAGTTCCCTTTCCATACTATTTCGTGGTTCTCTTTGTGTGGCCTGCAAGATTTCCATGCAGTCACACAAAAACACTATTCTGTTATCCTTTAACCCCTTTTCATCAAATAGTTTGACTGCTTCAATTATTGCCTGTTGCTCTGTTCTTAGATTTGTCGAGGGCGCCCCGGCAGCACCTACTTTCACTATAACGGTTCCATCCTGTAGAAGTCTGACGAATCTCGCCTTCCTTCCTCAAAGGTTCCTCTGAAAATCCATCTGTGTAGACGTGCGTCCACATGGGTTGAAGATAGGCGTCTCCAAAATGCTTTAGGGTTTTTCTCTCAAAATGTAATTGAGATGTACACTTTAATAACAATTCTTTATTGCACATACATTGTTTCATATTTCTAAACATAATCTCCATCAACATTGTTTCATATTTCTAAACATAATCTCCACCAACATTGTCTCATATTTCTAAACATAATCTCCACCAACATTGTTTCACATTTCTAATCATAATCTCCATCAACATTGTTTCAAATTTCTAAACATAATCTCCATCAACATTTTTTGATATTGTTTAAACATAATCTCCACCAACATTGTTTCATATTTCTTAACATAATCTCCACCAACATTGTTTCATATTTCTAAACACCATCTCCTCCAACATTGATACACTTATCTCATCTCCCCCAACATTGATACACTTATCCCATCTCCCCCAACATTGATACACTTATCATATCTCCCCCAACATTGATACACGTATCCCATCTCCCCCAACATTGATACACTTATCTCATCTCCCCCAACATTGATACACTTATCCTATCTCCCCCAACATTGATACACGTATCCCATCTCCCCCAACATTGATACACTTATCCTATCTCCCCCAACATTGATACACTTATCCTATCTCCCCCAACATTGATACACTTATCCTATCTCCCCCAACATTGATACACTTATCTCATCTCCACCAACATTGATACACTTATCTCATCTCCACCAACATTGATACACTTATCTCATCTCCACCAACATTGATACACTTATCCCATTTCCCCCAACATTGATACACTTATCTCATCTCCCCCAACATTGATACACTTATCCTATCGGATTATCAGTGCACCAAAACATGGAGCGAAGAACTGCTTTCTCACCTACGTTTGCAACCTTCTCCAACCTTTCCAACCTTCTCATCTTTCGCGAACACTTCCCGCCTAAAGCAGTTGCTGCACTGTCTATCGTAACTCGCATGTAGACTCAAACCATTTCCCCACCGGATGCATCTTCTGCTGCAATCTGAACAGCACGACCAGGCAGAGCTTCGTCAGCCCTTTTGAGAAAATTCTTCCACTAAACAATTTTCCCGGCACACAGGAAGTATTTCCTAATGAATCGGCACACAGGAAGTATTTCCTTATGAATCGGCACACAGGAAGTATTTCCTTATGAATCGGCACACAGGAAGTATTTCCTTATGAATCGGCACACAGGAAGTATTTCCTTATGAATCGGCACACAGGAAGTATTTCCTTATGAATCGGCACACAGGAAGTATTTCCTTATGAATCGGCACACAGGAAGTATTTCCTTATGAATCGGCACACAGGAAGTATTTCCTTATGAATCGGCACACAGGAAGTATTTCCTTATGAATCGGCACACAGGAAGTATTTCCTTATGAATCGGCACACAGGAAGTATTTCCTTATGAATCGGCACACAGGAAGTATTTCCTTATGAATCGGCACACAGGAAGTATTTCCTTATGAATCGGCACACAGGAAGTATTTCCTTATGAATCGGCACACAGGAAGTATTTCCTTATGAATCGGCACACAGGAAGTATTTCCTTATGAATCGGCACACAGGAAGTATTTCCTTATGAATCGGCACACAGGAAGTATTTCCTTATGAATCGGCACACAGGAAGTATTTCCTTATGAATATCTTTTGTAGAATGTCATGTTGTTCTCCCTCCCCCCTTCCCACCCCAACAATCGCCTCATAACTTCGTTGCTCTTTGATTATACCCTCTGTGAGAAAGCTAGCCTTTCTGTATCTATGCTGCGCACGTGCATATGACGTCTAGCGTCTGCTGCATTCAGTAATCCAAAATGACACTTTCAGAAACTACAAACTGTATTGTCTTGCTATCCCATTTCAGGGTGACTTATATATTGATTTACCCTTTAATTAAAAAGTTTGTTCATGGTAGTGTCTGTCTGTATACCTGTATGTCTGTGTGTCTGCTCGCCTGTGTGTCTGGTCGCCTGTGTGTCTGCTCGCCTGTATGTCTGGTCGTCTGTATGTCTGGTCGTCTGTATGTCTGGTCGACTGTATGTCTGGTCGTCTGTATGTCTGGTGGTCTGCATGTATGGTCGTCTGTATGTCTGGTCGTCTGTATGTATGGCCGTCTATATGTCTGGTCGCCTGTATGTATGGTCGTCTGTATGTATGGTCGTCTGTATGTATGGTCGTCTGTATGTTTGGTCGTCTGTATATGGTCGTCTGTATGTCTGGTCGCCTGTATGTCTGGTCGTCTGTATATGGTCGGCTGTATGTCTGGGGGTCTGTATATGGTCGTCTGTATGACTGGTTGTCTGTATGTCTGTATGTCTGGTCGTCTGTATATGGTCGTCTGTATGTCTGGTCGCCTGTATGTCTGGTCGTCTGTATGTCTGGTCTTCTGTATGTTTGGTCATCTGTATGTTTGGTCATCTGTATGTCTGGTCGTCTGTATGTCTGGTCGTCTGTATGTTTGGTCGTCTGTATGTCTGGTCGTCTGTATGCCTGGTCGTCTATAATCTATATGTATGTCTATTTGTCCGTACGTTTATTCGTCTGTGGTCTATCTATCTGTCTGTTTTCTACCGTTATGCCTTTCTGAACGTCTTCCTCCTAAACTACTTTTTTGCTTGGCTTTCTGGCTGTCGGCTTGCTTATCAATCTGCTGTTCGCGACATGACCAAATCTGCGCTGTTGAAAATTGATACCTGACTTGCTAATAGGGGACAAGGCAACGAGGAAGGGACCTAGTCAACTCAGCTCTCAAAAAATATGTAGCGTATTTGCATTTAAACCAAGTCAGCCGCTGGAAGGCGTGGAGAATGCTCGATAAGCTGTCTTTATTCCACAACAATATTAGTCCATGTGTAATCCAACAATTGGAAAATAAACAACGTAGTGGCGGGTGGCATACCGCAGCGGTTAGTAGCACAGCCATCAACCAAAATTACTTGTGTTCGAATTCATCAACCAGCGTGGTCGTGCCCCTTAGTATGTCCATTTAGAAAAGTCGTGCTGAAGTCGGATGGATTGGTTCATTAAGATGAAAAAATATCGCAGAGCGCTTTCCGCCTGATGGATGTTGTTGCTTAATGCCTGCAATAAGTAGGTTTACTCTTTTATGCGACGTGAAACTGGCGTTGTGGCGGGTTGTAGTAGCTTTCCTCACATCCGGAGGTAGACCGCGGTCCTCCATGCGGTTGTGCTATGCTTAGCTTTATCCATGTGACGCTCACTACTACGGGGATCACGTCGATCCACATCTCCTCACCCAGACTGCCTTGAAAACAGCCTGCTGTTCTGATCACGACGTGCTGTTGTCAGTATGTTGTGCCTGGCCAGGACGCGGTGTCCTCTTGTCAGTACGCTGTGCCTGGTCATGACGCGGCGTTCTCTTGTCAGTACGTTGTGCCTGGCCATGACGCGGCGTCCTCTTATCAGTACGTTGTGCCTGACCATGACGCGGCGTCCTCTTGTCAGTACGTTATGCTTGACCCTGACGCGGCGTCCTCTTATCAGTATGTTGTGCCTGGCCATGACGCGGCGTGCTCTTGTCAGTACGCTGTGCCTGACTGGCCTAGAATCTCAGTTCCCCTCCGCATTTCTTTAAATAAGGCAAACAAAACAAAAACAATGAGAAAATAAAAGTCTCACACACACAGACACACACACACGCGCACACACACGTACCCACACGCACACACACGTAGCAATTATAACTGACGTTAAATATTGGCTTCAATGTTACATCCATCTCTAGTTCTCTGTAATAATTGATCAACTTACTATCAAACGTTTAGATTCTAGATCAATACTTTGTCCAGTCATTGTCGATATATGCTTATCTTTTCTGCCTTCTTTCTTAAGCAAATTTCATTATACTGGCTTTTGCTCCTGACGGTCTAGTTAAATCAATTTCAGAACGATGTTTGTGATTGGTCAAAAGAATATGAACAGAATAAATGACCCTACCCGAGAGGTTTGCCGGGGTCTTTGTGAATGACAAGGACAGGAATAGCACCACTGCCTCACAGAGAGCATGTCGTAAGAGGCGACTAACTGTGTGACATGGCATAACACCGGCCATGGTTAGCTGGTTTGTTTAGAGCAGCATAGATGGCGCCTTACAGGTTGCGGGTCTACTTTGCTCTAGTGTGAATCTATTAAGATGAACTCGCCCATCGGTTAACCACCCTCCATAATCGCGTGACCTGACGGACATGGAATATTTAGCTGCTCGAGCCTAGTCCGCTAAGCAGAAAATCCTTCTCCCGGCTACATCCAGCTCAGACCAGAGCTGGGACCTGCACAGAGGCATCTGCCCCTGTATACGCACAGGTCGACTAGCTGGGACCTACACAGTGGCATCTGCCCCTTTAGACGTACAGGTCGACTAAAAACTAAGAATAAATTACCTATTTATTTCGTTTCTGTCATACAACTGCACGATTATTTTTTAACTACATGTTTTATCTAATCCCGACGTCTAACGGAACGCCCGACACCTACAATTGAACCCTGGGATTACGTGTAACACCGGTTTATTAATCGTGATTTAGACAAATATAGATGAAACTGACAATAGCTTTGTTGAACGCCTCTGTCACCTTCATAACGGTGCCACTAAAAGGAAAATCTGCTCTCGTCGCCACACAATGTAATGCCTGCCATCACCGAAGATTTACGGACATCAAAGTTGTCGTAAAACGGTCTTGCACGTCTGATGATATAAGTCGGTTCGCCAAAGAAAACTCTTAATCTGCCTCCTGGGGACACTTGAACGCCGTTGTATAAACACATTTGACTCATTCGTCTGAGCGGTGGAAACGAAACTGTTACTGACGAGGCGGCTTTTATTGAAAACTGATATCACTTTCATTTTGTTCACTCCACTTGGATCACTATTTTGTCTTTTCCATATTTGGCCGCCACTGGCTTATCCGGTCCTTTCCCCCTCACTTCTTCCCCTCTCCTGGCCACCGTATTTAACCGATGTTCTTCATTTACAGTCGAGCTTTCGACACGAACAGTCGCGATGGAAGACACTATATCAGATAAGTAAACCATTTTTTTCTTACATGTTAACATCCCCTATACATGTATTTATCCCTTCTTCTATGATTTGCTAGTTCAGCATTGTTTTTATTTGTTGCCCCTGAAGAAAGCATATTGATCGTAACGTAGGTTTCGTTCATGGTCTCTTCTCTGTCCGGTATCTGACGATACCCATTTTAGCATTTTGATTAAACTTAATCAACTTTAAATATTTCTTTTTCCATTTTTTGTCTAATTATATTGAAAACCTTAGGTTTTTTTCTTTTCTTCTTCTTCTTCTTCGTACGCAGTCAGACAGTAACCATTATTTTTTCGAAAAAAGCGGCGGTCATCCTGAGGCTGTCGACACTGCCATAGAGCTTGTCTTGCAGTTCCACTGGTGATGGCCACATCTGCTCTCTCTGATCCTCGTATGTCGGGCAGCTCTGCAACAGATGTTCAGCGGTCATTTTACCGGTACCGCACGGGCATTCGTCGGTACCACCTATCTTTAATTTGTTGAATAGGTGGTACCTCAGTCTATTGTGGCCAGTGCGAAGTCTGAAGACCACGACCTGCTCTCTTCTGTTCAACTGGTAATATCCATCGTTTTTGATGTAACCAGTATGTTCGGTTTCCCATTTGGTCATGTATCTGGCTTTGATAAGCCGTTTTGACTCTTCGTACGTCATACTAGTATCTGGTTGTGGTAGTCTTGCACCTTCTTTTGCCAGTCTGTCTGTCTTGGATGTTGCAGTGTGATGGGACCCACTGTACCACTACCCTTTTTGGTGCGGACTGCTGGCACAGTTTGCAGAGTGCTGCTCTTAAGTCATTAAGCTCAGTGTTTTTCTGGCTTTTTAGCGCTGTGACTAAGGCGAGAGCATCTGTAAGCAGAACTATATGGCTTTCATTTTCTTTGTGTGTCACCATTTCTTCCACTGCCGCCCTCAGTGCCTCTGCCTCCGCTTTGAAATTGCTTGTGTACTTACCAGTAGCGAATGACAGTGTTATTTTTCTGCCATTTGGTAGGTTCAGGAATGCTCCTGTCCCTCCGTTCTGTGTAGTGTTTGTTACAGAACCGTCGGTGTATGCATGGGTCCAGTCCATGCTTGGGTAGCTTTTCGATATATAGCTTAGGGTAGTATCTCTCCTTTCTTTTTCAGTCTGGCAGTTTTTGTTTCCAATACCTGGTATATTTTCTACCACCTCTGGAAATATATCCTGCCTCCAGGTAGGTTTTCGTACAGTAGTGATGGGTTTTGGTGTTGTTAGTGCGTTTATTGGATCTTCGTGCATCTTTGCTTTGGCTATTTCTGCAAAGTTTATCCGCTTTAGTTTCCCATTTCCCAAATTGTTTAGTCTCTGGTGCATTGGATGGTCAGTCAGTCTTCGGAGTTTCTCTGACTGCAGCTGGGCTCTGCAGTCTCTTCTATCGGTCATGGATTGCAGTTTTGTAATCTTTTCAAGTTCTACAATTGGCGTTGACTTCATGACTCCTGTTATAACTCTCATGGCTTGGTTTTGAAGTTTGCTAACTTTATCGAAGTTCGCCTTTGCTGCTGTTGTCCATGCCGCAATGCCATACTCGAGAACTGGTCTCACTCTTCCAGTGTACAGTTTCTTTAGTATGCTTTCGTCTGCTCCCCAGCTTGTGCCAGCAAGTTTCCTCATGATTGCCATTCTTTCTCTGGCTCTCATTCGGTTTCTCTCGATCTGACTTTTCCATGTCATGCGCCGATCAAATGTGACTCCCAGATAGTTTGGGTTGTCGTTTGGCTGCAGGAATTTGCCATTTAAACTTAATTTGGTATTTTGGGGTTTGATTAAAGTTTTTTTCTTTTAAAATCTTCTTCTTCTTCGTTCATCCTCAGATCAAGGTGCCGACTAAACTAAGAAAAGGTGACCCAACAGAATCATTGTTCAATGCAGAGTCCATTGCGTTTGATGCAAGTCTCACAGAAAAAAGTGAATGAATTCCAGTTACAAAAGTAATTTTGGGAGCGTATTTAGTGACTGACGCTGCAAGTCTTCATCTGGCATGAAAATCTTTTTCACCAATCGCTTATTAAGTGGTCCAGATGGTTGTTCTTCTAGCTAGTGTTGTGAATGCCAGCTAAGAGTAAATCTACTAATTTGTGCACCCTTAAGATGGCATGTTACTTGCGCCTTAATTCACTCCAAACAGGGGTCCATTAGTTCCCATTGTACGTCACGGGACATTCCATTTCGGGAGATGGGGAGGGACATGTCGGTATTATTTTATTTAAATAAATAAATAAAGGCTTAGATAAAGATAGAAGTGTAGAAAAGATGGTTATATTCAGTTTTACGAAGAGTTAGGGAAATGTTTAGGGTTAGGTTAGGGTAATGATTAGGTTTAGGGTTAGGTAAAGAGTTAGAGTTAGGTTTAGGGTTAGGTTAGGGTTATGATTAGGTTTAGGGTTAGGTAATGAGTTAGAGTTAGGTTTAGGGTTATGGTAAGGTTTAGGGTTATGGTAAGGTTTAGGGTTATGGTAAGGTTTAGGGTTATGGTAAGGATAATAGTTAGATAACATGGTTGTTATTACATCGTCTGATGGGATCAAGATGCTGAGCAGCGCATGAGCTGCAGTGGTCAGCGACCCATAGCTGACTGCTAGCGTTAGGGCCTGCAAACCAGAGCTGCCAAGACCCTTCTACACCTCTAAGCGGTGATCCTGGATAACAGGCTGCAACAGGGTAGACTGGCTAAGGAAAAGGGATCGAAGAGGGAATGCTAACCCGGTACTTAAAAAATGCTTGCTGAAGTCAGATTTGCTAGACCGAAAGGTGCAAATATCGCAGTCGAGCTGTAAACTACGACACAACGCATTCCGTTCTCTAAACTTCATTCTGCTACTTAAGCGTTTTTCAGAATTTGGTAGCGGGAGATTGAGAACGAACAAAGCCAAGCCACATCGTCTTACAGCGTGTATTGATGGTGCTGTAGAAACTGCATGCCACTCTTCATATCATGGACCAACAGATTCCAAGAATGCATTGGTAAGAAGGCAGGAATTAGCAGAAGCAGAAATGTAAAGTCTTGTCTTTTCTGTGCAGAATGTTTGACACCCCCCATCAGTTACAAAATTGACTATTTTGTGACGTCACTACTTCAAATTCGGCGCAATAATTCAGAACTTCCTACTTTACCTGTATACTTGCTGACCCGAAATGCATGCAACACCGTACTGGACATTCATTCGTCGATTCATTTCCGCAGTTCTCCCACTTCTGCTGTGTTATAATTCGATAACAGAACGCTGCTCCTCTGGGTGTGCCCGTAGTGGGACTGTTAGCTTTAAAGAACTACTGCGACGTCATGTTGCTCTTAAAGAACATATGTGTGAAGATTCTAAGGAGCCGGAACATCCTGGACCAGATGAACAGTTTGACCGAATAGGAATAGGCGGCGACGTATTCAGTTTTCCCAGAGTGGATACAGTTTTGTTTTTGCAGTCATCTCTGCATTTCAAGCAATGAAGTTCCAGCCCCTTTAATGGTCTTGAAAATACGATCCTTTACGGAAAGGTGCAAGGCAGACAACGAAGAGGCCGTCCCAAAAAGATGTGGGAGGACACCATAAAAGAATGGACCAATCTCCGACCAGAAGAGGCACAGGCAGTGGCCACTGACAAAGAAGGGTGGTGTGGTGTTGTGAGGATGTCTTCATGTGTTCCCCAATGACCTCACCTGTTACGGAATGACCTGACCTGAATTCTAGCCAACTTCGAAATGCCGCAGAGTACCTTCCTCATGTCCACCTGTTGTCAGACATGTGTACTTCATGTCCACCTGTTGTCAGGAATGTGTACTTCATGTCCACCTGTTTTCCGGCACGCCTACCTCTTGTCCACCTGTTGTCAGACATGTGTACCTTCCTCATGTCCACCTGTTGTCAGGAATGTGTACTTCATGTCCACCTGTTGTCAGGCATGTGTACTTCATGTCCACCTGTTGTCAGGAATGTGTACTTCATGTCTACCTGTTGTCACACACGCCTACCTCTTGTTCACCTGTTGTCAGGCATGCGTACCTTCTGTCCACCTGTTGTCAAGCATGTACACCTCCTGTCCACCTGTTATCAGGCATGCCTACCTCCTGTCCACCTGTTATCAGGCACGCCTACCTGATTTCCACCTGTTGTCAGGCGTGTGTACCTCATGACCTCCTGTTGTCAGGCATGTGTACCTTCCTCATGTCCACCTGTTGTCAGACATGTGTACCTTCCTCATGTCCACCTGTTGTCAGACATGTGTACCTTCCTCACGTCCATCTGTTGTCAGACATGTGTACCTTCCTCATGTCCACCTGTTGTCAGGCATGTGTATCTCATGTCCACCTGCTGTCAGACATGTGTACCTCTTGTCCACCTGTTGTCAGGCACGCCTACCTCTTGTCCATCTGTTTTCCGGCACGCCTACCTCTTGTCCACCTGTTGTCAGACATGTGAACCTCATGTCCACCTGTTGTCAGGAATGTGTACTTCATGTCCACCTGTTGTCAGGCATGTTTACTTCATGTCTACCTGTTGTCACACACGCCTACCTCTTGTTCACCTGTTGTCAGGCATGCGTACCTTCTGTCCACCTGTTGTCAAGCATGTACACCTCCTGTCCACCTGTTATCAGGCACGCCTACCTCATGTCCACCTGTTGTCAGGCGTGTGTACCTCATGACCTCCTGTTGTCAGGCATGTGTACCTTCCTCATGTCCACCTGTTGTCAGACATGTGTACCTTCCTCATGTCCTCCTGTTGTCAGGCATGTGTACCTTCCTCATGTCCACCTGTTGTCAGACATGTGTACCTTCCTCATGTCCACCTGTTGTCAGGCATGTGTACCTTCCTCATGTCCACCTGTTGTCAGACATGTGTACCTTCCTCATGTTCACCTGTTGTCAGGCATGTGCACCTCCTGTCCACCTGTTGTCAAGCACGCCTACCTCGTTTCCACCTGTTGTCAGGCACGCCTATCTTATGTCCACAGCCCATCGATGTTTGTGTGATGTCGCTGCTGTTACAACATCCAGAGACAAAGTGTGATGTCCAATTCCTTCATTCCGGATCTTATCCAGCTTTGAAATATTGAGTGCACGTCGTTCGATTACTCTATGATTGACTGAGTATCTCAGCATCTCTTTAGCGCAAGGTCCCCACCTCCCATCCGTTTAGCATCGTCGGAGTGACCATGTAATTGAAAGTGTGTGCTCTTACCGTGGTGTCTTTCACCTCTTGGATTATTGGCTTAAAGGAGTTAAAGCAATACAAAAGCTGGGGGTTTTTTTGAGTTTTTTTTTTGTCTAGAGATTTCGTGATCAATTTTGTGGTTGGCATGTATCTCTTGGCCTAGGTAGATATAGGAGTTAACGTTATCGGCGGTTTCCTCTCCTAGTTTGTTGCCCTGCTTTGGGCAGTAAGGGTTTCTGAGGCATTGTGTTTTGCTTTTATTTATCTTCAGACCAGCAGCTCTGATGTCTCCATTTAGGTTGTTCAAGGAATGTTTTGCTTCCGCAATTGTAATGGGAAAAAATAAATGAACAAAAATGATAAAGTTAATTAAAGTTAAGTTTAATCATAATTTGTTAATGTGTATGGTCAGATACCGCACCGAGACGAGAACACAAACAAAACCTACGTTACGACCAATAGGCTTTCATCAGGGACAACAAAGAACAACAATGCGGAACTAGCAAATCAGCATATAAGGAAAAATTGGCTACTTTTCTTATATAGTGTCTGTCATCGCGACTGGTTGGGTTGGAAGCTCGACTGTAAATGAAGAATAGCGGTCAAAAAAGGTGGCCAGGAGATAGTAATTGTATGATTGATTAGCACAATGTCGTCTGCAAATCGTAAATAAGTGACCCCCATCGCATTTATATTTACACCTTTGGCGACCCAAAGTTATTGTTGTAAAATCTCTTTGAGAACAGCTGTAAATAAATTTTGGGAGACAGTGCCACGCTCTCGGACTGTTCCTACATTCGGAACATAGACTGAACGGTGGAATATTGGCAGTATTAGTTTTATTTTTTAGTTTCCTCAATCAGTTTGATAAATGTTCAGATATGCGATGGTTTCTGAGAGCATTTACTCTAACATTGGTCTCGATATTGTTGGTAGCTTTCTCAGAATGGATACATTTTTATAAAACATCAAACACTCCAAAACATCAATTCACAAGACACAGTCAAATAAAATAAAACACAGTCGCAAAAGCAAAAAACAATACTTGTCTAAGTATGAATTACAACTTGTAACAAAAAAAAGTTTTGAGTTTTTTTTTTGGTTTATTATTTGCGTTCGCCTTATTTCTTTAATCCCCAAGGCGGTATGCGTTGCACTGTGGTTTTTATTTTGCGCCTGTCGGCCCAATGCATCCGACTTCAGCATGCATTTTATGTAAGGGTCTGCTTCCTCCTGCATTTTTCAAGGGTTTGCTTCCCCGGGGTAACGGCCGATGCTGTGATGGGGATCGAACCCAGCACCTTCGGATTGTGAGCCGTGTCACTTAACCACTAGCCCCAGCCGTCCCTTTGTTTTGATATATTTACTTTTTTTCCACTTATCAATTGAAATGAAACATTGAACGAGGACAAATGTTAGTAAATATATGCATGATTGATTTGATGCTCCATATTTCTCTGTCAGATAGGCAGTCTGGGTTTACATTAGTGCTGTAGGGCACGGCGGTTAAGACCAGGGTCAGGAGGAACATACTGATAAAAGCCCCACCTTGGTGTCCCTGGAAACAGGATGCCTTATAGCATCACACCATCAGTGGGTTTGGTCTTGATGATGTAATCTGCGCTCTATTTGGATTGTATGGAGCAAGAAACTGCGCTGGTCCTCAACGTTACTCTCTGGTCCCGGGCTGCCTTGGACCAGTGGCAAGACATAAGTCAAGATGAATAGAGATAGTTCAGGATGGAGGCACTCTGGTCCCAAATCTTTGAGAACAGGGGTGGCTTGAAACCTGCTGGACTCGAACCCACGCCGTTTCCGTTCACTGTTTTGAGAGGAGTGCTTTACCTCTCGGCCACAGCTACCCCAGCAATTTCAGGTAAGAAACACATCAACACATCAAGCCTTAAACATGTACAACAGAGGAAACACTAACACATCAAACCATTACTACTATAGCCAAGACACGAACACAGTTGCTATATACATTCAGATATAAACATCGATATTGTCTAACAAATCTGCGTATTTGGGGCAATCTTCTAATCAAACAAGAAGCCAGCATTATCTTTATTGTGTGACACTACTAGATGATTTTATGGAATCGTTACGATATTGTTAAAGGATTATTGTTGTATTCAATATTTTTCTATCAATTCTTGTGTTTATTCTTCAACAAACTTCCTTTATCGTATACCGTCTTCACATTATTAAAACCACATTGTCTCAAATAATATTTCAGAATTCAATGTTTACCCTTTTTCCCGATATAAAGTTTCTTATTCTTCTTCCTCTTTTTTTTCTTCTTCTTCTTCTTCTTCTTCTTCTTCTTCTTCTTCTTTTTCAATCAACTGATCCTCTGCTTTTAACCGGTGAGGTTCATGAAGGAGACTGTGCGTTTCAGGTCTTCGCCGGTCCCCCACAGCTTTTCGAACATGGTCGTTACCCAGGCCAGACTGCCTCTCTTTAGTCTGTCTAAGTGGGGCAGTATGTAAGACATGTTCTGGTGTTTGCTTGGGTGCACCACAATCGTCTTTAAGACCCATTCTGTGGAGGTGATCCTTGCGTCTACAATGTCCCGTTCTGATTCTGAAGATCTTTGTCTGCCCATCTCTGCTTATTGTGTCTATGCTGTAATTTTCTTCGATGTAATCTTTATACTGTTCTCTCTATTCCGTCCTCATGGACTGTTTGATGAGTGGCTTTGTTTTTGTATAGCTCTGGGAATGGCAAGTCTGCTTGCCCCCACTTTCGGCTTTAGCGAGTTCACCTGATTTCTTTCACGAAATTATAAAAGATTAGTTTCGTATTCAGCGCTTGTCTGTCCATTATTGTGTGGATTACTGAACTCACTTCCTTAACCGTATGCCTTCTTCACATTATTAAAACAACAATATTTCAAACAATATTTCAAACAATATTTCAAACAATATTTCAAACAATATTTCAAACAATATTTCAAACAATATTTCAAACAATATTTCAAACAATATTTCAAACAATATTTCAAACAATATTTCAAACAATATTTCAAACAATATTTCAAACAATATTTCAAACAATATTTCAAACAATATTTCAAACAATATTTCAAACAATATTTCAAACAATATTTCAAACAATATTTCAAACAATATTTCAAACAATATTTCAAACAATATTTCAAACAATATTTCAAACAATATTTCAAACAATATTTCAAACAATATTTCAAACAATATTTCAGAATTCCAATTCAGCGACCATTGCTATGTACTTCTTTCAGATATTAAGCATAGTGCCACAAGTTCCTTGCAGTAAGCCTGCGCTAGAGCATTGTGCGTGTCTAGCTGCAGTGTAGACGTATGTGCAATGTGTACTGTATAATAATGATGCTAGCCCCATACACAACTTTCATTAGATGACTAGTTCGACTTTCGTGAAAAGCTAGTGGTTCCATCGGTGTCTTCCCAGTGAGCAGGTTTCGAGCCTTCTCATCTCGTCTTTCCTGTAACTGTAATAGGTAGGGCATCACATCTCACTGCTGAGGTTCTTCTTCTTCTTCTTCTTCTTCTTCTTCTTCTTCTTCTTCTTCTTCTTCTTCTTCTTCTTCTTCTTCTTCGTACGCTGTCAGACGTCAACTTTAATTTGTTCGAAGAAAGCAGCTGTCATCCTGAGGCCGTCGACACTGCCATAGAGCTTGTCTAGTGTTGCCACTGGTGATGGCCACATGTGCTTTCTCTGGTCCTCGTATGTCGGGCAATTTTGCAGCAGATGTTCAGCAGTCATTTTCCCTGTACCATAGGTGCATTCGTCAGTAGCACCTATATTCAGTTTATTGAATAGGTGGTACCTCAGTCTGTTGTGGTCTGTGCGGAGTCTGAAGACCTACTCTCTTCTGTTCAACTGGTAGTAGGCATCATTTCTTGTGTAGCCGGTATACTGTTTCCCATTTGGCCATGTATCTGGCCCTAATACACCTTTTGGACTCTTCGTAGGTCACACTAGAATCTGGTTGTGGTAAACTTGCACCTTCTTTTGCCAGTCTGACTCCCTCCTCGTTGCCTTGAATGTTACAATGGGATGGAACCCACTATACCACCTCTCTTCTGGGTGTAGACTGCTGGCATAGTTGACAGAGTACTGCTCTTAAGTCATTGAATTCTGTATTTTTCTGGCTTTTTAGTGCTGTAACCACGGCCAGAACATCTGTAAACAGGACTATCTGGCTTTCATTGCTTTCGCCTGTCAGCATTGCTTCTACTGCAGCCTTCAATGCCTCTGCCTCTGCTCTGAAACTGCTCTATGGTGTTCAACAATGTCGATGAGGGGCGTGTTCGATGCCAGTTGTGGACCTTACAAGAGCCAATTGTAACATTTAAAATATAACATCTAATGTGATCCAATCTCAATTAGTCTTATAGCATGTAATCTCGTATCATCTCATATAATCTCATCTTACTTCATCTCATTACATGTCATCTCATCTCAGCTCACCACATCTCATCACATCACGTCCCATCACATTTCATTTCATCACATCTCATCTAGTCACATCTCATCTCGTAATATCTCGGCTCGTCATATCTCGTCACATCTCATCTCGTCACATCCCGTCTCGTCATATCTCGTCACATCTCATCTCGTCTTATCTCATCTCGTCACACCTCATCTCGTCACACCTCATATCGTCACATCTCATCTGGTCACATCTCATGGAACGGAAAAATGCCAGATGATCAAAAATCAGCACTGAGAGATTATTTGGCATTATGAACAAATCCCTGTGAAAGTCACAAACATAAGTTTCGGGGTGGGGGGGGTTGAAGATTAGGTATAAGACGTGGGGAACGAAGGGTTGGACTCGATAAATCACTCACTGCGAAGAACCACAAGCCAGTATTACCAGACAATCTCTGGCATGGAAGTCCCTGGGGAAAAAGAAACAAGGACACAAATGAAGAGGGAGCCTATAAGTCGATACGTGAAGAAGAAGGAGAGGTATGGAAAGATCTGAAGAACATAGAACAAAATATGTGTGATTGGAGAGGGCTAGTGGGTGGTCTATGTCCGTCCAAGGTGGCAGGGAGAAGAACGAAGGCAATTGGGTTTACTTCCCAAATATATTTTAATTAACATTTATTGTTTCTTCTTCTTTGTTCGTTCTCAAACTCCCACTGCCACGCCCTCTCTCTCATTCTCTGCGATTGTTCTTAATCTCCCGCTACCTGAAAAAGGCTTTGCAAGTAGCAGGATGTAGTCCGGAGAACGCAGTGCGTTGTGTCGCTAGTTTACAGTTTGACTGCGATATTTACACCTTTCGGTCCAACACATCCGCCTTCGACAGTACTGCCACGCCCTAAAATACGTTTTGCAAGTAACGGATGTAGTCCCCTAAACGGAATGGGTTTGTCGTATTTTACATCTTGACTGTGATATCTGTACCATTCGGTCCAACACATCCGACTTCAGCAGACATCTTTAATTACTGGGCTAGCGTTCCCTCTTCGATCCCTCCTACTTAGCCTGTTGCAGCCTTTTATCTAGGATAACCGCTTGGAGGTGTAGAAGGGTCTTGGCAGCTCTTATTCGCTGACCCTGGCGCTAGCGGTCAGCTATTGGTCGCTGACCGCTGCAGCTCGTGCACTGTTTAATTTGCATTTTAATTTTCATCATCATCATCATCATGTAGCATGTCCTTTTTAGAACGTCGCTCCCATCACAGTCTGTCTGAAAGAAACTCGTTCTCTTGCCAAAACTCCAGCCTCCGCCACAGTCATACCCAGGCATTCCTGGATATCTTGGTGCCATCGTCTTCTTGGTCTACCTTTTCATCTTTTGCCTGGCACCATACCTTCCATCACTGTTCTCTAAAGACCGTTGTGTCTCTTGATGTGACCAAAGTATTTGCATTTTCAAGCCAAAATAGGATTGATAAACCAGTTCACCTCTAAGCTCAACTCTTGCCGAATGTCTACATTTGTCTTTTTCTCTGTCCAGGGTATTCTGAGGATCTTTCTGTAACATTTTGACTCGAAGGATTCGATTCTTTGTCTAGAAGTTTAAGTAATCGTCCATGATTCACAGCCATAAGCTGCCACAGGAAAAACACAGGCTATCAGGACTTTCACTTTTATCATCTTGTTGGTGCCCTGCCATAATTTCTTCAGGCTGTTCAGTCTCTGCATTGCCATAGCTAGTCTTCTTCTGATTTCTTTCAAGCAGTCGCCATTATTGTCAATTCTGGAGCCCAGATATTCAAAATGTGTGACCTGATCTATTTTCTCACTAGCAAATGTGAATGCATGCTGACATTTAAATCTTACAATTAAGAAAACATTGCAAATTGTTCAACAGTTTAAATATCTGGGAGCCTTGATGGATGCGGAAGGTTCCAGAACTGAGATTCAGGCATGAACAGGGATGACCATGGCTGCTCTAACCAAACTGAGACCGATACGGGGGGATAAAACCATCAACATGAAATCCAGGTTGAGTTTAATGTATGCACTTGTCACTTCCGTGCACCTGTACTGTCATACGATATTTTTCCTATTGCTGGGGTAGTCGACGGGTTTTGAAGGCTGGTGCTGGCTATGTTTGTGTATTTCACCCCCAACAGAAAAAAATAACTTATGCTGGGGATTCGAACCACTGCCCTTCTTATCTGCAGGCAGACCTCGAAACCATTCGGCCACGCGCTCCGTGTACCTTTACGAGTGCGAAACTTGGACTCTCACGGCGATAATAGAGCGAAGAATTTGTGCAATGACGTTGAGACGTCTGCATCGAATCTTCGCATTTCGTATCTAGATAACGTCACAAATAAGGCAGTCCGGGACACTGTTCAAAGAGAGTTGGCCATTATAAAGACCTATTGAGTTCAATAAAAACTCTCAAGCTCGCATTGTATGGTCATGTTTCAAGATCGCATGGGTTGACCAAGACGGTCCTGCAAGTTACTATGTCTGGGAAACGTAAGAGAGAGAGGTAGAAAAAGAGATGGAAGACAACATCAGAAAGTGGACGGGAAGGTTCATAGGTTCAACAAATCTCCTTGCACAAAACGGAGTGGAGTGGCGGGAAATGATCCAACAATCTGCAGTATTGGTGCCCCATTGACCCCCCCCCCCCCCAGAAGACAGGACTGGTGATGATAATGATGATGGATCGGGGGGGGGGGTAGGGAGAGGGAGAGCAATGGAATCTGCAGACTGCCCCACGTAACAAATGTTTTAGAAACGCCACTGCATATGATTCTCGCGTTTTCACCAACCAGACGAGAATTGCCTTGAGGGTCCGTCCGTTAAGGTCGTTTATCATTAATCTGGGATATGGAATCAACGCAACCAAAAGATATTCTTCAAAGGATCTTATCGTTGAACATGAGAGAAATAAAAACAGCGAGAATGAGTCACAGGGGAGAAAACAGGACCACAAGAAAAGATATTTCAGTACAGGCGTGTTAGGTAATTAAAAACGCGAATAGCTCATTTCAGGCGGTTGGTTAATCAAAGGGGACTTATCCATCATATCCAGTACGAAGCCTCAATCAGTAAATGTTTTATTTAACTATCCACTCCGATTTATATTGGCCTAGAGTCAAGTTTATATTTGGAGTGCAAAACCGTTGGTAGAAGATGTAGACAAATATATACAGTTTAATGAAGAACATTTGGTGTTCGGAAACTGTAATATATTCACGGCCGTTATTCAAATCAGTCAAGAAACACAGTGAAGCCTAGAATCTCCACCTGAATACAAAGAAAACAAATATAATGACAAATGATAAGACAAAACTCCAACCTAAAATCGAGATAGCTGGCGAAAAGATTGAAAATGTTTCACATTTTGAATATCTGGGATCAACACTGAACAACAATGGAAACTTTACAAAAGAAGTAAGAAGACGACTGACTATGGAAATACAGGAGATAAGGAGTATGCAGAACCTATGGTATAATGAAACAAAGAACTAAAACTAAAGATCCTAAGAACATGCATTTTTCGTGTGGCAACCTATGGGCGTGAAACATGGACGATTACAAATGCAATAAGTGCGAAGATCGGTGCTTTTGAGACACAGTGCTACAGAAGAGTCCTGAAAATCCCATGGACAAAGAAAGAAAGAAATCCATCCGGCAAGACCTGAATGTAGAGAAGAATTGGCTCATAAATGACGTAATGCCCCAAAAACTGAAGTTATTTGGACACGTCAAACGACACAACGGACTGGAGAGAGCGGTTATGGAAGGCATGGTCACTGGAAAGAGAAGCAGAGACCGACCCAGAAGACGATGGACCCAGGACATCAAAGAGACGCTGGATTTAACCTTGGAACAGCCCGGAAGACTGACGAAAGATTCCTATATACAGGCTGTCATGAGAGCGACGTTCTCCTGATGATGATAACTGAATAATATATGGACATCTAAGGAAATAACGATTAATAAAAAAGATTGTTAATTTGCAATGTCAAATACGGAGACGAAACTTGGAGAAGAGCAATTCAGTGGAAACTCCTGTCGTTCGTCAATAAATGTCTGTGGTGGATAATGGATATATTCTGGCAAGACAAGGTGATGAATGAAGACCCATTAGAAATGGTCCAACAACAAACAGTATGGCAATAGATTCAACGTAGGAAATTTGGTTGGATAGGACACACGTTGCGGAAATCATTATAAAATGAATTGGCGTGGAATCCACATGGGAAAATGAAGACAGCTGGACAAAGAAACGCAAGAGGAAGAGTTTGAAAATGAACTTCGGTCCCTCGATCGCAACTGGAGAAAGGCAGACATGAAAGCTCAAGATCGAACTTGCTGGGGGAGGGTTGTCAATGGTCTAAGCACCGAAAAGAACGACGGGTATTGTCTTCTTCTTCTGCGTACACAGTCAGACAGTAACCATTATTTTTTCGAAAAAAGCGGCGGTCGTCCTGAGGCTCTCGCCACTGCCATAGAGCTTGTCTTGCAGTTCCACTGGTAATGGCCACATCTGCTCTCTCTGATCCTCGTATGTCGGGCAGTTCTGCAGCAGATGTTCAGTGGTCATTTTACCAGTACCGCACGGGCATTCGTCGGTACACCCTATCTTCAATTTGTTGAATAGGTGGTACCTCAGTCTGTTGTGGCCAGTGCGAAGTCTGAAGACAACGACCTGCTCTTTTCGGTTCAACTGGTAATAGGCATCGTTTTTGGTGTAACCAGTATGTTCGGTTTCCCATTTGGTCATGTATCTGGCTTTGATAAGCGAACGACGGGTATTGATGATGATACATTGTTCAAGTCAAAAAATCAACTGTAGGATATTTAAAGAAATGATTGCAAATACTTGTTAAGGGCGAAAAGGTGACTGATTGCAAATACTTGTTAAAGGCGAAAAGGTGACTGATTGCAAATACTTGTTAAGGGCGAAAAGGTGACTGATCGCAAATACTTGTTAAGGGCGAAAAGGTGACTGATCGCAAATACTTGTTAAGGGCGAAAAGGTGACTGATTGCAAATACTTGTTAAGGGCGAAAAGGTGACTGATCGCAAATACTTGTTAAGAGAGACAATGTGAATGATTGTAAACATTTGTTAAGAGAGACAATGTGAATGATTGTAAATACTTGTTAAGAGAGACAATGTGAATGATTGTAAACATTTGTTAAGAGAGACAATGTGAATGATTGTGAATACTTGCTAAGGGAGACAATGTGAATGATTACAAATACTTGTTAAGGGAGACAATGTGAAAGATTGTTAACATTTGTTAAGAGAGACAATGTGAATGATTGTAAATACTTGTTAAGGGAGACAATGTGAATGATTATTAATATATTTGTCAAGGGAGACAATGTGAATGATTGTGAATACTTGCTAAGGGAGACAATGTGAATGATTACAAATACTTGTTAAGGGAGACAATGCGAATGACTGTAAATACTTGTTAAGGGAGACAATGTGAATGACTGTAAATACTTGTTAAGGGAGACAAGGTGAATGATTGTAAATACTTGTTAAGGGAGACAATGTGAATGATTGTAAATACTTGTTAAGGGAGACAATGAGATTGATTGTAAATACTTGTTAAGGGAGACAATGTGAATGATTACAAATATCAGTGATCACCCAGGCATGGGTGACTGGACAAGGACATACGTTTATGCTAAAATGGATCAGTGGATCATCAATTAAACATTCCAGTACACCCCCTCCCCTCCTTCCCCATGTACATTTCTCTCACTCTCTCCCTCATCCTCTATACCTCCTCGCCTCAATCTTATCCACCTTTCTCTCATTCTCTTCCTCATCCTCTATACCTCCTCACCTCAATCTTATCCACCTTTCTCTCATTCTCTCCCTCATCCTCTATGCCTCCTCACCTCAATCTTATCCACCTTTCTCTCATTCTCATCCCCATCCTCTTTTCCTCCTCACCTTAAACTTATCCAACTTTCTCTCATTCTCACCCCCATCCTCTATACCTCCTCACCTCAAACATCCACCTTTCTCTTATTCTCACCCCCATCATCTATACCTCTTCAATACATATCAATCTTTCCATCCTTCCCACTCCCATCTTATACCTCCTCTTACGTTTATTCATTTCTTCTTCCTTTCCCCAATTAATCCTCCAAATCTGCTAGCATCTAAGTCGTTTGAGGGCAAAATTGAAAAGAGTCAAATGAGGGTTTTCTGCGACCAACAAGGGCTCACATCTTGGCCCTAATTTGAGTTCCCTGGCTCGGAATGGAGGCTACGCCCGCAGTCTCAGGAAGTGGAGATAACTAACGACAGACTGGAAGTAGTTTAGACACATTCTTTCGCTTCAGTGCCCTTGGTTCTTGCAATTTTTCACAAAAGAAATGACCATTTCTCATGTGTCTGTCTGTAATCGAACCCGCTATACTATAACTAATCATGTCTGTCTGTCATCTGACGTCACACTATAACTAATCAAGTGTATGTCTGTAATCTGACGAGACACTATACCTCATCGGATGGTTCTCATCTGACGCCCCACTATCATCATGTGTGTGTGGTTCTTCTTCTTCTAATCTTTATCTTCGTTCACTCTCTAATAACGATATCTATTTTTCATGTGGGGTTGGGGGTCATTCTGAAGTTTCTGGCGTGGCTATACGCATCTCTCCATTAAGTCATTCAGTCATGAGCCTGTTTGGTGCACCCGACCCCATCCTCGACCCAATCAGTTCTGGGACTGGTTTGAGCTCCTGTCCCCATCCTCAAGTCATTCAGTCCTGTGACTAGCTTGGGCTCCTGGCCCTATCATCCTCAATCATTCAGTCATGTGACTGGCTTGGGCTCCAGACCTCATCCTCAAGTCATTCAGTCATGTGACTGGCTTGGGCTCCTGGCCCTATCATCCTCAAGTCATTCAGTCATGTGACTGGCTTGGACTCCAGCCCTCATCTCAAGTCATTCAGTCATGTGACTGGCTTGGGCTCTAGACCTCGTCCTCAATTCATTCAGTCATGTGACTGGTTTGGGCTCCTGGCCCTATCATCTTCAAGTCATTCAGTCATGTGACTGGCTTGGGCTCCAGACCTCGTCCTCAATTCATTCAATCATGTGACTGGTTTGGGCTCCTGGCCCTATCATCTTCAAGTCATTCAGTCATGTGACTGGCTTGGGCTCAAGACCTCGTTCTCAAGTCATTCAGTCATGTGACTGGCTTGAGCTCTAGACCTCATCTTCAAGTCATTCAGTCATGTGATTGGCTTGGGCTCCAGACCTCATCCTCAAGTCATTCAGTCATGTGACTGGTTTAGGCTCCTGGTCCTATCATCCTTAAGTCATTCAGTCATGTGACTGGCTTGGGTTCCAGACCTCATCCTCAAGTCATTCAGTCATGTGACTGGTTTGGGCTCCTGGCCCTATCATCTTCAAGTCATTTAGTCATGTGACTGGCTTGGGCTCAAGACCTCGTCCTCAATTCATTCAGTCATGTGACTGGCTTGGGCTTCAGACCTAGTCCTCAATTCATCCAGTCATGTGTCTGGCTTGGGATCTAGACCTCATTATCAAGTCATTCAGTCATGTGACTGGCTTGGGCTCTAGATCTCATCCTCAAGTCATTCAGTCATGTGACTGGTTTGGGCTCCTGGTCCTATCACCCTCAAGTCATTCAGTCATGTGACTGGCTTGGGCTCTAGACCTCATCCTCAAGTCATTCAGTCAAGTGAATGACTTGGGCTCCAGACCTCATCCTCAAGTCATTCAGTCATGTGACTGACTTGGGTTCCAGACCTCATCCTCAAGTCATTCGGTCATGTGACTGGCTTGGGCTCTAGACCTCGTCCTCAATTCATTCAGTCATGTGACTGACTTGGGCTCCATACCTCATCCTCAAGTCATTCAGTCATGTGACTGACTTGGGCTCCAGACTTCATGCTCAAGTCATTCAGTCATGTGACTGGCTTGGGCTCCAGACCTCGTCCTCAACTCATTCAGTCATATAACTGGCTTGAGCTCCAGATCTCATACTCAAGTCATTCAGTCATGTGAATGACTTAGGCTCCAGACCTCATCCTCAAGTCATTCAGTAATGTGACTGACTTGGGCTCCAGACCTCATCCTCAAGCCATTCAGTCATGTGACTGGCTTGGTCTCCAGACCTCGTCCTCAATTAATTCAGTCATGTGAATGACTTGGGCTCCATACCTCATCTTCAAGTCATTCAGTCATGTGACTGGCTTGGGCTCCAGACCTCATCCTCAAGTCATTCAGTCTTGTGACTGGCTTGGGCTCCAGACCTCATCCTCAAGTCATTCAGTCATGTGACTGGCTTGGGCTCCAGACCTCATCCTCAAGTCATGTGACTGACTTGGGCTGCAGACCTCATCTACTTCTATCACTTATTTGCTTCCTCGTTAATTTGGATATATGTTTAATTGTGTCTACTATAACAAAATTTTGAAGTATTTACTCAAGTGGATGCGTTATATTTTTACAACCCAGTTAAAATCTATCTCTTGGTTATCTCTTTTCCTATTCTTCCCATAACCTGTTTTTGTCTTCCCATTATCGAACCCAAACATTGTTAATTGACACGATGTTTCTCGGCTCTTGATTACTTGATCAAAAATGGCTAACTCTTCTCTCTAACGAATATTTCTGTTGAAGGCTTGATTCTTGGAGATAACTTCTGCTAAACACTTGACTTCAAATATATGTCTACTAGTGACTAGGTTTCTTGAGGGAACATGCTAAACTTGACTTCAAATATATGTCTACTAGTGACTAGGTTTCTTGAGGGAACATGCTAAACTTGACTTCAAATATATGTCTAGTAGTGACTAGGTTTCTTGAGAGAACATGCTAAACCACTTTAAATATATCTCTATTAATAACTAGGTTTCTTGAGAGAACATGCTAAACTTGACTTCAAATATATCTCTAGTAGTGACTAGATTTCTTGAGAAAAATCCTGCTAAACTCTTGACTTTTAATATATGTTTACTAGTGACTAGGTTTCTTGAGAGAACTTATGCTGAACTCTTGACTTCTAATATATGTCTAGTAGTGACTAGATTTCTTGAGAGAACTTCTGCTAAACTCTTGACTTCGTATATATCTCTAGTAATAACTAGGTTTCTTGAGAGAACTTATGCTAAACTCTTGACTTCAAATGTATGTCTAGTAGTGACTAGATTTCTTGACAGAACTGCTAAACTTGACTTCAAATATATGTCTAGTAGTGACTAGATTTCTTGACAGAACTGCTAAACTTGACTTCTAATATATGTCTAGTAGAGACTAGATTTCTTGACAGAACTGCTAAACTTGACTTCAAATATATCTCTAGTAATGACTAGCTTTCTTGAGAGAACTTCTGCTAAACTCTTGAAAAATATGTAATGAAAATGGCTACTTTATGTGGTTCCCTCGTATTGCACTTCTATATTTATTGCTAATACTTTGCTATTCGAAACGGAAATTTAACATCACTGTACAAATCACTTATTTGGCTGCTGGAAATCTGAACTTTCAATTACTATTGTCTGGGTCTGTCAATCATACACTATGTCAGCAGTCTGTCTTTGAATAAAAGCGCTTCAACTTCTATCTGGACTTCTCACTGCGCTCCAAAATCTGACTGCCAATTTTCTTTTTTTCTTTTTTGTTTTTATGTGTTTGCCTCACTAGTTTCTACTGGCGGAGGCGCGCATATTCTACCCCAGACCGTAGTCAATTGAGCGATATTAAGACGCATAAACCAGTGCGTGGATGCATGTGTGCGTCTGTATGTACCTATGCTAGGTTTGTGCGCTCTCAGAAGCTAGCCCAGCCAAAGTGCAATGGAAGGGCCTCACCCTGAAGGCGCGTGTGCAAGAGTGTGAATGTTGGACAGAGTCAAATGAAACAAGAGGGTGATTGTTGGACAGTTACATGAAACAAAAGTGTGATTGTTGGACAGTTATATGAAACAAAAGTGTGATTGATGGACAGTTACATGAAACAAAAGTGTGATTGTTGGACAGTTACATGAAACAAGAGTGTGATTGTTGGACAGTTACATGAAACAAGAGTGTGATTGTTGGACAGTTACATGAAACAAGAGTGTGATTGTTGGACAGTTACATGAAACAAGAGTGTGATTGTTGGACAGTTACATGAAACAAGAGTGTGATTGTTGGACAGTTACATGAAACAAGAGTGTGATTGTTGGACAGTTACATGAAACAAGAGTGTGATTGTTGGACAGTTACATGAAACAAGAGTGTGATTGTTTGACAGTTACATGAAACAAAAGTGTGATTGTTGGACAGTTACATGAAACAAAAGTGTGATTGTTGGACAGTTACATGAAACAAAAGTGTGATTGTTGGACAGAGTCAAATGAAACAAGAGTGTGATTGTTGGACAGTTACATGAAACAAAAGTGTGATTGTTGGACAGTTACATGAAACAAGAGTGTGATTGTTGGACAGTCAAATAAAACAAGAGTGTGATTGTTGGACAGTCAAATAAAACAAGAGTGTGTGGTAAGAAGACGCCCCTCTTGTCTTTCCATCTTCTTTGTACGGCGACCTATTTTATATGTAAGTCCGACGAGACCAATGGACGATCTAGAACATCAGATGTACGTATTTTTGCACATGGCGCGAAATCGACGTCTGCATAACGATTCTAGAAGTTCAAATGCCATTCCTTGTTCTCCACAGCATGACTCGGCCAATTCCGCGTGTGTTAAAATTTGCATAATGCTTCTCGAACCTTATTTTTCTACCTGTTAAATCAATAGTCTGTTTCATACTAATTTAATTGATAGAATTAAACCTGTCGCGTGTTAAAGTGGTTGTGTGTTTAGTTTGACAGTTAAATCAAATATGTTTATTCTGTACCTGAATGTTTAATTATTATTTATGAATTTAAAGATTTAACTTCACAGGTAAGTAAATCTGGCACAGGGGGGCCACGACCCCATCTTCCTCAAGTCAAAGATATTTCTTGGTCTGTTCCTTCTTCTCCTTCCCCGTGTCCTGTCTTCCAAGACTTTCTTCACTTGGCTAACATGATTTAGGTTGTGGCCCAGCCAGGCCAGTCGCTGATCTTGTATCTCGTGTGACAGCTTCATTTCCTTCTACACTTCCGCCAACACCCTTTCGTTTCTTCTTCTTCTTCATCGTACGCAGTCAGACAGTAACCATTATTTTTTCGAAAAAAGCGGCGGTCATCCTGAGGCTGTCGACACTGCCATAGAGCTTGTCTTGTGTTGCCACTGGTGATGGCCACATCTGCTCTCTCTGATCCTCGTATGTCAGGCAGTTCTGCAGCAGATGTTCAGCGGTCATTTTCCCAGTACCACACGGGCATTCGTCGGTACCACCTATCTTCAATTTGTTAAATAGGTGGTACCTCAGTCTATTGTGGCCAGTGCGAAGTCTGAAGACAACGACCTGCTCTCTTCTGTTCAACTGGTAATAGGCATCGTTTTTGGACCCTTTCGTTTGATTATTCTTTCTGTCCAGCTGACTTTATTCATATTTTGACAACACCACCCGTCACTTTAGAATCTATTATTTGAGATACTTCGGTATAAGGATATATGCTATGCGTGGGGGAAATGAATGAATTGATTTGGAATCATGGGAACAGGACGCCACCTGTTTTATGGAGAGACAGGATTAAGCATGGAATGCAGCCAAAAGAGATACTGAGTACGGATATGCTAAGAACTCAACGTTTGAGAAGACACACCACACCATGCGATGCCGCAAACGGTTCTGGCTTTCCTTGCACACACTGTGGAAAACGCTTGTCTCCCCGGATTGGTCTTACGAGTCACATTCGTTACCGATATGGACTGTAGTTACGTTCCTTTTTTATCTTAAAGCAGAACATTCTATCGCTTCACCGGATGATAAGAGTCATTCATTTGAAAAAATTATATCAATTTCTAAAGATAACATTGACGGTCTATCAGTAGGTTCCCAAACAAATGGCAATGTGTTGTTGGTCTTCTGAAAGTAATAGGAGATATAAATTCGAAAATAGGAAAATGAAACGACTTTTTCTTTTACGTTTGTTCTCAATCTCCCGCTACCATGCCCTGAACGTTCTCAAACTCCCGCTAACAAGCCCTGAACAGTCTCAATCTCCCGCTACCATGCCCTGAACGTTCTCAATCTCCCGCTACCAAGCCCTGAACGTTCTCAATCTCCCGCTACCATGCCCTGAACGTTCTCAATCTCCCGCTATCATGCCCTGAACGTTCTCAATCTCCCGCTACCAAGCCCTGAACGTTCTCAATCTCCCGCTACCAAGCCCTGAACGTTCTCAATCTCCCGCTACCAAGCCCTGAACGTTGTCAATGTCCCGCTACCGTGCCCTGAACGTTCTCAATCTCCCGCTACCAAGCCGTGAACGTTCTCAATCTCCCGCTACCAAGCCCTGAACGTTCTCAATGTCCCGCTACCAAGCCCTGAACGTTCTCAATGTCCCGCTACCAAACCCTGAACGTTCTCAATCTCCCGCTACCAAGCCCTGAACGTTCTCAATCTCCCGCTACCAAGCCCTGAACGTTCTCAATCTCCCGCTACCAAGCCCTGAACGTTCTAAATCTCCCGCTACCAAGCCCTGAACGTTCTCAATCTCCCGCTACCAAGCCCTGAACGGTCTCAATCTCCCGCTACCAAGCCCTGAACGTTCTAAATCTCCCGCTACCAAGCCCTGAACGTTCTCAATCTCCCGCTACCAAGCCCTGAACGTTCTCAATCTCCCGCTACCAAGCCCTGAACGTTCTCAATCTCCCGCTACCAAGCCCTGAACGTTCTCAATCTCCCGCTACCAAGCCCTGAACGTTCTCAATCTCCCGCTACCAAGCCCTGAACGTTCTCAATCTCCCGCTACCAAGCCCTGAACGTTCTCAATCTCCCGCTACCAGGCCCTGAACGTTCTCAATCTCCCGCTACCAGGCCCTGAACGTTCTCAATCTCCCGCTACCATGCCCTGAACGTTCTCAAACTCCCGCTACCAAGCCCTGAACATTCTCAATCTCCCGCTACCATGCCCTGAACGTTCTCAATCTCCCGCTACCAAGCCCTGAACGTTCTCAATCTCCCGCTGCCATGCCCTGAACGTTCTCAATCTCCCGCTACCATGCCCTTAACGTTCTCAATCTCCCGCTACCAAGCCCTGAACGTTCTCAATCTCCCGCTACAAAGCCCTGAACGTTCTCAATCTCCCGCTACCAAGCCCTGAACGTTCTCAATGTCCCGCTACCGTGCCCTGAACGTTCTCAATCTCCCGCTACCAAGCCCTGAACGTTCTCAATGTCCCGCTACCAAGCCCTGAACGTTCTCAATGCCCCGCTACCAAGCCCTGAACGTTCTCAATTTCCCGCTACCAAACCCTGAACGTTCTCAATCTCCCGCTACCAAGCCCTGAACGTTCTCAATCTCCCGCTACCAAGCCCTGAACGTTCTCAATCTCCCGCTACCAAGCCCTGAACGTTCTCAATCTCCCGCTACCAAGCCCTGAACGTTCTAAATCTCCCGCTACCAAGCCCTGAACGTTCTAAATCTCCCGCTACCAAGCCCTGAACGTTCTAAATCTCCCGCTACCAAGCCCTGAACGTTCTCAATGTCCCGCTACCAAGCCCTGAACGTTCTCAATCTCCCGCTACCAAGCCCTGAACGTTCTCAATCTCCCGATACCAAGCCCTGAACGTTCTCAATCTCCCGCTACCAAGCCCTGAACGTTCTCAATCTCCCGCTACCAGGCCCTGAACGTTCTCAATCTCCCGCTACCAAGCCCTGAACGTTCTCAATCTCCCGCTACCAAGCCCTGAACGTTCTCAATCTCCCGCTACCCAGCCCTGAACGTTCTCAATCTCCCGCTACCAAGCCCTGAACGTTCGCAATCTCCCGCTACCAAGCCCTGAACGTTCTCAATCTCCCGCTACCAAGCCCTGAACGTTCTCAATCTCTCGCTACCAAGCCCTGAACGTTCTCAATCTCCCACTACCAAGCCCTGAACGTTCTCAATCTCCCGCTACCAAGCCCTGAACGTTCTCAATCTCCCGCTACCAAGCCCTGAACGTTCTCAATCTCCCGCTACCAAGCCCTGAACGTTCTCAATCTCCCGCTACCAAGCCCTGAACGTTCTCAATCTCCCGCTACCAAGCCCTGAACGTTCTCAATCTCCCGCTACCAAGCCCTGAACGTTCTCAATCTCCCGCTACCAAGCCCTGAACGTTCTCAATCTCTCGCTACCAAGCCCTGAACCTTCTCAATCTCCCACTACCAAGCCCTGAACGTTCTCAATCTCCCGCTACCAAGCCCTGAACGTTCTCAATCTCCCGCTACCAAGCCCTGAACGTTCTCAATCTCCCGCTACCAAGCCCTGAACGTTCTCAATCTCCCGCTACCAAGCCCTGAACGTTCTCAATCTCCCGCTACCAAGCCCTGAACGTTCTCAATCTCCCGCTACCAAGCCCTGAACGTTCTCAAGCCCTGAACGTTCTCAATCTCCCACTACCAAGCCCTGAACGTTCTCAATCTCCCGCTACCAAGCCCTGAACGTTCTCAATCTCCCGCTACCAAGCCCTGAACGTTCTCAATCTCCCGCTACCAAGCCCTGAACGTTCTCAATCTCCCACTACCAAGCCCTGAACGTTCTCAATCTCCCGCTACCAAGCCCTGAACGTTCTCAATCTCCCGCTACCAAGCCCTGAACGTTCTCAATCTCCCGCTACCATGCTCCGAAAGGAGCTATGTAAGTAGTAGGATGTTGTCCGGAGAATGGTTGTGACGTGGTTTACAGCTTAACTGCGATGTTTGCGCATTTCGGTCTGACACATCTGACTTTTCAGGAGGCGGAGTGGCCTAAGGGTGACACTCGCTCAGTTTTCACAGAACATACCCGGTTTGATTCCCACTTGTACGGAAAGTAATGGCAACCTGCCATACTGCACATGTGCCATCATACCATACCGCACATATGCCATCCTACCATACTGCACATGTGCCAACCTACCGTACCGCACATGTGCCAACCTACCATACTGTACACTTGCCAACCTACCATACTGCACATGTGCCACCCTACCATACTGCACATGTGCCACCCTGCCATACTGCACATGTGCCACCCTGCCATACTGCACATGTGCCAAGAAACTTATAACAGTCAAATAGGTGGCGGGTGTAAGAACGGACGTTATGTAAATCGTGCTACTTAGAAGAAACAAAGAAAATCAGACTTCAGAAAGCATTATTCAGTATCGGGTTAGCCTTCATTCTTCGATCCCTTCTTAGTAGCCAGTCTGGTCTGGTGCTGCCTGGTATCCAGGATCACCGCGTGGAGGTGTATAGTGGCCTTGACAGCTCTGGTTTACTGGCTCTGACCCTAGCAATCAGTTATGGAGCGGATGAACGCTGCAGTGCATGCATTACTGCGCATCTTGACCCCAAATGGGAATACACAAATGTGACATGGAAATTTTGACGGAGAAAAGAAACAGGACAGAAGATAGCATGTATGCTTGGGGAAAAAACAAATTAGCTATGTTCTAAGTAGATTTTCTCCCAACAAGGTCCAAGAACAAGATGCAAAAACCCGGGTTATATTGTGAGAATCTATCTGATCGATGTAATTCAGATAGATTCCAATAATGTGACAAAATGGAAAGACGTTATGCAGGTGCAGACCTTAATTACAGCCACATTTCTGTTGAGATTAAAATAACCATCAGACTGAAAAATATATAAATGACATACACGAAGAGTGTTCAAATTAAACCGGACCAAACTGCTGCAGGTGAACATAATTACGATGCGCATGATTACGTTACTGCTGCTGTAAACAGCACATACCAACCGTCAAGTTTGCAAAATTTGGTTATCCTCTTACTTATAGTTTCCTCAGCAGACCGTTGAAAACATGGCGGGTTTGATACGGAATCCATCTGGAGTTGATGGTGATTCGGTTTCTAACAGTTGAAGGATATCGACCAGTTGATATTCATTGCAGAATGCAGGCAGTGTATGGTGACAAAAGTGAGTCGAAGACAACAGTGAAGAACTGGACAACGGTGTTTAAAGAAGGATGTGAGTTAACGCAACAATATGTCTGGCAAAGATGGCGCCGTAACTGGCTGCGAGTCTACATTTCTCTACTGTTTTGGATCATTAGGGATGCCGCCAGACCACGGATTTGCCTGGAATTCACACTAGTCGACGACTTATACTTGTGTTCACGGATACGTGGAGTTGTTTTCCGTCTGGACTTGTTATTTCGTTCTTTTTTTGTGATTTCTTCCGTCCGTTTATCCTGGTCTGGACGCCGGCTGAATGGCACTACGCTTATACCTGTGTCGTATCTCACGGGTTAGTTCTGCCGGTTCACCTTCACGAATATGGCGTGTGGGAATTTTAGATGCTACTATGATGAACTGAATACAGCGAGAGAGAGATGCCAGACTCACTCACACGCTGAGTGTTGTTCATACGACCTCTTGTGGTTATCGAAAAAGCACGACAAACTGCGTTAGATGCCTTCCCACCTTTCTACCCTGCGGGTTACATGTTTACGGAAAGGCTTCGGTGGTAACCCTGAGGCAAAATCTGCATCCTATGCTATCTCCAGTCGTATCGATAAATGTCTTGCCACTGGTTAAAGGTAGCTTAGGCTCTGTGAGTGAGGTTGACAAAAGGCGCAGTTTCTTCCTCACTTTAATCCAAATCTCCGCGCAAGTCACCCATTTCAGCGGACACAGCAAGAGATACGACTGTCCACACGGCTGAACAAAGAGAGTGGTCTTCATCACTTGTGATGGACAACTATGTGCCTGACCTGATCTCGAAAGATCTTTTGTTAACTCACGTCCTTCTTCAAACTTGACGGTTGGCATATGCTGTTTACACCAGAAATGTTGTAATCATGCGCATCGTACGTATGTTCCCTTGTTGCAGTTTGGTCCGATTTCACTTGAACCTGCCTTGTACTATGGATTCCCCCAAAATATATAACCAATAAAGTAATGACATTAAATAAAAATACTTTGTAAAACTCAAAAATAAGCTTGCTTTCCCAAAACAGAAAGCACGCAACAATACGAAAGAGAAATCTCAGATAAGAATGTAGAACCTAAACGTTGCTCTCTAAATACGCGCACTCAAGCAGAAAATAAAACTTTATCAAAAATAAAGTAAGAAAAATAAATGACGGATGACATATGCAATTTGAAGCAAATGAAAGAAAGGAAACGAACACATCAAAACTTAAGCCGGGAGTAATATGTTCCGATATTTGAACGACGATTGAATTAACCAAAATACAAGATAATATGCCCGGGAGGTACGCCGGGGTATTTGTGTATGACAAGGACAAGAATAGCACCACTGCTCCGCAGAGAGCATGTCGTAAGAGGCGACTAACTGTGTGTTATGGCATAACACCGGCTATGGTTAAGTGATTTATTTAGAGCAGCATAGATGGCGCCCAACAGTGTGTGGGTTTACTTTGCTCTAGTGTTTGAGTCTATTAAGATGGACTAGCACATCGGTTAACCATCCTCATAAGCGCGTGTCCCGACGCTGCAGAGTATTATGCTGCTCGAGCCTAGCCCGCTAAGCAGAAAATCTTTCTCCCGGCTACATCCAGCTCATATCAGAGCTGGGACTTGCATTGTGGCATCTGTCCTTGTAGAAGTACAGATCGACTAAGAACAAGATAATATAAGACATAGGAAAAAAGCAGAGAACAACAGCTAAGCACTCAGAAAGGAAGTATATTTCAAACATAACAAGGCCTTGATCGAGGAGAAACATATATTAAGAACAAGACAAACTAGTAAGTAGCCTCCCCTTTACAGAACTTCGCTTCATACACACGCCAACCGGGATCAAGATGCTGAGCAGCACATAAGCTGCAGTGGTCAGCGACTCATAGCTGACTGCTAGCGTTAGAGCCAGCGAACCAGAGCTGCCAAGGCCCTTCTACACCTCCACGCGGTGATCCTGGATAACAGGCTGCAGCAGGGCAGACTGGCTAAGGAGAAGGGATCGAAGAGGGAATGCTAACCCGTTACTCTAAAAAAAATGCTTGCTGAAGTCGGATGTGTTGGACCGAAAGGTGCAAATATCGCAGTCAAACTGTAAACTACGACACAACGCATTCCGTTCTCTGGGCTACATTCTGCTACTTCAGCCCTTTCAGTCTGTAGTAGTGGGAGATTGAGAATGAACGAAGCCAAGCCATATACCGCCAACCTATTTGGCTGTTATAAGATTCTTGGAAGGTTTGCAGTATGGTGGGTTCCCATTACTTTCCGTGCGTGAAGGACCAATCTATCTACCTATAATCAGTCTACGTGTGTCGATAGACGTGATGAAGAAAGTGTGACCTACTGTGTTTCCATTGTTTTTGTTTGGCAGGTGAAAATCCGCTGGTGCAATCCCAGTATCTGTTACCAATCGTTAGATGGAATATACGACCACCTATTTTGGGGATTTGTGGCGATGGAAGCGTAAATTAGAGCAGCGTAGACCCGCAGCCTATCAGGCGCCATCAATGCCGCTCCGCTAACCACATATCCAAGACATGATGTTATAGCCACGCAGTCCTCTATTTGCGACATATTCTCTGTGGAGCTAGAATCCCTTGAATTATTTGAACAGATTTTTAACTAGAATTTTGCCAGAGCAGCGAACAATTAAGGAGTAGCATTCGCCCGGAAAAAATACCAACATATTATGTCTTGAATTTCCTTCATTATAACTGAGGGGTAGTATTTCTATAGCTTTCATTTTCCCAGAGCTGGCCACTCCACACTTGATCCCATATCAGTTGTCCTGATCTCCCCATGTTTAATCACAGATGGGAATTCTCGTTCATCTCCAATTGTTTCCTTTTTTTTTTCCATCTTCCGCTTATGTTGCCAGAATGGCTGGCACAGGACAAACGATGATCTAATTCAGGTTTAACACGCGGCCCACGGGCAACCTGCGGCCTCCAGGATATTACCTCGTGGGCTGAAAAATTATCGACATCGTAATGTGGCATGATAAATTTAAAAATGTTTTGATTTTGTTGCCGTTAAATTCAACGCTATTCGTAATAAATTCTTTGTTCTTGGCGATTGTTCTTCAGATATGAGCATAGCCGGCTCTTCTTATGTCTTTATCGTAGAGCGGATATAAACATGCTGGAAAGAATACAGGTAGAGCGACAAAACTAATAGTGGGATTACAGAATTACAGTTATGAGGAAAGACTAAGTGGCTTAATACACGGTAAGGATACATTATACTAATCATCATCATGAGTGCCATAATCTAGAAGGTCGTTGAGGCACCGTTATTACAATTTGTAGTACCATACAACAACGGTGTGTCTTGGGCCGCTTCCCACCTAACCGAGCCCATCTCTCTCTCCAGGTGGCCGTTCATTATAGTTGTGTCTAAACTTCATACAACAAAGCTGACACTATCTTCAGCTAGGCGAAGGGCGACAATCTTGTGGGTGAACTAGACGGTGATATGCGACACCTGTTTAAGTGTATTGCTATTCATAAAGCCGATGTCCATTCCAGGATGATCGGACGGAAGAAAACACACAAAACGAACGAATTAACGAGTGCAAATGGAAAACAACAACACGTGTCCGTGAACACAAGTGCAAGTCGTCGACTTGTGTAAATTCCCGGCAAATCCATGGTCTGGTAGCATCTATAATGAACTAAAACAGCAGAGCAATGTAGACCCGCAGCCAGTTATGACTCCATCTTTCCTGCTCCTTGCTTCATCTTCAATTATACTGCAACGTTTTTCAAAATACAATCACATACAAGAACAAGAGTACATAGCTACAGATTTATTAAAGAAACGTCTAGATTAGATATTAAGAAATATGTTTTTAGGTAGATAGTGGTGAATGCTTGGAATTTATTGCCTCAGGAAGTAGTGGAGGCAGGGCCCATTAACGCACTTTAGAATAAATTGGATGCGCATAGCTTTTAGAGCAAAGTAATGTAAATTAAACTGGTTATATACACTCTGCAAAGTCTTCTAAACCAGTAAAGATGTTAAATTAAATTACGTTGTGAGGAAGGTATGTATGTGTCATCCTGACTGCAGTGCAATGCTGCTCGTCTCAGTAGATTAATAATATTAATGTTCATCTAGGCATCTGAGGTCCGTTGCGTCGGTCAGATGCCACCATGACCAATCAGATTAGAGCCCTGCCAGATCTCGTCTGCAGAAATCCCCAGTGTCGGGGACAGTGGGAGAGCTGCTGCTTCACGACTGGGCAGTGGATGTGTCGACTGCGATCCTTGTGGGCTCCTGAGCGGGAGCCGAGTACTCCGCTGCCTTGGGATAGGGGCCGTGAGGGTGGAGTGTTTGAGGAGTTCTCCTTCTCCTAAGTTCCACCCCTGCACCCTTTGAATGTTTTCCTCCTGTGGGGCGATGAAATTCTTTCTGCGTTTAGAATACGGATAGAAGATACGGAGAAGAAGCGTAGGGTCTCCGGTGGAGACCGAGTGAAAATTGAAATTAAGCTATGAAGAAGAGCTCTTGTATATCGCATGTTTTTTGGCCTTACACTGGAGAGGGGAGGGGCAGCCAAGCGGTACGGGTGTTGTCATGTAGGCCTCGATTTCCGCGACTTGGAGATGGGCAATATTCGACCGAAACGGGCGATATATTTTTACTAGACGATGCAAAGACCAGGAACAAAATGCATCGTAACTTGCGAAATACACCCCTCAGATGAATACTGACACTCTAGCAGTAAATCAGCTTTACAGGGCAGCGATCAGCGCAAATATGAATCCGCTCAGAAACTTCTGAACATCCGAAGCAGACACAAACACCGGAGCTGATCGTGAAGGCAGCTAACCAAGCACAGCTCAAATGTCAGTGGATGCAACCACTATATAGATACGATTGTCATGTCCCATCTCTTTCGTAAGACTGATGTCTCATACGCTGTTTTCCAGTCTTCCCATTTGCCTTTATGTTTTCCTCGAGTTCTCTTATCCATGTATGTTTTGGTTAGCCTCTATTACACTTACCTTGGAGATTCCAGAACAAAGTCTGTCTTGCAATGCTATTTCATTTTTGTGGGCATTATACAACGCCAATTTGGCGCTTTCTGAATCAATCAATCAACCAGGAAGCCCTTTAACTCCCCGCGCAGAAGAGGTTTTTTTAATAGATACTCACCATGTCGTCCTTTCATGCGCATCATTTCCATCCAGTTGCATCTACCGCCTTTCCTGTCGTTGTCAGGTTCGGTTCAACGTCCCTTCTCCGTGAGCGTATACGTATGCCCTTACTTCTCTTGCCCTGAGAATTCCAGAAAGGTGACTGCCTTGTAACGCTACCAGTTGGTTTCCGTAATGGATTTCCTATCCATCCCCAACGTCTTCTCTTTACGGCGTCCTGGTATCTATCCGGATCTTTCACATAGTTCTTTATAAGCAGCATGGGTTGTCTCCAACCGCACGGCATTAATATCTTCCATACATTTTCTTAAAATCTCATACTGGCCCCTATCTATTTGTCTTCCTTTGACCCCCCCCCCTTTCTTCTATCAGTCCTCGCCCCCCCCCCCCTCCTATATTAATCTCCCCCCCCCCCCCCTCCCTGCTTGTATCACCTTCTTTTTGTTCTCCCACCTGGATCCCTATTTGTCCGTTTCCATATTTGGCCACCACTGGCATATCCGGCGCATTCACCCCTCACTTCTTACGCTTTCCTGGCCACCTTATTTGACCGCCACCTTCATATTCAGTCAAGCATCTGACCCAACCGGTCGCTTAGACAGGCTGTGTCAACTATCACATAAGAAGACTATTTTTTCCTTAAATGTTGATTTGTTAGTATTGTTGTTTGTTGTCATTGATGAAGGCCTATTGGTCGTAACGTAGGTTGTGTTTCTGTTCTCGTCTCAGTACGGTATCTGACCACACCCAGTTTTAAATGTTGATTAAACTGAACCTTAATCAGCTTTTACATTTTTTTTCATGTGTTTTTTCCCTTTACATTAGTAACTTTATCATACCATTTTATTCCTTCAATTTGGCCCAAACATCCATTTCTGGAATCTTCGACCTCTCGATATATTCCTCTGATACATATCCGATCTTTGTCAGCAGTTCTAAGGATTTGAACATACCATTTCTGAAAATAGAGATCGTTAAGTTTTAACGGTCTGCCAAATCGGTCTACAGGTCTCACATCAAAGAAGGCTAACTAGTCTAACAAAACGATGAAGGATAACATTTACAGACGAAAACCACAAACCAACGTATGGGCCTTTGCGGTTTTTCTCTATCTACATCTGCACTTCACAATGACACCTCTCTCCTGTGCAGGATTTAGGGATCAAGCCAGACCGAATCGGATCCCAGATAAACAATCAATTTAGACGAACGGGCACTGAAAATCTGGACAGCGTTGGCAAGGAGATGCCAATAAATAAACCTGAATGGCTGGGAACTGCTTAGTGTGAGATTGATAAAAGTCGGTGTATCATGTAGGGTCAGTCTCGATATGCCAGATTGAGTTATGACGGTGGTGAGTTTGTTGTGTCGTGGTGGGATAAGAAAGAAGTGGTTCATATGGAATGTCTATTATAGATAGGTCCAATAACAGAAACTGATATCGGGGATGAAGTGTTGAGTAATGTATTGGGGATCAAGACGTTGTGCAGCGCATGAGCTACAGTGGTCAGCGACCCATAGCTGACTGCTAGCGTCAGGGCCAGCGAACCAGAGCTGCCAAGACCTTTCTACACCTCCACGTGGTGGTCATGGATAACAGGCTGCAACAGGGCAGACTGGCTAAGGAGAAGGGATCGAGGAGGGAATGCTAACCCGGTACTAACAAATACTTGCTGAAGTCGGATGTGTTGGACCGAAAGGTGCAAATATCGCAGCCAAGCTGTAAACTACGACACAACGCATTCCGTTCTCTGGACTACATTCTGCTATTTATGCCCTTTCAGGGTTTGGTAGTGGGAGATTGAGAATGAACTCAGAAGAAGAAGAAGAAGAAGAAGAAGATGAAGAAGAAGAAGAATGTATTGTACTAGGGTTTGTTTGTATGGGTTGAGTAGGTCCAGTTTTCAGTGCTTTAGATTTCGTGACATTAAGACATGTACCAATTGACAGCCGTGTCGACTGGAGCGTGGTGGTTTGGGTTATTAAACCTGTGAAAAGCGAGAATTTTACGATTCAGCAGTTCAAACTTTCACGTGGAAAACTGGGAGCCGAGAAAAGTAGGGATTTGGTTTATTGGGAGAAATGTAATGGGGAGTGGTAGAGTTTGTTGGGAGAAGTGTAATGAGGAGTGGTAGAGTTTGTTGGGAGAAGTGTAATGAGGAGTGGTAGAGTTTGTTGGGAGAAGTGTAATGAGGAGTGGTAGAGTTTGTTGGGAGAAGTGTAATGAGGAGTGGTAGAGTTTGTTGGGAGAAGTGTAATGAGGAGTGGTAGAGTTTGTTGGGAGAAGTGTAATGAGGAGTGGTAGAGTTTGTTGGGAGAAGTGTAATGAGGAGTGGTAGAGTTTGTTGGGAGAAGTGTAATGAGGAGTGGTAGAGTTTGCTGGGAGAAGTGTAATGAGGAGTGGTAGAGTTTGTTGGGAGAAGTGTAATGAGGAGTGGTAGAGTTTGTTAGGAGAAGTGTAATGAGGAGTGGTAGAGTTTGTTGGGAGAAGTGTAATGAGGAGTGGTAGGGTTTCCATACTGTATCACTCTAACCTAACCCACTCACCCCTGACTGTACCATTCAGACCTGACCCACTCACCCCTGACTGTACCACTCTAACTTAACCCACTCATACCTGACTGTACCACTCTAACTCAACCCACTCTCCCTTGACTGTACCACTCTAACCTAACCCACTCACCCCTGACTGTACCATTCAGACCTGACCCACTCACCCCTGACTGTACCACTCTAACTCAACCCACTCACCCCTGACTGTACCACTCTAACTCAACCCACTCACCCCTGACTGTACCACTCTCTCAACCCACTCACGCCTGACTGTACCACTCTAACCTAACCCACTCACCCTTGACTGTACCACTCCAACTCAACCCACTCTCCCTTGAATGTACTACTCTAACTCAACCCACTCACCCCTGACTGTACCACTCTAACTCAACCCACTCATACCTGACTGTACCACTCTAACCTAACCCACTCACCCTTGACTGTACCACTCTAACTTAAACTACTCTCCCCTGACTGTACCACTCTAACTCAACCCACTCACCCCTGACTGTACCACTCTAACTCAACCCACTCACCCCTGACTGTACCACTCTAACCTAACCCACTCACCCCTGACTATACCCTCTAACCTAACCCACTCACCTCTGCCTGTACCACTCTAACCTAACCCACTCACCCCTGACTCTACCACTCTAACCTAACCCACTCACCCCTGACTCTACCCTCTAACCTAACCCACTCACCCCTGCCTGTACCACTCTAACCTAACCAACTAACCCCAGACTGTACCCCTCTAACCAAACCCACTCACCCCTGACTCTACCACTCTAACCTAACCAACTCACCACTGACTCTACCACTCTCAACCTTCTAGTGTAGAATCCTCTCCAACTTATTGTGTTTGGCCGTCCATGATATTCACACAGGCCAAGCGACTATTGAGTATGGAATAGCTTTCTGTGTTTGTTAAGAAGCCAGAAACAATACCGCATACACCACATGGAAACTTTAACAAAAGGTAATTTATCGATTTCCTGGAGTTTGTTAAAAGGTAATGAAGAAGTGTGGTGTTGTCTGATGGCGAGTTGTTGTTTTTGTTGTGGGAAGCTGGGCTTGCTGAGTCTTGTTGGGGCTTGATACGTGTCTTCGTTGATAACAATGGAAATAAAAAGAACGATATACGAGGAGTGTTCAAATGAAACCGGACCAAACTGTAACAAGTGAATATACGTACGATGCGAGTGATGACATCACTTCTAATGTAAACAGCACATACCAATAGTCAAGTTTGCAAAATTGTATTATCCTCCTATTGATTGTTTCCTCGGCAAACCGTTGAAAACATGGCGGGTGCGACATTGTATCCGTCCAGAGTTGATCAGCGAGCGGGGATTCGGTTTCTAACAGCTGAAGGATGTCGACCAGTTGACATTCATTGCAGAATGCAAGCAGTGTATGGTGACACAAGTGTGTCGAAGACAACAGTGAAGAACTGGACAATGATGTTTAAAGATGGACGTAAGTTAACAAAAGATTTTCCTAGACCAGGTCAAGCGCATATTGTTGTTTCAGAAGATGCCATCGCCAAAATTTATGCAGTAATTCGGGTGGACCGTCGCCGTAGCTAAAGTAAAAGATGGATAGCAGACAAAACAGAAGCAGTAAAGTTTTGCGTGTACGAAGCACATACTAGGGTCCGGTCAAGAAACCTCTCCATAACCTGACGCTGAAAGGCACAAGCACATACTAGGGTCCGGTCAAGAAACATCTCCATAACCTGACGCTGAAAGGCACAAGCACATACTAGGGCCCGGTCAAGAAACCTCTTCATAACCTGACGCTGAAAGGCACAAGCACATACTAGGATCTGGTCAAGAAACCTCTTCATAACCTGACGCTGAAAGGCACAAGCACATACTAGGGCCCGGTCAAGAAACCTCTTCATAACCTGACGCTGAAAGGCACAAGCACATACTAGGGCCCGGTCAAGAAACCTCTTCATAACCTGACGCTGAAAGGCACAAGCACATACTAGGGCCCGGTCAAGAAACCTCTTCATAACCTGACGCTGAAAGGCACAAGCACATACTAGGGCCCGGTCAAGAAACCTCTCCATAACCTGACGCTGAAAGGCACAAGCACATACTAGGGCCCGGTCAAGAAACCTCTCCATAACCTGACGCTGAAAGGCACAAGCACATACTAGGACCCGGTCAAGAAACCTCTCCATAACCTGACGCTGAAAGGCACAAGCACATACTAGGGAACGGTCAAGAAACCTCTCCATAACCTGACGCTGAAAGGCACAAGCACATACTAGGACCCGGTCAAGAAACCTCTCCATAACCTGACGCTGAAAGGCACAAGCACATACTAGGGCCCGGTCAAGAAACCTCTTCATAACCTGACGCTGAAAGGCACAAGCACATACTAGGGCCCGGTCAAGAAACCTCTCCATAACCTGACGCTGAAAGGCACAAGCACATACTAGGGCCCGCCAAGAAACCTCTCCATAACCTGACGCTGAAAGGCACAAGCACATACTAGGGCCCGGTCAAGAAACCTCTCCATAACCTGACGCTGAAAGGCACAAGCACATACTAGGGCCCGGTCAAGAAACCTCTCCATAACCTGACGCTGAAAGGCACAAGCACATACTAGGGCCCGGTCAAGAAACCTCTCCATAACCTGATGCTGAAAGACACAAGCACATACTAGGGCCCGGCCAAAAAACCTCTCCATAACCTGATGCTGAAAGGCACAAGCACATACTAGGGCCCGGCCAAGAAACCTCTCCATAACCTGACGCTGAAAGGCAACAACCAGTTGTTATTGATATTGCTGCTGCTGTTGCTGTTCTGTTGTTGCTGTTCTGTTGCTGTATTTGTTGCTGCTGTTGTAGTTGTTTTGTTCCTGTTGTAGTTGTTATTGATGTTGCTGCTGTTTTGTTGTTGTTGTTATATTTGTTGTTGCTATTGTAGTTGTTGTTGATCCTGCTGTTACTTTTACTGTTGCTCTTACTTTTTGCTGCTGCTGTTCTGATGTTATTTTTGTATTTGTGGTTGTTGTTGTAGTTGCTGTTGCCGCTACTATTGCTGCTGCTGTTATTGTATTTGTTGTTGTTGTTGCTATTATAGTTGTTGATGCTGATGCTTCTGTTGCTTCTGCTGTTGCTGTGGTTGTTGTTGTTCGATAAAGTTCTGCTGCTGCTGTTGTAGTTTAACGTCCACAATAAGTATCTTGTACGCCTGTGTGCCCCCTGAAAATGGCGTTAAGTGACAGGTTGCAGTTACCCTCTTCACATTCCCAGCGTGTTCATGAAGGTCAACCTGGTTTCTCCAGACGGTTCTGCCATGTTTGGGATCATCTGCGTGTCGCTCACGACTACAGCGATCACGTCAACTCCCTAACTTCGTTAGATAACTTGTCATGAAACAACCCTTGTCCAGTGCGAACTGTGTGTAAGTGAGGTATGTGGGTCTAAGTCAGTATAGTTCACCTGACACTGACTAACATAATCATTCTTCTTCTTCTTCTTCTTCTTCGTTCATCCTCAGATCAAGGTCTGGGTTTCTCTTACAAAGGACAAGGTTGTTTGTAAGACTGTTTCATCTCCATACAGCTTTTGTCTCATATCTGTCTCACGAGGCCAGTATTGTTCTCTCTTTTCCTGCGTGAGCGTGCAGCTTTGCAGGATGTGTTCCACGGTCATGGTATGCTCCCCACATGGGCACCTGTCATCTGTCCCAATCCTCATTTTGTTGTAAAGATGACCCTTGAGTCTGTTATGCCCAGTTCTCAGTCTGAAGATGATGACTTGCTCTTCTCTAGTTAAGTTAAAGTAGATATCTGCTTTTCGGAAGTCGGGGTGTTGATCAGCCCATTTTACCCTGAAGTTGGCTTTAATTATGGTCTTGGCCTCATTATATGTGATACTCAGGTCTGTCTGTGGGGATGCTCCTGCCCACTTTGCTAGTTTGTCTGCAGCTTCATTGCCTTTAATATTTCAGTGGGATAGGATCTACTGTATGACCAACATTGGGTGTTCTGCTGAGAGCTGTTTCAGGGAGAACATATATTGCTCGAGATCTTCATCTTTGTGTTGTTTTAGCGCTGCTATTACTGACGCAGCATCAGTCCGGAATACTATGTTTTCTTGGTGGATATCTTTATCTTGGATTACAAGCTCAACTGCGGCCTTCAGTGCCTCTGCTTCTGCACGGAACTTATCGGAATATGTTCCCGTAGTTAAAACTCTAGGTTTTTCTACTCCATTTCTTAGTCTGTAATAGACCCCTCCACCTCCATTTGATGTGGCTTTGTTAGATGACCCATCTGTATATACGTGTATCCATGTTTCTGGTGGGTGTACTCTCCTAAGATATTCTTCTGTAACATAATCCGATCAATACGTTTTTCCTGACCAGACCTTAGTCTCCACAGTCCATATATTCGCGTAAAATCCAATACATTTTAACGTCCTTCGTGTATACAGATAAGTGCTAGGTTCCCACTGGTCTTTCAATAATTATAGCATTCAGAAACAAACATATTTTTTGTTTCGTTCGCTTTTTTGAACAGCATTCGCATTTTTTACCAAGCGTTTCTGCATTGAGAATAGACCGACTGGTTCGATGAAGTACATAGTAATCGATAATTGAATGAAACGGCTAGCTCTATCGGCACTTTCAGCAGTGATTAGAGACGAATAATTGCCACTTATTTGGATCTTTGCTTTGGTCTTTTGTTGCTAGCTTTTCTTTATCTTCTTCTTTGTGCGTGTACGTTATTTGTGTATTTTGACAGTAAACGGTCCAGAATTAAAGCGTTTCTCGATACATGAATTGTTTGATTACGTCACACGCAGTCTGAGGTTTGAAATAACAGCTCTGTCGGAATTACAACCTGGAGATGTCGTTATCGCTCGTGTGGTACCATAGGTCTATTGTAACCTCGCATGTATGTCGTAAAAGGCGACTAAAGAGAATTGTGGATTTAGCAATCTAATTTTGTAAATCTGCTACATCAATAGATTTGAAACACGCGGTCTCTGTACAAGAGAAAATGGCGGTCGTTAACCACTTTAGGTAAGGATGATGAATCACGGGCCGCTTGAGGACATGGTTGGTGGTCCGTGAGCCGCGTGGAGTCAAGGTTGATGGTTTGTTGTCCGCATGAGGACACGTTTTGTTGTTCATGGCCCGTATGGGCACAAATTGAATAAGTTGTGGACCCCATGAGGACATAGTTGAAGGTTCGCGGGCCACGTAAGTACAAAGGTGGGGGGGTCTGCGGGCCACATGAAGACATATTTGAAGGTTCGCGGGCCACATAAGAATCAGGTTGGTGACCCAATGCCGCATCAAAACAAGGTTGGTTGTCTGTGGGCCACATGAGGACAGATTTGAAGGTTCGCGGGCCACATGAGAACAAGTTTGGTGGTCTATGGGCCGCATGAAGACATATTTGAAGGTTTGCGGGCCACATAAGAATCAGGTTCGTGACCCGCATGCCGCATCACAACAAGGTTGGTGGTCTGTGGGCCACATGAGGACAGATTTGAAGGTTCACGGGCCACATTACAACATGGTTGGCGGTCTGCGGGCGGCATGAAGACAAGGTTGGTGGTTCAGGTCTGCCTCAGGACAAGGATGGGTCACTTTAGGAAATGTTGATGGTCTGCGGACCGCTTGAGGCCAAGATTGGTGGTTGGCGGGCCACATGAGAAAAGGTTTTAAGGTTGGCGGGCCACGTGAGAAAAAGTTTTAAGGTTGGCGGCTCACTTGGGGAAAAGTTTGATAGTTGTGGGCCACACAGAGACAAGGCTGATGGTTGGTGGGCCACATGATGAAAAGTTTGATGGTTGGCGGGCCACACAGAGACAAGGCTGATGGTCCACGAACAGACAGAATTAAAAACGTACATAAGATATTTTCAAAATCATATTGTTGAACGTAAAACATCTTAACGTTCAAAATATATTTACGGAAAACTTGGCCATGTGCAATGTAAATTTGTTGCGTGCTTGAAAACTTGCGTGCTAATTTGAGGTCAAGTTTTGGCCACTTACTTGAAGCAAACTCACTTTGCGTAAACTGTCAGAAGTATGATATATGAATATCAATTCATAAAAAAAGAGAGGCAATTAATATAGATAGAAAGCACACCACACTTGATATTCATGGGGATGAAACCAAAATAAAGCAGGTAAAGGTATTTAGGTATTTAGAAACAGTTTTTTTTACTGCGGATGGCAGGGGAAAACGCTGTTACCTACCAGCTGTCTTCGATACTAAGACACTCCAAGATTTCCCTCAAAGCAAAAAGGCAACTGATAAATAGTATCTTCATCCCAACCCTGCTACAAATGTCAAACATGGACATTGAATAAGGCTCAGGAACTAAATTTAGCCACATACGAAATGCCTACAAAAGGTCACTAGCAACACCAGAAGAGACAGAATCACAAATACGAGTATTCGGGAGAAGGTTGGAACAATTCCCTGCCCACATTACATCGAGCAACAGAAAATGAATTGGTTTGGCCATATTGTGAGAATGCAGCCAGACCATATTGTTCATGCAATCTTCTATGGGAGAACATCAGGAAGAAGGGCAAGAGGTAGACCGAGGAAAAGGTGGATAGCGTAAACGAGACCTGCCGTAAAATGGGGGAAACGTTACTCGGGTCACGTGAGAGGGGGAAGACAAATACATACCACGACACAGGGCTACAGCCTGGTAGGAGGTGAGACGACACTGGGCTACAACCCGGTAGGAGGTGATACGACACTGGGATACAACCCGGTAGGAGGTGAGACGACACTGGGATACAACCCGGTAGAAAGTGAGACGACACAGGGCTACAGTCTGGTAGGAGGTGAGACGACACTGGGCTACAACCCGGTAGGAGGTGAGACGACACTGGGATACAACCCGGTAGAAAGTGAGACGACACTGGGCTACAGCCTGGTAGGAGGTGAGACGACACTGGGCTACAACCCGGTAGGAGGTGAGACGACACTGGGATACAACCCAGTAGAAAGTGAGACGACACTGGGCTACAGCCTGGTAGGAGGTGAGACGACACTGGGCTACAACCCGGTAGGAGGTGAGACGACACTGGGATACAACCCAGTAGAAAGTGAGACGACACTGGGCTACAGCCTGGTAGGAGGTGAGACGACACTGGGCTACAACCTGGTAGGAGGTGAGACGACACTAGGCTACAACCCGGTAGAAAGTGAAACGACACTGGGCTACAACCCGGTAAGAAGTGAAACGCCACTGGGCTACAACCCGGTAGAAAGTGAGACGACACTGGGATACAACCCGGTAGAAAGTGAGACGACACTTGGCTACAACCCGGTAGAAAGTGAGACGACACTTGGCTACAACCCGGTAGAAAGTGAGACGTCACTGGGCTACAACCCGGTAGAAAGTGAGACGACACTTGGCTACAACCCGGTAGAAAGTGAGACGACACTTGGCTACAACCCGGTAGAAAGTGAGACGACACTTGGCTACAACCCGGTAGAAAATGAGACGACACTTGGCTACAACCCGATAGAAAGTGAGACGTCACTGGGCTACAACCCGGTAGAAAGTGAGACGACACTTGGCTACAACCCGGTAGAAAGTGAGACGACACTTGGCTACAACCCGGTAGAAAATGAGACGACACTTGGCTACAACCCGATAGAAAGTGAGACGTCACTGGGCTACAACCCGGTAGAAAGTGAGACGTCACTGGGTTACAACCCGATAGAAAGTGAGACGTCACTGGGCTACAACCCGGTAGAAAGTGAACCGATAAGAAAAGATGAGAAACAGAAATCGTTTTTTCAGCCAACACACCAATGTTAAGTTAATAATAAGGACGATTATTATTATTATCATACAATCCCTTCATCTGTAGGCTGACACCTCTAGACAGCCCAAAGCCGCCCGAAAAAAAGAATTCCCAAATAGGGAACAATGAAAAGTACAACTTAAAAGGTTCTAGTTTTGTTCTATTGATGATTACGCCGAATTGAGGGAATTAAATGATATGATAAAATGACTTTACAAGTTTTCTCACTTAAGACTATTATCCCTGTTGAAGGATGTGGAAATCGATGCAGACAAGGCAAAACACAAATGGGCAGGTCCCATGTTGCGACGAAACGATGGTCGATGGAAAAGAAGCGATAGCAGTCTGGTAGCCTTTAGGTGAGAAGAGACCGCGGGGAAGACCTCCAATGCGTTGGTCAGACTCCATTGCTGTACGCTGCAACATCCGAGATGCCTCTAGAAGAGCACTTACCACGCACTGGACTTCCGTGGCCCACGATAGGGTCTCCGGAAGACGAAGTTGGGACCCGTATCTACGCTGAGGAACGAGACATTAAGATTTAATCACTAATAGCAAAGAATCTGTATATAAAATAGAGTTTGCGTATAAAAGAGGAGTGCAGAAAAGAGAGTGTAAAAGAAAGGAGTCTGTTTTACAAATGACATGAGCGATGCGAGCAAGACTGTTGGTCTAACAATGAATAGACTAAAGACACAATGTGTGCTGAACAGTTTATATCCCTGCAGGGACATCCGGCTTGGAACTGATTCTGTCAAAAACGTGAATTCGTACATCTACTTGGGGCCATAAATGACGAACTCTCATGGTTTGCATAAAGAGATCTGACAAAAGTTGGCTGTCGGGGTGGTTCAGCTTCAACCACGTCAAGACCGTACTTATAACAGAACACTGATTTTCTTTGGTGCATGATAAAAATGGGGTGGCCATCTTTTAAATGGAATTATGACGTCATGCTGTTCGTCTGCACCGTGCTGGATACTCGTGACATCCTTAGCAAACCGTATCAACAAGTTACAATACAAAAGCTTGGCTTTTCTCATTTCAGTTCCACTTTTAAGCAATTTCAGAGCGGAAGCAGAGGCATTGAAAGCTGCAGTAGAAGCAATGCTGACAGGCGAAAGCAACGAAAGCCAGATAGTCCTGTTTACAGATGCCCTGTCCGTGGTTACAGCACTAAAAAGCCATAACAATACAGAACTAAATGACTTAAGAGCAGTACTCTGTCAACTATGCCAGCAGTCCACACCCAAAAGAGGTGTTGGTACTGTTGGTTCCATCCCACTGTAACATCCAAGGCAACGATGATGCAGACAGACTGGCAAGACAAGGTGCAAGGTTACCACAACCAGATTCTAGTATGACCTACGAAAAGTCCAAAAGGTTTATTAGGCCAGATACATGGCCAAATGGGAAACAGAACATACTGGCTACTCGCAAAAAATTATGCTTATTACCAGTTGAACAGATGAGAGCAACCCGTGGTCTTCAGACTCCGCACAGGCCACGACAGACTATTCAATAAACTGAAGATAGGTGCTACTGACGAATGCATCTGTGGTACAGGGAAAATGACTGCTGAACATCTGCTACAAAATTGTCCGACATACGAGGACCAGAGAAAAAACATGTGACCATTTCCAGTTTCAACACTAGACAAGCTCTTTGGCAGTGTCGACAGCCTCAGGATGACAGCTGCTTTCTTCGAACAAATTCAAGTTAACGTCTGACAGCGTACGAAGAAGAAGAAAAAGAAGAAGAAGAAGAAGAAGAAGAAGAGGAAGAAGAAGAAGAAGAAGAAGAAGAAGAAGAGGAAGAAGAAGAAGAAGAAGAAGAAGACAGTACTTCCACAGATGAGGAACAACAAAGCGAGAACTCACATCTTGAACAGCCTGGTCATTCCAGCCATGGTGTATGGCTGCGGAATCTACGAAAAAGTGACATGACGCGGCTCCAAACTACTCAGCCAACGATGGAGCGTAGAACACTGTCACTTTCACAACGAGACCACATCCACAACACCGCCACCTGGAGTCAAATCTGGTTCAATGACGTCGCAGATATGACTTTGATAATCAAGTACAGGTAGGCAGGCCACGTGGTACGCACACCTGAAAATAGATGGACAAAGTGACGTCATGGTGGCCCTACACCTACAATCGTCGCCCCCGGACGTCCACCAATGAGATGAAGAGATGGCCTTCACATGACCCTGACCCGGCATGGTACTTAAAGGCAAAAGAATTAAATGAGTTTAGACGAGATTTGGCTACCTGGCATAGGGCACGAAATGTTCCAGAATGAACACCACGATTACAGAGTAGTCTGTGATAGAGAGAGATTGGGAATAAGAGAATATTGCAAAGATAGAGAAAGTAGTATGTTCTTTACAGAGCGTCTCTTCTTACAACCACCAACCTGTTTGGCTGTTATAAGTTTCTTTGCAAGTGTGCAATACGGCAGGTTACCATTACTTTCCGTCAGTATATTTGATTTCTTGTTATCGTCCGTATCAACTTGTCTTTTCTTCCATCTCGCCAATATCTTTTTATTTGATTCCTTCTCGGTCCAGCCCACTTTTTCCATCTTTCGGTAACACAACATCTCAAAAGCCTCTAAGTATTTTTCCTCTCTTTTATTTATAGTCCATGTTTCAGTCATACATTGCCACAATCCAAACATATGTGTTACGATTCTTTTCCTTAGCGACATACTAATGTTATTGGATATAAAGATGGGATCAAGATGCTGAGCAGCGCATGAGCTGCAGTGGTCAGCGACCCATAGCTGACTGCTAGCGTCAGGGCCAGCGAACCAGAGCTGCCAAGACCCTTCTATATCTCCACGCGGTGATCCTGGATAACAGACTGCAGCAGGGCAGACTGGCTAAGGAGAAGGGGTCGAAGAGGGAATGCTAACCCGGTACTCAAAAGATTCTTGCTGAAGTCGGAGTGTTGGACCGAAAGGTGCAAATATCGCAGCCAAGCTGTAAACTACGACACAACGCATTCCGTTCTCTGGACTACATTCTGCTACTTAAGCCCTTTCAGGGGTTATTAGTGGGAGATTGAGAACGAACGAAGAAGAAGAAGAAGGATGTCAGGATTGTTTGTTTCTCTCTTAACACTTTCTTTACCATTGTAATTCTAGATCGTATTTCTCTTTATCATTGTGCATCTTCTGTTTTGGTTTGACCTAGATATGGGAACTGGTATACCTGCTCGACTTCTTTCCCTTTTATGGTTTCTCATACACTGGTTGGTTCCCTTGGCTATGATCATTAACTTGGTCTTCTCTATGTTCACTTTCATGTCATCGATATCTGCAGTGTTGCTAATTTCATTGCGCATTTTTTGTAGATCCTCCTTCGTCTCTGCTATAATGGCTTGGTTATCAGCGTATTTTATTGCCTCCAGTTGTTAGCCCTTAACCGTTATTCCCAGATTGCATTTCTTTATTACTTCAGCCAACATCATCTCTGAGTACGCATTGAACAGGCCATGCGTAAGTGTACATCTCTCTTACTCCTTTTTTTATATTAATTAATTTTTTTATTGGTTGAAACAAATTCTTTATTGCAAATAATAAATGTTAACAATTTTCAAATTTGAACATAACAAATTTAAAAAAACCATTGGTGAATGATGTGAAGTGAAGTGAAGTGAATATTTCCTATGAGATGGGAGTTACATTTTGTAAAGTGAATGGTGACATCAATTTAAAATGGTTTAAATTCTCAAAAAAACTACAAATGTCCTTTTGTTTTGTTTGTTTGAGGTATTTGCGAAGGAAATAGGCCCACACATGTGTACATATCCATACATACATATTTACTTATACACACATACATATTCATTTATACACACAAGCATATTCATTTTTACACACAAGCATATTCATTTTTACACACAAGAATAATCATTTTTACAGACAAGAATATTCATATATACACACAAGCATATTCATTGATACACGTACATGCATATTCTTCTTCTTCTTCATCATCGTACGCTGTTTACAGCGATATTTACGTTGCACTGTTTTATTTTGTTAAGCCTGTGGCTTAGTGCATCCGATTTCAACAGGCGTTTCTGTAGGGTTGCCCTCCTTAGCCTTTGGCTGTCCCCAGCCTAACTGCAAGGCAGCAGTTACATGCATATTCATTTACACACACATACATATTCATTTATACACACACATGCATATTCAATTACATACACATACAAATTCATTTATACACACACAAGCATATTCATTTATACACACACACACCCATATTCCTTTATATACACACAAGCATATTCATTTAATAAAACATATGCATATTCATTTACACACACATGCATATTCATTTATATACACACAAGCATATTCATGTATACACACATATACATATTCATTTATACACACACATGCATATTCATTTAAAGACACACACAAACATATTCATTTATACACACACATGCATATTCATTTAAATACACACACAAACATATTCATTTATACACACACATGCATATTCATTCAAATACACACACAAACATATTCATTTATACACACACATGCATATTCATTTACACACACAAGCATATTCATTTATACACACACATGCATATTCATTTATACACACACATGCGTATTTATTTAAATACACACAAGCATATTTATACAAACATATTCATTTATACACACACATGCATATTCATTTACACACACAAGCATATTCATTTATACACACACATGCATATTCATTTATACACACACATGCGTATTCATTTAAATACACACAAGCATATTTATTTATACACTCACAAGCATATTCTTTTATACACACACATACATGTTCATTTATACACACACATACATTTTCATTTATATACACACATACATGTTCATTTATACACCCATATAAACAACGCTCATGCATGTACATATACATACTTCCACACACATACAAATAAGTACACACCCAGTACATAAACACATACCTGCATACAGTCATAATAACAAGTTTCACATGCAAAGGTCTCAAGTCAGATGAAACAGACTCTGGGGCCATATCAATTTATATTCTAATTTAAAGAGATGCATTTCCCTTCTATAAGGGCTAAAAGTTGTGTCAAATATTTGATCAAGATCAAATGTTACAAGTTGGCTTTCAGGTGAACCATTTTTTTCCCTAGGGACCTCACCTTGACTCCTGGCATTTATTTTGCCAGTCCACTGTTCACTCTTGAGAGCCTGTGTTTTTCCTGTGGCAGCTTATGGCTGCGAACAATGGACGATTATCTAAACTTCCAGACAAAGAATCGAATCTTTCGAGTCAAAATGTTACAGAAAGATCCTCAGAATACCCTGGACAGGGAAAAGAACAAATGTAGACATTCGGCAAGAGTTGAGCATAGAGGAGAACTGGTTTATCAATTCCATTTTGGCTAGAAAATGCAAATACTTTGGTCTCATCAACAGACACAACGGTCTCGAGAGAACAGTGATGGAAGGTATGGTGCCAGGCAAAAGAGGAAGGGGTAGACCAAGAAGACGATGGCACCAAGATATCCAGGAATGCCTGGGAATGACTGGCAAATGCTGAAGTTTTGGTAAGGGGACGAGTTTCTTTCAGACAGACTGTGATGGGAGTGACGTTCTATAAAGGACATGCTTCATGATGATGATGATGACTGCCATTACAATCTCACCATGTATCCTGTCTATTGTTCCTGCCAACTTTAATGGCAGACTAGTCTAAATCTGACCAATTCTAAACCAGTGTAATGAAGTCAGGTTAAGTTAACGAAAGAAAGTATAGGAAAAACAGTGTGTGTGTATCATAATGTGGGAAGGAGAAAGAAAGAAAAAGCGAAGGAGAAACAACGAGAGTGAGAGAAAGTGAAGGCCAGACAACTAACCGAGACAAAAATGTGTGTGGTGTGTAGGATTGAAACTTGTGACGACAATCCTTAAGTTATCAAATAAGAGCTATAATTACATGGCCGAGAGTCAGAGAAAATCTGTGAATTATGGATGTAGTTGTCTCCTCTTTCAATTCCCATTAGCTCCATTACGCAGTTCTTGAATCGTCTTCTCTTTCTGCACGAACAGATGACACAGTTACATCAATCCTATTACATAACCAGGTGTCATTGGGGTCACTTGTATAATTCTTCTTCTTCGACTTCTTCGACTTCTTCTTTCTTCTTACTCTTTCTCCTTCTCGTCTTCTTTCTTCTTCTTTCTTCTTCTTCGACTTCTTCTTTCTTCTTACTCTTTCTCCTTCTCGTCTTCTTTCTTCTTCTTTCTTCTTCTTCGACCTCTTCTTTCTTCTTACTCTTTCTCCTTCTCGTCTTCTTTCTTCTTCTTTCTTCTTCTTCGACTTCTTCTTTCTTCTTACTCTTTCTCCTTCTCGTTTTCTTTCTTCTTCTTTCTTCTTCTTCGACTTCTTCTTTCTTCTTCTTTCTTCTTCTTCTCCTTCTTCGTTCTTCTTACTCTTTCTCCTTCTCGTCTTCTTTCTTCTTCTTTCTTCTTCTTCGACTTCTTCTTTCTTCTTCTTTCTTCTTCTTCTCCTTCTTCGTTCTTTTTACTCTTTCTCCTTCTCGTCTTCTTTCTTCTTCTTTCTTGTTCTTCGACTTCTTCTTTCTTCTTACTCTTTCTCCTTCTTCTTCTTGTCTTCTTTCTTCTTCTTTCTTCATATTTGTTCTTCTTATTCTTCGTATCTTTCTTCTTCTTATTTCTTCTTCTTCTTATAATGCCTTCTTTCTCCTCTTCCTCATGTTCGTCTTCTTCTTCACCTTCTTTTTTTTTCTTCTTCCTCTTGATCTTCTTTTTCTTCCTCTTCTTCCTCCTCTTTTTCTTCTTCTTATTATTATTATTCTTATTTTTATTCGTGTTCTTCTTCTTGTTCTTCATCTTCTTATTTGTGTCTTCTTCTTCTTCAATCTTATCATTATTATTATTCTTGTTCTTCTTCTTATTCTTTATTCTTCTTCTTCTCTTCTTTCATCTTCTTCTTCTTCTCTCCTTTCTTCTTCTTATTCTTCTTATTCTTCTTGTCTTATTTCATCTTCTTATTTCTTCTTCTTCTCATAATTCCTTCTTCGTCCTCTTCCTCATGTTCATCTTCTTCTTCTTTTTCATCTTCTTTTTTTTCTTCTTTCTCTTCATCTGTTTCTTCTTCCTCTTCTTCCTCTTTTTCTTATTTTTATTATTATTCTTCTATTTTGATTCTTGTTCCTCTTTTTGTTCTTCGTCTTCTTCTTCTTATTTCTTTTCTTCTTCTTCTACGATCTTCTTATAGTTATTATTATTATTGTTTTTATTCTTCTTCTTCTTCCTTTGTCCTTCTTCTTCTGCTCCTTCTTCCTTCTCTTCTTCTTATTCTTCTTTTTATTCTTTTTCTTCTGTTTTCGTCCTGACGTTGTGTCGTGGTTTACAATGAGGCTGCCATTTACGCACCTTTCGGCATGACACATCCGTATTCATCAGGTCTCTTTGGCTACCAGGCTATGCATCTACTCTCTTAGGTAGATCAATTCTCGGAAAAAGGAGGGACTCTTCCAGCCTGACTCAGGTGAGCCGTACCTCGAACCAATCATTAGTGACCAGAGGCAACGTCTCCAGGCAGTCGCTAGCTTCACTTGACTAGGCAGTCGCTGGCTTCACTTGACTAGGCAGTCGCTAGCTTCACTTGACTAGGCAGTCGCTGGCTTCACTTGACTTGGCAGTCGCTGGCTTCACTTGACTAGGCAGTCGCTGGCTTCACTTGACTAGGCAGTCGCTAGCTTCATTTGACTAGGCAGTCGCTAGTTTCACTTGACTAGGCAGTCGCTAGCTTCACTTGACTAGGCAGTCGCTTTCTTTACTTGACTAGACAGTCGCTTGCTTCACTTGACTAGGCAGTCGCTTGCTTCACTTGACTAGGCAGTAACCTCGCCAGACAGTCGCTAGCTTCACTTGACTAGGCAGTACTCTCACCAGACATTCGCTAGCTTCACTTGACTAGGCAGTATCCTTACCAGACAGTCGCTAGCTTCCCTTGACTAGGCAGTATCCTCACCAGACAGTCGCTAGCTTCACTTGACTGGGCAGTACCCTCATTAGACAGTCGCTAGCCTTACTTGACTAGGCAGTACCCTCACCAGACAGTCGCTAGCTTCACTTGACTAGGCATTACCCTCACCAGACAGTCGCCAGCTTTTTTTGATTAGGCAGTACCCTCACCAGACAGTCGCTACCTTCACTTGAATAGGCAGTAGCCTCACCAGACAGTCACTAGCTTCACCTACCTGGCAGTACCCTCACTAGAGAAGCGAATATCGACAGCGAGGTCAATAACATGGCTCCTAAGGCGAGCTCTGCGTTTGGGAGGCTCCTAGCAAACGTCTGGATCCTGTAACGTCTGTTCAGGCAAAACACACTGATCAGAAAATGTTAGCCAGGGTCAAGAGAAATATACTGGTCAAGACCCTCACCTAACGGGACGATGAGGCTAACGTCTGGTCAGGCCAAACACACTGATCAGACAATGTTAGCCAGGGTCAGGAGAAATATACTGGTCAAGACCCTCACCTGACGGGACGATGAGGCTAACGTCAGGTCAAGCAAAACACACTGATCAGAGAATGTTAGCCAGGATCAGGAGAAATATACTGGCCAAGATCCTCACCTGACGGGACGATGAGGCTAACGTCAGGTCAAGAAAAAAACACATTGATCAGAGAATGTTAGCCAGGGTCAGGAGAAATATACTGGCCAAATTTACTGACATCCTCGTTGGTCGTCCCGGAAACAAGCTGTTGTCGAGGATAGCAGCCTGGCTAACAAGGTGAGGTTTGACGTGATCTCCGTAGTAGTGAGCGACTCGCAGATGAGGTCATGCATAGCACAACCGCCCGGAGGACCCCGTCCCACCTTCATCAGTACGTTCGCGATTTGAGGAAATCTACTGAAACCCGCCACTTAACGCCCTTTTCAGGGCACACATAAGAGTAACATACTCATTATGGGCATTCTAAACAACAACAACATATGTGTGGTAGAGTTATCCTATCCAATGGCTTGGCTTGGCTTCGTTCATTCTCAATCTCCAGCTACCAAACCCAGAAAGGGCTTAATTAGGAGAATGTAGTCCAGAGAAAGGAATGCTTTGTGTCGTAGTTTACAGCTTGACTGCGATATTTTCAGTTTTCGGTCCAACACATCCGACTTCAGCAAGCATTTTTTCTTTAGTACCGGGTTAGCATTCCCTCTATCCTATCCAATGAAGAAGCAATCGCTCATTTTAGACAATCATATTTCAGTGGCCTGATCTGACTTCTTACTATTCAACAACAAGAACATAAAACAACACTAAAACTTATGTGAATAATAAAACAAGACAACCCATTTATTACAGGACTAGATAATTATAATATTATCAAGAAGAACGAAATTAAATATAACTAAATCTTTCTATCACAAAGTTTATGAACATGAGCTTGGTGGGACTTTGATTCTGATAACTCCGCTCCATCTCTAATCTCATCATTACCATTAGCTCTTTCGGTCTTGTCAGACGATAGTAATTATACTTTGAAGAAGAAAAGAGTGCAACTACAGTCCATGACGGTAACGAATGTGACTCGTAAGACCAATCCCGGCAGAGAAGCGTCTTCCACAGTGTGTGTAAGGAAAGTCAGGACCGTTTGCGGCATCGCAGGGTGTGGCTTGTCTTCTCAAACTCTGAGTCTTTAGCCTATCAGCAATCAGTATCTCCTGTATCTGTATTCCATGCTTAATCATGCCCCTCCATGTAACACGATCCATGGCGTCCTGTTCCAATGATTCCAAATCATTCATATCCCGCTTGCCTACATCCTTGTACCGAAGTAGTGGCCGGCCCCGAGATCTTTTCCCCAACTGTAACCCCCCATTGAGAAGATATTTTGGTATTCTGCCATCATCCATCCTCCGAATGTGTCCCAGCCAGCGGAGCCTTCGATGACTAAGCGTGGACAAGATTGTGACCTGTTCTCTCCAACCTCAGCGTTGGTGATCTTGTCTTGCCACCCAACGCCCAGGATTCTGCGCATGCACCTTATGTGATAGCTGTTTAACCGCCTCTCCTGTTGCATGTAGGTAGACCATGTCTCACTGCCGTAAAGAAGAGTGCTGAGGACACAGTCCTGGTAAAAAAGTGTTTTTGTTTTAACAGTGAGCTTCTTGTTCTTCCAGACACTTTCTGTTAATCTGCTCATTGTTGTTGCTGTCTGTCTATCCCCCTTCTTCATCTTCTTCTGCGTTCCTTCTCAGTCTCCCGCTATCAAGCACCAAACAGGAATTTATAAGCAGCAGGATTTAGATCGGAGAATGGAATGCGTTGTGTCGCTAGTTTACAGCTTGACTGCGATAGTTGCACCTTTCGGTCCGACACATCCGTCTTCGGTAGCCTTGTCTATCCTGATATTGATCTCTTGGTCCTGAGATAGTTTATTATTGACTGAGGATCCCAAGTACGTACTATAGTTCTTATTATACACAAGTTTCACTTAAACTCAATCTATACAAATATTGCTCCATAATTGATGGGTTCATTATCCAGATTCGGGGTCTGGTAGTGCGCTCAGGTAGTTGGTGATAGGGTCTAGGTTCGTGGTCTGGTAGTGCGCTCAGGTAGTTGGTGATATGGTCTAGGATCGTGGTCTCAAACTGCGCCCCCCCCCCCTCCAGGTAGTTGGTGATGTGGTCTAGGTTCGTGGTCTGGTAGTGCGCTCAGGTAGTTGGTGATATGGTCTAGGATCGTGGTCTCAAACTGCGCCCCCCCCCCCTCCAGGTAGTTGGTGATGTGGTCTAGGATCGTGGTCTGGTAGTGCGCTCAGGTAGTTGGTGATATGGTCTAGGATCGTGGTCTCAAACTGCGCCCCCCCCCCCTCCAGGTAGTTGGTGATGTGGTCTAGGTTCGTGGTCTCAAACTGCGGCCCCCCCCCCCCAGGTAGTTGCTGATGTGGTCTAGGATTGTGGTCTCAAACTGCGCCCCCCCCCCTCCAGGTAGTTGGTGATGTGGTCTAGGTTCGTGGTCTGGTAGTGCGCTCAGGTAGTTGGTGATGTGGTCTAGGTTCGTGGTCTCAAACTGCGCCGCTCCCCCCCCCCAGGTAGTTGGTGATGTGGTCTAGGTTCGTGGTCTCGTACTGCGTCCAGACAGTTGGTGATGTGGTCTAGGTTCGTGGTCTCGAACTGCACCCGTACATTTGTGTATGTGGTCTTCGTGGTCTCGAACTGCGTCCAGACAGTTGGTGATGTGGTCTAGGTTCGTGGTCTCGAACTGCGTCCAGGCAGATGGTGATGTGGTCTAGGTTCGTGGTCTAGTAGTGCGTCCAGACAGTTGCTGATGTGGTCTAGGTTCGTGGTCTCGAACTGCACCCGTACATTTGTGTATGTGGCCTAGCTTCGTGGTCTCGAACTGCGCACAGGCAGTTGGTGATGTGGTCTAGGTTCATGCTCCCTACATGTGTGTCCTGAATATGACACGGTATGCCGTTCCAGGATTAGTCTTTGCAGCCATCAGATAACACATTCGCAGCAGTAGTAGGATGATATCCCCATCTTTGCTTAAACTTAAGGCACAACAGCTGCGTGTTGCTGTAGACAAGCACACAACTCTTCATCACCACAATACTCACACACACGAGTCGACAAACAATTACTGCATTAGAGCGTCTCACGTTTGACAACATTTTACCACACCGCCACATCCCCGATCTGGTACCTTGGGGAGCATCTTCTTCCTCTCGAAGCTGAAGAAACACCTCAAGGGAGACCATTACGCTTCTAGGGAGGAGGTACAAGCAGATGTGCGTACCTGGTTTCGGGAGAAGACGTTTGACTTTTTCTACGTCGGGATGCAACAATTTGTGCTACTTTGGCGTTTGTGTGTGGATCGGGATGGTGGCTACGTTGAAAGGTAATGACACATCACATATTGTTGTTGTTGTTGTTGTTGTTGTTGTTGATTGCCCACAATGAGTAGGGTACTTTTATGTGTGCTCTGAAAACGGCGTTAAGTGACGGGGGTTGCAGTAGCTTTCCTCACATCTCGAACGTGCTGATGAAGGTGGACCGATCTTCCAAGCGGTTGTGCTATGCTTGGTTCCATCTGCGTGGTGCTTACTACTACGGAGATCACGTCGAACCTCACCTTGTTAGCCAGACTTTTGTCCTCGACAACAGCCCGTTTCCAGGACGACCAACGAGGAGGTCAGGTGATGGTCTTGGTCAGTATGTTTCTTCTGACCCTGGCTAACATTCTCTAATCAGTATGTCTTGCCTGACCAGACGTTAGCCTCATCGTCCCGTCAGGTGAGGGTCTTGACCAGTATATTTCTCCTGACCCTGGCTAACATTCTCTGACCAGTATGTCTTGCCTGACCAGACGTTAGCCTCATCGTCCCGTCAGGTGAGGGTCTTGACCAATATATTCCTCCTGACCCTGGCTAACATTCTCTAATCAGTATGTCTTGCCTGACCAGACGTTAGCCTCATCGTCCCGTCAGGTGAGGGTCTTGACCAGTATATTCCTCCTGACCCTGGCTAACATTCTCTGACCAGTATGTCTTGCCTGACCAGACGTTAGCCTCATCGTCCCGTCAGGTGAGGGTCTTGACCAGTATATTCCTCCTGACCCTGGCTAACATTCTCTGACCAGTATGTCTTGCCTGACCAGACGTTAGCCTCATCGTCCCGTCAGGTGAGGGTCTTGACCAATATATTCCTCCTGACCCTGGCTAACATTCTCTGACCAGTATGTCGTGCCTGACCAGACGTTAGCCTTATCGTCCCTACTCATCACCTAAGTGACGTTTCAGGCTTTTAAGAAAGTACCTGTGAAAATATTACACTTGTACTGAAATTATCTACTCAAAGGAAAAACGTTTCAATTCGCCCTCACAGTAGACATGTTCAGATTACATTTGGGGCTATTATGTGTGACATATTCTCCGTGTAGATGGGACTTGAAGGCAGCTCGTCAGGTAGAAGTGCAACTCTGACTTCAAATGGCCAGCACCCTTGCAGATGAGCTATTGAACTAACAAAGGTTGTAGGCGGAAGGCAGCATTAAAACATCGCTTAACTGTATATCCCTAGTTTCATCATGGGCTCACGATACATAACATTAATCACAAATGGCGTAATTGGCGGTCGGGGTGGAAGGTGAGGTTCGAAACGAACTGATAAACGACACATGGACTGAAACAAAATGAAGGTCCATGATCGACAACGCCATTTGGCTGGCACCTGATGATGATGTTGATGATGATGTTGATGATGATGATGATGATGATGTAGACGTATCTATTGTATGACCTGCTCTGTGTAATAAAATGTTAAAATTGGCCCTCGGCTTCCAGAATGTTGATCACTCCAACTCTATACAAACTCGGCAGAATGGGTAATGCCCAAAATCGATAGAGCCTTAATAAACACATACACAAACACAAACACACACACACGCAGACAAATACACGCACGCTTACATAAACACACACGCAGACACACACACACACACACACATTTTAAAAAACACTGGCTCTAGCCAAATGTCAAGAAACCATTTATATTCAAGAGCGATTGTCTCCCCGTGGTAGCCCCTTTCAACCATGACTGACTATAGCAGCCCGCTTTTAGGCATGGCTGGCTATAGTAGCCCATTTTCAGTCATGGCTGACTATAGCAGCCCGCATACAGTCATGGCTGGCTATAGTAGCCCATTTTCAGTCGTCATTGACTACAGCAGCCCGCTTTTAGGCATGGCTAGCTATAGTATCCCATTTTCAGTCGTCACTGACTATAGCAGCCCGCTTTCAGTCATGGCTGGCTATAGCAGCCCATAAGATGATGCGACCAAGGCGCAGCAACTCTCAACTGAATTTTGGTTTTCCTTTTTTGGGGCATTGTCTTTTAACTTGCCGTTGTTGCAAGAGCTAATGTTAGCCCAGTGTGAGGTGGCTGATGAGGTTCCATCTCCATTTGGATCTGTCCTATCATATCCAGCCTCTTCATGTCCCGCTTGCGAGCGTCCTTGAACCTCAGCTATGATCTGCCAGCTGCTCCTGTACCACGAGAATGAGCTCGAGCGCCTTTGCTATTGGTTAGCGTAGGCCGCCCCCGTTTTGCTACCACGCTTCTGTCAACACATGCAAATATTTTTTTTAAAGCCGACAGTTGAAAGTGTCTTCTTCTTCTTCTTCTTCGTTCGTTCTCAATCTCCCACTACCAAACCCCGGAAGGGTAAGTAGCAGAATGTAGTCCAGAGAACGTAATGCGTTGTGTCGTAGTTTACAGCAAGGCTGCGACATTTGCACCTTTCGGTCCAACACATCCGACTTCAGCAAGCATTTTTTTAGTACCGGGTTAGCATTCCCTCTCCGATCCCTTCTCCTTAGCCAGTCTGCCCTGCTGCAGCCTGTTATCCAGGATCACCGCGTGGATGTGTAGAAGGGTCTTGACAGCTCTGGTTCGCTGGCCCTGACGCTATCAGTCAGCTATGGGTCGCTGACCACTGCAGCTCATGCGCTGCTCAGCGTCTTGATCCCGATAGTGTCTTCTAAATTGAGCCGGTTCGCAGTCGGAAAAAAATCCTGCACCAACTCTTGATTAAACCCTTATCACTTGACTGGGAGTTCAGAGCACTAACCACTGCGCTACCGCAGCCACCGAACAATAATGACCTGGCCGACACATCACACCTCTTCTATGATATTTTGCTGAAACACGACATTGGACTGGTACAGTACTCTCTTTACTCCCCAGACATGGTTCTCTGCGAATTGGGACTCTTTGAAAGAGGGACGACATATCAGGATATTGATGGAGCCAAGACATTTTAGATAAAGATCTTGATGACATCTCAGGATATTGATGGAGTCAAGACATTTTAGATAAAGACCTTGATGACATCTCAGGATATTGATGGAGTCAAGACATTTTATATAAATACCTTGATGACATCTCAGGATATAGATGGAGTCAAGACATTTTAGATAAAGACCTTGATGACATCTCAGGATATAGATGGAGTCAAGACATTTTAGATAAAGACCTTGATGACATCTCAGGATATAGATGGAGCCAAGACATTTTCGACAAAGACCTTGATGACATCTCAGGATATAGATGGAGTCAAGACATTTTCGACAAAGACCTTGATGACATCTCAAGATATAGATGGAGTCAAGACATTTTAGATAAAGACCTTGATGACATCTCAGGATATAGATGGAGTCAAGACATTTTAGATAAAGATCTTGATGACATCTCAGGATATAGATGGAGTCAAGACATTTTCGACAAAGACCTTGATGACATCTCAGGATATAGATGGAGTCAAGTCATTTTCGACAAAGACCTTGATGACATCTCAGGATATAGATGGAGTCAAGACATTTTCGACAAAGACCTTGATGACATCGCAGGATATAGATGGAGTCAAGACATTTTCGACAAAGACCTTGATGACATCTCAGGATATAGATGGAGTCAAGACATTTTAGATAAAGACCTTGATGACATCTCAGGATATAGATGGAGTCAAGACATTTTCGACAAAGACCTTGATTAAATCTCAGGATATAGATGGAGTCAAGACATTTTAGATAAAGACCTTGAAAACATCTCAGGATATAGTTGGGGTCAAGACATTTTCAATAAAGACCTTGATGACATCTCAGGATATTGATGGAGGCAAGACATTTTAGAATTGAAAACATCTCAGGATATAGTTGGGGTCAAGACATTTTAGATAAAGACCTTGAAAACATCTCAGGATATTGATGGAGTCAAGACATTTTAGATAAAGACCTTGATGACATCTCAGGATATAGATGGAGTTAAGACATTTTAGATAAAGACCTTGAAAACATCTCAGGATATAGTTGGGGTCAAGACATTTTAGATAAAGACCTTGAAAACATATCAGGATATAGATAGAGAAACCCCTTCATCTGTACTGTCTTTATGTGAGGAAAGCTACTGCAACCCGCCACTTAACGCCCTTTCCAGGCCACACAAGAGAGTGGGCATGTACAACAACATGGCGTCTGTGCTGGAGACTTCGTTCTCATAAGAATATGTTACATAACAAAATTGGATACTTTTGTTACTAGCCCTCATATGAAGGCCGCGTTTGTGTCGAGACAGTGAATTCTGGTCTCTTAAGATGGACACAAAGTCTGTCTTCATAGAAACGGAAGTTCAAGATGGCAGTCAGTGCATCCAGCCCGGGTATTATTGTAGCTCGTTTTAATTCTCGTGGTGGAACGGCCCATATCATTAAGACTGGAATGAAAGATTTAATATCAATATTTTGTAAAGCTTGCTTGTCCTTCAAATGGAGCAATAACAAAAATGTGAATAATTAGTTTTCCCGAGGTCTGGTAGAAGTGGTGAATAAAAATGAATAGGCAGTTTAATGTGTGTTAACCGGGTCAGGAAGGGGAGAAGGGAATAGAAACATGGAAATCATACGAGGTAGCGACGGATGGTTGGGCAGGTACCCGGTTCTGTAGAAAATGTGTTTAAGTCTTCTTATCCATTTCCCGTTCCAGCTGGAGTACAGGCCCAAATGACGGTAGGTCTCGTTATGGGAAGCCTGCGCCAAAGCATTTTGCTGTGCTGGTTTTTGAAGCGCTATGTTTTATCCGATTTGGTAGTTAGCAGTGGCGGATTTCTCAATATGTTGACTGGGCTGTAACATTGAGCCTCGTGATTGAAGCGGTCTGATTGTGGGGGCTCTGCAATGTCTTTTCATAAAATGTTAACAAAAGTGCCTCAATTTTACCTCCAACTTAAGGCTACATGGCGGTTAAGTCCAGCAGTGGTCGCCAGCCTCATTCACAACTCTCTTAAGTCGATTTTACAGCATGCGTAGAATATCAGTGGTCATGTCTACCTATATGCACCAGGAGAGGCGGCTAAACAGCTATCACATGAGGTGCCTGCGCAGAATCCTGGGCGTTGGGTGGCAAGACAAGATCACCAACGCTGAGGTTGGAGAGAACAGGCACTGTCACAATCTTGTCCACGCTTGGTCATAGAAGGCTCCGCTGGCTGGGACACATTCGGAGAATGGATGATGGCAGAATACCAAAATATCTTCTCTATGGGGAATTACAGTTGGGGAAAGGGTCTCGGGGTCGGCCACTACTTCGGTACAAGGATGTATGCAAGCGGGATATGAATGACGCAGGTATCGATTTGGAATCATGGGAACAGGACGCCATGGATCGCGTTACATGGAGGGACAGGAATTAAGCATGGAATACAGACAAAGAAGATACTGATTAAAGACTCAGAGTTTAAGATGACACGCCATACCATGCGATGCAGCAAACAGTCCTGACTTTCCTTGCACACACACTGTGGAAGACGCTTCTTTGCCCGTATTTGTACCGTCGTGCCCTGTAGTTGCATCCCTTTTTTCAAAGCACAACTTACTATCGTCTGACAAGATGGAAATAGCCAATGATGTTCTTACCTCCCCATTAAGGGTAATGGGTGTCACTCCTGTAACTTTATGGAATGGTCGAAACTTGAACCAGCAGGGGGATCAAGATTCTGAGCAGCACATGAGCTGCAGTGGTTAGCGACCCATAGCTGACTGCTAGCATCAGGGCCAGCGAACCAGAGCTGCCAAGACCTTTCTACGCCTCCACGCGGTGATCCTGGATAACAGGCTGCAGCAGGGCAGACTGGCTAAGGAGAAGGGATCAAAGAGGGAATGTTAACCTGGTACTCAAAAAGTGCTTGCTGAAGTCGGATGTGTTGGACCGAAAGGTGCAAATATCGCAGCCAAGCTGTAAACTACGACACAACGCATTCCGTTCCATGGACTACATTCTGCTACTTAATCCCTTTCAGGGTTTGGTAGCGGGAGATTGAGAACGAACGAAGAAGAAGAACCAGCAGGAAGAAACCAAACATGGATCACACGCCCTACGGAAGAAGATGGCCCTCTAGGTCGTCATTAGGCGAAGGTTTGGGCATTGGGACCGCCTACCCTTTCCTGTAGAAATGCTGTTTCACAAGTTGAAGTAAAGGTGACCTAATCACACTATGGCAGAGGTCAAGTCAGAATGTTCCTTCCAGTGACGTAGCTACAGTTTGAGGAGGCTTCAAGCATCACAAATTGGCGTGCTTGTTGTAAAGTGGGTCCAAGAATCTCGACCCATGCGCGATAATTTTATGAATTGCTAAACAAGTGAACAGGAAAAGAACCAACAAAAAAAAACACACACTAACAAACAAGAACAACAGACGTGTTGTTCAAATAAGGAAATAATTGGGTCACTTTAACCTAGCAGGCATGAACTAAGTGCTGAATAAACAGGGATGTGCGTGGAGCTAGCAACATCGTGGTATAAAAAGTATTGTAGCAGGAACCCGCACCACGTGTGCACACGTAACGGTTTTCATACAGATTGTCTGTAAGAGGGTCAGATGTAGGATCCTATACTGTATGTATGTATGTATGCATGTATGTATGTATGTATGTATGTATGCATGCATGTATGTATGTATGTATGTATATGTAATGTAATGTAAATTAATGTAATATAATTTAGTAAGAACTGGACAACGATGTTTAATGAAGGACGTGAGTTAACGCAACAATATACGCCTGACCTGGTCTCGGAAGATCTTTCGTTAATTCACGTCCTTCTTTAAACATTGTTGTCCAGTTCTTCGCCGTTGTCTTCGACACACTTTTGTCACAATACATTCCCTGCATTCTGCGATGAATGTCAACTGGTCGACATCCTTCAGCTGTTAGAAACCGATCCACCGCTCGCTGATCAACTCTGGACGGATTCCGTTTCACACCCGCCGTGTTTTCAACGGTCTGCTGAGGAAACTATGCGTCGGAGGATAATGAAATTTAGCAAACTTTACGATTGGTATGTGCTGTTTACACCAGAAGTGACGACATCCTGCGCATCGTATGTATATTCACTTGTCACGGTTTGGTGCGGTGTCATTTGAACACGCCTCGTACATCGCAAGTTACATCATCAAGAGAAAACCGTCTAACGATGTTACCATTATCCCTTGAAATGGGCTACTAACTTCCTCTATTTTTTTCTTCCTTTCACATCCGAATCTTTCGACCGATAGATTACCCACAAATAACTAGTTTCTCTCCAAAAAATCGTTACGCAATCCTTCACTACAGACTCCCAGCCACACAGTTTAGCACTTTGGTTTTATTAAATTTCAATGCGGCCTGGTCTATAAATCTATTATACCGTCTCAAATTGTATCACCACAATTTTAATATTGGTCGTACCCCACCCTCAACCCAATAATATTCAGCCCGAAACCTAAACTCTCTTTATACCTGGTGTCTGACGGGAAGCGGGGGTGTTGAGGGTGATGAAGGGTGCGAATTAGGGGCGTAACTAACAGGTTGAGGGGCTGGGCGCGCGGGGAGATAAGGGAGGAACTGAGTGTAACACTCTCTCTAACACTCTCTCTAACACTCTCTCTAAAACTCTCTAAAACTCTCTAACACTCTCTAACACTCTCTCTAACACTCTCTCTAACACTCTCTCTAACACTCTTTTTGACACCCTCTCTAACACTCTGTCTAACACTCTCTCTCTCTCTAACACCCTCTCTAACACTCTCTCTATAACACCCTCTCTAACACCCTATCTAACACCCTCTCTAACACCCTCTCTAACACACTCTCTCTCTAACACTCTCTCTAACACTCTCCCTCTCTAACACTCTCTAACTCTCTATATCTCTCTAACACTCTCTAACACTCTCTATAGCACACTCTCTCTAACACTCTCTAACACTCTCTCTAAAACTCTCTCTCTAACACTCTCTCTAACACTCTCTAACACTCTCTAACTCTCTATATCTCTCTAACACTCTCTAACACTCTCTCTAACACTCTCTCTCTAACATTCTCTCTAACACTCTCTAACTCTCTATATCTCTCTAACACTCTCTAACACTCTCTATAGCACTCTCTCTCTAACATTCTCTCTAACACTCTCTCTCTAACACTCTCTCTAACACTCTCTCTCTAACACTCTCTCTCTAACACTCTCTCTAACACTCTCTCTAACACTCTCTCTAACACTCTCTCTCTCTAACACTCTCTCTCTAACACTCTCTCTAACACTCTCTCTAACACTCTCTCTAACACTCTCTCTCTCTAACACTCTCTCTCTAACATTCTCTCTAACACTCTCTCTCTAACATTCTCTCTAACACACTCTCTCTAAAACTCTCTCTAACACTCTCTCTCTAACATTCTCTCTAACACTCTCTCTCTAACATTCTCTCTAACACACTCTCTCTAAAACTCTCTCTAACACTCTCTCTCTAACACTCTCTCTCTAACACTCTCTCTAAAACTCTCTCTCTCTAACACTCTCTCTCTAACATTCTCTCTAACACTCTCTCTCTAACACTCTCTCTCTAACATTCTCTCTAACACTCTCTCTCTAACACTCTCTCTCTAACACTCTCTCTATATCTCTCTAACACTCTCTAACACTCTCTAACTCTCTATATCTCTCTAACACTCTCTAACACTCTCTATAGCACTCTCTCTCTAACATTCTCTCTAACACTCTCTCTCTAACACTCTCTCTAACACTCTCTCTCTAACACTCTCTCTCTAACACTCTCTCTCTAACACTCTCTCTAACACTCTCTCTAACACTCTCTCTAACACTCTCTCTCTCTAACACTCTCTCTCTAACATTCTCTCTAACACTCTCTCTCTAACATTCTCTCTAACACACTCTCTCTAAAACTCTCTCTAACACTCTCTCTAACACTCTCTCTCTCTAACACTCTCTCTCTAACACTCTCTCTAAAACTCTCTTTCTCTAACACTCTCTCTCTAACATTCTCTCTAACACTCTCTCTCTCTCTAACACTCTCTCTCTAACATTCTCTCTAACACTCTCTCTCTAACACTCTCTCTCTAACACTCTCTCTAAAACTCTCTCTAACACTCTTTCTCTAACACTCTCTCTCTAACACTCTCTCTAACACTCTCTCTCTAACACTCTCTCTAACACTCTCTCTCTAACACTCTCTCTCTAAAACTCTCTCTAACACTCTCTCTAACACTCTCTCTCTAACACACTCTCTCTAACACACTCTAACACTCACTCTAACACTCTCTCTCTAACACTCTCTCTCTAACACTCTCTCTAACACTCTCTCTAACACTCTCTCTCTAACATTCTCTCTAATACTCTCTCTAAAACTCTCTCTCTAACACTCTCTCTAACACTCTCTCTCTAACACACTCTCTCTAACACACTCTAACACTCTCTCTCTCTAACACTCGCTCTCTAACACTCTCTCTCTAACACTCTCTCTCTAACACTCTCTCTAACACTCTCTCTAACACTCTCTCTAACACTCTCTCTCTAACATTCTCTCTAATACTCTCTCTAACACACTCTCTCTAACACACTCTAACACTCTCTCTCTCTAACACTCGCTCTCTAACACTCTCTCTCTAACACACTCTCTCTAACACACTCTAACACTCTCTCTCTAACACTCTCTTTCTAACACATTCTCTCTAACACACTCTAACACTCTCTCTCTAACATTCTCTCTAATACTCTCTCTAAAACTCTCTCTAACATTCTCTCTAACACTCTCTCTCTAACACACTCTCTCTAACACACTCTAACACTCTCTCTAACACTCTCTCTAACACTCTCTCTAACACTCTCTTTCTAACACACACTCTCTAACATTCTCTCTAACACTCTCTAACACTCTCTCTCTAACACTCTCTCTCTCTAACACTCTCTCTCTAACACTCTCTCTCTAACACTCTCTCTAACACTCTCTCTCTAACACTCTCTCTCTAACACTCTCTCTAACACTCTCTCTAACACTCTCTCTCTAACATTCTCTCTAATACTCTCTCTCTCTCTAACATTCTCTCTCTAAAACTCTCTCTAAAACTCTCTCTAACACTCTCTCTAACACACTCTCTAACACACTCTAACACTCTCTCTAACACTCTCTCTAACACTCTCTTTAACACTCTCTCTAACACTCTCTCTCTAACACTCTCTCTAACATTCTCTCTAACACTCTCTAACTCTCTAATTTTCTTTCTAACACTCTCTAATTCTCTCTACCACTCTCTAACACTCTCTCTGGCACTCTCTCTAACACTCTCTCTCTCTCTAACACTTTCTAACTCTCTAATTCTCTAACACTCTCTCTCTCTCTAACGAACTCTCTAACTTTCTAACACTCTCTCTAACTCTCTCACTCTGTTTCTCTAGCTATCTGTCTCTAACTGTATCTCTCTCTCTCTCTCTCTCTCTGACTGTCTCTCTTTAACTCTCTCTCTCCCTCTCTCTCCAACTCCAGAACTCTGTCTCTGACTCTCACTGTAATTCCCTCTTCTTTAATCTCTCCTTACCTTTTTTTCTACCGCTCCGTCTCTTTCTCTAACTCTCTCTTTCTACGGGTTTCTCTAATTCTCTAACTCATACATACATACATACATACATACATACATAAAACACATTCACACATACACACATCCCTGCATACACACATACACATATACACGCAAACACATATACACGCATATAAACGCACATACACACATATACACATACAACTGCCCACATATAAATACACACACATTCAACACGTATACACATACATCATGTGCATATTTTTTACCTCAATTGATTCCATGCGAAGAACAGGTACACGACTAAAGCTGGCCGTCTTACAGAGACTCAATATGAAAACATGTATGACCAATTCTATGTATACCACGACGATACTATCTCCAGGCAGAACCATCATTATTCAGGACTAACTCAAGCAAGGAAGGTTAACGTGCCCAATTATTTCATGATTTGAACATTTTTTTTCTCAAAAATTGTTGTTGTTCGCGTGTTTAACACTTTAGAAAATTATCGTGAATGGATTCATGTTCTTAGACCCACTTTATAACAAGCACTCTAATTATAACTATGCTTGAAGCCTCTTCACATTGCAGATACGTCATTGGACGAAAGTTCGGACCTGACATGACAGCTCTACTTCTGTTATGCTGAGGTAATCTTTTCTTTAGCAGGAGAATCATAGCGTTATTTGAAAAGATAGCAGTATAATATGCAAGCGATATTTCTGGTATATCATTCTCTCCGATCAAAGAATGATTACATCTCACGGAAGTCTTCAGTAAAACATAACGACCCCTCTTCCCATCAGGGTCAGGTGGAAAATACTTTCTAAGACCCCACCACACACCAGGATCAGGTACAACATACTGACCAAGTTCCCACGTCACATCAGGTACAACATACTGACCAAGTCCCCACTTCACATCAGGGTCAGGTAAAACATACTGACCAAGTCCCCACCACATACAAGGGTCAGGTACACCATACTGACCAAGTCCCCACCTCTAATCAGGTAAAATATACTGACCAAGACCCCAACTCACACCAGAGTCAGTTGCAACATACTGACCAAAACCCCACCTCACACCAGGGTCAGGTGAAACGTACTGACCAAGACCTCAACTCACACCAGGGTCAGTTGCAACATGCTGACCAAAACCCCACCTTACACCAGGGTCAGGTAAAACGTACTGACCAAGACCCTCACCTCACACAAGGATCTGCTAAAACATACTGACGAAGACCCCCACCTCACACCAGGGTCAGATAAAATATACTGACCAAGTCCTCATCTTACGATCAGGTAAAACATACTGACCAAGACCTCACCTCCCATCAGATAAAAAATACTGACCAAGACCCAACCTCCCATCAGATAAAACATACTGACCAAGACCTCACCTCCCATCAGATAAAACATACTGACCAAGACCCAACCTCCCATCAGATAAAACATACTGACCAAGACCCCACCTCCCATCAGATAAAACATACTGACCAAGACCCCCATCTCCCATCAGATAAAACATACTGACCAAGACCCCCACCTCCCATCAGATAAAACATACTGACCAAGACCCCACCTCCCATCAGATAAAACATACTGACCAAGACCCCCACCTCCCATCAGATAAAACATACTGACCAAGACCCCCACCTCCCATCAGATAAAACATACTGACCAAGACCCCCACCTCCCATCAGATAAAACATACTGACCAAGACCTCACCTCCCATCAGATAAAAAATACTGACCAAGACCCAACCTCCCATCAGATAAAACATACTGACCAAGACCTCACCTCCCATCAGATAAAACATACTGACCAAGACCCAACCTCCCATCAGATAAAACATACTGACCAAGACCCCACCTCCCATCAGATAAAACATACTGACCAAGACCCCCATCTCCCATCAGATAAAACATACTGACCAAGACCCCCACCTCCCATAAGATAAAACATACTGACCAAGACCCCACCTCCCATCAGATAAAACATACTGACCAAGACCCCCACCTCCCATCAGATAAAACATACTGACCAAGACCCCCACCTCCCATCAGATAAAACATACTGACCAAGACCCCCACCTCCCATCAGATAAAACATACTGACCAAGACCCCCACCTCCCATCAGAGAAAACATACTGACCAAGACCCCACCTCCCATCAGATAAAACATACTGACCAAGACCTCATCTCCCATCAGATAAAACATACTGACCAAGACCCCCACCTCCCATAAGATAAAACATACTGACCAAGACCCCACCTCCCATCAGATAAAACATACTGACCAAGACCCCCACCTCCCATCAGATAAAACATACTGACCAAGACCCCCACCTCCCATCAGATAAAACATACTGACCAAGACCCCCACCTCCCATTAGATAAAACATACTGACCAAGACCCCCACCTCCCATCAGATAAAACATACTGACCAAGATCTCATTTCCCATCAGATAAAACATACTGACCAAGACCTCATCTCCCATCAGATAAAACATACTGACCAAGACCCCCCACCCCCCCCCCCCCCAATCAGATAAAACAATAAATAAGATTACTCTTTTTGTGTGCGATGAAAACGACGATAAGGAGTGAGTTGCTTCAGCTTTCATCGCATCCTGACCGTGCTGATGAGGGTGGATTGAGGACGTACCTCCAAGCGGTTGCTCTATGTTTGGCTTCTTTTGTGTATCGCTCACTACTATAGGGATCACGTCGATCCTACGTCTCTTTAGCCAGGCTGCTATAAACACAGCCCGTTTCCAGGGAGAACCACGTGGAAGCGAGATGAAGGTCTTGTCAATATATTTTACCGGACCCTGACAAACATGGTCAGATCAGTATAGTTTACCTGACCCTGACAAACATCGTCAGATCAGTATATTTTTTCGGACCCTGACAAACATGGTCAGATCAGTATAGTTTACCTGACCCTGACAAACATCGTCAGATCAGTATATTTTACCTGAACCTGACAAACATGGTCATATCAGTATTGTTTACCTGACCCTACAAACATCGTCAGATCAGTATATTTTACCAGACCCTGACAAACATCGTCAGATCAGTATATTTTACCTGACCCTGACAAACATCATCAGATCAGTATATTTTACCTGACCCTGACAAACATGGTCATATCAGTATTGCTTACCTGACCCTACAAACATCATCAGATCAGTATATTTTACCAGACCCTGACAAACATCGTCAGATCAGTATATTTTACCTGAACCTGACAAACATGGTCATATCAGTATTGTTTACCTGACCCTACAAACATCGTCAGATCAGTATATTTTACCAGACCCTGACAAACATCGTCAGATCAGTATATTTTACCTGACCCTGACAAACATCATCAGATCAGTATATTTTACCTGATCCTGACAAACATGGTCATATCAGTATTGTTTACCTGACCCTACAAACATCATCAGATCAGTATATTTTACCAGACCCTGACAAACATCGTCAGATCAGTATATTTTACCAGACCCTGACAAACATCGTCAGATCAGTATATTTTACCTGACCCTGACAAACATCATCAGATCAGTATATTTTACCTGACCCTGACAAACATGGTCATATCAGTATTGTTTACCTGACCCTACAAACATCATCAGATCAGTATATTTTACCAGACCCTGACAAACATCGTCAGATCAGTATATTTTACCTGACCCTGACAAACATCGGCAGATCAGTATATTTTACCTGACCCTGACAAACATCGTCAGATCAGTATATTTTACCTGACAAACATCGTTAGATCCGTATATTTTACTTAACTAGACGTTAGTTTCCTCTCCCCATTTTTAATTTGAGCGTCTAGCCTTGTCGACAGTCAGCTGGTCTTCCAGACTAGGATTACAGCGTGCGAGCTGTTCAAATTCATGAACAGACATCACAAGAAAGCCGGGCCGTGATTCGAGCCTTGTACCACCGCTCCTCAAGTCGACCCAGCTGTAAATGGGTGCCTGACGTATGAGTTGGGAAAGGTATTAACAGTAAGGAAGGGAACTGGCCACCCCACCTCACATAGGCTTCGACTTAGTACATGAAGACTTATCTTCATTCCCGACGGCAGTTGCTGTCATGAGACTGACCTTCACCTTTACCCCATATTTGGTTTGTAAACTATTCCCACAATTCCCTGGCCGCACAAATTCCCAGTTGAGAAGAAAAACGTGACGTTGCGTCTCTGTGTGTACTACGTCATGTACTGTACCGAAGCAATCATACGTCAGAAAAGGATAGTCCGTCCAGACAGTTGTTAGGTTGTATTCATCCATCGATTTGTCCATCGCTCTGTTTGCTCATATGTCACTCCATCCAACAATCGATTCTTCCGAATTGTGGCCCTCTTTCTGCTATCGTCTTACGTCCCTCTTCCACCCAGCCCCGTGTCGGGATGTTTCAGCAGGCGCCTCGGAGCATTACCAAATATTTACATCTTCAACAACGCAATCTTTATTTTTCTGAGCAGAACAAGCGTTGAGGTGGTGCTTAACAACTCACAGATACAGTGGCGGATTTCAGTTTGGGGCGGAGAAAACTGAATAATCCTGCAAAAATATAGCTAAAGAATCATCGAATTGTAACCCTCGGGGTTAAAATGATAGGGCTACTGTAAATTCTAAGTATACCGTAATATTGGACTAAAGAGAGGTGTGCGTGAAACCAAAGACCTCATTGTTTAAAACTATTTCTATTAATCCCCAATTGCAAATGATTGGGTACAGACTTCCTGTAAGGTGGCTGGCTGTATGGTGTTGAATTATTCTTCACTTGGAGCGAAGATACGAATAAATAGATCAATCATTGAACAAAAAAATTGTTTCAAAATTTATTTTTAAATGTTTCAAAACAATATTGCCTTTTTGGTGCTGTGAAAGTGAAGCAAAATTGCCTTTTAGGTCTTGTGAATATGAAACAAAATTATCAAATGTTAATTTTAATCAATACAATATTTCCGTTAGTACTAGCAATAATGGCGCCGTAATTGGCTGCGAGTCTACATTGCTCTACTGTTTTGGATCATTATGGATGCCGCCAGACCACGGATTTGCCTGGAATTCACACTAGTCGACGTCTTACACTTGTGTTCACGGGAACGTGGTGTTGTTTTCCGTCTGGACATGTTATTTCGTTCTTTTTTTGCGATTTCTTACGTCCGTTTATCCTGGTCCGGACACCGGCTGAATGGCACTACGCTTATACCTGTGTCGTATTTCACGGGTTAGTTCTGCCGGTTCACCTTCACGAATTTGGCGTGTGGGGATTTTAGATGCTACTATGATGAGCTGAATACAGATGGGGAGAGATGCCAGACTCACTCACGCGCTGAGTGTTGTTATCGAAAAGGCACGACAAACACCGTTAGATGCCTTCCCACCTTTCTACCCTACGGGTTACATGTTTACGGAAAGGCTTCGGTGGTAACCCTGAGGCAAAATCTGCATCCTATGCTATCTCTAGTCGTCTCGATGAATGTCTTGCCACTGGCAAAAGGTAGCTTAGGCTCTGTGAGTGAGGTTGACAGAAGGCGCAGTTTCTTCCTCACTTTAATCCAAATCACCGCGCAAGTCACCCATTTCAGCGAACACAGCAAGATATACGACTGCCCACACGGCTGAACAAAGAGAGTGGTCTTCATCACTTGTGATGGACAACTATCACTAGCAAGGCAAGATTTGCTCTCAACTTGTTGTTGTCGTTATTGTTGTAAATGCCTCTCATACTTGAGTAATGTACCCTCGAACAGCTTTCCTCGGTGGAAGGTTACAGTGTTGACATTCGGATGAGTAATTGATGAGGTGCGTCGGGTTCCTATTGACTGTGGTCAATTGCGGGAAACATGAGTAGGCTCAACAACTATCGGGATCATAGTATCGATCAACAACTAAGGGGATCATAGTATCGATCAACAACTATCGGGACCATAGTATCGATCAAAAACTAAGGGGATCATAGTATCGATCAACAACAAGGGGGATCATAGTATCGATCAACAACTATCGGGATCATAGTATCGATCAACAACTAAGGGGATCATAGTATCGATCAACAACTATCGGGATCACAGTATCGATCAACAACGATGGGGATCATAGCATCGATCAAAAACTATCGGGATCATAGTATCGATCAACAACTAAGGGGATCATAGTATCGATCAACAACAAAGGGGATCATAGTATCGATCAACAACTATCGGGATCATAGTATCGATCAACAACTTGTTACCAAGAGTGCCATGGAACAGCCTGATTCCATTGGGAACTGATTGAAAGTGACGTTGGGTATTGATCTGCATGTTTCACTTGACCCTGACTAACATAGTCTGGCCTGTATGTTTCAACTGACCCTGACTAACATAGTCTGATCTGTATGTTTCACCTGGCCTTGACTAACATAGTCTGGCCTGTATGTTTCAACTGACCCTGACTAACATAGTCTGATCAGTATGTTTCACCTGGCCTTGACTAACATAGTCTGATCTGTATGTTTCACCGGACCCTGACTAACATAGCCTGATATGTATGTTTCACCTGGCCTTGACTAACATAGCCTGATCTGTATGTTTCACCTGGCCTTGACTAACATAGCCTGATCAGTATGTTTCACCTGGCCTTGACTAAAATAGTCTGATCTGTATGTTTCACCTGATCCTGACTAGCATAGTCTGCCTGTATGTTTCACCTGGCCTTGACTAACATAGTCTGATCAGTATGTTTCCCCTGGCCTTGACTAACATAGTCTGATCAGTATGTTTTACCTGGCCTTGACTAACATAGCCTGATCTGTATGTTTCATCTGGCCTTGACTAACATAGTCTGATCTGTATGTTTCACCTGGCCTTGACTAACATAGCCTGATCTGTATGTTTCACCTGGCTTTGACTAACATAGCCTGATCTGTATGCTTCACCTGGCCTTGACTAACATAGTCTGATCAGTATGTTTCACCTGGCCTTGACTAACATAGTCTGATCAGTATGTTTCACTTGGCCTTGACTAACATAATCTTATCTGTATGTTTCACCTGGCCTTGACTAACATAGTCTGATCTGTATGTTTCACCTGACCCTGACTAACATAGCCTGATATGTATGTTTCACCTGGCCTTGACTAACATAGCCTGATCTGTATGTTTCACCTGGCCTTGACTAACATAGCCTGATCTGTATGTTTCACCTGGCCTTGACTAACATAGCCTGATCTGTATGTTTCACCTGGCTTTGACTAAAATAGTCTGATCTGTATGTTTCACCTGATCCTGACTAACATAGTCTGGCCTGTATGTTTCGCCTGGCCTTGACTAACATAGCCTGATCAGTATGTTTCACCTGGCCTTGACTAACATAGTCTGATCAGTATGTTTCACCTGGCCTTGACTAACATAGTCTGATCAGTATGTTTCACTTGGCCTTGACTAACATAATCTGATCTGTATGTTTCACCTGGCCTTGACTAACATAGTCTGATCTGCATGTTTCACCTGACCCTGACTAGCATAGTCGGATCTGTATGTTTCACCTGATCCTGACTAACATAGTCTGGCCTGTATGTTTCATTTGGCCTTGACTAACATAGTCTGATCAGTATGTTTCACCTGGCCTTGACTAACATAGTCTGATCAGTATGTTTCACCTGGCCTTGACTAACATAGTCTGATCAGTATGTTTCACCTGGCCTTGACTAACATAGCCTGATCTGTATGTTTCACCTGGCTTAGACTAACATAGCCTGATCTCTATGTTTCATCTGGTCCTGACTAACATAGTCTGATCAGTATGTTTCACCTGGCCTTGACTAACATAGTCTGATCTGTATGTTTCATCTGGCCTTGACTAAAATAGTCTGATCTGTATGTTTCACCTGGCCTTGACTAACATAGCCTGATCTGTATGTTTCACCTGGCTTTGACTAACATAGCCTGATCTGTATGCTTCACCTGGCCTTGACTAACATAATCTGATCTGTATGTTTCACCTGACCTTGACTAACATAGTCTGATCTGTATGTTTCACCTGACTCTGACTAACATAGTCTGGCCTGTATATTTCACCTGGCCTTGACTAATATAGTCTGATCAGTATGTTTCACCTGGCCTTGGCAAACATAATCTGATCTGTATGTTTCACCTGGCCTTGACTAACATAATCTGATCTGTATGTTTCACCTGGGCTTGACTAACATAGCCTGATCTGTATGTTTCACCTGGCCTTGACTAACATATTCTGGCCTGTATGTTTCCTCTGGCCTTGACTAACATAGTCTGATCAGTATGTTTCACATAGCCTTGACTAACATAGTCTGATCTGTATGTTTCACCTGGCCTTGACTAACATAGCCTGATCTCTATGTTTCACCTGGCCTTGACTAACATAGTCTGATCTGTATGTTTCACCTGGCCTTGACTAAGATAGTCTGGCCTGTGTGTTTCCCCTGTTCTTGACTAACATAGTCTGGCCTGTATGTATCCTCTAACCGAACGTAAGTCTCATCTCGTCATACTCTCAACTATTAACAGTTTTGAAGTACAGACAATAGAACAGACAATAGAACAGACATTAGAACAAACAATAGAACAGACTATAGACCAGAGAATAAAACATATAAATAGCACAGTTGTACAAAAAGTTTTTCAAAAAGAGTGGTACTCGAAGCAATAGCAGAAAAAGAAGATGATGAAGAAGAAGAAGAAGAAGAAGAAAACAAAGAGGAGAAAGAAGACGATTCACTGTGAGAATCACAGATTCCTTCAGTGTGGAGAACTGAATGGACAGCTGCAATGATAAGTGTGTCGTAAAAGCTGACTAAAGAGGGTTGTGCGTTGGATAACAAATAGCTACAGAAACCACCACTAAGAGAACGGGTAATAGAATTTGGTGCAGGCTTCCTGCGAGGAGGATGTATGTAATTGAGGTCGTAAACGTTATTAGGAAAGAAATAGAGAAGAAAATAAGAAGACAATCTTGATGACAGAAGGACGTGGAGGAAGATAGAATAATAACAATAACGAGGTGCCGTCTCCGCATCTTAGGATGGCGGTAATGGATCGCCAGCTATCTCTGTACCGCGCCAAGTTGGTACACTCAGTCAAACTGGGGCCCGACCACATCCTGATGCTGTCTGTCCATCTGTACCTCTGCCGCCCTCTGGCTCTCTTACTCTCTACCGTTCCCTCCAAAATGACCTTCAACAGACTGTCAATGTCAACTAACATTACCTGAGGGGATCAAGATGCGGAGCAGCGCATGAGCTGCAGTGGTCAGCGACCCATAGCTGACTGCTAGCGTCAGGGCCAGCGAACCATAGCTGCCAAGACCCTTCTACACCTCAACGCGGTGATCTTGGATAATAGGCTGCAGCAGGGCAGACTGGCTAAGGAGAAGGGATCGAAGAGGGAATGCTAACCCGGTACTCACAAAATAAATTGTTGCTGAAGTCGGATGTGTTGGACCGAAAGGTGCAAATATCGCAGTCAAGCTGTAAACTACGACACATCGCATTCTGTTCTCTGGACTACTTTCTGCTCATTATCATGTAGCATATTCTTTGTATAACGTCGCTCCCATCACAGTCTGTCTGAAAGAAACTCGGTCCCTTGCCGAAACTCCAGCCTCCGCCACAATCATACCCAGGCATTCCTGGATATCTTGGTGCCATCGTCTTCTTGGTCTACCTCTGCCTCTTTTGCCTGGCACCATACCTTCCATCACCGTTCTCTCAAGACCGTTGTGTCTCTTGATGTGACCAAAGTATTTGCATTTTCTAGCCAAAATGGAATTGATAAACCAGTTCTCCTCTATGCTCAACTCTTGCCGAATGTCTACATTTGTTCTTCTCTCTGTCCAGGGTATTCTGAGGATCTTTCTGTAACATTTTGACTCGAAGGATTCGATTCTTTGTCTGGAAGTTTTGGTAATCGTCCATGATTCACATCCATAAAGTGCCACAGGAAAAACACAGGCTCTCAAGACTTTTACTTTGATCATTTTGTTGGTACTCTGTCATAATTTCTTCCGGCTGTTCAGTCTCTGCATTGCTAACGCTAGTCTTCTTCTGATTTCTTTCGAGCAGTCGCCATTTATGTCAATTCTGGAGCCCAGATATTCAAAATGTGTGACCTGACCTATTTCCTCACCACCCACTGTAAATTTATGCTGACGTGTTTTGTTGGTGGTCATTATCTTTGTTGTATTTATGTTTATGAACAGGTTTTGATCTTTACTATGTCCATTCACGGCTGCTACATAAGCCATTTCAGTGTTTGGTAGTGGGAGATTGAGAACGAACGAAGCCAAGCCACGCCAACTAACATGACCAAAATATTTTATGTTTCTGCGTTTCATCTCCTTCAGAAGTATCCTCTCCACCTTCAGCTGCTCCAGAACCTGACGTTTTGTTATCCTGTCTTTCCAAGAATCTCGTCCAAGTCTTCTGATGACCTACATTACGAAAGCCTCAATACTCTTCTCAATTTTCATGATCAGGGTCCAGGTTTCTATTCCTTACAATAAAACTGAAATAATAATAATAATGAATATAAGAAGAAGAAGAAGGAGAAGAAGAAGGAGAAAAAGGAGAAGGAGAAGAAGGAGAAGGAGAGGAAGAAGAAGGAGAAGAAAAAGAAGAAGGTGAAAAAGGAGGAGAAGAAGGAGAAGAAAATGATACGGAAGAAGATAAAAGAATGAAAAATTGAAAAAGAAGAAGAGAATAAACCAAAAGAAGTTACAGAAGAAAGGAGACGTAGACGAAGGAGAAGGAGAAGAAGAAGATGAAAAAGAACAAGAAGAACAAGAACAAAAAGAACAAGAAGAACAAGTAAAAAAGAAGAAAATGATGGAGAAGGAGGAGGAGAAGAAAAAGAAGAAGAATGCGGAGGAGGGGGGAGGAGGAGAAGAAAAAGAAGAAGAAGAAGAAAATGGAAATGATTATGATGGAGATAACAAAAACCAGAAATACGACGGACACATCACATTGTAGGAGGAGACAAGATAAAAAAAACCTTCAGAATTAAAGCAGACAAGAGAAAGAAAATCTGAAACAAAGTGAAATAAAGCGGGAAACTATATTCTTCTCTGTCTTCTGTCCGATTGTTTTGAAGACCACTCTAGCCTCAACCTCCTCAATTCACTTTCAAGATTCCAGATATATACTGGCGTCTTTGTGTGCATGTATTTCATTCAGCTTTTCCTGGAATTTCCATCCATATTCATGGAAGCAGGGGGGAACATCAATAGCACAATCCAAGATTGCCGCCCCTGTTGATGAATTGTCTGCCCCCTGATTCACTCTTCTTTCCCTTGTGTATTGAGTAGTCTCCCTTTGAATATTTCCCGCTCTTCGTCTTGTCAATACGAGTCTGTGTGAACGGGACAGAAGGTGAGCCATTTTTGTATTCAAGTAACGTTCTTAAACTGTCCTTCGTGCAACGCACTTTGAATTAAATAGCTGGAGAAACGAATGGGGCATTTTTGTCAGTTCTGCACTTTGATGCGGCCAGAGATAACAAACAAAAGACGTATGAAAGCAAAACACTGTGATTGGAGAAACATAAATTGCACAAGAATAATTTAGATCTTTATTCTTCTTAGTTCTTAGTCGACCTGTACTTCTACAAGGACAGATGCCCATGTGCAGGTCCCAGCTCTGGTATGGCTTGGCTTTGTTCGTTCTCAATTTCCCCCTACCAAACCCTAATATGGCTTAAGTATCAGAATGTAGTCCAGAGAACGGAATGGGTTGTCATAGTTTACAGATTGACTTCGATATTTGCACCTTTCGGTCCAACACATCCGACTTCAGCAAGCATTTTTTTAGTACCGGGTCCCTCTTCGATCCCTTCTCCTTAGTCAGTCTGCCCTGCTGCAGCCTGTTATCCAGGATCACCGCGTGGAGGTGTAGAAGGGTCTTGGCAGCTATGGTTCACTGGCAGTCAGCTATGGGTCGCTGACCACTGCAGCTCATGCGCTGCTCAGCATCTTGATCCCCAGCTCTGGTATGAGCTGGATGTAGCCGGGAGAAGGGTTTCCTGTAGCTCGAGCAGCTTAATACTCCACTGCGTTGGAACAAGCCCTTACCATTAACCAATGTGCGAGTCCATCTTAATAGACTCAAACATTAGAGTAACAAAGATCCTCAGCCTGTTAGGCGCCATAAATGCTGCTCTAAACAAACCACCAAACCTGTTATGCCATGTCACACAGTTAGTCGCCTCTTACGACATGATCTCTGTGTGGCAGTGGTGCTATTCTTGTCCTTGTCATACACAAAAACTCCGTCAGACCAATTTTTAATTTGCAAGATCATTTCAGAAGTTCACAATTTTAGATATTTGGGAAGATTTCTCAAGCTTTGAGTCGATGACTGACAAAGCGATATTTGGCAATTGCGTTTGGTGGCGTCTTTAAACGCAGCAACAAACTTCCTCCACCTCACCTGCTGCGGAGATTCTTCGTAATCTGACATCTGGAATCCTGGTATCCAATCAAACATAACTAGGGTCTGATGTCAGGTGGCATCATAATGTTTCAACTTATTTCAATCTTTTGTTTTGAAATACTTTCTTCATCTTCTTCTTCTCCTTCTTCTTCTTCTTCTTCTTCTTCTTCTTCTTCTTCATCTTCTTCTTCAATTCGTCTTCCTCTTGTTCTTCATCATCATCGTCTTCTTCTTCTTCTTTTTCATCTTCATCTTCATCTTCTTCTTCTTATTATTATTATTCTTCGTCTTTCTTCTTCTTCTTCTTACTCTTCTTCTGCTTCTTCTTCTTCTTCTTCGTCTTATTTTCTTCTTCTTCTTCTTCTTCTTGTTCCTCTTCTTCTTCTTCTTCTTCTTCTTCTTATTATTATTATTATTATTATTATTATTATTATTATTATTATTATTATTCTCATTCTTCTTCTTCTTCTTCTCATTCTTCTTCTTCTTTTTCTTCTTCTTCTTCTTCTTCTTCTTCTTCTTATTATTATTATTCTTCTTCTTCTTCTCCTCATTCTTCTTCTTTTTCTTTTTCTTCTTCTTCTTCTTCTTGTTCCTCTTCTTCTTCTTCTTCTTCTTCTTCTTCTTCTTCTTCTCATTCTTCTTCTTCTTCTTCTTCTTCTTCTTCTTCTTCTTGTCCCTCTTCTTCTTCTTCTTCTTCTTCTTCTTCTTCTTCTTCTCATTCTTCTTCTTCTTCTTCTTCTTCTTCTTCTTCTTCTTCTTCTTCTTCTTGTTCCTCTTCTTCTTCTTGTTCCTCTTCTTCTTCTTCTTCTTCTTCTTCTCATTCTTCTTCTTCTTCTTCTTCTTCTTCTTCTTGTTCCTCTTCTTCTTCTTCTTCTTCTTCTTCTTCTCATTCTTCTTCTTCTTCTTCTTCTTCTTCTTCTTCTTCTTCTTCTTCTTCTTGTTCCTCTTCTTCTTCTTCTTCTTGTTCCTCTTCTTCTGCTTCTTTTTCTTCTTCTTCTTCTTCTTCTTCTTCTTTCTCTTCTTCTTCTCTTTACTTGTATTCTTCTTCTTCTTCGTCTTCTTCTTCGTTCGCTCTTCAACTCCCGTTACAAAGCCCTGAAAAGGTAAATTGTCAGACCCATTTATAGTTCAAATTGGGGTCAGACAAGGATACCTACAACATCCAACAAACAGGGGTCAGACAGGGATTTCTACTATCTCCAACAAACATGGGTCAGAGAGGGACGTCGACTATTTCCAACAAACTGGGGTCAGACAAGGATACCTACAATATCCAACAAACTGGGGTCAGACAAGGATACCTACAACATCCAACAAACAGGGGTCAGACAGGGATTTCTACTATCTCCAACAAACAGGATTCAGAGAGGGACGTCGACTATTTCCAACAAACTGGGGTCAGACTGGGACGTCTACAATCTCCAACAAACTAGGATCAGACAGGGACGTCTAATATCTCCAACAGACTGGGATCAGACAGGGATGTCTAATATCTCTAACAGACTGGGATTAGACAGAGACGTCTACAATCTCCAACAGACAGGGGTCAGACAGGGACGTCTCTCCAACAGACAGGGGTCAGACAGGGATGTCTACAATCTCCAACAGACAGGGGTCAGACAGGGATGTCTACAATCTCCAACAGACAGGGGTCAGACAGGAATGTCTACAGTCTCCAACAGACAGGAGTCAGACAGGGATGTCTACAATCTCCAACAGACAGGGGTCAGGCAGGGACGTCTCTCCAACAGACAGGGGTCAGACAGGGACGTCTCTCCAACAGACTGGGGTCAGACAGGGATGTCTACAATCTCCAACGATATGTCTCATGGTCATGGCCTGGATGATGTAACAGACTACAGGGGTAGAAAAACAAGAACACGGTAAACATTTGATATGCAACTGGAAATCCTCTGTATTGTAGACTATATGTGTATGCTGTCACAAAAGCAATAGGGCATACATCTAAAGATGACCATAATAACATATAAAGCAACAACAGTGGTGTTGAAGATTAGTGCTAACAAGACAATATTTATATTTCTAGTCTTCTTCTTCTTCGTCTTCGTTTGACCTCAATCTCCGACTACCAAACATTGAAGGGGCTTAAGTAGCAGAATGTAGTCCAGAGAACGGAATGCGTTGTGTCGTAGTTTATAGCTTGACTGCGATATTTGCACCTTTCAGTCCAACACATCCGACTTCAGCAAGCATTTTTTTGAGTACCGGGTTAACATTTCCTCTTCGATCGCTTCTCCTTAGCCAGTCTGCCCTGCTGCAGCCTGTTATCCAGGATCACCGCGTGGAGGTGTAGAAGGGTCTCGGTAGCTATGGTTCGCTGGCCCTGACGCTAGCAGTCAGCTATGGGTCGCTGACCATTGCAGTTCATGCTCTGCTCAGCATCTTGATCTCATATTTCTAGTCTAATAGTCTATATTTTGGATTCATATGTAAATGGAAAGAATGGAAATTAACATGGCGGACAAGATGGCCAAGTCAAGTTGAGGGTTTGGCTCGAAAAGTCGTTTCCTATCCTTGTAGTATATCGATCTTCAACAAATAAAATGTCATGGTTTCCTATCATGACCCACCCAAACTAGTTCTATTCACATCCTGCCCTCCGTCCTGATATGGGCATCTAGCTATCTCTTCCATGAGTGTCTCGGTCGTCCGCTATTTCTCTTACTCTGTGGATTCCAGAATATAGACTGTCTTGCAATGTTATCAATTGTTTTCCGTAATGTGTGATCCATCCAGCACCTCCTCCTCCGCCATGCTCCACAGGTGTCTGTTCGGTACTTTCTATCAGTTTGATTGGGGAGGACGACTAACGTCTAGTCCGGTACAATATACTGATCAGATATATTAGTCAGGGTCAGGTACAGTATACTGATCAGATATATTAGTCAGGGTCAGGTACAGTATACTGATCAGATATATTAGTCAGGGTCAGTTACAGTATACTGATCAGACATGTTAATCTGGGTCAGGTACAACATACTGATCAGACATGTTAGTCTGGGTCAGGTACAACATACTGATCAGACATGTTAGTCAGGGTCAGATACAACATACTGATCAGACATGTTAGTCAGGGCCAGGCACAACATACTGATCAGACATGTTAGTCAGGATCAAGTACAACATACTGATTAGACATGTTAGTCTGGGTCAGGTACAACATACTGATCAGACATGTTAGTCTGGGTCAGGTACAACATACTGATCAGATATGTTAGTCAGGGTCAGACAAAACATACTGGCCAAAGCCATCACCTCGGCTTCCCATTAGCCCTTCCTGGAAACGGGCTGTTTTATGGCAGCCTGGCTAACCAGATGAGGGATCGACGGGAGTGGTGAGTGACACGCAGATGAAGCCAAGCATAGCTCAACCGCCTAGAGGACCCAGGTCCACCTTTATCAGCACGCTCGGAATGTGAGGAAAGCTACCACAACCCGCCATTGAACGTCCTTTTCGGGACGCACAGAATAGTAACCTACTCATTATGAGCATTCGCAAACAACAACATTTTTTATCCTATAGTACCATTTTCCCCCTTCATTCTGCGCAGACAACCATTTACAAAAGGCTGCACATATTTCGTAAGTGCCTGTGTTGTCTCTCATGCTGTAGAACCATACAAGACAACAGACTCTACGTTGTGTTTTAATACTCTTATTTTGATGGTAGTTTCACATTTTTTCTTCTGGAAACTTCTCTCGTCTTTTGTATCCGTAACGTAATATAATTTTCTAGGCCTGCTAATATGTCTATATTGCTAACACGAAATATAAAAGACGCCACATTCTGAAAGAGGCTGATGTGTGTGTGTGTGTGTGTGTGTGTGTGTGTGCGTGCGTGCGTGCGTGCGTGCGTGCATGTGTGTGTGTGTGTGTGTATATATAAGTATTTTATTAGATATTAAATATATTTTTTTAGTCAGAGTGTGAGTCATTCTTGAATGCATTGCCACAGGAAGAAGTGTAGGCAAAGACAATTAATGCACTTAATAATAGATTTAATACGCACAGCTTTTAGAGCTAGGAAATGGAGATTAAATTGGTTGCATACAGACTCTACCAAGCCAGTATAAGGACGTTAAGTTAAGTTAAGAGAAGTTGAGTTCAGTATATATATATATATATATATATATATATATATATATATATATATACATACACACACACACACACACACACACACACACACACACACACACACGCACGCACACACACACACACATACACGATCTATGTTCAAAAATAATTCCACTTAAATTTTTCCGCGGAAACAAATCGAGCATTTTCTTTGGCAGGGAAATATAGGGGACTGTCAGGCGCATGCGAAAATTGTTTGTAGAACTATGTGCTGTACAGAAGGGATTGGCACAACGCCAGTCCTTTCTGTAAGTGCAGCCGCTGTTATACCGAGAAAATTCCCCGCCACGCTCAGTCAAATTGGACACGATGTTATTTCAAACCCGGTATGTTAGTATTGCAAACGATGCCTGCACTAGATTTACACTACTACACCAGTGGCTGCCCATCAGTCATTCTTTTTTTTTTTTTTTTTTGCTTAGATGTTTGCCTCACTAGTTTCTACTGGCGGAGGCGCGCCATTTTCCACCCCAGACCGTAGTCAATTGGGCGATATCAGGACGCATAAACCAGTGCTTGGATGCATGTGTGCATCTGTATGTACCTATGCTAGGTTTGTGCGCCCTCAGAAGCTAGCCCAACCAAAGTGCAATGGAAGGGCTTTACCACGAGGGCGCGTGTGAAAGTTGTGCAAGGGTGTGACTGTAGGACAGAGTCAAATGAAACAGAGTGAGGTGAGAGAGAGAGAGAAGAGCTCTGGCCCCTCGACGTGACCACCCATCAGTCATTCTTTTTTTTTTTTTTTTTGCTTAAATGTTTGCCTCACTAGTTTCTACTGGCGGAGGCGCGCCATTTTCCACCCCAGACCGTAGTCCATTGGGCGATATCAGGACGCATAAACCAGTGCTTGGATGCATCTGTATGTACCTATGCTAGGTTTGTGCGCCCTCAGAAGCTAGCCCAACCAAAGTGCAATGGAAGGGCTTTACCACGAGGGCGCGTGTGAAAGTTGTGCAAGGGTGTGACTGTAGGACAGAGTCAAATGAAACAGAGTGAGGTGAGAGAGAGAGAGAAGAGCTCTGGCCCCTCGACGTGACCACCCATCAGTCATTCTTTTTTTTTTTTTTTTTGCTTAGATGTTTGCCTCACTAGTTTCTACTGGCGGAGGCGCGCCATTTTCCACCCCAGACCGTAGTCAATTGGGCGATATCAGGACGCATAAACCAGTGCTTGGATGCATGTGTGCATCTGTATGTACCTATGCTAGGTTTGTGCGCCCTCAGAAGCTAGCCCAACCAAAGTGCAATGGAAGGGCTTTACCACGAGGGCGCGTGTGAAAGTTGTGCAAGGGTGTGACTGTGGGATAGAGTCAAATGAAACAGAGTGAGGTAAGAAGAGAGAGTAGGGGAAGAGTGGTCCCCGTTGCATGATCAGTCATTCTTAGACAGGCGGAAATCGTAAGGACAAAATCTCTTCTGGCATTTAGACTGGCGTTCTCCTGATGACTAGATCAGTGTTGTTAGCTCTATACTCTGCATCATACAGCCCAGCACGTGCTTGAATAACCAGTTTGTTTTGGGCTAAATAACATCTGACTAGACTGTAGTTTAGAGGGTGAGAGTTGGTGATCTGTTACCGATTAAGTCCATTCCTACTTTATATTCATGGTAGTTTCCCTTTTTACTTGTTATCTCCCCTTAGTAGACCTTGCTTTCTGACTTACAAAATGCAAAACAGCTGTTCGCGTCTGGATTTCATTGGTACATCTGTTTCCGGTGCATACAATTGACGTAAGAGTGCGTTTCTTTATAACTCTATAGTCGACTCAAATTTTAAAATATTTGTGTTTGTTAATTACATATACATAATTTGCAGGATCGATTCTGTCAAACATAGAATAACTATACTTCTTACTTGCTTAGTCACTCTACTACTGCTATTGGGATTAGAGTTCTTCTTTTCTTTGTTTCGGGACTTGAAGCTTCTGCCTGCCGAGGATGTCGCTGAATGCCCACAATGAGTAGATTTTCTTTTATGTGCGCCCTAAAAATGACGTTAAGATTGCTGTGTGTTGTAGCTTTCCTCGCATCCTGAGTATACTGAAAAAGGTGGATCGGGGTCCTCCAGACTGTTGTGCTATGCTTGGCTTTATCTGCGTGTCGCTCACTACTACGAGGATCACGTCGATCCCTCAACTCGTTAGCCAGGTTGTCATGAAAACGTCCCGTTTACAGGGAGGACTACGAGGAAGTTGAAATGAGAGTCTTGGCCAGTATGTTGTACCTGACCCTGACTAACATGTCTGATCAGTATGTTGTACCTGACCCTGACTAACATGTCTGATCAGTATGTTTTACCTGACACTGACTAACATGTCTGATCAGTGTGTTGTACCTGACCCTGACTAACATGTCTGATCAGTATGTTTTACCTGACCCTGACTAACATGTCTGATCAGTATGTTGTACCTGACCCTGAATAACATGTCTGATCAGTATGTTGTACCTGACCAGACGTTCGTCTTCCTCCCCGCTTGTTAAGGTAGACTATATATGCGCAACCATTCTTGGTCGCCTATTTGGATGTTCCAGATAGGTAATAATAATACTACTGTTTCAAAAAGCCCCCTCCCCCCCCCCCTCTCTCTGTTCCCACTGATCCTTAGCCTCTTACAAACTTATATTGATAGAGACTTGTATGGAATGGTCTAAACTTTCTATATCTTCTATTCTCTTGGTTTGTCTGCTGCCCTCCCCTTCCGGGGTCGCAGAGAGTGGCATGCGTTTCCGGTAAGTGGGAGACTTGCAGGTACATGGAGTGTTTCTTTGACCACCTCTTTCCATCGTGAGATTTAATTTAAGATGTTTAATTTAAGATATTTAATTTATGGTGTTTAATTTAAGATATTTAATTTATGGTGTTTAATTTAAGACGTTTAATTTAAGATATTTCATTTATGGTGTTTAATTTAAGATATTTCATTTATGGCGTTTAATTTAAGATATTTCAATTTATGGTGTTTAATTTAAGATGTTTAATTTATGGTGTTTAATTAAAGATATTTAATTTGTGGTGTTTAATGTCAGATGTTTAATTTAAGATATTTAATTTATAGTGTTTAATTTAATTTAAGATATTCAATTTATGGTGTTTAATTTAAGAAATGGAATTTATGGCGTTGAATTTAAGATGTTCAATTGAAGATAGGGTGTACCGACGAATGCCCGTGCGGTACTGGTAAAATGACCACTGAACATCTGCTGCAGAACTGCCCGACATACGAGGATCAGAGAGAGCAGATGTGGCCATTGCCAGTTGAACTGCAAGACAAGCTCTATGGTAGTGGCGAGAGTCTCAGGATGACCGCCGCTTTTTTCGAGAAAATAATGGTTACTGCCTGACTGTGTACGCAGAAGAAGAAGAAGAAGAATTTAAGATGTTCAATTTATGGTGTTTAATTTAAGATATTTAAGTTATGATGTTTCTTCTTCTTCGTTTGTTCCCAATCTCCCACTACCAAACCCTGAAAGGGCTTAAGTAGCAGAATGTAGTCCAGAGAACAGAATGCGTTGTGTCGAAGTTTACAGCTTGGCTGGGATATTTGCACCTTTCGGTCCAACACATCCGACTTCAACAAGCATTTTTTGAGTACCGGGTTAGCATTCCCTCTTCGATCCCTTTTCCTTATCCAGTCTGCCCTAATGCAACCTGTTATCCAGGATCACCGCGTGGAGGTGTAGAATGGTCTTGGCAGCTATGGTTCGCTGGCCCTGACGCTTGCAGTCAGCTATGGGTCGCTGACCACTGCAGCTCTTGCGCTGCTCAGCATGTTGATCCCATTTATGATGTTTAATTTAAGATGTTTAATTTAAGATATTTAATTTATGGTGTTTAATTTAAGATATTTAATTTATGGTGTTTAATTTAAGATATTCAATTTAAGATGTTTAGTTTAAGATATTTAATTTGATTTGCTACCTCTTTTCCTCTTCCCCTGTAGATTCCATTTCAGGACCTGTCTGTCCACGTTTTATAATGATTTCCGTAGTATGTGTCCTATCCAACCCCATTTCCTACATTGGATCTGTTGCTCCATTGATTGTTGTTGGCCCCTTTCCCACAAGTCTTCATTCCCCACCATTTCTTGTCAGTCAATACCCATTACCCTCTGTAGACATTTATTCATGAACGTCTGGAACTTCCTCTGTAATTCCTTTGTTGTTCTCCAAGTTTTTGCTCCGTACTGATTAAACATCAGAATTAAACAATCTTAAATTGGCACTAATCTTAACTTCCCTGGATAACCATATATTATTCTTTGTTGTTCTCCAAGTTTCTGCTCCGTACTGATTAAACATCAGAATTAAACAATCTTAAATTGGCACTAATCTTAACTTCCCTGGATAACCATATATTATTCTTTGTTGTTCTCCAAGTTTCTGCTCCGTACTGATTAAACATCAGAATTAAACAATCTTACATCGGCACTAATCTTAACTTCCCTGGATAACCATATATTATTCTTTGTTGTTCTCCAAGTTTCTGCTCCGTACTGATTAAACATCAGAATTAAACAATCTTACATCGGCACTAGTCTTAACTTCCCTGGATAACCATATATTATTCTTTGTTGTTCTCCAAGTTTCTGCTCCGTACTGATTAAACATCAGAATTAAACAATCTTACATCGGTACTAATCTTAACTTCCCTGGATAACCATATATTATTCTTTGTTGTTCTCCAAGTTTCTGCTCCGTACTGATTAAACATCAGAATTAAACAATCTTACATCGGCACTAGTCTTAACTTCCCTGGATAACCATATATTATTCTTTGTTATTCTCCAAGTTTCTGCTCCGTACTGATTAAACATCAGAATTAAACAATCTTACATCGGCACTAGTCTTAACTTCCCTGGATAACCATATATTATTCTTTGTTGTTCTCCAAGTTTCTGCTCCGTACTGATTAAACATCAGAATTAAACAATCTTACATCGGCACTAGTCTTAACTTCCCTGGATAACCATATATTATTCTTTGTTGTTCTCCAAGTTTCTGCTCCGTACTGATTAAACATCAGAATTAAACAATCTTAAATTGGCACTAATCTTAACTTCCCTGGATAACCATATATTATTCTTTGTTGTTCTCCAAGTTTCTGCTCCGTACTGATTAAACATCAGAATTAAATAATCTTACATCGGCACTAGTCTTAACTTCCCTGGATAACCATATATTATTCTTTGGTTTTCTCCAAGTTTCTGCTCCGTACTGATTAAACATCAGAATTAAACAATCTTACATCGGCACTAGTCTTAACTTCCCTGGATAACCATATATTATTCTTTGTTGTTCTCCAAGTTTCTGCTCCGTACTGATTAAACATCAGAATTAAACAATCTTACATCGGCACTAGTCTTAACTTCCCTGGATAACCATATATTATTCTTTGTTGTTCTCCAAGTTTCTGCTCCGTACTGATTAAACATCAGAATTAAACAATCTTACATCGGCACTAGTCTTAACTTCCCTGGATAACAACCATATATTATTCTTTGTTGTTCTCCAAGTTTCTGCTCCGTACTGATTAAACATCAGAATTAAACAATCTTACATCGGCACTAGTCTTAACTTCCCTGGATAACCATATATTATTCTTTGTTGTTCTCCAAGTTTCTGCTCCGTACTGATTAAACATCAGAATTAAACAATCTTACATCGGCACTAGTCTTAACTTCCCTGGATAACCATATATTATTCTTTGTTGTTCTCCAAGTTTCTGCTCCGTACTGATTAAACATCAGAATTAAACAATCTTACATCGGCACTAGTCTTAACTTCCCTGGATAACAACCATATATTATTCTTTGTTGTTCTCCAAGTTTCTGCTCCGTACTGATTAAACATCAGAATTAAACAATCTTACATCGGCACTAGTCTTAACTTCCCTGGATAACCATATATTATTCTTTGTTGTTCTCCAAGTTTCTGCTCCGTACTGATTAAACATCAGAATTAAACAATCTTACATCGGCACTAGTCTTAACTTCCCTGGATAACCATATATTATTCTTTGTTGTTCTCCAAGTTTCTGCTCCGTACTGATTAAACATCAGAATTAAACAATCTTACATCGGCACTAGTCTTAACTTCCCTGGATAACCATATATTATTCTTTGTTGTTCTCCAAGTTTCTGCTCCGTACTGATTAAACATCAGAATTAAACAATCTTACATCGGCACTAGTCTTAACTTCCCTGGATAACCATATATTATTCTTTGTTGTTCTCCAAGTTTCTGCTCCGTACTGATTAAACATCAGAATTAAACAATCTTACATCGGCACTAGTCTTAACTTCCCTGGATAACCATATTTTATTCTTTGTTGTTCTCCAAGTTTCTGCTCCGTACTGATTAAACATCAGAATTAAACAATCTTACATCGGCACTAGTCTTAACTTCCCTGGATAACCATATATTATTCTTTTTTGTTCTCCAAGTTTCTGCTCCGTACTGATTAAACATCAGAATTAAACAATCTTACATCGGCACTAGTCTTAACTTCCCTGGATAACCATATATTATTCTTTGTTGTTCTCCAAGTTTCTGCTCCGTACTGATTAAACATCAAAATTAAACAATCTTACATCGGCACTAGTCTTAACTTCCCTGGATAACCATATATTATTCTTTGTTGTTCTCCAAGTTTCTGCTCCGTACTGATTAAACATCAGAATTAAACAATCTTACATCGGCACTAGTCTTAACTTCCCTGGATAACAACCATATATTATTCTTTGTTGTTCTCCAAGTTTCTGCTCCGTACTGATTAAACATCAGAATTAAACAATCTTACATCGGCACTAGTCTTAACTTCCCTGGATAACCATATATTATTCTTTGTTGTTCTTCAAGTTTCTGCTCCGTGCTGATTAAACATCAGAATTAAACAATCTTACATCGGCACTAGTCTTAACTTCCCTGGATAACCATATATTATTCTTTGTTGTTCTCCAAGTTTCTGCTCCGTACTGATTAAACATCAGAATTAAACAATCTTACATCGGCACTAGTCTTAACTTCCCTGGATAACCATATATTATTCTTTGTTGTTCTCCAAGTTTCTGCTCCGTACTGATTAAACATCAGAATTAAACAATCTTACATCGGCACTAGTCTTAACTTCCCTGGATAACCATATATTATTCTTTGTTGTTCTCCAAGTTTCTGCTCCGTACTGATTAAACATCAGAATTAAACAATCTTACATCGGCACTAGTCTTAACTTCCCTGGATAACCATATATTATTCTTTGTTGTTCTCCAAGTTTCTGCTCCGTACTGATTAAACATCAGAATTAAACAATCTTACATCGGCACTAGTCTTAACTTCCCTGGATAACCATATATTATTCTTTGTTGTTCTCCAAGTTTCTGCTCCGTACTGATTAAACATCAGAATTAAACAATCTTACATCGGCACTAGTCTTAACTTCCCTGGATAACAACCATATATTATTCTTTGTTGTTCTCCAAGTTTCTGCTCCGTACTGATTAAACATCAGAATTAAACAATCTTACATCGGCACTAGTCTTAACTTCCCTGGAAAACCATATATTATTCTTTGTTGTTCTCCAAGTTTCTGCTCCGTACTGATTAAACATCAGAATTAAACAATCTTACATCGGCACTAGTCTTAACTTCCCTGGATAACCATATATTATTCTTTGTTGTTCTCCAAGTTTCTGCTCCGTACTGATTAAACATCAGAATTAAACAATCTTACATCGGCACTAGTCTTAACTTCCCTGGATAACCATATATTATTCTTTGTTGTTCTCCAAGTTTCTGCTCCGTACTGATTAAACATCAGAATTAAACAATCTTACATCGGCACTAGTCTTAACTTCCCTGGATAACCATATATTATTCTTTGTTGTTCTCCAAGTTTCTGCTCCGTACTGATTAAACATCAGAATTAAACAATCTTACATCGGCACTAGTCTTAACTTCCCTGGATAACCATATATTATTCTTTGTTGTTCTCCAAGTTTCTGCTCCGTACTGATTAAACATCAGAATTAAACAATCTTACATCGGCACTAGTCTTAACTTCCCTGGATAACCATATATTATTCTTTGTTGTTCTCCAAGTTTCTGCTCCGTACTGATTAAACATCAGAATTAAACAATCTTAAATTGGCACTAGTCTTAACTTCCCTGGATAACCATATATTATTCTTTGTTGTTCTCCAAGTTTCTGCTCCGTACTGATTAAACATCAGAATTAAACAATCTTACATCGGCACTAGTCTTAACTTCCCTGGATAACCATATATTATTTAATAACAGGAATGTTTTTATTGTCTTTCCAACTCCAGCTCTTACATCTGCCTCTGTGCCTCCTGAAGTATCAATGGTGCTACGCAAATATATATTTATAAACTTCTCACAGAAAGTAAAAGATTTTGAATTTAAAATATTGCCATAAACAATATATTTGAATTCGTCTGATTGATTTACTTGTACAAGTAAGCTGGAACCACGCAGACACATTTATGGTATTAACAATGGTTACCGGTTAGTCACGTGATGGTAGTCCCCCCTGTCAACCAATGGGGTTGCGGCAGTGCATTTTCATAAGTTACCGAGTAAGACCCCATTTTCGCTAACACGCGGCTCAGCGGCGTCTCATACTATGAAGCAGCATTCTTCTGTTGTTTTGGAGAATTCTGTGCCACTGAAGAGCGTGGGCTAACTGAGAAAGGGTCCAGGAAGTGGCTGGGCGTATCGGACACCCCCTACTAAGGAGGTCCCACAAGTGCTCAATTTGAGAGACGTTGGGGGACATCGCTGGCCTTGATAATGTCTGGGTATATTTGCCTTAGAAGAGACAGTACCCTAGAAACTCTTGGACATACATTTACACAGATGAATCGACATCGGTGCGATTAAAGGCGAGACAGTCGAATCTACATTTCACACTTCAATGGCGACATAGACATTCACTCCATACCAACAGGACCTGCACACTTTTCAGAGCTGAAGCAAGAGCTGTTCATGCAGCAACTTAGATTCTTATAAGACAAACCATAACTACAAGGAAAACGGTCATTCTAATATACTCAACCCACAAACAGGATAGACTCTCAGGTGAAATAAAAAACAACATAGGATTGCTGTCTCAAAAAAACTGAATTAGTCCTACAGTGGATTCCGGCCCACTGTGGGAATCCCTGGAAACGAGAAAGCAGTGGAGTTCACAAAAGCCGGAAGTGGTGGCACGCAATCTTTACATCCACAGAGCTATAAAGAAGCAAAGACACTATCAAATGATGACAAAATGGAGAGACCAGCACACAGAAACTGATAGCATAGACAAACTTGGCAGAATGGGCAGATACAGATCTTCAGACTCAGAACGGGACATTGTAGACTAAGGCCCGTCTCCACAGAATGGGTCTCAGAGACACCGCTACGTACGATTGGGGAGCATCCAAGCAAACATCAGAACATATTCTGTAGGACTGCCAGACCTATAAAACCAAAGAGATGCAGTCTGGCCTGGGGGAGGGGGGGGGGGGCGACCATGCTCGAAAAGCTGTGAATGAACGGGGAAGACCTGAAACGCAGTTTCGTTCGTGAACCTGGACGGACTCAGGTCAGGTCAGGTTATCCCTTAACCAGTAAAGTCGTTGGGACACATATGAAGACATCTTGACAACCCCATGCCACCCTTCTATGCCTGTGCCTCTTCTGATCGGAGATTGGTCCGTTCTTCTATGTTGTCCTCCCACCTCTTTTGGGGATCGTATTTGCAAGACCATTTGATCTCGATATATGACCGCACCATGCGAATTTCCTTCTTTTGACAGTTGCCAAGAGGTCTTCAACCGACCGGAATAGAAGCATATAATCAGTTGATCGATGAAGAAGAAGATGTTTTCCTCGGACGGTGATCCTGGACAACGCGATGAGGGCGCCCATGTCATTCCTGAGAGATGAAATCAGGCCCGTGTCGCGGACCACATGGTACAACGATGCGCTTGATGATATTGCCACGGTAGTAGAGGTCTGTGATGTTCGTCTGACCTGTGTCAAGGTCGGTCCTGTCATTCACGGAGACGCCTGCCTAGACCATTACACCACCACCTCCATAACAGTTGTACGCAAACACTGCAGAAGGCTGGGGGCGCTCACGTCTCTTGTGCCAGATACAAACTCGGCCATCTTGGAAATCCAGATGGTAGTGGGAAAACATAACCGATGCCCACTGTTGATTGGTCCATCCCAGATGACGTTTACAGCAATCATTCCGGCTTGCTTGTGACGTGGTGACATAACTTAACTTAACGTCTGTATACTGGTTTAGAAGACCCTGCAGAGTCTGTATACAACCAGTTTCATTTACATCACCTTGCTCTAAAAGCTTTGCGTATCTAATTTATTCTTAAATGCATTAACTGTCCCTGCCTCCACTACATCTCGTGTCAATGCATTCCAAGCAGACACCACTCTCTGACTAAAAAAATATTTCCTAATATCTAATCTGGACTTCTCTTTAGTTAATTTGTAGCTATGCCCTCTTGTTATTGTGGGTGGCTGTATTTAAAAAAAACTTGTTATAGTCTAATTTATCCATTCCTCTGATCATCTTATAAACCTGTATTAAATCACCACGAATTCTTCTCTCTTCTAGACACTGTAGGCCGGTTTTACGGAGTCTGTCCTCATAACTGTAATTCTGGAATCCCACTGTCAGCTTTGTTGCTCTTTTTTTGTATTCTTTCTAGCATGTTTATACCCCCTCCATGATAAGGACTCCACACCTGTACACAGTACTCCAATCTAGGTCTAACTAAAGCTTTATACAGTTTGACTATCACTTCCTTGCTTCTATGTTTAAATATTTCTTGTTATCATACCTAACATTGCATTTGCCTTTTTCACTGCTACCTGGACTTGCTCACTCACTGTACCTGTATGGGCAAAGCAATATACGGTCGGCGAGAGGTCAATATTATTTTTTATTTTACGTGTTTGCCTCACTAGTTTCATCTGGCGGGGGCGCGCCTAGCTCTTGTACTGTCGGTTTTGTACTGTTTTTGGTGGAGACACGCATCCCAATGGTCTATTGAAAATATTGGCGTAGAGTAAAATTTTAGTCGAAGTTTGGATGACCTGAGTAGTGAGAGGTGGACCGTTGCGGCATTTAGTAACTTGTAGGCGGTCAGTCTGAGGCAAATAGGAAACTGTGCCGTAAGTTTGGTACCTGTCCCACAGTCTGTAGACAAGTCACTGTGAAAAATGTAGATTTCTAGCAACCTCCATCTATCGACTTAGGGATTACACCATTGTCTTTGTCTGTCCATCTCTGCTGTTTTAGCCATTGTGTTTGTCTGTCCATCTCTGCTGTTTTAGCCATTGTGTTTGTCTGTCCATCTCTGTTGTTTTAGCCATTGTGTTTGTCTGTCCATCTCTGTTGTTTTAGCCATTGTGTTTGTCTGTCCATCTCTGCTGTTTTAGCCATTGTGTTTGTCTGTCCATCTCTGCTGTTTTAGCCATTGTCTTTGTCTGTCCATCTCTGTTGTTTTAGCCATTGTGTTTGTCTGTCCATCTCTGCTGTTTTAGCCATTGTGTTTGTCTGTCCATCTCTGCTGTTTTAGCCATTGTGTTTGTCTGTCCATCTCTGCTGTTTTAGCCATTGTGTTTGTCTGTCCATCTCTGCTGTTTTAGCCATTGTGTTTGTCTGTCCATCTCTGTTGTTTTAGCCATTGTGTTTGTCTGTCCATCTCTGCTGTTTTAGCCATTGTGTTTGTCTGTCCATCTCTGCTGTTTTAGCCATTGTCTTTGTCTGTCCATCTCTGTTGTTTTAGCCATTGTGTTTGTCTGTCCATCTCTGCTGTTTTAGCCATTGTGTTTGTCTGTCCATCTCTGCTGTTTTAGCCATTGTGTTTATCTGTCCATCTCTGCTGTTTTAGCCATTGTCTTTGTCTGTCCATCTCTGTTGTTTTAGCCATTGTGTTTGTCTGTCCATCTCTGCTGTTTTAGCCATTGTGTTTGTCTGTCCATCTCTGCTGTTTTAGCCATTGTGTTTGTCTGTCCATCTCTGTTGTTTTAGCCATTGTCTTTGTATGTCCATCTCTGTTGTTTTAGCCATTGTGTTTGTCTGTCCATCTCTGTTGTTTTAGCCATTGTCTTTGTATGTCCATCTCTGCTGTTTTAGCCATTGTGTTTGTCTGTCCATCTCTGCTGTTTTAGCCATTGTCTTTGTCTGTCCATCTCTGCTGTTTTAGCAAACGTTGCATGGCCAAAAAAATACAGAAATATTATCTGTTGCTAAGGTAGTTTATACATGTCATGCATGGTAAGTAGTCCTCAGTCAAGTCGCTAGAGACTTCAGTCAAGTCAAATCGGGTCGGGTTAGGTCATGTCAGGTCAGGTCAGGTCATGTACCGGACGGAAGACAACTCAGTCCTCAAAAAAGCCTGCTGAAGTTGGATGTGTCGAACCGAACGGTGCAAATATCGCAGTCAAGCTGTAAACTACGACACAAAGAATGAAGTTGTTATAGACTTCCGTATATTAAGTCAAGGTTTGTCCCATAGTACCTACACTACTGTCGGGGAATGAAGTTGCAAGAGACTTCAGTCAAGTCGCTAGAGACTTCAGTTAAGTCGCTAGAGACTTCAGTCAAGTCGCTAAAGACTTCAATCAACACGAGTTGCACGGATTTTGATTTTGTAAAAGCCGCGTGTGAAATTTCGTAATGGACCACGCCTCTGCCATTTAATTGGTTTAAGCACGTGTCACACAGACATCGTCCAATTGGAAGGGAGAGTCGGGCTGTGTATGTCTGTCTTGTCTGGGCAGTGTATGTCTGTCTTGTCTATATAATCACTGTACCCTAAATACAACCCTGTTCTGAAATAAGAGATCCCGACTTAACAATATCTTCTAGGTTTTGTGCGTTGTATATATGTAAATAAGTAGCAGAGGAGAGCAGATTACCGTCTGGTCAGGCAAAACATATGGATCGGACATGTTGCTTAGGGTCAGGCAAAATCTATTGGCCAATACCCCCACGTGACTTTCACGCAGTTCTCCCCGGATACAGGCTGTTTCATGGCAGGTTGGTTTACGAGGTGGGGATCGACGTCGTCCCAGTAGTACTGAACGACATGCAGATGAAGGCAAGCATAGCACAACCACCTGGAGGACTCTCTTCCACCTCTACCAGCACGCTCGGAATGTGAGAAAAGCTACTGTAAACCACCGCCCTCCCCCCCCCCCCCCCCGCCCACCACCAATTAAGCCGTTATCAGGGCACATTAAGAAGTAATCGTCTCATCATGGACAATCAACAACAACAACAGCAACACCAATAACAGCAACACCAATAACAGCAGAGCAAACGGGAATTTGCAGTAAAAACATTTTCTAAATAAACTATTTTTTCTAAAACAGAATAAAGACATGTAAAAGAAAAATAAGTTGTTACGTTTTTGTAACGACAAACCGGCTCATAATGTTGTTGTTCAAGGCTAGTCGTGATGAGTTAACTCTTTGTGACGTTTCGTTAACAGGTTGGGAGAGAAAAAACATTTAAAGAATTTAAAAGTTGATTAAAGTTGTTTAATCAAAATTTTTTAATGGGTATGGTCAGATACCGCACCGAGACGAGGACACAAACAAAACCTACGTTACGACCAATATACCTTCATCAGGGACAACAAATAACAACAATATTAAAATAACAAATTAACATATAAGGAAAAAATGGTCTACTTATCTGATAGTAGACCCATTCTGTCTAAGCGACTGGTTGAGTCGGATGCTTGACTGAAAATACCTTTAGTAACAGGTTGCAGTGGCTCTTCTTACATCCCGAGGCGGATTTGAGAACGTCGAACTTGGTCGTCCTGGCTGCGGTGCACTGCGAAGGTCATTACTATGTGGATTACAGATTCGGTCTACATATGGGATTCAGACTGGTGGGACACATCCTGTATCCAAGGTTCGAATAAGGGCGTGTGGTGGGTCTTAATCAATATGTTTCACCTGGCCCTGATTACTCTACTCTCCCCCTTTGATCAGTATGTTTCACCTGGCCCTGATTACTCTACTCTCCCACTTTGATCAGTATGTTTCACCTGGCCCTGATTACTCTACTCTCCCACCTTGATCAGTATGTTTCACCTGGCCCTAATTACTCTTCTCTCCCACCTTGATCAGCATGTTTCACCTGGCCCTGATTACTCTTCTCTCCCACCTTGATCAGTATGTTTCACCTGGCCCTGATTACTCTTCTCTCCCACCTTGATCAGCATGTCTCACCTGGCCCTAATTACTCTTCACTCCCACCTTGATCAGCATGTCTCACCTGACCCATATTACTCTTCACTCCCACCTTGATTAGTAAGTTTCACCTAACCATAATTACACCTCATGATAACCTGTACTCTCGTCCGCTGCACTCACTAGAGTTGTGCCTCCTACAAAGGCTATCAAAGTTTAACTCCACGGATCGCAGAAACCAAGAAATGAAAAAGAAATTGAAATGATAGGATCCTAACCTTCAAAGTTAACGGCTAGAGCCAGCCTTTTTGCAGTTACTCTATCCTCGACATCGCTGTCGGGCACGATGGCGCCAGCCACCTTTTTTGCTTGCACCCGGCATATCTTTTTTATTCCAATTGTACAACGCTCTCACATTACCAAATAGTTCATCTCAGTTCAGCTGTCCTCTGCACATCAAGGGGAGGTTACAAACGATCTCCAGCGACCTCTCCCACTTGTCTTGACCATGTACAATGTCAGACTTTTCCAAGTCCCTATTTTTATGTTCTTCTCTCACTTCCAAGGATGTTTTCTTCTATCGTGCATGTCCTCCGTATTATCTTCCAGTATTGTTTTCAGCAAAGTTTTCAACATAACAAAGACAACGCTAGATTTTTATTCTATCCATTAATTTTGCTTTAATGTGCAAAATTTTAAATAACAAATTTCGCTGAATGGCCGGGATCTCACAGGAAGGATTTGTTTATCTGTTTGCTCACGTGTCCCTGAAGGCCCCATGCGCTGCACAGACCAGGTTTCTATTTTACCGACTACGGGCTCCCATCATGGGCACATTGGTGATGGACAGAAGTGACATTTTGAAATCAATCAATGACCGCCTGCTGGATGAGGACACATCAATAGATGAAGCAGCAATCCACAGACTGCAAAGTTTCAACATTAAACGAGGTTCGAGCGGAGTGGAATTCACGAGAGGGCGGAGCAGGAGAGTGTACAACCAGCTAGCTACAGGGACCATCAGCATCCATCCCTTACACCATTTGATGAGAGAGACTGAGAATCTATGGGTATGTCCGGAGTGCAGTGACGTCGATTCTTAGAAACAGAGACATAAACAGAAAAATACAACTTCTGCGTTACCAAAGATTTGAACTGATATCCTTGTGATCAAAGGCTCACTTCCAAACTTTTAGGCCAGTCGCTAATCATAATGTGTAAGAAAGGGACTTTATTTCATAGTAGTTACACTACTGTCGGGGAATGAAGTTGTTAAAGACTTTAGTATACTAAGTCAAGGTTTGTCCCATAGTAGGTTGTTAGAGACTTCAGTATACTAAGTCAAGGTTTGTCCCATAGTAGGTTGTTAGAGACTTCAGTATACTAAGTCAAGGTTTGTCCCATAGTAGGTTGTTAGAGACTTCAGTATATTAAGTCAAGGTTTGTCCAATAGTAGTTTGTTAGAGACTTCAGTATATTAAGTCAAGGTTTGTCCCATAGTAGGTTGTTAGAGACTTCAGTATATTAAGTCAAGGTTGGTCCCATAGTAGGTTGTTAGAGACTTCAGTATATTAAGTCAAGGTTTGTCCAATAGTAGTTTGTTAGAGACTTCAGTATATTAAGTCAAGGTTTGTCCCATAGTAGGTTGTTAGAGACTTCAGTATATTAAGTCAAGGTTTGTCCCATAGTAGGTTGTTAGAGACTTCAGTATACTAAGTCAAGGTTTGTCCCATAGTAGGTTGTTAGAGACTTCAGTATATTAAGTCAAGGTTGGTCCCATAGTAGGTTGTTAGAGACTTCAGTATATTAAGTCAATGTTTGTCCCATTGTAGGTTGTTAGAGACTTCAGTATATTAAGTTAAGGTTTGTCCCATAGTAGGTTGTTAGAGACTTCAGTATATTAAGTCAAGGTTTGTCCCATAGTAGGTTGTTAGAGACTTCAGTATATTAAGTCAAGGTTTGTCCCATAGTAGGTTGTTAGAGACTTCAGTATATTAAGTCAAGGTTTGTCCCATAGTAGGTTGTTAGAGACTTCAGTATACTAAGTCAAGGTTTGTCCCATAGTAGGTTGTTAGAGACTTCAGTATATTAAGTCAAGGTTTGTCCCATAGTAGGTTGTTAGAGACTTCAGTATATTAAGTCAAGGTTGGTCCCATAGTAGTTACACTACTGTCGGGAAAGGAAGTTGCTAGAGACTTCAAGTCAAGGCAAGCCAAACCAAGCCAAACTAGCCAGCCCAGGCCAGGTGAAGTCAGGTCAGGTCAGGTCAAGTCCGGATTTGTCGGACTGAAAGGTGCAAATATCGCAGTCAAGCTGTAAACTCCGACACAACGCATTCCATTCTCTGGACTATATTCTACTACTTATAATACCATTTTCAAGCCTTGGTAGCGGGAGATTGAGAACGAAGAAGAAGAAGACGAAGAAGAAGAAACCACATAAAAAAGACGAAGGTCTCTAGCTTGCTGCGCGTTCTGATCCCATGTGGTTTTCAACATGACAAAGACAACGCTTGTTTTTTATCCTTTCCTTTAATTTTGCTTTAATGTGCACAATTTAAAAAAAAATTAAAATAACAAATATTGCTGAATTGCCGGGATGTTGATCAGCCCATTTTACCCTGAAGTTGGCTTTAATTATGGTCTTGGCCTCATTATATGTGATACTCAGGTCTGTTTGTGGGGATGCTCCTCCACTCTTTGTTAGTTTGTCTGCGGCGTCATTGCCTTAAATATTGCAGTGGGATGGGATCCACTGTATGACCAACCTTGGGTGTTCTGCTGAGAGCTGTGTCTGTGAGAACATACATTGCTCGAGATCTTCATGTTTGTGTTGTTTTAGCGCTGCCAATACTGACGCGGCATCAGTCAGGCATACTATGTTTTCTTGGTGGATATCATTATCTTGGATTACAAGCTCAGCTGCGGCCTTCAGTGTCTATGCTTCTGCGCGGAAACTATTAGAGTATGTTCCCGCTGCTAATACTCAAGTTTTTCTTCTTCGTGCCTTAGTCTGTAATAGACCCCCACCACCTCCCTCCCCTCCATTTGATGTGGCATTGTTAGGTGAGCCATCTGTACATACTTGTATCCGTGTTTCTGGTGGGTATACTCTCCTAAGATATTCTTCTGTAATAAATGTCCTTTCCGTATCTGAGTACTCTTTTTTCCTAATCCCTCTAGGGTTTCTACCATCTCATGGGACACCTTGTTTCCATGGTGGAATTTGAGATGATTATTTTCGATCTCTATCCACAGTCTGGCTTATGATTTGGTTTGCTCTTGCAAGTTCTTTAGGAACACCTGATCCCAATCATTAGTTGAAGTACAGGTCAAATACTGCATTTAACTCTACTAACTTTAGCTAGCTTTTAACAAAAATCAGGTTCCATGCGGTTTTATCATCCTCATGTTCGTTACTGTAAGGTGGTGAGGGAACATTTCGTGTTATAATTATCCCAAGAGATACGCCAGGGGGAGGCAAACGTTTTCAGAAGGGTTCTCCGAACTGGACATGTCAAGGGGGAGATATCAGACTTAAAACGGACAGCTCCCCTCAAGTAAAATAGGTTGGACCAAGGTCAACCATCTAGATCCGTGGAAGCAAAGCTGGTTACGGACATATTGACAAACCAAACAAAAGCAAACAGTCTGGGGAAATGAAAGACCTCCGAATATTAGAATTATGACGCAGAATCGATATCCCTCCTGCGAGCACTGAGAATATTTCAAACAGAAAGGCAACCTCCAACAAACATAGCTGTATTCACGGACTGCAGAGAACTATTAGAGACAATACAAAAAATAAACAACGAACCACTGTTATCAGAGATCAGAGCAGAACTGGGAAAACTCCAGAGATCCTTAACAATAGCGCTCCAGTGGTTACCTTCCCATTGCGGAATCACGGGAAACGAGAGAGATGATGCTCTGGCAAACGACGGCAACAAAAAGGCACAATTTAATCATCGAGTACCATACAGAGAAATCAAGAACATAATCAAAAATCAGTATTTGCACTAATGGAGAGAAGACAGAAACATAAGCAGTACACCAGACCAATTCATCAACTCAAAAGAAATCAACAAACTACCTTATTTCGCGTGAGAACTGGAGACTGCAGACTACTAGAACATCTTTACCGACTGAAGATCTCACACACCGATGAATTCCCATGTGGAACAGGGTGCCAGAACCCTGAACATATACTACAAGAATGCCCAATCTATAGGGAAATGAGATGCCAGACCTGGCCAGAGGGTGCGGAGCTGAGACAAAAGCTGTGGGGCAGCCGCTTCGACCTGGTGAAGACTACAGAATTCATCATGGCGACTGGCCTGCAGATATAGCATGACCAAAAGATCTTGAACGCAAAGAAGAAGAGAATTATGACGGATTGAAGTCAAAGTCAAATTCCAGGCAAATCCGTGGTCTAGCGGCATCCATAATGATCCAAAACAGTAGAGAAATGTAGACTCGCAGCCAGTTATGGCGCCATCTTTGCCAGATATTATGAAATATCACACAGTTAATCGCCTCTTTCGACATGCTCCCCATGGCAGTGGTGCTATTGTAGTCTAGCCATACAGTTCACAAAGACCCCCGGCAGACCATGAGGTACTCTTTTTTATAACTGGCATACCGTGAACCATACGTTTATGGTCCCTTCCACGTATGGCTGCTGATTTATACCGTTAATTTTTCATTTATTCTGTGACTTCTGTTAGTTATTTTTGTTTGTTTCCTGCCACTGGTGAAGCCCGTCCGTTTCGAATCACTCCTGGTGCGATCAGGTCAGGTCATCCCGTAACCAGTGAAGTCGTAAACACATGAAGACATCATCACAACACCACGCCACCCTTCTCTGTCAGCGGCCGCTGCCCGTGCCGCTTCTTGTCGGAGATTGGTCCATTCTTTTATGTTTTCCTCCCATCTCTTTTTGGGACGGCCTCTTCGTCGTCTGCCTTGCATCTTTTCGTGGAGGATTGTATTTGCAAGACCATTTGATCTCGATATGTGACTGTACCAAGCGAGATTCCTTCTTTTGACAGTTGCCAAGATGTCTTCAAAAGGTCCTATTGCTGTTGTAATTCTATCTCGTATTTCCTCTTTTTTTTAAAAATCAATTCCATTTTGGCTAGAAAATGCAAATACTTTGGTCACATCAAGAGATACAACGGTCTTGAGAGAACGGCGATGGAAGGTATGGTGCCAGGCAAGAAAGGAAGGGGTAGACCAAGAAGACGATGGCACCAAGATATCCAGGAATGAGTGGGTATGACTGTTGCAAATGCTGACGTTTTGGCAAGAGAACGAGTTTCTTTCAGACAGACTGTGATGGGAGCGACGTTCTACAAAGGACATGCTACATGATGATGATTTCCTCATTTGTAACTCGATCTTTGTACGTGAGGCTTAAAAGTCTTCGGAAACATCTCATCTCCAGGCCTGTATCCTTCATTGAAGGTCAGCTGTAACTGTCCATGTCCATAGAGCGGTCACTAACAAGTTTTACGACATACACGTTCCGGTTGTCGGTACTCTCTTCATTGCATTTCCGGTGTCCTGACGAAAGTAAAACAAACGTTATGGCTGAATGAAGCAGCGTGACCTCTGTCTGTTCACAGAGAGCACTACGGTCAGTGGCATTTCTGGGCAATGTATCTTCTCTAACAAATTCTGGGCAGTGATATTTGGTGTTAGTTGTATACAAAATTGGGCTTTTATATAACGTATTTTCGTAAATTTTGTTGAATGGTTACATTTATGTAGTGACCTCGGTCGGCGTATGTCGTGACCGTCGTAACACAAACTGACCAACTGATTTGGTCATCTTTGGACTTTATGCTTAGACATTTGTCACATTGGTGTCGGTCTTGACAATATAGGACCAGATTAGAGCATGTTTTGAAATAACAATAATGGAATGTGTGAATGGAAGCTGTGAGTAGTGTGTTTCAGTATTTTATTTACTAATTTACGCTATGTATGTAATTTACTAACTTGAGTAACTATAGTTACTATACTAACTAGTAGTTGAGTAGTAACTAATGTAGTAATGATTTATAATATCCTGGGGGAGGAACCTACCTCCTACCAGGTGCGTCAGCAGGGTTGTGGATTGCTGAAAGGCCTCCTAATTTGGAAGTGAGCTGCGAATAAAAAAGCAGCCGTGGACAAAAACGGGTCGGCAGGCATGAAGGCTGTAAGTGTAAGGAGGCAGCCCCTCCACCACGCAAAGACACAACAGGCTAATCACCTGTTTGTCTTAAAAAAACGATTACAAGTCAAAACATAGATCGGATACCAAAGCAGTCATGGGAGATTAAAAAGTCAAGGACGCAGACCCCCAGGACGTCTCACAGTACATTGGGAAGACAATATACGAAAGTCCCTTCTAAGTGATAGAGGGCTAGATTGGAAAGAGGCCAGGAAAAAGACGATGGATAGAGCAGTGTGGCGTTCTCACTGGCAAACCTCTACACCTCAAGGTAGAAGAGGAGCGACTAAGTAAGTAAGAAATAATATTATACTGACAGTGATTGTCTACTAATACTAGTGCTAGTAAATACAAATATTCTACATAGAATACTAAGATGTGGGGGCGCCTTACCAAAGGACTTTGGTGCGTTTATTGAATACCTGGTGAGCGCTAAAAAGCCAGAAAAACACTGAGCTTAATGACCTAAGAGCAGCACTCTGCAAACTGTGCCAGCAGTCCGCACCAAAAAGGGTAGTGGTACAGTGGGTCCCGTCACACTGCAACATCCAAGGCAACGAGGAGGCAGACAGACTGGCAAAAGAAGGTGCAAGACTACCACAAACAGATACGAAGAGTCAAAACGGCTTATCAAAGCCAGATACATGACCAAATGGGAAGCCGAACATACTGGTTACACCAAAAACGATGCCTATTACCAGTTGAACCGAAGAGAGCAGGTCGTTGTCTTCAGACTTCGCACTGGCCACAATAGACTGAGGTACCACCTATTCAACAAATTGAAGATAGGGTGTACCGACGAATGCCCGTGCGGTACTGGTAAAATGACCACTGAACATCTGCTGCAGAACTGCCCGACATACGAGGATCAGAGAGAGCAGATGTGGCCATTACCAGTGGAACTGCAAGACAAGCTCTATGGCAGTGGCGAGAGCCTCAGGACGACCGCCGCTTTTTTCGAAAAAATAATGGTTACTGTCTGACTGCGTACGCAGAAGAAGAAGAAGAAGAATACCTGGTGATCTCCATAGGGAACAACATATTTTGATTGATGGATTTAAAGAATTTAAAAAAAATAACTTCTCTATTGCCTCCTTCTTGCACAAATTCTGGACATTTTCACCCGTGAACTCAGATCTTGCAGTTGAGCGAGCCATTTCTTATTCTTACTAAAAGTATTAAGTCTTACTCTTAGTTAGTGGTTTGTTGTGTCAGTTTAGACTAACTAGCAATTTAACACGATTAAGTTGTTAGCCCCATGTAAAGCCCTCTTTAGTTGTCTTTTACTACATTCATAAAGGTACAAAGGACCTATTCTTTCTTCCCTAGTAAGTGGCCCCTCGTTTCACATGAACACAGCCATAAAAAGAGCTAAGATGCCGGACCTGGTCAGATGGAGCAGAAGTGAGGCAAACAGCTACAGGGCCACTAATCAGACCTGGAAAGGACTGTGGACTTCATCCTGGTGATAGGACTGAAGATTTTATTTTAGCAATATCAGAAAACGTGAACGCAGAAGAAGAATGAAACAACACTATGTATATAGGAAATTGAATAGTTGAATACTGCCAGCCTACTACCAGTTGAACAGAAGAGAGCAGGTCATGATCTTCAGACTTCGCACAGGCCACAACAGACTGAGGTACCATCTATTCAATAAACTGAAGATAGGTGGCACTGACGAATGCACCTGTGGTACAGGGAAAATGACTGCTGAACATCTGCTGCAAAATTGCCCGACATACGAGGACTGGAGAAAGCACATGTGGCTAACACTAGACAACCTCTATGGCAGTGTCGACAGCCTCAGGATGACAGCTGCTTTCTTCAAACAAATTCAAGTCTATGTCTGACAGCGTACAAAGAAGAAGAATATTTTGAACATATGGCAAGTAAGTTCCTAAACCTAATTGCAGTTTGAACCTATAACACCAGACAGCTTTAGTGCAAGATTCAAGGCAATTGGAAGGCCAAGAAAAGGATGAATTGACACATGTATTGAGGAAAGAGTAAACTAAAGAAGCATAGACTAAGCAATGGATCCAGTTATGACATGAAAGAAGGCTCCAGTTACCCACAATGTTGTCGACATTAGTGGAGAGATTAGATGTTGCAGGTACGGGAACGGTGTTAAGTGGCACGGCTCACAACCCAAAGGTGCTGGGTTTATCTCCATCACAGCACCGGCCGTTACCCCGGGGAAGCAAACCCTTAGAAAATGCAGGAGGAAGCAGACCCTTACATAAAATGCATGCTGAAGTTGGATGCACTGGGCTGACAGGCGCAAAATAAAAACCACAGTGCAACGCACACCGCCTTGGGGATTAGAGAGATAAGGCGAACGCAAAAAAAAAATGTGTTGCAGGGGTGAATTTTTTAAATGAACAACTCTTTCAGGACTTGATTCTTTTTAGGTTTGGACCAAATTAATTTTAAGCTGTAGCAAAATTTCACTGCATCCCTTTTACAACTGACTATTCCACACCCTAGCATAGACAAATATAGTACTCATTATATATCATTGTAAAGAAAAATGGGTACAGAAAATGAAAATATAAGTAAATTGCTGATATTTTATTACTTGAAAAAATAATGTACAAACAAAATTTTTAAAGGGTAGATAATTTATAACTCTAAATATTGTAACTCATCATTTTTCATTGGACTGAATTGCTGATTTCAATTTGTCTGGTAATTTTGCAGAATAGTATCCAAAGTCCCTCAAAACACTGTTTATTTGCATTTATCTCCAAAAATGTTGAAATTATGTACGATTTTCCTCAATGACCAAATCAATAAAAATATTTAAAAAATTCACAAGTTCCGTTGTTTTAGGCATCACGCCACCCATCACCAGGCCTAGTAGTCCTCTGTGGTATGGAATTTGCCTTTCTCCTTGCCATTATTTCCATCACCATCAACTTTAGATGTACCTGTTTTATCCTCTAAATCAGTCTCATCGCTGCTGTTTGATGATTCAGAAGCACTAGTCCCTGACTGGAAGCAACCACCAACTAACCCTAAGCCAGGCCATTTTGATTTCTTAGCACTAGGTCTACTAGTACTATCACCACTGTAATCGCTATCCTCTGAATCGTCTAATTCTGTATCAGAATCACTAACTAATAAGCTTTGAAACACAGCTACAGCTTGTTCTGCACTATATCGTTTTGGTCTAGTAGAAGCAGTGGGCGTTGCCATTATTTTTTAGGAATCAACAAAACAGTTTAGCTACTTCAAAACGCAAATATATCACTTATTCAGTACCAAATCACATGTGGCTCGACTCAAATGTCACGAACGAAAGCTGTTCTAGTTCTGGTTGTAATTTTTAAAGTAGTTTGGTTAACACAAAACCCGAATCACGGCTCTACAAAACAAAATCCGATTTATCGGTTAATGGTCCTCTAGAGTTTAAATAACAGTCCGTTATATCGGTCATTGGTCCGGAATGTGTTAACATTTATTCTTGCTGATTTTACATTCATTTATTATTTAAGTTCTACTTTCATTTATCATTTAATTTCTACTGTCATTGATCATTTCAGTTTTATTTTAATTTATTGTTCAATTCTGATTCCCATTTTAATTCTATTTTCATTTATCATTTTAATTGAATTTTTATATATTGTTTCAGTTATATTTGCATTTATGATTTCAGTTTTATTGAAATCGTTGCCTTGAATGTTACAGTGGGGTGGGACTCACTGTACTACGGCTGTTCTGGGTTTGGACTGCTGGCATAGTTGACAGAGTACTGATCTTAGGTCATTTGGATCTGTATTATTATTATGGCTTGATACTCCGGTGTTACCAGGGCCTGAAGGAGGAGCAAAGAATAGTGGCACTGTAAACTGCCAGGCATGTTATAAAAGTGACTTAGGAAGGTTTAACATGGAGTTGCCTACCCCATCCTTTTAAAACCAGAAGAAAAAGGAAGGTAGACGTATGCACCGCATAGTAGATTGAAGAGACTATAAGTCACTTGTTATATTCACAAATTATCATTGCTAAATTTAATATGATATTTTCAGGGTTTTGCTCATCAAAGATTTACAGTCCTTACTGAACAGTTGGTTTGTAGGATCCCCATATTTTGCCAAGGAACAGACTGAAGTTGTACATCTGTCAATATGGCATTAGCCACTGCTAAGTATGTGACATATTGGAAAGTTGTTGTGAATACAGAACATACTGTTTCCATGATTCCTGTCTTTAGTATTATTGAGTTGGTTGCTTTTATCATTGTACTTTCCAAAAGTAGGGGTCTTACTATAGGTGGTTTGAACTCTATTCTTAGATAAACTTGGAATCCTAGTATTCTTCTTCTTCTTTGTTCGTTCTCAATTTCCCGCTACCAAGCCCTGAAAAAAGCTTTGCAAGTAGCGGAATGTAGTCCAGATAACGGAATGCGTTGTGTCATGGTTTACAGCTTGACTGCAATATTTGCACCTTTCGGTCCAACACATCTGATTTCTGCAAGCATTTTTGAGTCCCGAGTTGCCCTCCCTCTTCGGTCCCTTCTACTTAGTCAGTCTACTCTGTTGCAGCTTGTTATCCAGGCTCGCCGCGTGGAGGTGTAGAAGGGTCTTGGCAGCTTTGGTTCCCTGGCGCTAGCAGTCAGCCATGTGTCGCTGACCACTGCAGTTCATGCGCTGATCAGCGTCTTGATCCCCAATCCTAGTATTCAAACAGGCATGTTCATGTCTGTTGCCAGGTAGCCGAATGCTTCGGCTAAATGTAGTATGAATTTTTACAACTTCCTGCGGCTTACTAGGCCTGGGGGAAAGATACAAATGATTTGGGTAGATTTTTAACTAGAATTTTTGTCAGGACTGCGGCCGTTAAGCCTACTCTTTTTGATTTCTAACTGCTAAAATATTTTTTTCGTGCTCGACACGGAACACAGAGTCCGACCTGACTACCCAGAGATCATAGGAATATTTACTAGACAATCCACGTGGAAAAATCAGTCTCCACCGTGATTCAAATCTCCGGCACTCGAGGCGGACACCTTGCCTCGAGACCGCTCAGCCTCCAAAACAGACTGGTTTTGGCGGGGTTATATTGTGTTATTTGCAGTTTTTCTGGGATACCTTTTGATTCTGCTAAAGTTATTGCTAAGTTGCATTTGGTTTTCCCAGACTACCTGTAAGGCATCAGATGGTTCAAAATAAGTTGAACCCCTGGATCAATTACCAACTTAACGTCTTTATACTGTTTTAGAAGACTGCATACAACCAATTTTATTTACATTTCCTTGATCTTTTTTTTTTTTTTTTGTTCTTACGTTCACCTTATTTCTCTAATCCCCAAGGTGGTGTGCGTTGCACTGTGGTTTTTATTTGCGCCTGTCGGCCCATTGCATCCGACTTCAGTATGCATTTTGTGTAAAGGTCTGCTTACTCCTGCATTTTCTAACGGCTGGTGCTGTGACAGGGATCGAACCCAGCCCTTTTTGATTGTGAGCCATGTCACTTACCACTAGCCTGCGCCGTCCCCTTATTGCCTTGATCTAAAAGCTATGCACATCCAATTTATTCTTAAATGCATTCATTATCTTTGCTTTCACTACTTCCTATGGCAATGCATTCCAAGTATTCATCACTCTCTGATTAAAAGAAATATTTCCTAATATCTAATCTGGACTTTTCTTTAGTTAATTTGTAGCTGTACCGTCTTGTTCTTGTTGGTGGTTGTATTTTATAAAATTTGTTATAGTCTAATTTATTTAGACTAGTTTAGTTTTTTGCTGATAATGTTTTGTTTTTTTATCGTTCGCCTTATTTCTCTAATTCTCAAGGGAATGTGGTTTTTATTTTGCGCCTGTCGGCCCAGTGCATCCGTCTTCAGCATGCATTTTATGTAAGGGTCTGCTTCCTCCTGCATTTTCTAAAGGTTTACTTTCCCTGGGTAACGGCAGGGGCTGTGATGGGGATCGAACCCAGCACCTTTGGGCTGTGACCAAATCACTAGCCCACGCCGTCGCCATGTTTATTATCTTATAAACCTGTATTAACCTTTAGCAAGCTACATTTAAAAGAAAAAATATTTTGTAGGGGCACAATTAAATAAAGAACTTCTTATTGTTTTTGTTGTGTTTGTTAGTTTCTGAGATACAAAAAGATGAAGGTAAAAATTAACTCAAAACCAAAATAGAATTTGAACTTAATCACTAGGCCTAGTTGATCCGATTGAAATCCATGGAAACCACAACAACGTATCGATACTGTGTTTATAAGATCGATACAACTGTTAGTTTCCAATTCAAATGTAGTTATTACATCTAAACAAAACAAAATAAACAGATCTACTCGATGAAGATCTTTCCCAACAACCTACTTCACCTTTTCGCAGAAAGTCGGCCTGTTCCAATCAACGTAATAAGAAGAAAATCATTCAAAATCCATTTGTAATCTAACATACATTACTCTAATCGGCAAAAAAAACGTGTGTAGATGGACATGGCGTATTCAGCATTAAAAAAAAGTGGCTATGGGTAGGTTAGGTAGGGTCTCTGTAAAAAAAAAGTGCGTGCTAAAGGTTAAGTCACCTCAAATTCTTCTCTTTTCTAGACAGTAGCTCTTCTTTGTATTTTTTCCAGCATGTTTATATCTCCTCTACGATAAGGACCCCACTCCAGTACACAGTACTCCAATCTAGGTCTAACTAATGCTTTTTACAATTTGACAATCACTTCCTTTCTCCTATTTTAAATATTTCTTTTTGTCATACCTAACATTGCATTTGCCTTTTTTACTGCTACCAGGACTCGCTCACTCACTTTACCTGTAAGATCTATTATAACGCCTAGGTCCCTTTCCTTTTCTATCATTCAAATAATGTTCTCGCCCATTCTGTAATTATGTTCTGATCCTGTTTGCCATGTCAAATTGTAGTTTTTAAATACAATTGATTCTCTGCTTCTCCCAGGATTGCAGCCAAGATATCTTTAGCTGGTGGAGCAATTTACTGGTCAGTCCAGCAAGGAATTTGGGGCACAACTACGGAAGGTTCTGATGCAGGCAAGCGGCTAACCACAGCAATTGCACCAGCTACAACAGAATATGTGGAGAAGGTACAGGGCTGTTTTTGAGTACTTGGGACTTTCCATTGCTACGTTTACTTTACTAGATAGTTGTCTTTGTTGTTCAAGGCAAGCTAAACAACTTTACGATACCAGATTAAAAAATTGAGTCTATTTCCTGCAGCCGATTTATTCTTCAGAAACGTCACGCCCCGACGTGGTTGTTGTTTGATTTTGGGAGTCTCTAATCTTTTTTTAATTAACCTTTAGCACGCCAGCAGTTTTTTGAAAAAATTTGACCTAATTAATTTTCTTAATTTCTCGCTTTGGTAGTCGTCTTAGAAAATTTTTATATTTGTTTGTCAATGAATATGATTTTCTGGCGTGTAGACACACAATAGCATAGCGAACATGTTGGTGTTATTGTTGTTGTTGTGTGTTTGTTAGTTTTTGAGATTCATAAAGATGAAGTTGAAAATTTTTGAAAATCTCGGAAAAAATTTTGACTCGACCACTAGGCCTAGTCGCTTCGATAGAAAACCATGGAAACCACAACAACGTATCGATACTGTGTTTACAATATCGGCACAACTGTTAGTTTCCAATTCAAACGTAGTTCTTTCATTTAAACAAACAAAATAAAGAGATCTACTCGATAAAGATCTTTCCCAACAACCTACTTTCCCTTTTGCAAAAAACCGGCTTGCTCCAAACGGCGTATACAAAATTAAAACTTCAAAAGCCATTTGTAATCGAACATACGATACTTTAATCGGCAAAATATCGTGTATATCTGGAGGGCGTATTCAGCAGTAAAAAATGGCTGTCGAGAGTGACTCCGTTCAAAAAAAAAAAATAATTCCCGTACACCGTTTTTGTAGGCCGAGTTGGTTAGAAGGGATCGGACATAGCGTTCGTAAGGTTAAAAAAAAAATGGTATGTTAACCATATATTAACCGTAAGCACGGTATGTCCGATCCCTTCTAACCAACTCGGCCTACAAAAACGGTGTACGGTATCACTCCTGACAGGCATTTTTTACTGCTGAATACGCCCTCCATATATACACGATATTTTGCCGGTTAAAGTATCGTATGTTCGATTACAACTGGCTTTTGAACAGTTTTAATTTTGTATACGCCATTTGGAGCAAGCCGACTTTTTGCGAAAGGGGAAGTAGGTTGTTGGGAAAGATCTTTATCGCGTAGATCTGTTTATTTTGTTTGTTTAAATGAAAGAACTACGTTTGAATTGGAAACTAACAGTTGTGTCGATATTGTAAACACAGTATCAATACGTTGTTGTGGTTTCCATGGTTTTCTATCGAAGCCTAGTAGTCGAGTCCAAATTTTTTCCGAGATTTTCAAAAATTTTCAACTTCATCTTTTTGAATCTCAAAAACTAACAAACACACAACAACAACAATAACACCCACATGTTCGTTATGCTATTGTGTGTCTACACGCCAGAAAATCATATTTATTGACAAACAAACATAAAAATTAAAAAAATTTCTAAGACGACTACCATAGCGAGAAATTAAGAAAATTAATTAGGTCAAATTTTTTCAATAAACTGCTGGCATGCTTAAGGTTAATAAAAGAACTTGTTGGTGTTATTGTGTGTATATAAGTTTCTTTGGTGTTATTGTGTGTATATAAGTTTCTTTGGTGTTATTGTGTGTATATAAGTTTCTTTATTGTTATTGTGTGTATATAAGTTTCTTTGGTGTTATTGTGTGTATATAAGTTTCTTTGGTGTTATTGTGTGTATATAAGTTTCTTTGGTGTTATTGTGTGTATATAAGTTTCTGAGATACTAGAAGATGAAGGTGATAGCGGGTGTAAAAAAAAACAACAAACATATAAACTCACCCAGTAGCAGTGTCCCTTGGTTACAGAAAGAAAGAAACAAATTTGCCGAACAATGTACTAATACTACTATTGATGTTTATCGTAATGGCTATCTCTGTCACATCGACTATAAACATATTTATTGTAATTACATAAACAAAAATCTACCTCAGAAAAGTCCGTTGCAGAAACTTAACTTCCCCATTCTCAATAATCTTCAAATCCGAGCGAAAAACAGAAGAAATCATTTCCAAAATTTTAAACAAATTTCATTATCGCCATTTTCTTCGTCTAACCATACATGAGGGAAGTTGGAACTCTCTACAATCAATAGAGCAGTATGTTCAGCCGTTTCTTTGGTATTAGATCGGTAGTTTATATACGACAAAGCAGAAGTGGAATGGAGCCATCTTCATAATCGCACAGTGTTAGAACAGAAAATGTTAGATTTCTGAAAGTACAAACCCATTACCTCTTTTCAGTCCAGGCTAATTTTACGGATTTGTGTTTTTCTGTCCGGACCAAAGTGCCGGATCCGTGCATCAAAATTTTATTCAAAATGCAATGAACAAACTGGGCTAAATTTATGATCTAAACATCGTTAAGACACATAATTAAACTATCTATTAAATGAAATATTTATAATAAAGATTATATCTTACTTACTTATTTACTTAGTCGCTCCTCTTCTACCGTGAGGTGTAGAGGTTTGCCAAAGAGAACGCCACATTGCTCTATCCGCCGTCTTTTTCCTGGTCTCTTTCCAATCCAGTCCTCTATCACTTAGGGACTGTTGTATGTTGTCTTCCCAACGTACATTTGGGCGTCCTGGGGGTCTGCATCTTTGACTTTTTATCTCCTATGACCGCTTTGGTATCCGATCTTCTTCCATTCTACAGACATGGCCAAACCACTGTCCATCACAAGTGATGATGACCACTCTCTTTGTTCAGCCGTGTGGACAGTCGTATCTCTTGCTGTGTCCGCTGAAATGGGTGACTTGCGCGGTTATTTGGATTAAAGTGAGGAAGAAACTGCGCCTTTTGTCAATCTCACTTACAGAGCCTAAGCTACCTTTTGCCAGTGGCAAGACATTTATCGAGACGACTGGAGATAGCATAGGATGCAGATTTTGCCTCAGGGTTACCACCGAAGCCTTTCCGTAAATATGTAACCCGCAGGGTAAAAAGGTGGGATGGCATCTAACGCAGTTTGTCGTGCCTTTTCAATAACCACAAGAGGTCGTATGGACAACACTCAGCGTGTGAGTAAGTCTGGCATCTCTCCCCAGCTGTATTCAGCTCATCATAGTAGCATCTAAAATTCCCACACGCCAAATTCGTGAAGGTGAACCGGCAGAACTAACCCGTGAAATACGACACAGGTATAAGCGTAGTGCCATTCAGCCGGTGTCCAGACCAGGATAAACGGATGGAAGAAATCACAAAAAAAGTCCAGACGGAAAACACCACGTTTCCATGAACACAAGTGTAAGTCGTCGACTAATGTGAATTTCAGGCAAATCCGTGGTCTGGCGGCATCCATAATGATCCAAAACAGTAGAAAAATGTAGACTCGTAGCCAGTTATGGGTTAATGTCATAGAAATGGCTGAACATACTGCTCTTTTGATTTGAGAGAGTTCCAACTTTCATTTTGTATGGTTAGACAAAAATAACGATTGTGAAATTTGTTTTAGATTTTGGAAAGGATTTCTTCTGTTTTTCCATTGGGTTTGAAGATTATTGAGAATGGGGGGTTAAGCTTCTGCAACAGATGTTTCTGAAGTAGATCTATTTAGTTTGTTTATGTAGATAAAATAATTACGTTTATAGTCGAAGTGACAGACAGTCATTACGGTAAACATCGCTAGTACTACGTTGTTTGGCGGATTATTTTGTTTTAATCAAAAGGCGCTACCGGGTGAGTCTATATATCATTGTGCTATTTTTCACCACTATATCCTTCATCTTCTTGAATCTCGGAAACTAACGTACTACATAATATATGTCTCTAGACACACACACGCACAAAAATATATTTAAAATATTAGAGGTTTTCAAAATCAACAACCACATCTGGGCATGACACGCTGATAAATTATGCAAAAACAGGAAGTAGACGTAAATTTGTAAACTAGAATAAGAAAGGTTAAATGAAGTATTTACAATAAAGATTACAAATTAGTATGCAGAGTTAAATGATATTAATGCAGAGGTGGAAATTGGAGAGAAAAATCATTTTGTTACATACCCCATAGTGAATTTCACTGGTATGTCGGTCAATTCCTTTACACACATGTTTTGTATTATATGTCAGTCTGATTTGGGCATGTGTTGAATATCCACAAGTAATCCAAAATGTGTGATTATTGGACTGATCAAATAATAAATAATTTCTGACGAGAGAAAGAAATCCAAGTCTGAAAAAAAATTTGTTTTGAGAAAATGGCAATATTACGTATCCCGGGTGTTCAATTTTAGTTTTGTCTTCCTAGCCCTGGAGAGTTCGTTGCTAAGCAACAATGGCTAACTTTAGTTTTGTCTTCCTAGCCCTGGAGAGTTCGTTGCTAAGCAACAATGGCTAACTTTAGTTTTGTCTTCCTAGCCCTGGAGAGTTCGTTGCTAAGCAACAATGGCTAACTTTAGTTTTGTCTTCCTAGCCCTGGAGAGTTCGTTGCTAAGCAACAATGGCTAACTTTAGTTTTGTCTTCCTAGCCCTGGAGAGTTCGTTGCTAAGCAACAATGGCTAACTTTAGTGTTAGATGGACAAATTTTGAGAAATCAATGAATATTAACTCTTCATTGCTTGTATCGCTAGGCACCTAAATATCCCGGCAAGTGTTCATCAAAATGGACTTCTGAAATACGTGTTTGTGCTTCGTGATTTGGTATGCTGAATTAAATTTTTTTACGCCTCTACCCAATATTGAAGATGTGTGTCGGGCCTTCCACCACTACCTCTCCACCTGCTTGTAAGAGCTCTGCTGGTATATTGTCCACGCCGGCCACCTTTCCTCTTCTCAATGTCTTTACCGCTGCAATTACCTCTTCCTTCGTTATCAGTTGGTTATCCTCTATATTTGTTGGTGTTGGGGGGATTGTTTTCTCAGGTTCGTTTCGCCCTTCATAGTTATATAGCTCGGAACAGTACTCTGTCCATCTTGCCAGTACGTCATTTTCCTCAATAAGGCACTTGCCGCTTTTATCATGGATCATAAGGTTCCTGCTTTGTCTTGGTGTTACCAGTTCTTTGACCACCTTGTATGCTCCTTTAGCATCATTTTTGTTTAGTCTCTCTTCGATGTTTGTGCATTGCTCGCATATCCACGCTTCTTTCGCCTCTCTCATCTTTTGTTGTATGGCTTTCTTGACCTCTTTATAACTGCCGACCTCCTCCGGTGGGTGATTGTGTTTTTTCAGTGACCTTCTTTTATCACAAAGGTCTAGAATGTCTTTGGTCACCCATGGCTTCTATTTTGTTTGGTGGCATCCCAGGATCTCTGTTGTATCTATGAGAGCTGCGTTAAGAGACTCTGTAACTGTATCCAGTCCCTCTCTGAGAGCCAACAGTGGCGCAAATCTCCCTCCCACACTTGCTTGGAACACTTCAGTGATTTTTGGGTCCATTAGTTTGTCCAGGTCAAACTTTAGCATGGTCACATCCTTCTTTGCGACTCGCTTCAATCGTAGACGCATGGTCATCATAACCAGATCGTGGTCGCTTCCTATATCGGCTCCGGGGAAACTTCTCGTTTTGTCGGTGTTGATGCTCGATCGGAACCTCCTCTGGACCAGTATAGAGTCAATCTGGCTGTGCACTTCCTTGCTTGGGTTATGCCATGTCCAGCGTCTCAACGGCTTGTTTAACCCAAATGTATTTGCCGCCAACAGCTGGTTGCATCTTGCAAATTCTAGGAGTCTGAGGCCTGACACACATCTGCAACAAAATATGAGCGACAGGAAACTGACCGGACTTATGGACGAAATCAATAGTTATACCGTTACATAAGTCTGGAAACCTAAAGCTGTGCCAGAATTACAGAACAGTAAGCCTCATCAGCCACCCTAGCAATGTCATGCTTAGATTAATCCTCGACCGATTGAAACCCCAAGCAGAGAACATTATTGCAGAGGAGCAAGCAGGGTTCAGACAGGGAAGAAGCACTACAGAACAGATATTTAATTTAAGGCTGCTAAGCGAGAAATATCTAGAACAGCAGCAAACACTGTATCATGTGTTTGTGGATTTTAAGAAGGAGTTTGATAGGGTATGGCATAAAGCGTTTTGGACAACCACGAGGATGTATAATATCAACGGAAATATTATAACGGTCCTTGAACACCTGTATGACAAGGCTTCTAGCGCAGTTCTTGTGAATGGGAGGCGAAGGGACTGGTTTCGCACACCAGTTGGTGTGAGACAGGGTTGTACACTCTCTCCAACTCTTTTCAATATATTCCTTAAAGAAATTTTGAGTGAGGCACTTGGAGGTCACGTTGGTACTGTCAAGATAGGGGGCCGAATGATTACCAACCTTCGCTTTGCAGATGATATTGACGGGTTGACGGGTTCAGAAGCAGAACTCCAGGAATGGGTCAGAAGGCTAGATGAAACAGCTCTTGACTATGGTATGGAGATAAACGCTGGAAAGACAAAATTAATGACCAACAACGCCACCGGCTTCAACAGCAGGATAAAAGCTAACGGTCAGGAACTCAAAGTGGTTGACCGTTTTAAATATCTTGGGTCGATTGTCAGTGATGAAGGATCAAAATGTGAGGTGTTGGCCAGAATAGCACAGACAATAGCGTCGCTTGCACGGCTTAACAAAATCTGGCAAGATAAATGATTAGCACTATGCACGAAAATCAGATTAATGAGTACAGTGGTCCTGTCAATATTCCTCTATGTGTGTGAGACATCGATAGTTACAGCTGACCTTCAACGAAGAATACATGCCTTGGACATGAGATGTTTCCGAAAACTTTTAAACGTCGCGTACAAAGATCGAGTTACAAATGAGGAAATACAAGATAGAATTACAACAGCAATAGGGCCTTTCGAAGACCTCTTGGCAACTGTCAAAAGAAGGAAACTCACTTGGTACGGTCACATATTGAGATCAACTGGTCTTGCAAACACAATCTTCCACGGAAAGGTGCATGGCAGACGACGAAGAGGCCGGCCCAAAAAGAGATGGGAGGACAACATAAAAGAATGGACCGGTCTCCGGCCAGAAGAGTCACAGGCAGCGGCATCTGACAGAGAGGGGTGGCATGGAGTTGTGAGGATGTCTTCATGTGTGCCCCAACGACCTCACCGGTTACGGGATGACCTGACCTGACCCAATATTTGCGTCTGCGCAGTTGACGTTTAACTACGATTATATTCAGCAGGTCCATTTCAGAGCATTTAACGTTCTTTGAAATTCTGCCCGTTTATTGCAACGAGAGCTTCAAATCCATAGAAATGATTTATTATTTGATCAGCCCCAATGATTATGCATCTGGATTACTCATGGATATTCAACATGACTTTTCCACAAAATACAAGCAATATGTGTATAAGAATTAACAGACATATCAGCGAAACAACGCAACAGGGGAAGTGAAGGGGGGAAATAAATGTTATCTTCACTTACCACCTCATTAACCATACCACTCTACATACAGAATTGATGCAATTTCCCCTGCAGCTCTATTATTTTTCATCAAGTCACATTTTTAACAATGGTTGTAGTGACTTGTTGACCGAGAGAGTGACTTGTTGACCGGGAGACTGCAACCTTTTTATTTGACTGTATATTGATATGATTTGTAGAGAAACAAACGAATAAAGAATTTGCTGGTGTTTTTGTTGTGTGTTAGTTTCTGAGATTTAAAAAAATTGAGGTCATAGTGTTGAAATGCAGCAGAGTTATTAACTAACTTGTCTTGGTTGAAAAAAAAATTAAAATACAGATAATGGATTACCGTGTTTGCTGTAATGGCTATGTCTGTCACTTCAGCTATAAATGTAATTGTTGTATCCAAATAAACACTCTAAATATATCCACCTCAGAAAAATTCTTTACAGAAACTTGTCTCCCCAGTCTCAACAATAGGTTAATCTTCAAATCTGAAAAACATAAAAATCATTTTCAAACGCCTAAATCTAATTTCAAAATCGCCATTGTTGCATTATGGAAGTTGGTACTCTCTGCGATCAAAAGAGCAGACTATTTCTCCATAGCCGTTCGTTTTAATATTTGATTAGAACGACCGTTGCTATGCAAGGATAACGTAATTCACAAACCGGCCACCCACGCTCAGCAATTTCATGACGTAAGTCACATAGCATTGACTCGCGAGCAATATAGGTTAATTATGTATCTTATGATGTTTAGCTCAATTGGCTCAATAATAATGAATTTGATTTTGAATAAAACTTTTGCTCACAGAATTTTGACATTTTGGTCAGAACTGAAAACCATAAATCAATCAAATTAGCCTAGACTGAAAAAGGTTAATGTGTTGAGTTGGTCGTTGTTTTGTCTGTGTTGTAATAATGTTAATGTTATATGTCATCTATCTGTCTGACTTGTAATCAGAATTGGTGTTATATGCCAGTTAATGTTTCATTATGCATTTTTAATGTGATTGCAGATTCCATCAGCCAAAGATGTGAATGTCTCTGCCAAAACAAACTGGAATACAGGTCAGTTTCTTTGTCCTTAGCATTCATAGTCATCCTTGCTTTTTCCCAGTCTAGTAGGAGCACAGGGTCAGCACTGTAGGTTGCTTCCTCACAGGAAGCCAAGTCTAAAACATTTATATACTCTTAGTGGTGGTACTTGTTTTACAAAATAAAATAGCCAGCCTCATAGACAATCTTCCTTAGTCGTCTCTGTTTGCTATCCAATAAAGCTGTAACCGTCTCTTCTGTAAATTCTGAAGCAAAGATTAATAGTCCGACAAGATGACTATCCTAATTTGGTAGGCTAGCGAACCTTATTATATAGCAGACTGAGCGGTCTCGAGGTAAGACGTCAGCCTCATGTGCTGGTGGTTGCGGGCTCAGATCACAGTGGAGATCTTGTATTTATTTCCCCTGATCTCTGGGTAGTATAGATTGAACACCCGTGTGCAGTGTCGTTCACGTTAAAAATCCCTCAGCAGTTATAAATTGAAATGAGTAGGCTTAACTGCCGCTGCTCGGGCAAAAATCAAAATTATGTTAAAAATCTACCCAACCTATTACAGGATCCTCACCGGTGCTACAGAGTTCGTGCATTGTGCCGAGAATCTCCAAAAATATGGAGCAGAGCGCTTATGGGTTAATCCGTGTGCATTGACACTGATCCTTCGGCTAAACTAAACATTATTATATATTATGGCCCACATATGTTTACAAGCTTGCCCATTGCAAGTGGGGTCAAGATGCTGAGCAGCACATGAGCTGCAGTGGTCAGCGACCCATAGCTGACTGCTAGCGTCAGGGCCAGCGAACCATAGCTGCCAAGACCCTTCTACACCTCCACGCGGTGATCCTGGGTAACAGGCTGCAACAGGGCAGACTGGCTAAGGAGAAGGGATCGAAGAGGGAATGCTAACCCAGTACTAAAAAAATGCTTGCTGAAGTCGGATGTGTTGGACCGAAAGGTGAAAATATCGCAGCCAATCTGTAAACTACAACACAACGCATTCCGTTCTCTGGACTATATTCTGCTACTTACCCTTTCATGGTTTGGTAGTGGGAGATTGAGAACGAACGAAGGAGGAGGAACTGAGTAATGTCAAAGAAAGATATTCTTTGTTAGAGATCCCAGGTTGGGAACAATTGTATAGGGATCCCATGTTTGAAATAAATGTATAGGGGTCCCTTGTTGGAAACATGTGTATTATGTTTTTTCATTATTTGTGCATAAATTAAAAAAATATATAAGTATGATTTATCTTTCAAAACTGTCTTCATTGCAGGGGTGAAAACTTTGTTCACAGCAGTCTCACAATTGCCAGAAGTTGCAGAGGAATACACCGAAAAAGCCAAGTCAGCCATCACAGATAGGACTATTAGAGACTAGGATCATGCCGTAGTGTCGGACCCCCAGCCCCCCAAAGAAGTAAGCAAAGCCACACCAATATTGCCAGATAATGGAAATTCTGAAAAATTGTACCCCAAACAACCTGTGAGTAATTTTAAAAAGAAAGCCAAAAAACCAAAAATAAATTCTGTAAAACGAGAATTGTCAGCACCCAATTTGTTGATAGATTCCGCAGATAAAAGGAAGAACATAGAAGATCATTCAGTGAAAATTTTAGTTCCCGTCATGCCAGCATCTCCACCAAAACCTGTCAGGACCCAACCTAATTCTTCGGGATCTAGATTAGGAGATGGGTCTAGCTTAGGGACATTGATCCCATCGGGGCCATCGTTTATAAAACCATCAGTTCCCAGACAAAGGTCACATATTAGCAGTCCACCGAAACTAGTAGGAAATGATTTGTCGGAAGTAGGTAATGAGAAACACGGATCGCTAACCGAGTGTTATCGTGCCCCTATAGCACCCTGTCGTATTGCACAGTCAGAGCCATCCATGTTATTTGAAGACCATGAAATACAGCAAGCTCACTGTACTAGCCCAAAATCCAGCACAGCCCTCCGTTCTGCAGGTTATCACGTGTCTGGAAGCCAGCCAGCATCAACCAAAAGCAGTCCAAAACGATCTATGAAACCCTCCGTTACAAGCAAATTAATGTCCTCAGTTCGTGCTGACCAGCCTGAGAAAGGTGCTGGTAGTCAACACGGTCTTCCAAGGACATTGATGTCTGCAGAATCTTCTAGAGGCAGAAATATAGCAGCACACGCAATGTCGTCCTGTGTAAAGCAGCACACTGTAAACAGGCCAGCAGGTTCCCCAGGGATATCTCACACTGATCTCATAACAGTGGCCAGTCAATCCACCCCTCGGGGAGCAACCGTTTTGACACCGTCTGTTGGAGAGAAGCCCAAATCTCCAACTCGGGCATTAGCTACAAACCTTGAAAGTGTCTACAGTCCACCAAAATCGCCAGCTACTTTGGGGATTGTCCGTGAAAGCTCCCATGTACGAGCAAAATCTCGATTAAATTCACCATCAACGGAGCCCAAATCTCCAGCTCTGCCTGAAAATAACTTTCAAAAGATGTGCAGTCCACCATCACAAACTGCTGAATACAAACACGTGTCTCCAACTAAGGCTTGTAAAGTTGACATTGAAAGTTCCTATGGTCTATCAAAGTCACCATCTGCTGAAAAGAAACCCAAATCCGTACCTTATGCTTCCAGCAATGACCAGGCCTATATCCTATCAAAGTCGCTATTTGCTGAAAGTATACCTGTATCCCCATTTACAGCCTCTAAAGTTGACCCCGAAGGATCCCGATCAAAATCACTAACCACTGGAAAGAAGCCAAAATCCCCAACTCGAGTGGCAGGTATAGATTTTCTAAGTTCACACAGTCCACCAAAACAACAAACTGCTGGAGAGATGTTGTTATCTGAAATTCATGTTGTCAGAGTTGATACTGATGATTCCAATGATCAACCAAAATCACCAGTTTCTGAAAGTAAACTCTTGTCATCAAGCAGAAACCCTGGAAACCATCCACCACAAATTGCTGGAGAGATGCTGTTATCCCAAACTCATATTTTAAGAGCTGGCAATGACCATGGTCAATCAAAAGTCTCCTCTGAAAAAGAGCAGCCTTTACTTTCTCGAATATTTCGCATTGCTGGGAAGAGACTTTTGTCCCCAATTCATAGATCGACCAGAGAAAAAGTTAGCAGTCCACAAAAGTCATTACCAGCTGGGGAAAAGCCTGTGTCTCTAACTCATATTTCCAGTGGTGACTGTGAAAGCGCCACCAGCAGACCAAAGTCGCCAACTCCTGGAAAGGAGCCCGTATCACCACCCAGTGCCAGAGTCCGATCTAAATCGCCACCTTCTAGAGAGAAGCTTGTATCACCAGCTGATGGAGGACAGCTTGTATTTATAACCCGAGCTTCCAGCAGTGAGCATGATAGTGATGCCCCCATTCAATCAAAATCACCAAAGACCGGAAATAAAGACTTGATTCCTGAATTGAATATAGACATTGAAGATGTCAAAACTCAAGAAACACCAACTGCTCTCCTGTTACAAAATCCTGCATCAGATATAACCCTAGAACATGCCAACTGCCCTCAAACTGCTGCCAAAAAACTCATTACAAAACCTAAGGTATTCCACATTGCTGGGAAAAAAATTATTCCAAATCATATGTCAAGTACAGACCCAGAGGATGCCTGCATTCCATCTGTCGAAGAGAATGCCGATGGCGTATCAAAATCCCCAGGTGCTGTACAGAAACCTGTTTCACCAGCTCGTGCATCCAGCCATGAACGTGACAGCCTCCACAGTCCATCAAAGTCACCTGAAGAGAACTCTGTGGTCTCATCTCAAATGTTCAACATTGCTGATAAGAGATCGATACACCCAAATTGTACATCCAGTGATGTCCCCGAAAGAGCAGATAAGTCACTAGAAACATTCAACACTAACATTGAAAGTACCAATACCTCACCGTCTACCCGAGCTAGTAATGTACACCCAGTAAGAATCTCCAAAAGTGGTTATGGTAATCTATTTGAAGACAATCTCTCAAATATGGCATCCTTGACATCATCTGCTATAGACAAACTCAGAGGTCCAACATCAGAACCCGCTGTTTCTCATGGAAGTCAAGATAGTGACCTTAAACCCAAACAACCAACCTCATCGATAAAATCGAGAGATCTGATGGTATCCACATTTCAGGTTGGAGACGGGACATCGCCCAAGGCTCAGATTGGAAATGAGGCGCGTTTAAGGGTTCAGAGTAGAGATGCAAAAGCATCTAATGTTCACAGTGGAGATAGGACAACTTCAAAGGCTCAATCTAGAGATCGGACATATCTAAAGATTCGGGCTGCAGATCGATCCGTTTCCAAGACTCGAAGCCCAGCACATAGAGTTCGCGATCGAGATGGTAAGGCTCAGGGTTCTAACACTGACCATAAAGCTGGCAACAAAGCTCATAGTCCGCCAATGCCTACCTTTTTGAGACCAACTGAGATTTTTAAAAGCCAGCTCCGAACAATAGCTCAGAGTGTCAACACCAATCCAGAAAATACTGCCCAGCTAATGAGTCCAACTAGAGCTTCATTTTTCAAGATGCCTCCATTCCCTCATTTCAATTATCTCAAATATGAAATGCCCGCCCTGGCAGATAACAGCAAAACTAAGAATAAACACTATGAGGTCTCAATGCTGAGAATGAGCTCACGACAGCCAACTTTCTGGGCCAAATATATGATGCCTGAAAATGTGCCCAAGCCAAGAAGACCACAAACCAACAGGTCAAGACCTGGTAGAGATGAGAACCGCGGCTTTATCAACGGTGAAGGAAGGCAGAGGTTGTACTGGTAATCTTATAGCTATTTTTTTTGATCAGCCTCCGTGATGGTATCGTTCGTAGATTTATTGCCGTTCAGTAAAATCATCAAAAGCTATGATAATCCACACAGTTTCCACTCACTAGCTAGGGGCTATTACAGAAACTTCCCTGCTCAGCTCTATTTCTTGAAGCAAAAGTTAAAAACTGCATTTGGCCGTAACAAGCTTTTAGGGAAGTCCGATTCATCATTTGCCTTATGGTACCGTTAAAGCCGAAATTACAGTGGCTGCTGGCACCAGGCGTGCCCTCAAAGGATTAAAAGTAGGTACTGCTACAGCTGTGTATAAATATAAAACATTCAGAGCTTGACTCGCTCAAAGGATACATCTATCTTCCTATGAAAAATTAGAAACTGCGAACTCACACAATAAACTAAACATTGAAGGGACATGTTAAAGACTTAATTACACATTGTGTATAGAATACCTGGCTGGAACATTACACTTTTCACAAACTACAATAAACTGTTATAAACTTCAGGATAATTTGGCTAAACCCTGTTACAGATTATGTTGCTAATAGTAAAAACTACAGAATAATTTAGCCAGACCCTGGTTACGTTAGTAATTATAAAAACTACAGGATTTTTTAGCCAGACCTTGGTTACGTTACTTATTGTAAATTCCCCTTGTTGCTCTTCTTCTAATGTGGGCTGTGGAGATCATTAATTTTTTTACATTTTTCTGCGACTTAACCCTTTCTGGTCCTGGGTAATTCTGCTGAATTATGTCTGGGCCAAGTGCCGGAATTCCTTACGTCACTTTGATTCAAAATAAAATAAACTAATTGAGCTTAAATTATAATCTAAACGTAGTAAGATACATAATTATAAATTATCTATAACATGAAGTATTTATAATGAAGATTATACACAGTATGAAGTGTTAAATGACATTAATGTAGAGGCGGACATTGAGGGCGCCATGTAGTGTGTTTGATATATATCAATATATTCACTTACACACCTGTCAATATTTGTGTTGCACTCAATGTCAGAATCAAACATGTATTGAATATCCACGAATAATTCAGATACTTTTTTATTGAAACCGGTCAAATCAATTCTCGGATCTTGAAGCCCAGCTTTACTTTCCAGAAATGACCCACAATTAAACGTCAATTGTGCATAAATGGACATCACCATCATGTAGAGCCGGTAAAATAATTCAGTAAACTAAATCACGTTTCAGGGATCCATTTTGGTCGAAACGGGCGACTATTTTAAAGTTTGCGACGGCGTGTGTCGCACGATACAAGCTTTAAAAAGTTAATATATTTGGAAAATGTTCCAGAAGGCTTCATTTAGGTTAACACGTTGAAAGGAATAAACTAAATCATGAAACAAACACGTCTTTCAGAGATCCGTTTTGGCCGATGACAGGTGGCCATTTTTAGGTTTTCGGCAGCCAGTGTTGCACGATACAAGCTGTAAAAAGTTAATATATTTGGAAAATGTTCCAGAAGGTTTCATTTAAGTTAACAAGTTGAAAGGAATAAACTAAATCATGAAACAAATGCGTCTTTCAAAGATCATTTTGGTCGATGACAGACGGCCATTTTTAGGTTTTCGACGGACGGTGTTGGAGGATACGAGCTGTTGGAAAATGCTCAAGGTTAACAAGTTGAAAGAAACAAAGAACTCAAACTAGGCTTTCTATTTCTAAGAAGGGAAGAATATGTAAAATATAAACAGTTGTTGAACTGCGCTTCTATTATTGTGATAGCTATATAATCTGTTTGTAAGGCCCCTCAAATAATATGGGTATGTGATGGTCCGTAATACGGCACTCGATTTTAGAATTCTGGCATTTGTGGCTTTGGCTTATTGAAATTAGGGGAAGGGGGAAGTTATAATTTATGTTGCCTGAGATTTGTACATTAATGATTGAAGTGAGAGTTTCTGAGCATTCATCTTCCAAGTTCTTGTTGCAAACCTCACATTTTGCTGAGTTAATTTCATTAAAATTCATTTGTGACAGTTTGGATATATATTGAACAAATTGCAACTCACACAAAATTAGCATATTTTGGAACATTTGTATTTCATTACATGTAGCGCACATGCAAGAAAGTCAGTAATTACACCAGTTTGAAGCATCGTTAACAAAATAAGCATTTTTCTCTCACACATTACTGGGCCATGTGTTGGGGGGGGGGGCTGGTTGATGTTAAGTCCCGATTATTCATCATGCAAAGATAGTTATGCAAAAGACATAACCATTAAAAAAAAAATCATATTGGATGGAGCTGTGGAATGGACAGGGAGGTTAATGGATGGAATCAGACATTTTTTTCATGCTTGAAGAACAAAATATTACATTGAAGGTATGTGAATGCTAGAAAATGTAAAATACATTTCTAGAAAATACAATTACTGTTCCGAATTGCATATTTTCTCAAATATAACTTAAGAAAACAAAATCTTAGGTTTTTGTCGTGGACTGCTGGGATGTATTGAAAGTAAATCCCATTAATCCAGAGTCTGTTGCACTTGTTGGATTTCCAAACTGTTTCCTCTGGTCTCCAGTCTGGTTTGTAAGCAGGTTATGTGGAAAGTTCATGGGCCTTTGATGAATTAAGTGTCTTTATTGTGATAGCTAAGAACTGATGTCTCTCAATATTTCCTTGCTGGGTAACACTACCTCAGACGGAAACAGTCATGAATGGTAACGACAGGCAGTAGACCACTGCTCTACGCCTTTTCTACCGACATTTTCGGTCAAAACTCTGGCATATTAATTATGCATACATAACTCAAATATGTTAACGTATATTTCATCTGCTTGATTTCCATTAATTTTACGGAAAAGAATTGTTGCACAATTATTTCAATAAGGATGGATGGTCATTTTGTTGTTTCTCAACCCATAGTTGGCATATACACACACCTTCCTGACAGATTCTCATGCAAGTCTGGTTGGTAACTGTGCATGTGGTCCCAAACACAGTTAGTATGTGCTCCTATCTGGTCAAGATACAATTAATTGCAATCACCTCCAGTACATATTCATCTGTTGCGGTAACATAATCTCACACAAGAAATAGCCCAGTTTTGTTAGTCGTTATGAGTTCATTTGTCCAAAAAAAATTTCTACTATGGTTTAAAAACAAAAACCCACTGTGTGAATGCGCCTCCCTGATTGGTGAATCTCGTTTATGATAGCGAATATAAAACCAGCAAACATACACACACACACACAGCAATAGCATGGTTACCGATTACACAGAAAAAGTATGGCAAAAAGAGCCAACACAAATTCATTATACAATGTCTAGTAGTTGATGAAAATTCATGTTGAACGTAATTAGCCATCAAAGAGGTTGGCAGTGTAATTAGCCACAAAAGAGGTTGGCTGTGTAATTAGCCATCAAAGAGGTTGGCTGTGTAATTAGCCATCAAAGAGGTTGGCTGTGTAATTAGCCACAAAAGAGGTTGGCTATATCATTTTGCTGAATCACAAGTCATTGGACGCTTACACCATTGACAAATTGCTGCGTCGATTGTGGTTTTTTTCCAAGCGGCCAAAATTCATTGGTGTAACTCTGTGGCATCTCTTATCGTTGACTATAATTACGTAGTCAACAGGATTTAGGTGTTTCTGGTATAAAAAAGTTGAAAACAGTTTCCAGCGCGAGGTGGTGCACCATCTTGTTGACAGATAAAACAAGTCTGAAAATGCTCAAATATCACACAAACGGGTAATTCAAAAAGAAAAGGAACAACTACAAATTTGTATTAGATTTCATCAACTAATAATAATAATTTTATGAAGAATTTGTATTAAGTGAAGAATCGGTCTCGGTGTATATATACCTATTGCCATAGATGACAACATTCAGTTCCATTACCAAAAGTCACTGGAAGCCTTCTCAGCTGCTTCTGTTTATCATTAAACTTGCATATTTATCACACAAGAAATTTCGTTGTTGCGTTTGATTGTACAAAAAAATTATTTAAAAAAAAATACTTATTTCACAACTGCCTTGTGTGCTGTCTGTGCCTGGCAGGGGAGCATGGAGCTAGCTACCCCACCCTGCAGAAACTATAGGACAGAGTTTAAAACAAAAAAAAGGACATCTAAAAACCCCAACTAAAGTCAAGCTTTTCATTTAAGCTGTGCCTGGGGCAGAGTGTAGGATAGCTGTAACCTACCAAGCAAAGCATGTCGTAAAATATGAGTTTAAAAAAAAAAAATCTAGCAACCTCATCATGTAAAACCCATGGTTGCAGCAACACCACGGTACTGATTTTCTGTAGGGGGGGGGGGGGGGGGGGGGGGTCGTCCTATGCTGCTTCATTATTTTTGGTTCAGATCTTGGAGGTCCCCAAGGTATACGTAACATGTATTCTTTAACAATAAAAGCATGTCCCAGGCTAGCTTGATTCGGAACAGTTTCTAACAGGAGAACGAGCGAGGTGTAAATGTCTTTGACATTCTAAAACCGAATTGATCCAGGTGGATGCAACAGGTCCTAGGGGATCATACAGGTAAGGTGAGTGAGCAAGTCCAGGTAGTAGTGAACAGGGCAAATGCAATGTTAGGTATGATTTAAAAAAAAAAAAAATATTAAACTTAGGTGCAAGGAAGTGATTGTTAAACTGTATAAAGCATTAGTTATACCTAGATTGAGTACAGGTGTGGAGTCACTGTAGAGGGGATATAAGGAAGAGTGACAAAGCTGAGAGCGGAATTATGAGGAAAGGCTCAGAAAATCCTGCCTACACTGTCTAGAAAAGAGAAGAATTCGAGGTGACTTAATACAGGTTTATAAGATGATCAGAGGAACGGATAAATTAGACTAACAAGTTTTAAAAAATACAACCACCTAAAAGAACAAGAGGGCATAGCTAACAATTAACTAATGAAAGGTCTATATTAGAAAATACTTTTGTTAGTTAGAGAGTGCTGAATGCATTGCCACAGGAAGTAGTGGAGGCAGGGACGATGAATGAACAGATTGTATGTGCATAGCTTTACGAGCAAAGAAATGTAAATAGAACTGGTTGTATGCAGAGTCTTCTAAAACAGTATGAAAACGTTGAGTTGGTAATTGATCCAGGTGTTCAACTTATTTTGAACCATCTGATGCTGATGACTTGCAGGTAGTCTGGGGGGAAAACTCACAAAACAGTGGGTGTTTGAAACCACTTGTATCAAGGGAAGTGAGATCAAATGCCTAGTCATATTGAAGACGGAATGATAAACTTGTAGGTCCTGCATACACCATGTACACGTGGCAGTTGAATATCTAAAAGAGCAGGCTATTAGTTGCTGTCTGAACAAAAATAAAGAAATTTCTACTGTTCATTCTCAATCTATTGCTACCAAGCCCTGAACAGGGCAAGATGTAGTCCAGAGAACGGACTGCACTGTGTCGCTAGTTTACAGCTTGATTGTGATATTTGCACCTTTCAGTCTTCTTCGTATGCTGTCAGACGTCAACTTGAATTTGTTTGAAGAAAGCGGCTGTCGACACTGCCATAGAGCTTGTCTAGTGTTGCCACATGTGCTTTCTCTGGTCCTCGTATGTCGGGCAATTTTGCAGATGTTCAGCGGTCATTTTGCCTGTGCCACAGGTGCATTCGTCAGTGCCACCTATCTTCAGTTTATTGAATAGATGGTACCTCAGTCTGTTGTGGCCTGTGCGGAGTCTGAAGACCACTACCTGCTCTTTTCTGTTCAGCTGGTAGTAGGCATAATTTTTTGTGTAGCCAGTATGTTCTGTTTCGTATCTGGCCCTAATAAACCTTTTGGACTCTTCGTAGGTCACACTAGGGTCTGGTTGTGGTAGTCTTGCACCTTCTTTTGCCAGTCTGTCGGCCTCCTCATTGCCTTGGATGTTAGTGGAATGGAACCCACTGTACCACTACTCTTTTTGGTGCGGACTGCTGGCATAGTTGACAGAGTACTGCTCTTAAATCATTAAGTTCAGTATTTTTCTGGCTTTTTAGTGCTGTAACCACGACCAGGGCATCTGTAAACAGGACTATCTGGCTTTCATTGCTTTCGCCTGTCAGTATTGCTTCTGCTGCAGCCCTCAGTGCCTCTGCCTCCGCTCTGAAATTGCTTGAGAATTTTCCAGTTGCCACTGACAGTGTTATTTTTCTACCACTTCACTTTCAGTCTGACACATCTATCTTCGGCAGCAAATTCCTACTCAATATTCCACATACCTTATCCCAGACCTAGTAATCTATAGGCAGTAAAATTACAAACAAGATTTCTGCTACAGATAGACCTATTAGCTGCTGAAGATGGATGCATCGGACCGAAAGGTGCAAATATCGCAGTCAAACTGTAAACTAGCGAAAAAATATATTCCGTTCTCCGGACTACATCCTGCTACTTGCACAGCCCTATTCAGGGCTTGGTAGTGGGAGATTAAGATCAGAAGAAGAAGACTTATTACCTTGCAGTAGGCATACATCTACAAGTGTGAATACCACGACTCCAAGTAGGGAGAGTTCATCTGAATAAATAATACTTGACGGTAGATGTTCTGGGTTGAAAGACGCAGATATCAGTCCAAAAGTTGCTTTCAAATTACACATATTAAAAAGATGAGAGGCTTATATGGAGGTGCGGGTGAGAAAGCAGTTTGGACACTGGTATGACATGGTTCTGTCGAAGATGGTTAAAAAAAATCTACTCAGCCTACACACTGTGGTAACTGGCATGTGCAAGCAACCTTATACCTCTCTCGCTTCCACCCCTGGAGGTGCAAAGTTGTTTTGCTTTGTACATACGGGGGCAAATCAGTATATGTCACAACTTAGAAAAAAACTAATTGAGATACAAGGCAACGGCCACCGTAGATGATGATGGCATAATTAATTTGGTAGTGCTATTTTTAGTAAGGATTAACTGCGCTACATTTTACCCTTTCTCGTCTCGTGCCGCCTATCCCCAGAGGCAAGTCAAGGACAAGGCGACTACGAGATGCAGGGGACTCCGCATCAAGCATCCGTGAAAAAGACAGCGGAGTCCAGAGTCGAACCCACACCACCTGATCATAGGGCAGACAGCTCTCTCGCCACGGAATCCCCCAAAATTGAGATACAAACGCCATTTATTATTACATTTACATTGTCCCTTCTCTTTAGTTGTAGTCGACCTGTGCTTCTACAGGGACGAATGCCCATTTGCAGGTCTCAGAGCTGGATACACCTGGGCAGGCTAGGCTCGAGCAGCTTATTACTCTACTGCGTTGAGGCAAATGTCGTGGAGGGTGGTTAACTGATGTGCAAGCCCATCTTAATAGACTCAAACACTAGAGCAAAGTAAACCCACAGCCTGTTAGGCGCCATGTATGCTGCTCACCAAATGGTTATATTGATTGGTAGGAAATAGCTATGGCAGGTGCAGCATGTGGCAGACTGCGTAGTAAAATGTGGGATAGGTGACGGGTCAGGACTCGAACAAAAAATAGGTCTACACTGTAATTTTTCTACCTACCCTTTTATATTTTTTTTTTTTTGGCGTGTTCGCCTTATTTCTCTAATGCCCGAGGCTGTGTACGTTGCATTGTGGTTTTCATTTTGCGCCTGTCGGCCCAGTGCATCTGACTTCTGCATGTATTTAATGTAAGGTTCTGCTTCCTCTTGCATTTTCTAAGGGTTTGCTTTCCCGGGGTAACGGCCGGTGCTGTGATGGGGATCGAACCCAGCACCTCCGGATTGTGAGCCGTGTCACTTAAACACTAGCCCACGCCGTCCCCACCCTTTAATATGCACGTGAGACCTAG